>ML685755.1:29560578-29858577 GCA_007922175.1 Pelusios castaneus | reverse complement strand
GCCACCGGAAGCCCTGCAGCTGGACTAGGGGGCTGGCTGTGGGCAGTGCATGGTGGGACAGGTGCCCACCATGCACTGCTCTTCTATCGCAAAGGAGCATTCACATGGGTGAATGCTCCTTTGTGATAGAAGCAGCACGTATGTACATACAAAAGCGCTATATTTATAGCGCTTTCCTTGTCCCGCAAGTTTATCGTGTGTACATAGCCTCAGTGTTGGCCTCAAACACTCCACCCTGTTAGCAGGTATTGACCCTGCCCGGAGAAAGTTGACTAGATTACACTGACACGTTGAGACAAGCAGCAGAGACATGTCATTCCACCCAGACATAAGGGAAATGAAGAGTCTCAGGGTGTGAGCACACCAGCCCTGAGGTAGGACCTGTGGCTTTCGGGGGGAAGGTTTGAAATGACCTTTATGTTCTCTTATTCTTTATTTCTTTGTGAACAAAACCAAACCCCAGGAAGGGCAGGGAATGTTGACACTCCATAGTGTCTGGACTTTGTTTTAGAGAAAGTGAGGGAAAACCACTCTCTGCCCACAGTAACAAATAGAACAGGGCTCAACAAATCCTGGCTCCAGGTTGCCATGGTGCCTACCAGTGCTGTGGTAGCCAGGAAAGTGAACACCCTCTGGCAGTGCTGACATTTTCCCTGCTGCTGTCTCTCCTCCCCCCATAGCCGCTGAAAGCACCACCAGCCACAGTTCTTTTTGGTGGTGGTGGCATCAGTTTTTTGGTGGCAGGAGCCCCTCTGGGCTCCTCACCACCGCGAGAAGAAGTGGCAGCAGCGGTGATCTTTCAATGGTGGCAGGCCCATACACTGCCACACACCCAGGCCCCTCAGTTTTGGGGCTGGCCCGTAGGTTTGCGGCAGATTTGTCAAGGCCTGTAATAGAATTTTCTAGGTCACATACACCCATTAAAGCAGTGGTTCCCAACTTGTGCTCTGAGAGCCAAAAGTGGCCCTCAGGGGCTTTCAAAGTGGCCCTTGGCTCCCCTCCTGCGGGTTGCAGAATGGAGTCACTGCCTAAGGACCCAGGCAAAGAGTTTCTGCTAAAAGGCCTATGCTAAAAGAGCTAAAAGACCGATGCAGGCTCCTTGCTGCAGCCAAAGGGATAGGAAATTCGTGCTCCTATTGCCCTGGCTGTAGCAGAGAATAGTACAAAGCTCTTTGCCTAGGTGCATAGGTGCTGGGGTCCTTGCTGGAGTCAGAGAGAGGGGAGCACTGATCGTCCATCCCTTTGCCTGCAAAAAGGAGCCACTGTCTTGGGACCCAGACAGAGTGAGCAGAGGTGCAGGATGCGTGTGGTTTCCCTGCTGCAGCCAGGGAGATGGGAGATCAGCGAGCAAGGAGGCAAACTGCTTTTCAGTGGGAGCCTGCTGGTGGAGGCTGGTGGCCCTTCAGGGCTGTAAAAATTATATCTGTGGCCACCAAGCCATAAAGGTTGGGAACCACTGCATTAAAGGATCTGTGAAAAGTGTTCCATTTCAGACCTATAGAAACAATACAGACTGTCTCTGATTTTGGAAATGTGTGAATCTGAACAGGTTTTCCTCTCTTGCGCACTAAATCATGACGATTTAGTAGTTCTATTTCATGAAGCAAAGAAGAAACTCAGTCTCCCATTGACAGGCATCAAGCAGGGTTGCCAACCTTTCATTTTTGTTTTTATTGACATGAAACTCTGAAGTTGAGTTGTTTTTTTACTGGCGCAGTAAACTGTTTACTGACACCACTAAAAATAGCATAAATAATACAATAATGTAACAATATTATAATCATATCATAATGCCAGCAGCAGAGGAAAGGCAGGACTGCCAGGCTGTAGAGATGGAGAGGGTAGAGGGGGAAATGGGGTGAGGGGCAAGAAGAGGATAAAGGCAGGAATTCTGGGCTGGGGAATGATGGGGAAGGCTATGGAGTGAAGTGGCTTCCAATGGCTCTGTGTATGGACATAAGCTAGTGTTGTTCTCAACAGCCCTTCAGGTTACAGGTCAGCTCACTGCAGCAGTACTCCCAGCCTTTTACTATTAGTTCATTTCTTCACTATCCCTCCCTGAAGTCTAAATTTACTGCTTGCGAAATGCATTGTCTACAACTTAATGTGCAATGCTTCCGTGCTCCTCTTCCTCAATATTCGTAACAGCTCTCATAAAGGAAGCCTCAGTGGCAGTAGAAAGGTAATTGATAGTACTTTGGGTTACAAGGAACCTTTTCATTTGTTACGGACACACTGGACAAAGATTAACATTGTAAGGCAGGAGCAACACATAGTGTAACAAGGAATTTTTTTTTTTCTTAGAAAATAAGCTGCTGGCAGCACACAAAGTATAGTAATTCTATCAACTTGCTACTCAGCGGCAGGGGACCAAGCAGAAGGCTTATATCACCGTGGCTACCATGGCAGTTTTAATGAGGCAGGAATCTCAGTATAACTATCGCAACCTCACATTTTCTTTTGTGTACAAGCAGCTTTAGAAAAACAGGACAGACTGAAGATATTCTTTTAACACAGTGATTGAATTCAAAGGGAGGATGCATTAGGATAATGCATTCAATAGAGGATTTTCGCTTTTCAACTGAATGTAGGGCAGATAGAAATAAGCCATGCAATGGTGATTTAAGAAACTGATGCAATGGACTCTCTCATTTACTTGTTAATTATTTATCTGGATTTAAATAATGAAATAATCACCTATGCAAAGCTCTATGTATTTTGATTAATAAATTATATTACGGCAAAACCCCAGAAGCATTAAAGCAAAAAGAACTCTGCCAGCTAGTCACCTACCAAAAAAACAATCCTCTTTCCCAGCCTGTCATCATCTGGGAAGTTTACCCTCCACTCTCTCTAAATAAACACATAAACAAAGCCACACAATATTGAACAGATGACTTCTGCTGCACTAGGAAGGTTGCAAAAAATTGGGCTATTTCAGATCAGGGCCAGAACCCTCTCAAATAATGCCCTGCAAGCTGCCTGTCTTTTATAGCAAAGGGGTTCCAGATTGAGAGATTCTGCTGACTGCAGCCCCTCTAATCCTATCTGGGACAAACATTATGAATGCCTCCTACCTGTAAGCACTCCTAATGAAAAGTAGAGGTGTTCCAGGCTTGTGGCAAATGAACTCAAGATCAGTCCAGCCGATGCAAGCACTCCTCCAAGCATGATGCCCACTTGGCAGGATACACGATTACTGATAAAACTCCCAAGGGGAGCTTAAAAAACAATGAATGCAGTTAGTGAATGGCGTGTAATCGCATATTTCAGCACCACAAGAGTGAAGGCCTGGGAACAAAAATCAACACCAAAACTAGAAAAACAAGAGGAATCGCTGATCTGTTGCTGCAGCTAATTGTTGTGACTTTTCAGAATCACATACATCCCTTCATGGTGTTTGTGACCACCTCAAAAACTCATTCAAAATGATATTTTCTATTTTCCATAAAATCAGGTCAATGGCTATTGTAAATTGGGCAATACCATTATAAGACAAAGTTGTTTTTCAATTAATGGGGTTAAAAGAGGCAAAGCCAATAACTAGGTGAGGAGCATTTTGTCCATTACACTATTCTCACAGCTGTAATTAACCTGCTACCACTGGAATTTATACTGCTACTCTATGAAAAGATGTCTTTTTGCCTCAGCAATGAAGATCTTAGAGCCTGTAAGTTGTAGGAAAGCTCTCCCTCTCTAGTAGGAATAGACTGACCCAGCAATATTAAAGTTAAAATCCCTGCACATACAAAGAGCAATGCAGAGTATCAAAGTCCAGCTTCACTCACTGGAAGTACAAATCCTAGAAACCTTTGTGCTCTTCTCCCTGTCTACCTAAAATTCCCATAGAGTTTCACCTGGAAATCTTGTCCTCACATCTTCGCCTATGTTGGTGCAGAGGTGTCTGGCTACATTTTAGACCCTAGTCCTGGAAAGCAATGAATATGGGCAAACTACTCTACATGTGAAGTGATGCCTGCAGGATCTGAATCTAAAACGCACCATGCTTTGCGGACCTTTTAATGATATCCATGAGAAGTTCAGTGTAACTCCAGGACTGGATGAGTGATCTAGGGAATGCTTCATAACAAAAACACAAAGGACATTAGCTCACAAAAAAGTTCAGTGAAAGAATGTTTTGGTTGTGATGTGACCCAAAGGAAGAATAAACAGACTCAAGTCTGAAATGTAACTCCAATACACTAGGCCAGTTGTTTCCAAACTGTGCTCAATAGACCCACTATATTTAAGGAGTCCACAAAAGGTTGTAGCTACAATAGGACAGTGGTTTTTAACCTTTGCTTCTTGGACTGCTGGAGGTTTGCAGATTATGTCGAAGATTTCCAAAAGAGTCTGCACCTCCATTCAAAATTTTGTAGGTGCCCACAAATGAAAAAAAGATTGAAAACCAAGGCACTGAGCAAAACAGTCCTAGTTCAATGCCTTTTGAGCTAGGATTTTCCCCATCATTCTTATCATAAAAACATTTCTTAAAACACACATCACTTGACAAAAAAATGTTCTGTTTCTTTTCAGGATCAAACAAAATGGTATCACGAAGCTTCCTCCTTGCCACACTCTGCTGTGGGATTCAGCTTGGACATACAACATCCATATGGCTTCAAAGCCAGGCTGGACAAAAGTCATTATTACCCAGGCTGAAACCAGAAATTTTCCCAACTGGCTTTGATGACTTGTGAATGCACTAATACCAGGTGTTCCATGGAACTAAAGAACAAACCAGTTAATTGTTCTGAGAATGCAATACCCACCACACAGCATTGTGGCACAGTCTGCAATGGAATGGATCCAAGCCGTTTGGGCATAATCCTGGGCAAAGTATGTCTGGAACTCCACAAAGAATATTGAGATGCATCTAGGAAAGAAAACATGCATACTGATCTATTAAATTCAGGAACAGAGGGTAGCTTGCTTGAGCCTGTTCCAAATCCTGAGAAGTCAAGGCATGGATTCCCACAGGTCATTAAACATCTGAAAAGTGGAGGCTATCTTGATGCACAGAAAATAATGACAAATGAAAATGTGGCACATAGGATGGATAGTTCCTACAGTAGCTCGTGTGACTGGTTTACATCTGTTTACATCTAAATGAATCAGAAAAGAACAAATGAGACAATGACAAAAGAGTCAAAGCATGGTCACCAAGTATGATCCTAGTAGTAAGATCATATAGATTGGGTTAATCCATCAGCAAGGAAGACATTTCTTTCTAATGAACAGCAAATCCTTAAAAGAGCAGACAATTCTCTCACCCTCTTTTATTCTGAGTTCCAACCTCTCATAAGCTATTTTCCTAGTCTTACATCACTGTCTTTACTGCTGCCTCTTTAAGGACTAATATATATTAGTTGGATGACTTCTGGTCACTTAAGGCACGAAGAAGGCTCTGCCATACCTGTGTATCATGCTGCTTGCCAGAGTGGCTATCTTGTGTTTCAAAACCTTCACTTTTTCACAAGGATAGATTGTTGGCCGTTCAACCCCCGTGATACTTCCCAGGCATAGGTGCTGGAACTATGGGTGCAGGGAGTGCAGCTGCACCCTCTGGCCTGAAGTGGTTTCCATTATATACAGGGTTTACAGTTGGGTTCAATGGCACTCTGCTCCCAGGGGCACCCAGTGTCATGAGTCACCTCAATATCACTAGCCCTTAGCATAAGGAAGATTTGTCCATGTCTGCCATATGTCAGCGCCCTGGCTCCACCAGCCACAAACAACATAAGAACTCCCCTATGCAGGCCCTACTCTCTCTCTCTCCAAGTTAGTGATAGGCCTGGGCCAATCTCCAAGCATCTCCTTGGGCCATGGGACACTTCAGTGTTCACAGATTCACTCTTTCCAAGGAAGTAGTACAACCCCGCCTACCAGTTCCACCTCTTGGCGCTGCTCTGCTTGACACACAAGACTTAAGGGTGGTTATAGTGAAAAGAGTAGAAGTTTGTTTAATAAAAGATAGAGATTCAAGTGACAGCAGGTGGAAGTGTTGGAACCAAATTGTACATAAAAGCATAACATGCGTTCTAGAAGTTAAACTTATTTTCATATCGTAGCGCAACACTCATCCAAATCCTTCCAGAATCCATTCATGAGACAAGCCATGCTCTCAGCGTGCCTCCCCAGTGAAAGATCCAGGTGTCTCTTTGCATTCCCAGATATATGAGAACATATTTATAAACGGGATACCACCTGCAGGTTGTTTCATCCATTACACTCATTTCTTGTAGGCTTTGTAATTTCTTAATCAGCATCTGACTTAGTACCCAAATAGGCCTCCATTGAGACATACACAATACACAAATGAGCTGGCAGGGAGATAAAGCATCTGTTACCCTGCCTGAAAGGAACCTGTCTGAGACATGTCACCTCCTCATTCTCTGCCTTAAGAATCTCATTCTCAGTATAGACCAAAAAACTCCTTAAATATTATCTGTGCATACATTTTCCAACCATCATGATGGACCAGTAGCTACCGGCTCCCAGTAAAGACCTCACATGCCAACCTTTATTATTAGGCGTATATTTGAGAAGCAATCCCTATAAAACTCTATGCTCCCCTTGTGCCTTCAGCTGGTTGGTTGGCTGGCACCAAGATGTTTCTCATGGGTAGGTTGTTGGCCTGTGTTCTCACTCCCACCCCTACCCTTACCTGCAGAATCAATGAACTGCTTTTTATCTGAAATTGCAACCAGTATAGCTCTCGTGGTCATTGGAGTATATAAGCCTTCCCACTGCATCAAGTCCGGACTCTGCATCTTGATGTGGTGGAAATGTTTGCATATTCCAATGATTCTGAGAGCTATGCCAGAGGAAGTTTTAAATCCTGGCAGGCCTACCCACGCAGGACAGATCAAAGGGTTGGAAGGCACCAGATGAAAAGTAATCTGCTGGTCTTTCAGGCTGGGGGAGGACGGCTTGAGCAATAGGCCAACACCTTATCCTTGTGAAAAAGTTAAGTTATAGAAACACAACAAAATAGCCACTCTGGCAAACAACATGATAAATAGGGGTGGCAAAGCCTTGTTCATGTCCTAAGTGACTTCTGACAGCACAAAAAGGATTCAGATTCATGTTTAGAGAGCAATAGAGCTATACAGACATACACACAAAATGCCATTCATTCAGTTCAGATAACTACAGGAAGAATGTGGAGAAATTGGAGACAGTCCAGTGAAGGGAAAGAAAAATTATTACGGGGCTGGGCCACATGACCTATAAGGAGAACCTGACGGGCTTATTTAATCTGCAGAAGAGAAGAATGAGAAAGGATTTGACAGCAGCCTTCACCTATCTGAAGGGAGGTTCCAAAGAGGATAGAGTTAGGCTGTTCTCAGGGGTGGCAGATGACAGAACAAAGCAATGGTCTCAAGTTGCAGTAGCGGAAGTCTAGGTTGAATATTAGGAAACTCTTTTTCACTAGGAGGGTGGTGAATCACTGGAACAGGTCACCTAGGGAGGTGGTGGAATCTCCATCCTTTGAAGTTTTCAAGGTACAGCTTGACGAAGCCCTGACTGGGATGCTTTAGTTGGGGTTGGTCCTGCTTTGAGTAGGGGATTGGACTGAATGGCCTCCTGAGTTCACTTCCAACCTTAATCTTGTATGGTTTTATGACAGCACCTTGATTGGCTGAAAAAGGTACAAGCTGTGTGGAGTCAACCAATGGGAACTGTGGATCCCACTACCTGCTGGAAGAGAAGTGACACACATATGATATGCAGTTGTGCCTGGACCCAGTACCTGCTTTTCCCATCCTGCTCATAATGGATGACCCCCTGAGGTCTCTTCCAACCCTAATCTTCTATAAATCTACGAATATTTAAAGATTGGAACAAACTCATAGTACCCTAGGAATCCTGTGCCCATATGTCTGCAGACAGCAGCATACATTGTAATTGAATAAAAGACCCAAGACGCTGGCTGATTTAACAGTACAGACTCTGACTAGCTTTTTACATAACAGCCGATTCTGAGATCAGTCCTCCCTTTCTGTGGCTGCAGCTACTTGTGGATACATTATAGACACACAGACAGGAGTCCATCTGTTTTAGGTAGAATGTTGAAGTACGAACAGTAAGCAAATCTTCACCTTGCATACCTTGTCTACGTTGATACCAGTTATTGTTAGATTGATGAGTATTATTTATTTTACAGGAAGAGTGTGCTATGGACCTTTTACTGCAAATCAAACAACTTACTCGTGTGCATAAAGATACGTGTGTGCATGATTGTCTGCAGGCTTAGGCCTAAGGCTCTGATTGTGCAATGAGTTCAGTGTGGACAAAGTCAATGACCCATGGATTTCATTGGCCCAAGCTGCAATAGAATACATACAGACATTCTTCTTCTTTCCTGAATCCACAACATCAAAGAGCAGGGTGTGTCTGCCATCTTTCCATATCACATGAATGAACAAAGTTGACCTTTAGAGTAAAATGCTTTTTATTTACTACTAGGAGCATATTACTACGGAAAAACAGTAAGAGTTTTGTTTCAGTGAAAGCCTCAGTAAAGATACAGAGGCACAGTGTAATTCCAAAATGTAGTTTGGTAAAGTGGCCCCTGCCATCATGTGGTCAGACCATGTGACTCCAAACGTAAATTCGACATGGAATGTCATGGTCTCCTTCACTGCTCATTTATGATACTTCAAAATAAAATGTCCCGGTTCCCCACACCCTCCAATATCAGATGGAAAAATAGGAATATTTCAAATTTGTTAAATAAGCAAGGGATTGTTGCGTGGTATCCCTGCTCTGTCTCTAACAATCAACTGTCTCTCAGTTCAAGGCCAAATTTCAGATGCATCTATTCCAGGAAATATAACATCAATTAGATTAGTTCTTTAATGCAAATCCAAGTATTTCACATGCAAAAAAGCAAACTTATGGGGACAAAACTGCCTTTAGAAAAACTTGTATTGTTAGCATGTCATTCTTCTAGTTAAAGTAGATATGGTAGTAATAGACCAGCACTGACATGGTTATACACGAGTGACTTATGAGGCTTACCCCAAAATCCCTTCATCAAGTCCGGCAGCTTTATTTAAAAAGAAATACATTATGTAGATAAGAAGAGTTGTAATTGTATCATGTTGCCAGTTCAAATGAGACCCTTGTTTCCAATGTCCCTCACTGTGCTGTCTGTCTCTGATATCCCTCATACAGTTTAAATGTTCATGTCAGCACAGTCTTCCCACGTGTAATAAAAATAAAATATACCAACACCAGTGAAAGAACCTTCCTGTCCTCTAATGTATAGCTGAGGTTCACAGAGTATGTTAACCTATTTTCTCACCTTCTATTTTTGAGGACTACCACAACAAATATTCCCTGTGTACTTAGGATACTTGAGGTATATATGGAGAAGGGCCTCTTTAGAGCGTAGCTCTTATGCAGGATGGCACCTGAAATTGTCTGTAGAGCACAAAGGGATCACACTTACAGGTCTATCAGACATACCCAAGAGTCAAACAAACAGGAACTTGCAAAAAATAAAATAAAATAAAATCACAGGAAGGTCAAAGAGGCACAAAGGGCCTGGAAAAACCCCAACTGCCTCTTCTTGGTCCCCACTGAACAACTACAGCATGAAGTATCTCTGATAGTGCAGAATAGTAAGGGCGGTGATAGGAGTTCTGGGACAGGGCAAAACAGCTGTCAGGGACTAAAATTGGAGGTATCAATCTCTTAACTGTCTCAGAACTGATACAGATTTCAGCAGGCTTTTGAAAACAAAACAGATTAGAAATCCAGACAGTCAATTCCTTCAGCATCAACTATTGGCCACTAGCAAAGAACTTTCATATTTTTCTCTTTATAAGAAAGAAAGTGTAAAGTTACAAAGAGGCAACCAGACAAGAAGCCATTTTACCTCGTTACAGCCCTAGTGCAGATAGTAACGAGGAAGCAGCCAACAACAATCATCCATCCCCAACCTCCATCAGGAGGGGAGGAAAGCAGAACTTTCTTTGGTGGTGCCATAGTTGTTTTTTCTTCTTTCCAGCGTCACTGTAAGAGACTGACTTCAGCTGATATGCACGGTATGCACAGAATGTTACCTCGTACAAGGATTATTTGCCATCTGAAACAGAAAAACAGCAGAAAGAGAATCAAACTAAATCAACCTTCACCCAACCACTATGAAACTGCATTATCAAAGGGTAAAATATAGCTGCTATTTTATTGTATAATGTGAGGATTTATTCCTAACCACGACGTACATCACAAATTCTGTGACTTTGGGTCACATTTTGTTTTCATTTACTCATCTGTAAAGCAGGAGGAACTCCATAGATTTTAATTTATGTTGTATAATCAATTGTAGAATTTGGCTTTATAGCTGAGAGAATTTTTACCTTTAATAATTGGCTCCAGCAATTACACCTACCACATAATACCACAAAACACAGTGATATGCATATACGGGCAAAACCCACCACTGGTATAAATCCCTGCAGCTCCTTTAACTTCAACAGAGCTACACTGAGTAACACTAGCTGACACTCTGGTCTGGGTTTAATTAAAGTTGCAAAACACTTTTCTTTATAATCAACTGTTTTCACTCAACATAATTTACTGAAAAATTCACCTTTTGGGCTGAAATTTTCACCTACATATTAAGGTGAATAACCTTGGCAAGTCTGAAGGAAAGTTACATCTTTTTTCTGAGCTACAGATGAGTGAAAAAAAGTTAAGTTCCCCCCACAAGTAAAACCCATTGACCTTAGTTATAACTCTTCTGAGTATGGAGAAGGGAGAAGCCTAAAGGGAGGAATTTTTACCCCTTCCCATGAAAACAGTCAACGAAATCTCTGTGCACCCATGAAATCCTAACAAAAACCTCAAAATAAGGTTTAAATGCAACTGGAATGGGGCCAGACATCTGCACTAGACTGAATTCTACCCAGAGAGCTCAATCCTGTAATCAATTACATGTAACTAAACTGATGTGAGTAGCTTTCTTAACAGCGCTAGTTACTCCTGTTTCACATTCGCAGGGTTGGACCCATAGGCTATGTCTACACTGGGTAATTTAAGTCGACTTAGTGTGTCTCCACTTAAAAATAAAGTCGACTTAAAGGGGAACTTAAAAAGTCGACCTAGAGCGTCCACACTGGATGCTCTAGGTCGACTTTGTGGAGCTAGGGGGACCTAGGGCAAGTCCACGGGGGCACGGGGGGCACTCCTTGCCCAATGCCAGGGGGCTCAGCCTTTGCCCCGTTGTATCTAGGTACAATGGGGCAAAGGGGATCAGGGACCCTGGCAGGGCATAGGGGCAGGGTGGGAAGGGCTCTGCCCTGCCAGGTGGGGAGGCATGCCAGGCTACCCCCCCCCCGCCAAGGAGGGCTTTGGTGTAGCCCGGGGGTAGCCCTACGTCGACTTAGGGCTACCCCACGGCTACACTGGCTTAAGTCGACTCTAGGGAGTCGACTTAAGCCTTAGGTCTACTAGAAAGCAGGTTTTATAAAGTCGACTTAATTTTAATTAAGTCGACTTAAGAAAACTGTAGTGTAGACGCAGGGTAAATTAATTTACCAGTATAGACGCAGCCATAGTGATCAACTGCTATGGCTGTGATTTAGTTTTCACCAAGCACAAGACAGGGCATACCATTCTGAGGCTGAGCCCCACCTATGCGCCATTTCCTGAACATGCAGCCTGGCTGTCTGGACTGTTCCCTGATTCCCAGATCTGGGCAGGATGACTGCATGGTTCGGGCAATTAAGGGCTTGTTGCTTTGTTGCAGGGTTGTTGGGTTTTTCCAGAATGACTTAAAACAACCAAGTAGAGTTGTCTGGTATGTGTTTCAATTTTGCTTGGAGAGACACTTTAAATAGCATAGGCACAGAGTAAGATTGTAGGTGTTGAACATACAACATTCATGCTGACAAGAATCACGGGCAGTCCCATGAAATGTTATCTGAGAAAATTTGGAGAAAGGCTCTGGGGTTCTTTAAAGGCACACAGTGATAAGCAACTCACGGGCAATTAAACCTCTGATCAGAGGCCTCAAATCGCACAGCTCCTCTGCATAGGGGCTTGATCCTGAAAGGCAGTGAGCACTATGGCCACAACACAGCAAAGCATTACAGTGCATGCTTATTTTTAAGAACCTGAGCACTCCTACTGAAACTTTGGCAATCTTTATATGTGATAGCATCTCAATTTGTGCATTATAAAACAGAAAACTGTTTCCAAAGCCAGGATCTTCAATCCACAGGCCGGTATTACAATGCACCAGAACTGGAAACCTGAGTTAAATAGTGAAGAGAATATTTGGAATTGAAAGATGGAAACATATGCTTGTCTGTAGCTTCAGGTGTTATTTAAATGCAAATGAGTTTTAGAAGGTATAGACCAAAAACAATATGAAGGAATAAAATAATGTAAGGAGCAGACTAAATCTGCACGTCACTTGCATGTGATTACACAAGTTTAACCAGCTCATTGACAAAATGCCTGCCCCAATTCTTGATGTAAAGAATGCCAGAAGTACCAGTTACTTCTATGTTATGGTCCACTGGTTTTCTGTCAGAGATTTCCCTACACGTCCTCCCCACCCCCTGAGATTTCCCAGCACCTTCCACCCCCACCCCTTAGTTGTCAACTAGTTACATGCAGTGTTATGAATTTAGTCATTTGGTTGGAAACATGAAGTGCAACTGAAACATTAGTACACATTTTAAAAGCATATACAGTATACAATCAAATACTTGTACATGAAAAAGCATAATAAGTTTGAAAAGTATAACAAAGCCTAGCTTCCTCATACTTCTGTGTTTTTTATAACTATGTCAGTGCATTCATTTAGATGATGTTGGCCATCCTAATAATTTAAATTAAGATCTGTTAGCAAGGTCAAATGAGCAATCAGTCCCCTGACAGCTAGTGATGAATTAAAGGATTAGGGGGAAAGGCTTCAGAATCAGACTGTGTTTATGTGAACACACGATACACCTAGACTGCCTAGGTATCCAGCAGACAGAGCTGTGTTGCGCAAGTGTTCAATTTTAGCTGGTGTGGGTGGGTTACAAATCACTGTAGTATAGTATGCAGGAGGAATGAAATGTTATCCTTATTGTATGAGTAAAAGATCAGCAAAATTATTCTTAGCCTGAATTGATTGAGGAGGATCACCAGGAACTGAACTGCTATGTTCAGATGCCAGATCCACTCTTAGTTGAGAGAGAGGAGGGGATGGGGACAAGTGTTTTGCTTGGTGGTGTGAGCCCTACCTAAGAGTCATAAGTACTATTTGATCTGCCCCTCCCTTATAAAAAAATAGAACTGATTAGGCCCCATATGGCGTATTTTGTTTCACTAAGTGACCACACTACGAAATCACTGATAATCAGGTCTCTGTGCTTAGACCTGCTGTGGGACAGTCACAGTGTTTCTGTGAAAGAGACTGCCAGTCTGCATTAGCATTAGCAGTGAAGTTCCCAAGGACAATGGTGAGTGGGGTGCAGTGGAGGGAGAAGGGAGAGGCACAATAATCGAACATTTGTTTGCTGGACTTGGACTGTGTTTTAGTGACTTTGCTCCAGAATGTTAGATTTGTGACTGGGAAACTTATATAAATATATGCCAAGATTTTTAAAATGCTTTATTGCCAAGGTTGTCTGGGCTGGATTAACACAGTGGTTATAGGGGCTGGAGCCTTGGGCCCTGGGCTGAAAGGGGGCCCTAGGCTCTGGCCCCTATGGCCTCTGCCATATCTGCCCACCCCTCCCCCCCACTGCCCTGCTAAGCTCCCACAATGCCAGGAGGGCAGAGAGCCCCTGCTCTGCAGGCAAGTGGTGGGGGGTGCGGGACAGCCCTGCTCACTCCACTCTGTTCCATGAGCGAGGGTGAGGCCAGGGCTGGCTGGTGCTTATATGGCCTCCGGAGCTGCCTTCAGCAGGTAGGCCCCCTTCCCAGCTGCCCACCGTAGGCAGGGCGCCTCTGTAGTGGAAGGGCCCCAGTCCAGTCTCATATTCTGGCAAACAGAGACTAGGAACACTTCAGAAAATTGTGGTGCATCCCTGTCCATCCCAGTTAAAACCATTGATGGACCTATTCCCCATGAATTTACATCATTCTTTTTTTAACCCTGTTATTCCTGTGGCCTTCACAACATCCCCTGGCAAAGAGTTAAATAGGTTGATTGTGCATTGTGTGAAGAAATACTTCCATGTCTTTGTTTTAAACCTGCTGCCTATTAATTTGAATGGGTGACCCCTAGTTCTTGTGTTATATGAAGTTTTAAATAACATTTTCTTATTCGCTTTCCGTACAGCAGTCAAGATTTTATAGACTTATGTCATATCCTCCCTTAGTCATCTCTTTTCCAGGCTGAAGAGTCCCAGTTTTATCAATCTCTCCTCAGATGGAAAATGTTCATACTCCTAATCATTGTAGTTGCCCTTCTCTGTACCTTTTCCAATTCTAATACATCTTTTTTGAGATGGGGCAACAAGATCTGCATGCAGTATTCAAGATGTGGAGTACCATGGATTTGTATAGTGGCATTATGATATTTTCTGTCCCTTTCCTAATGGTACGTAACATGCCACTAGTTTTTTGCTTGCCATTCCACACTGAGCAGATGTTTTCAGAGAACTATCCATAATGGGCTCTAAGATGTCTTTCTTGTGTGGTAACAGTTAATTTAGATCCCATCATTTTATATGTTTAGCTGGGAATCTGTTTTCCAATGTGCATTACTTTGTATTTATAAACATTAAATTTAATCTGCCATTCTGTTGCCCAGTCACCCCGTTTTGTAAGATCCCTTTGTAATTCTTTGCAATCTGCTCTGAGCTTAGTTATCTTGAATAATTTTGTATCATGAGATAAACCTAATAAAATGGTTGTGAAAAACTTTTCAGTTTTTACTATGGTGCCATACAGTCCACCTTCACCCTCATGGTCTTTTCCCTCATTGTCCCTCACACCCACTCTGTAAATTCAAACACACGCACCCCATTTCAATTCCTAGGGAAAACACTGTCATTCCCTTTACTTGAGGCCAAGATACTGTACCAAGTGTGTTTTCTCTTTTCCATGTCTGATGGGGATACGTGATAGTTAAGTATTTCTAAATGATTCAGATCCATCAAGTTATGTGCATTTTAACCTATGTAAATACATGTTTGCATACTATTACCCTCTGCTACTGTGTGTCAGACTCACTTGTTTTTCATTTAAATATCATATTGTAAATTCTTTGCAAGAAGGACCTGTCAACATAATGTTTATATAGCACCTTGCACAACAGGCCTTCTGAGTGGGGCCTTTGTCTGCTACTACAACACAGATAACAGCACATTTATTACAATAAAATAGGACTATGAGTAGCTTTTGATGTGATGGAAATTACATCCCCTAAAACCAGTCAGCTCCCCTTCCCAATTCACAGCGCTTTGGAGATAGTGTGTTGCTCTTTATCTCATTCATCAGACCCCTTAAACCAAAATTAAAAAAATAGCCCATGTCAAAACGAGCATCTGAAATATCTGCAGTTGGGTTGCATAATAATGGTCACAAAAACCAAACAAGCCACAGCTGTCATTGCAAAAGTTTCTATGAGCTGCCACCAGAATAGGTAACTCAAACACAAATTTTTCTATGGGAGTTTAATACAAGGTACAAGGTAGTAGCTGCCCTTACTCAATCACTCCTGAAAGAAAAGAGACCACAGACCTCATCAGATTGAATCTAGTTCAAGGTCTCAGCCCTTATTTTCAAGAAATTGAATGGCAAGGGCCCAGGATATCTAAAAGATGAACTGAAGCTCTGGCATGAAGACTATGGTTGATAGCTGTGCTTTTCTGAGACACTGGAACTCTACAATAAGGGTAAAGCTCATCTATCTTCTCAGGAGACAGAGCTTTCTCAAAGACTGGTCCAAGAGTATGCAATGAACTGTCCCAGGCACCAAGGACCATCACAAACCTCACTACCTTCTTCCACTCAAACATATAACAACATTTCTAATCATCTTATTTTCACAAGTTCCAAAACAAGACGCTCCACTACTTCACCCCGTGGGGGGAGCAAGGATGAGAGAACAAATGCATAACAGATGTTAGTTGGAATGCTTTATGTGCTGATGAAAGGTGCTCAGACCCTATGGTGATGAATGCAGTATAAGAACCTATAAAGAATTACACACCCACACAGTCAAGCTCTCCAAAGCTAGGAAATGCCAGAACTAAAGTTCATCCCCATTGTGCATAATTACATGGTGAGACTCAGGAATCTTGGCTTCCGGTCTAGGCTCTGGAGGGAAATGTGTTCTAGTGCAGTAGTTCTCATGGGAGGCTCGTGACATCTTACGCATCCACAAGCCAGTTTCAGGGGTCCATGAGCCCCATTGTGCTGGTTGGTGGGATCGGAAGGAGTACAGGGAGGGCGTTGCTCTCCAAACTGCAGTGTCTTAACTACAGCAGGACAGTCCTGGGGCAGTGCCACCCTTCTCTCCCCCCCAACCTTCTGCTCTCCTCCCCAGCACCCATCCCTTGACCAGGTCAGAGGCTGGAAGCCAGAGCTGGACAGTGTGGGGCATCTGCTGCTCTGGCTGGTGCCAGGACGCTTCTCTGTCTGCTGCTGCTGGTGCCTGGGGCTATGGATGCTCCTCATTTCCCAGTCCCCCTTTGACTGCTCACGCAGCTGGTAAGAGCTGCCCAGGCAGGTGGACCTGACTATGGTGGGGTTGCAGAACCCTCAGAATGCATCAACAGCAGGTCCCTGGTTCCCCCCGCCCCCGCCAGCACTCAGCCCCTAGCTAGCTACCTCCTGTCTGCACACAGCCCTTAGCAACCCCTGCCTGCACCCTGAGTGACCTCCTCACTGCAGACAGCCCCTAGCTATCCCCTGCCTGCACCCAGTGGTTTTCAAATTTTCTGAGCTGAGCTCCCCACCCCCTGTGAGCTACAATTTCTCGTTGTCTTCCCCGACCCAGACAGGCTGGGTGGTTGAGGTGAGTCAGGGGCAGAGGTGGAATTCTCTCCACAGACCTCACCCTGCTGAGCTGACTTGAGCCTCTCCAGGCCCTGCTCCCCCCCAAAAGAAGTTCAGTTGTGCTTATGAAGGGCACCACCTCCATCCATGCCCTGAGCAATAGTGCCTAGCAGGGCTGAAGTGCCCAGTGCCCTGCGCCCCTTCTTCTCTGCTGGACCCTGGAATTTTTCTAACATGGGGGAAGAAGGAGAAAAAGCTTGAGAACGACTGTTCTAGAGAACAAAAACTTTTTTGTCCATTTCCTCCAACCTCGACCCCCTTCTGCCTCATCCCCTCTAACTGGCCCTTGTCCCAGTCCTGTCTCTTTGATCCTCCTTTGCCCCTTGTCACAGTCCCATTCTCTCTACTCCTCCGACTTATCATCCTAATGCCAGTCTTTTGTTCAGCCAGTCCTCATCTTCTCCATGTCCATTGGACTTCCAATCTCCCCCCTGGGACAGCACCAGTGGGACCAGGGTCATAGCATGCTAGATGGCTTGCTTTTACAGCTTGTCTTCACTTTCCTATGAACATTCATTCCCACAAACATTTCCAGAAAGTGATTGCCAAAGCTGTGTACATTAATATTCACAGAAAAGAGGTTTTAAGTTTACACATGCAAACTCATTCATTCCAAAAGAACATACCCTTAGGTATTTGGGGCACAGAGGCAGTCATATGTACCATATCTGACCAATTAGAGCAAATCACCATAGCTAAAAATAATGAATATCAAATACTAAACATGTACACAATGTTTTCCCAGAATTTTTCTCCTGACAAAGCACTGTCTAAATCCCTTTGTTACTCATTGTGTGTCTCATGAGAATTGCCTTTCCTCCTGTATTATCTGATAAACATAGAAATTATGGCTCCAGTTATACTAACTTGTAAATCTGGACTAATTCCTTTGGGCCTGATACTCAGTTAGTTACACATAGGCACTTTGATGTTGCTTCTCAGTGCAAAGGGGTCTTAATTTACTCCAACTGTAAGGCCCCTTTTACACTTCCAAGGGGGAATAATATAAATAAGGGTCAGTGACTTTAATAGACTTATTCTAGCTTTACTTGGGTGTAATGGAGAGCAGAATCTAGTCCATTTCTCCACCACAGATCAATTATCCAACTAGAGGCTCCAAAGTTTATGAGAATCATCCAAAACATGCAGTGGGTGAGCTAGCTGTTCTTTGAAGTATTATTAACCAGAAACTGCACTGGACGGTGAAGAGATGAACTGGGAAAGAGAAGGGGGGAAAAGGGGGACTATCTAGTTTCCATAATATCCTCTAAACACAATAGCTGTTGCAATATCACTGTACCAGTGAACTGTAAGGTTAAAAAAAAAAGAAATCTTTACTGTAGAGGGACAGATGGACAGAGATGCAATGAGTGCTTCATTGGCTATGTGCCATTTTTCAAAAGGTTGGTGGCTCATGTTATGTGCAGAGCCCAGTTGCTAGGTTGCAATGGATCTTGTTGCCTTCCTTTCATTAGGAAAAGGATCTCCTGATGAGGTGAGACTCTGCGGTAGTGTCCTTTGAGCAAACTTGCCCTCTTCTTTCCGCTGGCTGAGCAGAGGCGGCAAGAGAGATGTGGTTACTAACTGCTGCTTCCTACCCAGGGATCTTGAAAACAACTGTAAAAGTAATTGACAGGCTATTTATTTTGACAGATTAGAGCCTAACATATTAACTTGAGAACCAGCTCACTAAGCAGTGACTTCTCTTCTGGATAAACAGGGTAGCTGGGACTTTTCTGACATCAGCAGAATTTCTGCTACCTTTTCCCCCTGGAGCCTCTTGTGAACTCATTATAAGGCAAATTCATCTTAATGCCTGAGTGAAAATTACTCAAGGAAGGTTCCAAAGTGCAAAATTCTCTGATCTTTTCCTTTAACCCTTCCTTCCCTAACCCAAATCTGAGCACAAGACTTATTATGTATGCACATTACTTTTCTGTGATCAGATTCTCTAAACTGGTAAATACTTCATATGGTATCAAGAATCTCTCTTCCCTATTCTCTGGTGTCCTTAGATGTTTACTAATGGTTCTAGTTATTTTCTAAGTATAATTAAAGATAATAATGCACATAATGATCTGCAAATTTTCATTTTAAGAGCCATTTTTAAGTAACAAGGGGGGAGACGGCATCGAACGACACAAGAGTGTAGTCAAATGAATTATAATAAAAAACTACCAGTTCTGGCTTCCCTTTCCTTTTTTCCATGACAATTACATACCTCTAATGGCATTACAACTAGACGTTCAGAAGTCAGCTAGATTTAACTTGTTCTAAATGCATGGGGCACAAATACCCTTTAATTTTGGTATTCAAAGGCTTTTTTAATTTTAATACATTTTTATTGGAGAAAATTAGCTGTCCACTTTGCAACCTTGGTGAGTTATTTAACCAAAAAGAATAGCTTGTTTCAATAAGAAGCCTCTGATGGACTCTAGAATTCTATGATTATGACTGTGCTTTGTTTTTAATACAACTCATCTGAAAATCTTAGTGTTGTTGCCCAACTGTCTCAGATTTCTTCTCCACTTAGAGATGGTTCTGTCCAACCTTTATACAAAAAAAATTGTTTATGGTCTTTGGCGATAACACTTGGGGTTTATCCATCTCTACACAGGGTGCCCAATTAACATTGGTCCCCTTGGGAACCAGTGATTCTGAGGATTACATTTACTAAAACAGAAAGTTATTCATTCAAATTTTAAGCAGATCTTGCTAATTTCATTGCTTCACTTACAGAGTTACAAATAATTATTAAAAATTATCATTCCTTTAGTAAATTTCACCTGTAAAAAGACTGCAGACAGATTATTAATCACCATAAGAGTACTGAGATGGTACATACTAGTGTTTATTCTTGGCCAGTTTACATTCCTTCTCTCACGGTACCTTTAGGAAACATTTAGCCCTACATCCCTTTATCTTTACCAGACATTCATTCACAATATGATGCACTGCCCTGTTTCTAATTAGGTGGCATTCACCTGAATGGTAAAGAAGATTTAAGTTGAAATGAAAGCACTAAGCAAGCTTATACTGCAATTAAGAAGTGTTAAGAGTGAATTCAGTCACCTGTTTTTCTAAATTACAAATAATCTATATTTTGGATCGTGTGCAGACTACACTGTGTCGGTTGCACATTAGTGTGCTGTTCTGGCCGCCCCTCTCGGGCCCTTGACTAACTACACAATATGGAGCCTTTGGCCCCTTTAACTAAATGGCTGCCAGCAGCCCTAATCAGTAGCCACAGGGGTAGGTGTAGGAGGGCTCTGCCCAGACATGCAAGACCTGCAGAGTGTGGGGGGGCATGAGTCATACCTACAGTTTAGGGTTCTGCCCAGACATGTAGACCTGCAGTAAGGTAAGGGCAGGAGTCATCAAGGTCTGCTGACCTGAGCTCCCCACCTTACCTGTAATCACCGCCCTATGCAGCAAAAAGTAGCCAATTGCTGCTACAGGCGGGAAGCAAAACTGTTTAAAAACCGACATTTTGGGCTGGCCAGGCAGGACAGTTCCTGACATCTCTGCCTGGCCTGATCACCTAGATGCTGGCCTCCTCTGCTCATGAGTCCTCCTGAATGTACCACGTGTAATTGCCAGCCTGAGAAATGAGTCTCTCTCTGCTCCTTTGCTATACTGCTGCTTCTGCTGCTGGTGGAACTGGTATGAGTCTGCCCTGTAAACTTTCTCTAAAAGAAAAAAAACTTTGCCTCCTTTTCGGCTGCTGTTTTGCCACTGCCTCCTCTGAGCCAAGCAAGCCCATGCTCCTTAAGAGTAGACTTACCTTCTGCCTTCTGGCTGCTTAAACTGCTGCTGTTCTCTATAAATTTAAGAAATTGTCTGCTTTAATTTGTAAGTTTGAGATTGTCTGTTTCAGTTTTGTGCTGTTCTAACTTGTACTTTTAAGATTGCGTGCCTCACTTGTAGCGTTAAAGTTGTGCTGTGTCCTACTGTATTAAGTGTGCCCCAACTCATCTTTTGCTTCCCCTCTGCTCCCCGGACTCCCCACGTGTGCCCTGACTCCCTGCTTCCCCACTTGCCTCCATTTCTTCTGTGTTGCCACCACGTGCCGGGGTTTTTGCTTCTCAAGCCCCTGCTGCTCCTGCTCTCCCGCTTGCTTCTATTCTTTTCTGTCACTGCCATACACTGTGTTTTGCATTTTACCCCTTTCACTTACACTGTTAAGACATCTTTCTAAGCCACTGTGAGTGGGTTTGCTGCATTTTGCATAGTGCCTTTTGTTTCTGTATAATGCTAAGATATCTTTCTACGTCACTGTGAGTAAGTTTTTGTGTTTTACATTGCACCTTTCCCCTTTGTACTGTGTTAAGACATCCTCTTTAGGTTACTGTGACAGAGTTTACTCGGTTATCCTGTACCGTCCCCCTATGCAAAGTGCCTGAAGTAAACTGTTCAGTCACTGTGATTTAGTTTACCACTATAAGTTAAGCTAGTTTAAAGACCCCGACTGATTATCCCCCCTTATAAATAAAATCAAGTCTGTTTAAAACCCCATTGTGAAAAACTGTGACACACAATATACACACATATATATTTCATTACTAATTTTTGTATTGATTTGCATATTTTAATAAAGATGAACTTGTAGCCCACTGGTGTAGTAATTGCCCCCCAAGATCCTCAAGGCATTGAACCTGCTGGCAGGGTCACACTGATATAGCCTGAGTTTGAGATATACCTTATTTATCTCAGTGATCTCAGATTATGGACCCTCATATTCTGTTTTCAGTGCAGCCACTCAACCCTCTGGTTATGGCTCAACAATTGCCATAGCAGCTATTTGAGTAAAGAATTTTTTTTTAAGAGGAACAACCATGGTAGAGTATAACAAGCGTGATTACTCAGAAGAGAAGTAAACTTGTCTGAGACCCATTAGTCCAAGTTTCAGTTTGGAGGCTGTAATTATGGCCAAATTAAACTAAATACACCTGGAAATACGGATTTCTGATTGAAGCCCTGACAAACCTTTAGCTAATCTATATCAAGTGCCACTGTAATGCCAGTATACAGGGCCCTTTAAAGTACATTCTCTCAGTAAGATTATTCTATCATCACAGACGCTGCATAATATTAAATATACTTACTGATTGGCAAGAGAATTTTTCTGAGTCTAATTTTTCTAACTGAGTGTAATGGAAGCGAGCACACAGTGGACTTTTTATAAGTGTCAGCATTTTAACAATAGGTTTTTGTAGATTTGTCTTGTGGATCTGTAACAAAGCAGTTCCAATTACTAAAACAGGCTATGTCTACACTGGGGAATTTAGGCCGACTTAAATAAGTCGTCTTTAATAAGTTGACTTTAAGTCGACTTAGAGAGTCCACACAGGACTCCTAAGTCGACTTAAAGTGAGCCTTACTAACTCGACTTAGAGAGTCTATACTAGACTCAGTTCATGTCCAGGGAGACTAGTTCAGTCCAGGGAGAGCCAACTCGGCTCCCTTCTGCTCGGGATTTCTCAGGTCCTGGGCAGAAGGGAACCCTTCTAGCCAGGACCCGAGTGGTCCTGGCCAGGAGGAAGAGCTGGAGACCCGTGCTCCAGCTGCCGGCTGCTGAGCAGCTGAGCGCGGGGCTTCCTTCTCCCTGGACTGCACTCCAGCTGCCGAGCAGCACAGTCCGGGGAGAAGGAAACCCTGTGCTCCAGCTGCTCAGCAGCTGGCAGCTGGAGCACGGATCCCGGGGAGAAGGGACTGCGGGGCTTCCTTCTTGCCAGGACCTGAGCAGTCCCAGTGAGAAGGACGCTCCTTTCCCCCATGCCCTAAGTCAACTAAGTCTACTCACTCAGACTCCTTACTGACTCCCTGGATACCTTCTTACTTCTTCTATCCCCCAATGAGTGACTCCTCGAAATAAAAGGTATCAGTAGAAGGAGGAGCTGATTTATAAAATGCAGAATGAAACTCTGTTTTCCTTATGAAATACGTTGCTTCCCATGTCTTGTGACTTGACATACATTATTTCGTTAGTGGTCAGAATAAAGGGTGAGCATAGACTTAGTTCAAAATAAAATTAATTCGTATATTAACAAGTGGAAAATGCTGTTTTTCCCTGAAGTATCAAGTAATATGTCATAAGCCAACCTTTTTAATTCATAATGTTGAAATTCTCTTGATTTCAATAATTCCTTATTTCTCATCAATACCAATCTATAGTTTCTAATAAAATCCCTCAATAGATGCTATCCCATTTATTCCTATCTGCCTATTATAAATTGTATGAAAAAATGAATAATTAAAGTTGCTTTTAAGAAATGTTCTTGCTATCCTGTAACAAAAAAGACTTTAAAAGAAACCACCATCTGTGCAGATGACTAGTCAATAACAAATTATGCCATTCATATACATAATAAGTAAAATTTTAGGAACACATGCTGTTAGGTACAAAAGAATAATTTGATGTACTAGTCACTTTCAGTCAATATAAAACCCCTTGAGTTAGAGAGAGAGAAATATTAAATGCCCTATGAATAAGAAACACTGTAAGGAAGAAATAGACAGACAAACATGGCATTCATATTCAAAATAAAAGATTGACTTTCCTTGTTTCAGAAATCTGTATAAGAGTATATTTTTCCTTCTTTTTAAGGAAATTAGCATAGGACTAAACTGTTGCACATCAAATCATCTTCTGAGAAGAAGAACCAATAAAACAAAAGGAAATTCACGGCCTCTGTCATCCCCATAGCCGTTGGTTATGCCATCTAACCTCAACCTCATGGCAGTCACTTTTACAATGAAAGGCACAAAAAGAAACAAATCTATAGTTAATGTATAAATACCAGGAAGATGCCTTCATGGATATTTTCCCAAAATAATGGGACAATATACCTTTTCTGTGTGTGTGTGTGTGCGTGCGTGCGTGCGCGCGCATGCGCATGCAGCTTTATCATGCCCTAGGAAACAGCATTAACTTCTAGTCAGTCACATCAAAGGCTCCTCTTTCCAATATGAACAAGGCCACATTTCTTGAGAAAATTTTCAAAACCTGTGTTATTTTAATTGCTCTTAATTGCACCTCCTTCATGTACAATTATTTTTCTTTCCCAGATATGCCAACACTAATCTGAGTTCTAACTAGAGCCAACTAGAATAACTGCATCTTTTCATGCACTGAGCTGACACATTTCGAGATTTTTATTTCCAGTCTCACTCATGCTCTGCTAGACATTATAGCAGAGACACCTTTCTGTTTGGTAAATATCTCTTCCTTTGCTCTTACACTATATTCATTAACACCAAACTATATTTGCATGTGACTGTGTCTGTAATAGGTCAAATTCTGCCTTCAGATGTGTGTATACAACTCCCACTAAAGTCAATCAGAGTTGCACCTATGTATTTTAAGGCAGAATTTGACTAATAGGTCCGAAGGTTTTTTAATCTTTGATTGACCCATTCCTGACTACTTATTTACAACCCTACACAACCACACGATACCATCACCTGTCTCATTTACTAAGAAGCAGCCAAAGTTCCAACACTGCTCCATTGGGACTCCAACAGAAAATGTATTTAAGCATTTCCAAGTTCAAAGTCTGACTTTATAATTTCCCTGGCTAATGTTTATCTATCTACTCCAAATATTTCCCTAATTCACATCGAGTTCAAATGTACAACTTTGTTACAACACTCTTAGAAAATCTCAGACCTAGCTAAAGGGCATATAGTATCTTTTTTTTTTATTTCCTGGAGCTTTTCCATAAAAAGACAACACAGGGGAAAGTTTCATTTTCCTTCCTTGAGTAAGCTGGGTTTTTTCTGAATAACCCACTCTTCCATTTTAACCTTAAAATGTTCCCCAGAGGTGCTGTTAATCCCACAGATGTATAAATGGTTGGTATAAATTTAGGCCCTTTGGAAATGTTTTACATTGCACAAATTCATTCCAGCAACATGAGCAATAGTAGTAAGATTTCATAGAATGATGTTAATTAACAGCTAGTTAAATCAAACCTTCTTTAAAATAATAGATGTTAGGACTCTAAATGCAGCTCTCAGAGAGGTACAGCAGGTACTCGGAAATGTTTCATTTCAATCATCCCATTTTATTAGGAAAGTTCTGGAAGCCTCATCCCTGGTATAATTTAAAACAAGGTTGGGCAAAGGCATGGCAAGTGTAGGGAACAAACCGAGAACAGGAATATGCAAATCACCTCAGTTATTTTCCATCATTCTAATAAGTTTACAATTCAGATAGTTCCTTCTATACCTGCAGCACATCAGGCTGTGATCCTGTCTGATCTCACAAAGATGGGTTGAACTTAGCCAGTAAACGTAGGGGAAACCACAGGAAACGTATGCCACAGGAAACTCTGCTGGAGACTCGATAGTCCGCCCTATGCATTCTAAGGCAGTGCTGAAGCGATGTCCCAGTAAGATGATGGTATGCGGTGTGACAGGAGATGACATATTTTGGATGAGACATCCAGGTTTTGACCACTTGTGTCACTAAATATCCCATACCATTTTCACAAGAGTAGAGCTATTAGCCCTGGACACCTGGCCAGCTGCAGCTGGGTAATTTATATTCTACTTCTATAAAAATCTTCCTTATCATTTCAGTTGGTTCAAGTATTCTTCCTTTTCAGTGATGCACTAGTGTCACTGTCTGCCATTGGAAAGGTGAAGACTTCCACACCACAGATAACTGCATTTCATTGGTGGGTGAAATGGTGTAAACAATGCAATTCCTCTAAATTGTTGTTCATTCTTTTGGCAGACTATCTGGAAATTTAAAGCACTCTATTCGGGTGGACTTGATCAGAATCTTGTCTGTCTGAAGGATAAAACTGCAATACATTCTTTCTGGCACCCTGTATTTCCTTTAATAGAGATTGGAAAACACAGAAGAAAAAAAGAACACTGTGGAAACAATAGTATCAATGCGGGGAGGAAACATCACATACTTAAATGGAAGAGAAGGAAACAGGTGGAGATGAAAAAAAATATATATTCTTTGTTTTCCTTAGAAGACAACCCCTGGACAGGAAGAACCTATTAGGCTATAAGATCATTGTGAAACTCAGCAAAAACTTATCTGTTCACAAGTAATAGTTAATTTACTTAAAAAATTATAAACCAAGCATCAAAGAACTGACATGTCTGAAATAAATGGGCACATTCCCCATGCTCAATGTCCCAGTTTCTTATTGAATAATTCATATTTAAACTTATTTTCTGCTAAGTTTGTTTCTTTGTACTCTTAGGGCATCTTTGAAGCCATAAGAAATCTACCTGTCTAGTTACCCACTGCAGAGCCAACACTGGAACAGCTGTGTGATTACAGAGAGAATTTGCAGGAACTTCCAGCTTTGGTATATACCTGTTGAAACCCAGGAGTATATTTTCAATATTTATCTTCCCCTGTTGATTTTGTGGTTGGTAGGAGAATTGTGTTCTTCACATGTTTCACTCATCCTCTTTATAATCAATTCCAAGCACTAAATGATTTATCATAGAAACAGTCACACCGGCTATATGCAGAGACTTGCCGTTTCCATTCTGCTCTTTTAAAATCCATTTCCTGTTGTGTGCCCATAGCGTACTTCAGCTGGTAAGATACCAGCTGCACAGGCAGAACTAACCCGCAAACAGAACAATATTTCTGTTGTGGAGGCACTTGAGCAGCTCATTTGGGATGAGCTGTCAGGACATGACAATGTTTCACCTTCAAAGAATGTATGGATCTGTAACCTACTGGGACTGCTTGAAGAAATAACTGCACATGAAAACAGAGATTAGCCCAATACTTAAAAAACCCAAGACCGGGTTTGAAGTAGATGAGACATACAGAACTAGAGAACTACAACAAGAACTAAAGGTGTCCACAATGCTAAAACTAAACTAGTGAAAGTGGAGGCCTGTGGTTTTATACAAAAAGAGATTGAGCCACATCAGAGCTCAGGGAACAGCAAACAGAGAGAAAGACTGCATCAGTTTTTCCTTTTTTCCTTAGTAACTACAGTGAAACAGGAGAGAGAGCCATAAAAGAAAGGTTGAGCTAGCCAAAGAAAAGGAGATAGAGTCAATGAACTATAAGGTAGCAATCTTGGAGATTAGAGAATTATCTTGTTAGAAGTTAAGGGATTAATAATAAGAGAGCATGTGAAGGATGACATTTAAAGAACCTGAAAAGAGAAAAAGAGAATTAGACAAAGACTGCTCTACCTGTGAACTAATCTATGAGTTTATCCATGAATCAGTTAAAGGAAAACTGCACAAGAGCCTCCACGTCTTCCTCCCATTAAACAGTCCTCTTCTAGCCGTCATTTGGCCTATGGATTAGAAAGTTTACAAGATGAAAATACTTGACCAAGCAGTCATTTTAGAAAAGATTATTGAACTAAGTAGCAGGTGACAGCATATGAATGGCACTGTTCTCCCACAGGGTGTGGGATGATAAAAGGGGCTGCAGAAGTGGAGCAAGTACATCATCCTTCTGCCTGACACCTAGCTAGACTTGATCAATGTGATGTTCAGAGAAGAAGTTATCACTGGTTTGCTAGTCTGCACAATCCTATGTCTATCTGTTAGCCAATATCTGAGCACATACCTCAGCTAAAAGAACCACCACTGTGCCACCTGTGGCAAACAAAAACTGGGAGTGTGCTAATAGAATTTGGGGATGACACAAAGTTGGGAGGTGTTGCCAAGATGGAGGAGAACAGGAATAAATATATACAAGATCTGGGTGACCTTGAAAACTAGAGTAATAGAAAGGGGATGAAATTTAATAGCTTAAAGTGCAAGGTCATATACATGAGGACTAACAACAAAAATTTTTGCTATAAGTATTGGAAGCAACAAAGGAGAAGAAAGACCTGAGTGTATTAGTCAATCACAAGATGACCATGAGCCGCCAACATGAAGTGGCTATGAAAAAGGCAAATGCAGTTCCTAGGATGCATTAGGTGAGGTATTTCCCGTAGAGAGAGGAAAATGTTATTGCGATTGTATAAGACACAGGTAAGACCTCATTTGGAATATTATGTGCAGTTCTGGTCTACCATCTTTAAAAAAGTCTAATTCAGACTACTAGGATGAACAGAGGAATGGAGAAACTGTGAATGGAGAAACCTTTACCTATGTTACTGGATCTTGTTTGTGGAGGTGTGGATTATTGGTGAACAGTTTCTAACTGGCTATGCTTCAGGGCATACTAGACTTTTGACCCAAATATGGTAATAAATAAAATCTCACTCACGAGAACTGCACAACTATCAATGTGCCTTGTCTTGTATGCTACAGACAGTATTTACATCTTTAGATAGCTAGCCTGCTCCTGGGGCTAAGGGCTGCATGTTTTGTGAGATTTGGTTTGATATATTTCGCCAGTGTAAATTGCCACATTCATCTGTTTAAACAAAAAACTGTTTCCCGCTTCTTGTGAGGCGAGTAATCTCTTTTTCTCTTTAAAATAGATTATCAAAATACACTCAATGTGGTTTACACTGTTTCACAAATCCTTCTAATGCTATTTTTTCTGCACCCTTGTGTATTTCAGTTTGAACTGATATCTTAGAGCAGATTGCTAGGAACTGGTCTTTGATATATTGGTAAAGTGCTTCAAATGCTTACTCTATTGCAAAAGGTCTTCCTTCTTAACCAGTCTAACCAAGTAGAAACTTTATATTCCAGGCTATCTGAAGTGTCTCCTGGGACTTACTCTCTCAACAAAGCACAATCAGAAAGTCAATCCCCCAACAAAATCCTTCAGGAAATGGCTCTATGATTCTGTCTGTGAGAGTTTCCCATGTGAAACACTTCACAGATCAGAGTTATTATTGCTACCATCCATATCCTGCTGGCAGACCATCAGTTCTTGAAAACTATACCAGAAAGTCAAATTCCAAAGGGGTAGCCGTGTTAGTCCACTGTAGAAAGACAACAGAGTCCAGTGGCACTTTTAAGGATGAAGGCTTCATCTCAACATCAGTTGACTGTGTTTGGGTCATTTTGTTCAGAGTGCAGCACAAACAAAAGCAGCATTATACAGTGTGGATTTATATCAACTCCCAAATAATGCCTATCCAACCTCTAGTCTAATTTCTTCAGCAACCAACTAGCTGTGTTGAATAACTCTGTTAGTTCATTTTAACTTTGCTCCTGCAGCAGGGTAAATGAAATTAAAACTAATAGGATAAAATCCAGCCACATATAAAAGGTGGAAGAATACCTCCAAATAAGAGAGAGTAGACTATCAATTTACAATCTAAGGTTCTCTCTTGCACCTCCACTCTATGGCTATGTCTACACCTGTAAATTTAAGTCGACTTTAGCTAAGTTGACTTAACTAAGTCGACTTAGCATGTCCACACTTAAATTTAAAGTCGACTTAGAGGGGAACTTACAAAGTCGACCTAGAGCATCCACACTGGACACCTAGGTTGACTTCTAGGGGCTAGGGGGACCTTGGGCAGGTCCACGGTGGCAGGGGGGGCACCCCTTTCCCAGTGCCAGGGGCTCAGCCTTTGCCCCATTGTACCTGGGTACAACAGGGCAAAGGGGGACAGGGATCCTGGCAGGGCATAGGGGCAGGGCTCTGCCCTGACCTTTGGGGGGTCATGCCAGGATCCCCTGTGGCCTCCCCAAGCAGGGAAGGCAGTGGGGGAGTCCTGGAGAGCCCTAAATCGACTTGGAGTAGCCCTAAGTCAACTCTAGGTCTACACTGGCTTAAGTCGACTTTAGAAAGTTGACTTAAGCCTAAAGTCAAATTAAAAGGAGGTTTAACAAAGTCGACTTAATTTTCATTAAGTTGACTTTATTTTCCTTAAGTCGACTTAAGGAAAGTGTAGTGTAGAAGTGGATTAAATTAAGTCGACTTAAGCAAGCTTAAATTGACTTAATTTCTAAGTGTAGACGCACCCTATGTGTCACTAAGCAGTTTCCACATCTGGATCCCTAATCAACCAAAATTATTTTTTTTCAAACCCTGGGAGACTTGTATTGTGCACTACTGGATTAAAGAATGTCATCTGAGGACACAGGGCTTGTTTCTACAGGAAATAGGCTCTTGCTGGTGTGCACAGTGATGACTCTGTTGTGAAATTTTGTTGCCTTGCCAATTTACATCTCAGCCACATCACTCTGCAAAAACCAAAACCAACTGACGCAACATAATTGTTCTCCAATAAAATCTTGTTTTGAATGCTGAGCAATTTCCCATTTTTAAAGTACCGTAGCTAGTGTCTTTTAGTGTAGACATGCACTGCATAGTTTTGCTGTTTGAGTGTTCTCTTTTTCCAAGCTGCAATGCTGCATACAATACATTCTTCACTTTGTTGGATTAGTTACTCTCACCGAACTGTATCCCATAGTCTATATTTCCACTTTTCGTTGCAAATATGAATGTGACCCAAGCATAATGCAATAGAGGAAAAGTAACTGAAATGATCTAGAAAGGAAAAATAGCAAATTTAAGCCCCACATCAATAGTAATATCATCTTGCACATCCCAAAACTGGGGTTTCCTGGAAACGTTGCTTAATTTTGTACTAAACCAGGCCTTTGAAGGGTGGAATTGCTGCTCAGACTCTTGTTCAGCTGGTTTTCACTGTCATGTGCTTTCACAGATGGATAATTTAAAACCTCTATCGCCACTTTAAAACATGGATGTATTTTTGCCAATCAGTGTACTGAAGTCAAGTGATTGTTTTTAATTTTCCTTGTTCCATAGCTGCACGTGACACATCACTTCGCCCAGAAGAGACTGCAATTTTAACTAAATAAAAACATACCACATGACAAACCGTGGCCTGGATTGAAATCAGGAGTTCTGTGAGTTGAGGCAAAGGGGAGACGGTATCTGGAAGATACTGCTTATGTATGTAAAGCTTACCCCAAAAGAGCAAACAGGACTGGGTTGAGTAGCTCTGGCAGCTCAGACAGGATGATCTTTCTTTGGTGGGTTCATTTTAAAGAATTTATGAAAGAAATGTATTTTAAGAAGGGGTTTCCTATGGAAGCAAAGTGGTCAGCTGGTGCATGAATAGCAGAGAAAACTTCTCCTGGCCTATGATGCAGGATGGTACGATGATGAGAATAGGCAGACTAGCTTTGTCATCCAAATGAAAACATGCCTCCTGGAAAATCAGAATGTTTACCAATAGAAAGAAGTGATGATAAAAACTGTTCTGGTCTATATAAATAATAGCAGTTAATGAGGAGAAGCAAAGAAAAATAAAACCAGCAAAGTCTAAAACTGGAATGGCCCATGAAATCAGTTCCCTGAGCTTTGATAAAAGCAATTATGTTGCAGGCTAAAAAGCTAGTCCCTATGATTGAAAAGATGGCCCTTTGCCCTCATTAAACTCAACACAGTTAATGCCTTTTTAAAAAAATCTAATCCTCTAGTATCAACAGTGCACTACGCCCTTCACAGACAAGACTGAACGTAAGGGCCTGGCTCAGGGAAGATTTCAGTCTATCTATATGAGAGGCAGGATCCAATAGCCAGCAAGTGATTGAGGGGTGATGGTGGAACACGTCTCAACAGTTAAATCATTTTGGCTTTGGGATTTTTCCTTATTATTTAAGATTTCCTGTCACCTGTTTGGTGAGTGATTCTTTGAGGGGCAGGCTAAGGCTACTGGTCTTTAGAAAGAGGCAAAGGTAAAGGAAAGACAAACCCAACCTCCAGAGTTCCAGTACGTGGTGGGGATAGCATTCCAGGGAACACCAGAGCTGCACCCAGGGGGTTTAAGGAGAGGTACAAGGTGGGGAGTGGCCAGTAAGATCAGGATTACACTGAGGGGCTCAACAGCCCTTAAACGCCTGAACGGAGCTAGAAATTTGGCCTGGCCACTCATCTGTCAGGGCAGAGGTGCTGCAGGGCCAAATTTGAGTAGTTTTGCAACCTGGAGTGCCACAATGTCATGCAAATTTGGCTTGGCCACCCTCCAACACCCTGACCTCATGCATCAGGTCACACTCAAGATGGATGAGTGGCTGGCCAGTTTTGAGTGGTGTTGCAACTCTAGAAACCTGCTTAGTGCCCCCAGCTACAGTACCTCTACCTTTCCAGGCCCTCCAATGCTCATGGGCACACTCATTCCCTGAGGAGAAGGCTCATGGAGCACCAGGAACTGCCAGTCCCCAGGAGGGTAGGAGGATTGGATCCAAGCTTTTCGTGCTTTGGGGAGAAATGGAGAGGCAGAAAGAAGATTGACTCTTCAACCTGACTGCCTCTCTGGGTAAAAGATTAGGGTTGGGGATGGGGTGGGGAGACTGTGGGGGCTAAGTGCAGCAGGAAGGTCAGAATTTGGTGTCGGGCAATGTGGAGTGAACTGTGCAGGGCTGGGTGTGGGGCAGCAGGAGGGGAATGTGCCTGGAGCTAATGGGCCTGGAACTAATCCAGAGAGAGAATAGGAGTCCAGTGCAGAGATAATGCAAGTGCTCAGGACTTCCTATGCGGAAGCATCCGTGGGAGAGGCCAGGGCCAGAAGCAGGGCCATGGCCGTGGCCAGGAGCAGGGCTGTGGCCAGAGCTGCTGTCACAGCCAGGAGTGGGTTGGGACCCGGGGGCCAAGACCGGGGCTCAAGGTGCAGCTTGTGGGGCTGGAGCAGAACTGGGGACAGAGTTGGATTCCATCCCCAGCCCATGTGGCTGGCTCAGGCCCTGCCACACACCCCTGAATGTTCCTCCGTGCCCAGTTAGGGAGGCCACACCCCAGAGTTTGACCACTGCGCATTATTTCACCTTCTTAGAACATCAAATAGTTAAACGTGTGAGAATCTAAAGAAGGGGTGGCACAGACAAATAATCATGACACATAAAAGGAAAAATGAAAGCATTGCTTGGTTTGTTACAAGTGCTGAGGAGCAGAAGAGCAGAGTACATACTTTAGTGAGACCTGGCAAACAAGCCAGCTCTAAGCACACACTTTGTAGCCAGAGTAAACTCTACAATGGCAGCATTTGCTGCATGAAAGACAACTGGTCGCATTTCTCAGGGACAAGGAAATTAATTCTAATAAAATCATACAGACCTTGAATTCTCATTCTCCACCGCAGCACTACCATTCAGCTGTGGGGCAGGTTTGGCTAGGGGGAGAGGCTTTTGAGTCAACTTTTGGCTGACTTATCTTGTTGTTGAGCTAGGATTTCATTTACTCCCTCTGTTGTTTGCACAACTTGAAAGTCTGCCGGTAATGAGTGCCGGATCAGGCCTCAGCTATTGAAGAAGAGAGTATTATAGGTGCTTCCTAGGTATATTTGGGTTCTACAAGGCACCATAACATGAAACCTGAGCTATCATTTCTCAGGTATCAATCACCGTGTTATTTAGGTACCGGATGGTAACTGAATGTGCCCAGTTTGTTCTACGTGGCATAAATCTCTCCTCTGTGAAGTAAAAATTGGGGATGTGTCCTGTTACTCCAAAAGGAAGAATAATAATCCTAAATCCAAGGAGGATTTTTATCCCCAACGTTTTGATACTAGAAAACAGCTCCTTAAAGAATCAATATAACCCTAATGCTGGTCAGATGGGTCCTAAAAAGGGAAATTTTAGGGTGCTTGTTTTGTTTGATTAGTAAGGGGCCAATGCCTGCATTCCTTACCAAGGTCTTTGTTCTCCATGCAAGTTACAGTGATGATCAAGAAACGTTGTTACAGTGCTTCTGCCTGTCAACACAGCTGTGTCGCCAAAGCGTCTCCACCATTCGTGCTCTAGCACGGACGGTGAGAACAGTGCTTCGTGAGCAGCTATCCCACTGTGCAACGTGCCGCCTTGTGCTGTTAGAAGGTGGGGAGGGTCACAGTGTATTATGGGCACGGGCTCAACAGCCCATTATGCAGTGATTTCCATCCCATCATTCTATAGGTTTCCAACATTTTTCAGTGGCCTGTTTCTTGGGCACCCCCCATCTCTGCCTGAAAGGAGGGATCCTGCACTGCTCTCCTCTGCTGTCAGTGTTCTGAACACATTGAGGTTGGTCATGGAGCGTAACATGAGTTCCCAATCGTAACTGGAATCTGAAGTGCCTGACCTGCTGTGTGCCATGCAAACACCACCACCAGATTACTATTTGCATTCACAGTGTAGCGCTGCTGCCTTTGGGTGCATGAGAGAAGCACTGAGCAGTGGGATCACATTGTTCTGCAGGTTTGGGACTCGGCGGGATTACCACAGGGACTATAGGGGCTGATGCCCCAGGCTCCAGCCCCTAAAACCCCTGATTATCCACCTCCCTCCTGCTCCCTCCCCCTGGGACTTGGGGAGCACTGGGAGGATCCCTGCCAAGCCTGTGTTGTGAGGGGCAGAGCTCTGGAGCTAGAGGCCAGGTTCCATGCTCCTGTCCCTGGGCCGGCTGGTCCACCCCGGGGGTGGGGCGGGCTGGTGCCTGTTTGCTCTGCCTGGGGGGTAAAGCCAGCTGGTGCACGGTGCAGCCTCTGCTCAGGTGCAGCCTTCCAGGGCCCAGGGCTGCACTTATTGCTACACTGCATGTCAGCCAGCCTCACCCTTGGGGACCTACTGGCTGGAGTGGGGCTGAGGCAGGAGCACCCGCTAACCCCAGACCCCCTGCCCCAGCAATGGCTCATCTACAGGCTGCCATGTTGGAGGCAGGGGCCCCTGGCAGGGGGGGCTGTGGTGGCAGGCAGCCCAGGGCCCTAGGCCACTTAATCCAGCCTTGGTCTGAGATGATGAGCAGTGGCTGGGAACTTCTGAATGCACAAAGCCAGGGCCGTCCCTGGGGGGTGGGGGTGAACGGGGCAATCATCACGGGCCCCGCGGTTACATGGGCCCCGTGCTGTCCCACTTCCAGCGGGGCAGTGCAGGGCCCGCGCGCACCGCAGCCCCTCCTCCCATGGCCAGGAGGGCTATGCCCGCCCCCCTTGGCTGGCCCTCCCCACCCCCAGGGCAGAGCAGGCAGGCCCAGGGGCGGAGCATGTGGGGCCTGGACTCTGGGCCGGCCAGCCCCACACTGCCGGCTCCCCCCAGGAGGCGGCCTTGACCTCCCAGCCCGGGGCCGCTGGCTCCCTCCCGTAGGCGGCCTCCCGGGCCAGGACTGGAGCTGGCTCCGGCTCTCCCCTCCTCCCACTGCAGCAGGCGGCCTCCCAGCCTGGGGGCAGAGCTGGAGCCAGTTTCCCCCCCCCCGTCCCCCCAACAGGCGCCCTTGGCCTCTGGGGCTGGCTCCCTGGGGGTGGAGTGGGCCGGTTGGCCCGTCACACTCCCCTCCAGCATGGGGGGCGGGGGCCCTGCTTTGGTCCCTTGGCCCCGCTCCCCCCACGGGATGGCCCTGCACAAAGCCACCTTCATGGAACTCTGCGTGGAGCTTGCCCCTGCCCTACCCACAAGCACATGAGAATGAGAGCTGCCCTCTTGGTGGAGAAGCACATGGTGATCGTTGTCTGGAAACTGGCAGCCCAGGATTGCTACCTGTTGGTTGCTAATCAGTTTGGAGTTGGGAAATTCACTGCTGGAGCTGTGTTATCATAAATTTACAAGGCCATTAATGGCATTCTGCTGCGGAGTCTTGTGAGTCACAGAAATAGTGCATGGCTTCATAGAGATGGGATTCCCTAGCTGTGGCAAGGCAGTCGCTGGAACACATACCCCACTTTTGGCTCTGGTTTTTGCGATGAAGTGCGTCACTAGAAAGGGCTATTTCTCCACGGTACTGCAAGTGCTCGCCGATCATTTGGGCAGGCAAGGTGCATGACACAAGCATCTTCAAGAACACTTGCTTGCACAGAAAGCTGCAAGCAGGGAATTTCTCTGGCAAAATCAAGGGGTTTGGTCGGAGGGCGAAAAGGGAGTGCAGTGCTACTGTACACAACCCTTCTTCAATGAAAAAAGCTGACTTCGGTCAACAAACATCATTCTACAGTGTAGACCAGGCCACAATCTTCACTACAGCAAAACCCCCACTGAAGTCAATGGGCTACAGCGACTGCCACTGTTAGGGCTAGCTTTTGTAAGGAGGGCAGAGAAGAGTGGGAGGGGGCAGCAGAGGGAAATGGATGTGGCACCCTCTCTCTGAGTGCTCCGGCAGCAGCCATGTTAGGTGCACCTAAGAGCTCACAGAAGTAGTGCGTTTCCTTGCACCCCAGAGCTGCTGCTGAGCTGTGTGCTTCTGTACTCCAGCCCACAGTGCAGAGCTATCTACAATCCAGCCCAAGTGTAGACTGTGTAAGGACTGCACAGTTCTACCCCAGATCCCCAACAGGAGCCCCTTGTACTACCCACAGAGAAGTGAAAGTCACCAAACCTTAGACCATGGTCCACACCAGCTGTATCACCATATACAGCTGCACTCGAGATCCTACCACTTGAGACTGATCAAGGCAGGCAATCCAGAAAAGGGTCCAGCATCTTCAGCTGCTTCCAAACCCAGCTGAAGTGACATGTGGCAATGGGACTTCCACCAGAGCACTGGAGATAATTCTCTCGAGATGGGCCCTACACTGGAATTGGAAGCTACACTTTTGGAATTGGGCAACAGTGGAAACTCCACACCCCCCATTCCTGGGATGAATGGTGAAGCCAATGGTGTTTGTGGACTTCCAACTTGTTTTTCAATATTAATTCTCGTTAGAGATTGTTTACACAGAAAAGAGGGAGATGTGACATTTTAAGGCAGCGTGTCAGCAGCAGCAGCAGAGAAGTAAGGGTGGCATGGTATAGTCACCTTCATTTCTACACTGCTGCTAAGTAGCATTGCCTTCAGAGCTGGATATCTGGGCAGCAGCTGCCGTTCTCCAGGGGCCCGGCTTACAAGGCAGCACCATCACCAGCAGCAGTGGGGAAGGATTGCATGGTATTGCCACCCTTACTGCTGGCCACAAAGCTGCCTGCAAAGCTGGGTGCTCTCCCACCACCCCGCTTCAAGCAGCACTGCTATCAGCAGCAGTGGAAAAGTAGGAGTGGTGATACTGCAACCCCCACTAGACTTCTGACCCCCATTTGCGCAGGGGTCTTCTATCTGAGACACACCACAGAGAAAGCACACTTTTTTGGTGAGAGGAACAGAAAAAGCAAAGTTCACAGATGTACCACTATTTAGGCTGTGACCAACTCACCAAAAACGTGTCATTTCTCTGCGATTTAAGTAGACCCCTAGAAACATGAACTGTTTCTTTAAACATTGATCAGGGATGCCAAACAAATGGGTTCAGGGCAGGTTTCAGATGAAACTGCAGTGACAGAAATATACTGTTTTCTTTATTCCAACACAATTCCTCATTCACATTAGAAGACAGAAACGCTATCGTTCTTTACCACTGTCTGAGAACTTTACTAGCAAGGGACTGTAAGTTGTAACTTTCCCCACATAAGTATCACATTCAGTTCCTGTTAGAAATTTACCGCAGGGGTGAAAAAAGGTCTCTTGAACTTCCATGAAACAGTAACCCAATTTTTACAATCGTGGTCAATTGCCCTACGGTGCAATGTCTCTCAATCTCTGAGAACCATGCAGTGTAGCAGTGTTTTCTATCGATACCCACAAAGAATGCTCAGAAATCTCTTTTAATCTAAAAAACGAGAGTCCTGTGGCACCTTACAGACTAACAAATCGGTTAAGGTGCCACAGGACTCTCGTTTTTTGCTGTATACAGACTAACACGGCTACCCCTCTGGAACTTTTAATGTAAATGCTTTGTTAGATGCTACAGTAGGATCATCATGTAGAAAGAATGTATGTCAGGCAGGGATGGGAATAGGAATTTTAAAATACTAATATAAAAGCAACAGACTTTTATTCCATTCAGAAACCAGTTTACAGTGGGTTTTGGAAGCTTCTGTGCCCAGTGACTTTTTCAGTCTCCATATATAAATAGAGTGTGCTTCTAAATTAAAACATGGCTAGTTACATAAGACTTTTAGGCTATGTCTACACTTGCTAAAATTAGTTCGAATTAGTGAGTTCGAACTAACTAATTTGAACTAATTTTAGTTAGTTCGAATTAGCTTAATTCGAACTAGCATAGCCACACTGGAACGTTAGTTCGAACTAAGCAAGCACTTGCTTAGAGCAAATTAGAAATCCCCATTCATTTCAATGGCCGGTTAGTTTGAACTAAGAAATTAGTTCGAATTAACATGGCCACATTGGTTAATTCGAACTAGTTAGTTTGAATTAACCCTTTAGTTCGAATACCCTATTCTAATTTATTAGTTCGAATTAAGGAAGCCCTTAATTCGAACTAACTAAAGCCTAGGGTAGCCATGGCTTTAGTTAGTTCGAATTAAGCTTCCTTAATTCGAACTAACTTGCCAGTGTAGATATAGCCTTAGAGTTTGTAATACTTTAACAGCATATCCACAGAATGTTCAAAGTGCACGCAGTGTGTAACATTGACATATGTAAGCAAAATACATTGTGATTAGGTAACTTTGCCTACTTTTAACTACTCTATATGCTTAGGGCATCTCAGCATGCTTTACAAAAAGAATATTGGTTATTATCTGAACACACAACGCTCTTGGGGCTTTACAGTTCCCCCAGACTGGCAGGATGCATGCCAGTGAATAACGCTCAGTTCCTATCAATACAAAGCTGCCTTCCTGCAAGGCAGGTGGGACTGTAAAGCTCCCATACCACAACAAGGGTGGTACAGCAAATGTCTCCTGAAATTGACAACAAATATGACCAGACACTACTAAAGTAAAATCAGTAAGAACAAGCTTTCTGAGATTCTATGCAGAAAATTACATCTGCCAAATATAAAGTGTGTGCCTTCTTTCTGCGTGCAGTTACCATGGCTGCACACACCTATCTGTTAACTGCATGCACAAATGGTCATATTAGGATGTTTAAGCATTAAATGACTTTTTGTTTCATACAGATGCAAGTAACTAAATTTATTTGAAAATCTCTCTCTAGAGGCTTGATCTAAAAACATTTCAGCATTTGGCCCAGCCTTAACAATCAGTAAAACTGTTTATTTTTTAAAGCCATTTGTTAGATAAAAATATGACATGAATTCTCAACCCCACAACTAGACAAAATACTCTGTTTTCAAGCTTTTTCTCCTGGAATGGTAGCTTAACAAAGTTTAACAAAGCTTTATCAAATAAAAAGACTTGCTCTTGTGCTAGGATATTTGATTTCATGCCATTTTCCAGTCTCAATTTAAAGCAAAAGTTAACGAATGAGCCTTAAAGTGCTTAAAATGGAGGCTTCTAAAGAAAATAATGACATATGCTCAATCAAAATGGTGTTGTCACATACTCTCATAGGTAATGGAAAAGTAAAAAATAAAATAGAATATTTCATCCCTATTTTTTCCATTATAAAATAGTGGAGAAAAAGTAATGAATTAATAATACTACAGACTATTTTTGTGAAAGATTTCATTGTAATGATTGTTACATAAATAACATTACCTACAATAAATGCATAACAGACCTCTTTTGAGCAAAACGTAATTCTGCTGCACTTCATTAAGTTTCATATTATCCTTGTAATTTCCCAGCATTCAAGGAAATGTTTTTTCATTGCCTCTGCAGGAACAGATGAACAACAAATAGCATGTGGCTGCTCCAACTAGCTTGTTAATTCAATCAAATCAACGCAGTCAAAAGGTTATCACAAAAACATATCTGAATGCATCCCAACTGTTTCATTAAGAGTGGGCACTCTGAGAAATTAAACACGTTTAAAGTAAACTAATGGCAAATCAATCAAAAACCACCAGTTCAGTCAAGCAGCATTATAAATATTCCCATTTTACCTTTCTGGTTTTTAGCTGAATTCTTAAGCATGTACTAATAATATACAAATAAACAATTATTTAAAGGCTTTAATAGTGTAGGTATGTTTGAAAACATTTGCATATGTATATTACTTATCCATACCTATGGATTCACCCAGCCCTGCAAGAAGATGAGCATTCAACTACCCTTAGCACTGAGGACCTCCCAAAAGGCAATCAACAAGATTGGGTCCTATATGAGTAACCATTTATTTTACATTTTAATATCCTATAAAAGAATATGAGTCACATTGAGCAATCCTTCAACACATAATTGCTTCCACTGATTTCAATGGGACTACTTCTATGAGTAAGGACGATGTGCATCACTAAGGTTTTGCATGATCAGGATCATCCTAAGGAATGGATTGACAGAAAGACAGTCCTCTTGGCACATATTAGAAACTACAAAGGAATAGGCTTGTGTTACAAATGCTCTAATGTTCATTCCTATATTGAAATAATTATTTCCAAAAGAATTTGGAACAGGCATAGTTGCACAGGTATCAAAGTCAATAGGACAATTACATTCTGGGATGCCATCTGGGGATTTGGACAGTTGAACCATTTTCTGACCGTATCACTCAAGATTAATCATACCGATGTGTTATAAACAAAAAAATTGGAGAAAAGGTTCTAAAGTAAATAGACAAAGGATTCTGCATTTTGGAAACCACAAAAGTAGAGGGAACATGAGGATTGTTCATTTAAGATATTAAGGAACTCACGTGAGTCAAACTACTGAATTACATAAGAGAGCTTCTATGTAAGTTTGCCTTATTACACACAGTCAGCAAAAAAACTGTAAATACTGTAGAGTTGGTAAAAAAATAGAACTCTTGGATTAATTTTTTTTTTGGGGGGGGGAGAAAGAGAGGGTGAAACTTTCATTCCACTTTTCCTATTGAAATGTTTTGAATTTGGAAAATTTTCTACCAGCTGGCTAGAAAATGGAATGCACTTTTCACACTATTTTTTTTTATGTTGTGCCCATTGTCATATACAATTTTCAAAGTTCAAAAATTTTAACCATCTCTAAAATAGTCATATATGCAATTTTATACTACAGTAAAAGATTTTCAAATATGCAGGTCTAAACATAGGTCCACCTACCACAAAACACTATCTCCAAAATCCATCTTCCAGGAAGGGTGTTTGACAGACAAGCACAGAATGTCAGATTGTGGGTACCCTCGCTTTCTCTTCCTGGATACCTAGCACCTTACACAGTGAGTTAGTGCCACTGAAGTTGAGAGGGCTACTTGTGAAGGACAATGCTCCTCAATATAACACATCACTGCCCAGAGCAGCAATCCTTTTCCCACTGAATTCACTGGGTGTATCGCCTTTGAATTCAAGAGTAGAAAGCCAACTGCCCACTCTAATTACAGAATGTGTTTTTAAAACTATCTCCCAGTTCAAACCCTTCCTAGCAAAAGTCAAACTTCTCTCATGGTCCCCCGGGAAAGCTCTTGGACTGACATGGTTCCTGCGCTCCAGACAGTCGCTTCTCCCTCGCCTCCCCCAGGTAACAACACACCCTTGTTCCCGGGACCATTGCAACTCCGGGAGGCTTCCGAGCCGATCTCACTACTGGAGGAGCTTTGGAAACCTGGGCACCGGCTGCCTTTGCACCTTGGATGCCCTCCTGGCTGCCTGACAACATGCAAGGGTGTGGCAGGAGAAGACACGCAACAGGTGAGTGGAATTCTTTCCTGCTCTTCTCCTTCCAACCCCACCCAGGCCCCCACCACTCACCAGCCCCTTTCCCCCATCTCTCTCACACACACTTTCCCCCGCCTACTGGGGTCCTGGGCTGGTCCATGACCAGAGCTGATAGGTGCTATTGCAATACCAAGAATCATGCACACCCCCATACACACCTTAACCCCTTAGGTCTTTCCTTCACTGCAGTCTCCCTTCGCACCCCCCACATCCCTGGTCGTTGCCCCTCGCCCGCACTAACTCTCCACCCCCACCGGCTCTTCCGCCCTGAAGATCTTACATAAACCCCCAACCACAGTTCAGCAGCAGCAGGGATCCGCGCGCATTTACCGCGACTTGTGGGTGCTCCCGCCCACGCGGAGTGCCTGGCCGGCCGCGGCACTCGATTGCCCCGGCCGCATGTAGAAAAGCTGGACCGTCAGGACTACACACAGACTCTTCCGCGGGGCTGCCCGGCGCCTTCACTTCGGCTGGTGCAGACCAGCTGTGTGCTAAAGCAGTCGCAGCACCCTCAGCCAAGTTACATTGAAATCCTGGCCCCTAGATCACCGGAATCGGATTATATAAACTCCTCTGGCCTCTCCTCCCTTTACATGGGACACCTTAACCCACAAGGATTTAAGACGAGAAGTCGGACTGAAAAGAGCCCAGTCTGACCTGGCTTGCCCCTAAGTGGGAGGGGGCAGGGAGCGCTTTGGAATGAGAGGTCAGTCTGTTAGTTTCTGTCCTGAATGATGTGTTCCCTTTGATTGGAGAGGTATAGAATTAAGAAACAAAACCAGCACACACAAAAATGTGCATCTTTCAAATATCTTGGGCACCAAGGGCGTAGCCCTGTTAGTCTAGTTCAGCGAAACAAGCAAGGAGTCCTGGGGCACTTTTCAAGACCAACAAATTTATTTTTCACATGAGCTTTTGTGGGAGAAGTCCTACTTCGAAGTGGGACTTCAATCATGAAAGCTCATGCAAAAAATAAATTCATTAGTCTTTAAAAGTACCACAGGACTCCTTGCTCGTTTAGGCACCAAGTTCATCAGCCTGTAAAGCATTAGAGAAATGCCTCTGGATTTTAAGATCCAAAATCAATCTAGCCAGGTAAGCTCCCAAGATTTGTCTTTATTCACAATAATGTTAGTCATTTTACTACAACTGGCAAGTGCACAATCTATGGAAGAGCCAGTGTCTGGCTGAAATGTGTGCTGCTCATTATTTCATCTTAGTATTTGACAAAGAATTCTGGGAATTATTCAATTAAATCTACACCACCTTGGAATCAGTAGGATTAACCCAGCAACCTCCCAACACTGATCTTCATTCAGCATTATCTCAAGCCAATGCTATTATTCTCAGAAATGGGTAAGGCAGACTCATGACATTATCTTTTGTCCAATCAAGGGGAGTTGTCAAAGAAAGAGGGTAGCAAAAGCAAACAGAAAGCTGAGATTAATTTGGGAAAGTGAATTTAGGTCTGGGCTGTCCAGGCCTGCTGTAGGCTAAGATTTATGGTGTTATGTTACCACTTTTATTTCAGCCATTTTAGCATGGATTAAAGCATTGTGTTTTGTCTACACTTTAAGAATATATTACCTGTGCTGAGTCACATATTAAATCTAACCTAAACAAGGGCTGGATGGCCTGTATTCATGGGCAAAATTGTTCATTTTTCAATCTGATTTCCTCAGTTGTTAGCTTAATTCAATTAATAGTCTACTTTATCACCCCTGTACACTTCATTTGAACCTGTCACATTGAAGCCTAACAACCAGCTCAAATACTTTAAAAGTGTAACCATGTTTTAAAAAACCCCTGTGTATTTGGGGGCTCAGGGTTACTGTGTATTAAATATATTAAATAACACGATAAAATCTCAGTGTGGACGAGGCACGTGTAATTTACATGTGGGTTAGCTGTTCAAGATAAACACTAGGGGGAGCCAAGGGTTTGGCTAAACCTGCTAACCTGTGAAAAGCTACAAAGCGTTTTGTTCACATTAGGATTTTATGATATTAACTAACCTGGTAAAAAAACCCCACCCAGGTGCTAAAATTACACTAGTGGAAAAACTCTGTTTGCCCAGCTAGACAAGTCCTCAGCAGCTATCCTGCCTTTGTCAGAATCTTGGAATCCCTTTGACTCTGCCCTGATGGATGAATTAGGTGTGGGTTTTTTTAATTGCTTTGGCTCAGTGAAGTTAAACAGGATTGATCGTCAAGCCTCTTTGATCATCAGGCACATTAAGAGCATGTGGGAGCAGGCCTCCCAGCCCAGATCCACAAACTAATGCTCATGCTCTAAAAATAGCAGTGTGGATTTTGTGACCCATGCAAGAGCTCAGGCTGTGAGACTGTAGAAAAGGACGCTGGCCTTCCTCTGAGCCAGGGTCAGAGGATAGGCCTGAAAGCCCCCACTGGCCAGAAAGCCGTACTACAGGCCGGCCGCCCTGGAAGTGGAGGGGCGGGGCCCAGGCAGGAAGGGGCGGTATAAAAGCCAAGCCAGACAGCTCAGTGGGGAGGAAGCAGCCATGGAGGCAGGAGGTGTTGCCTCAAGGGCCACGGACTAGGCCGGGCCGGGTGGCCGACTGCCGGGACCCCGGGCTGAGGGGCACTACGGCCCGCCCAGCCTACCAGGCCCCAGCGACTGGGAGGGGATTCCTGTACCGAAAGGCCGGGGAAAGCCTGCCTGGCTTCCCTGGGAACCAAGGGTGGAGCCCCTCTCCCCGGAGGAACCTGAACTGCCGCTGAACCCCTGTGATCTGGAGGAACTCCCTTCGGCGGAGGACCCTGAGGAACCGACACCCGCCGGAGGATCCTACGACCTCGAGGAGCTCCCCTCAGCTGAGGAGCCACAGGAGTTCCCGGACCTCCCGCCTATGGACACCAAGGGGCTGGTTGGGATCCCCTGAGCCACCTACCCTGCAGACTCAGAGGAAGACTCGGTGGACACAGGTACCCCAAACCCCAGGGTGGGAGGAAGGAGCCCAGGGGCGGTTGGCTACTGCCTAGTGAGTGGCGGAGCAACCCAGGGTCAGCGTGTTTCGGCCGGAGCCCCGCTGACCGCAGTGGCAGACGCCTCTGCCACTGAATAGGGCCCTGGGCTGGGACACAGTGGAGTGGGTGGGCCTGCGTCCCCCTCCCTCACCCCTTTTCCCTAACCACCCATCGCACACCAACCTCAGCAACCCTATCCGGAGGTTGCTGTGTCTGCCTCACCCTGCCTGGAGGGCCTGAGGCCTACTGACTCTGTGCTGTGTCTGCCTCACCCTGCCTGGAGGGCCTGAGGCCTACTGACTCTGTGCTGTGTCTGCCTCACCCTGCCTGGAGGGTCTGAGGCCTACTGACTCTGTGCTGTTTGCCCTGCCCTGCCTCAGGGCCTAGGGCCACTGCCTTTGTACTCTGTTTGCCCTGCCCTGCCTGAGGGCCTAGGGCCACTGACTTATACTGTGTTTGCCCTGCCCTGCCTGAGGGCCTAGGGCTACTGACTTTGTACTGTACCTGCTCCGCCCGCCTGAGGGGTCGGGAGCCGTTGACTCTGTACAGAAAAAGGGCAACCCCCTCCCTGCTAATTCCCCTGAAGCACCTGCAGGGGGCGCCCTTCATGCCCGCCCGGGCGCGGGACCTTCACACGTGGTGGAGAATACGGGCAGCTGGCCCCTAGATTAAAAGGGGGGCCCCCACCCCGCCGCACAGTTGTGGAAACGTGCCACCCCAGAGGTGTCGCATGGGGTGAACCCATGGAGCCTGACCAGTTTGTAAAGTGGTGGGCGGACTATCAGCAGCAGCAGCAAGCCCCACAGCAGCAGCAACAGCAGCGGCTACTCCAGGCATTCGGGGAGCAGCAGCAACAAATGCTGCGCGATCTAGGGGCTCAGCAGCAGGAGTTGCAGTGACAGAGCATGCAGCAGATGGCCTCCATGCTGACCCACCCCGTTACCCCCACTGCGGGGGAGGCCCGAGCCGTGGCTCCAAACCCCGCCCCCCTGGCCGTCCGGCTCACGAAACTCAGTCCTGACGATGACCCTGAGGCATTCCTACGGACCTTTGAGCGGGTGGCCTCCACAGCCGGGTGGCGCCACGATCAGTGGGCGACGCTCCTGGCCCCCTATCTGACGGGCGCCCCACAAGCTGCATACCGCGCTCTCTGACGAGGCAGCCCAGAATTATCAGGCGGTAAAGGAAGCCATTCTGGACACCCTAGACATCAACCCCGAGACGTTCCGTCGCCGATTTAGGGGGAAGGAGTACCAGCAGAGCACTCGGCCGCGGGCCCTGGCGCAGGAGCTCAAAGACGCCTGCTGTCGCTGGCTCCAGCCACACCAACATTCGAAAGCGGAGTTGATTGACCAAATAGTGATGGAGCAGTTCCTGCATGTCATACCCAGTCGGGGAAGGACTTGGGTGATGAGGCATAGGCCCGTCTCACTGAATGAGGCGGTCAGGCGACTAGAGGACTTCTTGGCAGCCGAAACCCCCGGAGGTTGGATGGGGTCAGCCCCCGCCAAGACTAGTGTAGCCCACCCGCGGGCAACCTCAGGAACAGGGAGCGTGATGCGCAGTGAGGCCCAGAGCCCAGGACGGAGCCGGCCCCAAATCCGATCGACCGGAGGACCCTTGGGGACTACAGACACCCCAATGCGCAAGGGGGATGGACGGGGTGCAGGACCCCAAGAACAAGCTTCCCAGACTCCCAGTGGCCGGGGCCCCTGCTTTAAGTGTGGACAAATGGGCCATCGGCAACGGCAATGCCCCTCCCAGGGGTGCTCCTACGGCGAGGTGTATGCCGGAGAAGGGCGGGCCCGAGGACCGACGACCCCGAAGGCCACCATTCCCCTAAGGGTGGCGGGAAAGCCGGTGGAGGCTCTGGTGGACTCCAGCTGTGGCCAGACCCTCGTCCTGCGAGGGCTAGTCCCCGAGGAGGGATGCACCTTCGGACAGGTGAGCCTCCGTTGCATCCACGGGGACCTGAGAACGTATCCTACCCTCCCTGTGGTGTTAACGGTAGGGCCTCTCACCAAGACGATTCCGGTGGGCCTAGTAACCCGCCTACCATACCCAGTAATCCTGGGCCGAGATTGGCCGGATTTTGCCGGGGTGTTGCAGAGGGTCAGCCAACCAACCCTACTGAGGGGAAACCAACCCGCCCCGGAGGAACCTCAGGCCCCGAGGCATATGGGGGATCACCCCAGCCCCGAGAGACCGACCCCAGAAGACGAGCCGATGGAGAACTGCCCGGAATCAACCCCAGTCCCAGATATGCTCGAGGGGGAGGATCCGTCCCCATCTGGAGTCGACCCCCCCCACGAGGGACCCCGGGGTGGACTTCTGCCGAGATCAACAAGAAGACCCCACCTTAGTACATGCCTACGAGCAGTTGGCCGTGGTGGATGGAGTAGTGGTCGACCCCCAGCGAGCCCGCCAGTGGCCCCACTTTGAACTTTGCCGGGATAGGTTATATCGGGTGGAGAAGGACTCTAGGACGGGAGAAACCTGGGCTCAGCTGGTGGTGCCTCGACCCCACCGGAGATCCGTCCTCCAGCTAGCACATGATGTCCATGCTGCAGGACACCTGGGAACCGATAAGACCCTCGCCCGGGTGGTGGCCCGCTTCTATTGGCCCGGAGTCCGACGGGAAGTACAGGATTATTGTACCTCCTGCCCCGACTGTCAGAAGGCGGCCACGGGAAGGACTCCCCGGGCTCCTCTGGTACCCCTCCCCGTGATAGGGGTCCCATTTGAACGAGTAGCCGCGGATCTGGTGGGTCCCCTGGATCGTAGCATTGGGGGCTACTGCTTCATTCTGGTCCTAGTAGACTATGCAACTCGGTTTCCCGAAGCAGTTCCCCTGAAGGATAGCCGGGCTCGGACGATTGCCGGAGAACTAGTGAAGATCTTTGCCCGTGTGGGGGTGCCCCAGGAAATACTTACGGACCAAGGATCGGTGTTCACCTCCTGGGTGTTCCGAGAAGTCTGTGCCCTCCTCGGGATACGGAAACTGCAGACCTCCATCTACCACCCACAGACAGATGGATTGGTGGAACGATTTAACCGCACCCTCAAGGACATGCTGCGAAAATTCTCCCCAGAGGAACTCCGGCGGTGGGACCAACTACTTCCACCCCTACTCTTGGCCTTCCGAGAGGTCCCACAGGCGTCTACCCAATTCTCTCCCTTTGAGTTGCTCTACGGGTGCCAACCCTGAGGGATCCTGGACATCATGAGAGAGGCGTGGGAGAAAACCCCTTCCCAGACTCAAGGGCTCATGCAGTATGTCCTGGGCTTGCAGGACCGACTCCGCCTGGCTGGAACCTTAGCCCAAGAAAACAGTCACAGATTGAAGTGTCACTAGAGGAAGTTTTGGAATTAATTGATAAACTCAACATTAACAAGTCACCGGGACCAGATGGCATTCACCCAAGAGTTCTGAAAGAACTCAAATGTGAAATCACGGAACTGTTAACTAAGATTTGTAACCTGTCCCTTAAAATGGCTTCGGTACCCAAAGACTGGAAGTCGGCTAATGTAACGCCAATATTTAAAAAGGGCCCTAGAGGGGATCCCAGCAATTACAGACCGGTAAGTCTAACGTCGGTACCGGGCAAATTAGTTGAAACAATAGTTAAGAATAAAATTGTCAGTCACATAGAAAAACAAACTGTTGAGCAATAGCCAACATGGTTTCTGTAAGGGGAAATCGTGTCTTACTAATCTATTAGAGTTCTTTGAAGGGGTTAACAAACATGTGGACAGGGGGGATCCAGTGGACATAGTGTACTTAGATTTCCAGAAAGCATTTGACAAGGTCCCTCACCAAAGGCTGTTACATAAGTTAAGTTGTCATGGGATAAAAGGGAAGGTCCTTTAATGGATTGAGAACTGGTTAAAAGACAGGGAACAAAGGGTAGGAGTAAATGGTAAATTCTCAGATTGGAAAAGGGTAGCTAGTGGTGTTCCCCAAGGGTCGGTCCTAGGACCAGTCCTATTCAATTTATTCATAAATGATCTGGAGAAAGGGGTAAACAGTGAGGTAGCTAAGTTTGCAGACGATACTAAACTACTCAAGATAGTCAAGACCAAAGCAGATTGTGAAGAAGTTCAAAAAGATCTCACAAAACTAAGTGATTGGGCATCCAAATGGCAAATGAAATTTAATGTGGATAAGTGTAAAGTAATGCACATTGGAAAAAATAACCCCAACTATACCTATAATATGACGGGGGCTAATTTGGCTACAACGAGTCAAGAAAAAGATCTTGGAGTCATTGTGGATAGTTCTCTGAAGATGTCCGTACAGTGTGCGGAGGCGGTCAAAAAAGCAAACAGGATGTTAGGGATCATTAAAAAGGGGATAGAAAATAAGACTGCAAATGTATTATTGCCCTTATATAAATCCATGGTACGCCCACATCTCGAATACTGTGTACAGATGTGGTCTCCTCATCTCAAAAAAGATATTCTAGCACTAGAAAAGGTTCAGAAAAGGGCAACTAAAATGATTAGGGGTTTGGAGAGTGCCTCGTATGAGGAACGATTGAAAAGGCTGGGCCTCTTCAGCTTGGAAAAGAGGAGACTGAGGGGGGACATGATAGAAGTATATAAAATTATGACTGATGTGGAAAAAGTGGACAAGGAAAAGTTGTTTAAATACTCCTATAATACAAGAACCAGGGGTCACCAAATGAAACTGATAGGTAGCAGGTTCAAAACAAATAAAAGGAAGTTCTTCTTCACACAACGCACAGTCAACTTGTGGAACTCCTTACCTGAGGAGGTTGTGAAGGCTGGGACTATAACAATATTTAAAAGGGAACTGGATAAGTTCATGGGGGCTAAGTCCATAAATGGCTATTAGCCAGAAAGGGGTTAAGAATAGTGTCCCTAGCCTCTGCTTATCAGAGGATGGAGACGGATGGCAGGAGAGTGATCACTTGATCATTGCCTGTTGGGTTCACTCCCTCGGGCACCTGGCACTGGCCACTGTCGGTAGACAGATACTGGGCTAGATGGACCTCTGGTCTGACCCAGTACGGCCTTTCTTATGTTTCTTATGTAAAATTTAAAGACAGCCCAGACCACGCAGGTACGGTCCTATAACCAAAAGGCAAGGACCCGAACCTTTGAGCCAGGTGACCGGGTCCTGGTATTGCTCCCCTCTACGGAGTCGAAGTTGCTATCGAGGTGGCAAGGCCCCTATGAAGTCATTCGCCAGACGGGGCCAGTGAATTATGAGATGCCAGCCTGACCGACGAAAAAAGAAACAGATTTACCACATTAATCTCCTACGTCCGTGGAGGGAGCGAGAGAGCCTTATGATTACGCCTTACCCGCCAGATCCAGAATTGGGGCCTCAGATCCCTATCAAACCTGCCGGAGAACCCCACCTTAACCCGGAGCTCACGGAGACTCAGCAACAGCAGGCCAACCACCTTTTGAGGGCCTTCGCAAGGGTCTTCACTGCCATTCCAGGGACAACCACAGGAGTGTACCACAAGATTCAGACCCCACCCGGGGAGGTGGTGCGCACGGGAACCCGTTCTCCCCCTCGACACCTACAGACGGCTGTAGAGCAAGAAGTCCAGGCGATGCTGGAGTTAGGCGTAATTGAACGCTCCAACAGCGAGTGGCGCAGCCCGATTGTCCTAGTCCCAAAATCTGATGGGACCCAACGATTTTGTATAGACTTCCGGCGGATCAATGCCATTTCTAAATTTGATGCCTACCCAATGCCTCGGGTAGATGAATTATTGGACCAGTTAGGCGAAGCTCAATACTTTACAACCCTTGACCTTACCAAGGGGTATTGGCAGATCCCGTTAGAACCCCAGTCCAAAGAAAAAACGGCCTTTGCTACTACTAGTGGACTGTACCACTTTGTAAGGATGCCCTTCGGTCTCCACGGGGCCCCTGCCACCTTTCAGCGCCTGATGGACCGGCTCCTGCAACCACACCTAGAATATGCGGCCGCCTACATTGATGACATCGTCATATACGGTCGCGACTGGGACTCCCACCTAACCCAGGTGGCGGCCGTATTGCAAACACAGAGAGGCAGGGCTCACGGCAAACCCCCGAAAGTGTCGCATAGGATGGGAAGAAACCACCTACCTAGGGTACACCCTCGGCCGGGGCACTCTGAAGCCCCTGATTGGAAAAGTACAAGCCATCCGAGAATACCCGAGGCCGGTTACAAAAAGGCACGTGCGTCAGTTCCTAGGTCTCGCCGGCTACTACCGCCGGTTTGTACCCAACTTCTCCACCCTGGCTGCCCCGTTGACCGACTTACTAACAAAGGATCAACCTGTACGAGTGTGGTGGACCCTGAACTGTGAGCACACCTTTAGACAGCTACAGGACCGCCTGTGCAAGGGACCCATTTTGTATAGCCCGGATTTTAGTCGTCCCTTCATCGTGCAGACTGATGCGTCAGCTACGGGGCTTGGAGCGGTCCTTGCCCAGGAGATTAACGGGGAAGAACATCCCATTCTGTATATCAGCAGGAAACTCTTCCCCCGGGAACAAAAATATGCCACCATTGAGAAGGAGGCCCTGGCGGTGAAGTGGGCCCTCGAAGCATTAAGATACTATCTCCTCGGGCAATCTTTCATTGTCATTAGTGATCATGCACCCCTCCGCTGGCTGCAACAGATGAAAGATACCAATGCACGAGTCATGCGATGGTACTTAGCCCTCCAGCCATTCTCCTACACGATCCAACACCGGGCAGGTAAGGCCCATGCTAACGCGGATGCGTTATCCCGGTTAGGAGAAGGAGCACCGTCCAGCTCCGAAGGACAGGAGCTGCATTTAAGGGGGGAGGAATGTAGAAAAGGACGCTGGCCTTTCTCTGAGCCAGGGTCAGAGGATAGGCCTGAAAGCCCCCACTGGCCAGAAAGCCGTACTATAGGCCGGCTGCCCCGGAAGTGGAGGGGCGGGGCCCAGGCAGGAAGGGGCAGTATAAAAGCCAAGCCAGACAGCTCAGTGGGGAGGAAGCAGCCATGGAGGCAGGAGGTGTTGCCTCAAGGGCCACGGACTAGGCCGGGTCGGGCCGGAAGGCCGACTGCCGGGACCCCGGGCTGAGGGGCAGTACGGCCCGCCCAGCCTACCAGGCCCCAGCGACTGGGAGGGGATTCCTGTACCAAAAGGCCGGGGAAAGCCTGCCTGGCTTCCCTGGGAACCAAGGGTGGAGCCCCTCTCCCCGGAGGAACCTGAACTGCCACTGAACCCCTGTGATCTGGAGGAACTCCCTTCGGCGGAGGACCCTGAGGAACCGACACCCGCCGGAGGATCCTACGACCTCGAGGAGCTCCCCTCAGCTGAGGAGCCACAGGAGTTCCCGGACCTCCCGCCTATGGATACCGAGGGGCTGCTTGGGATCCCCCGAGCCACCTACCCTGCAGACTCAGAGGAAGACTCGGTGGACACAGGTACCCCAAACCCCAGGGTGGGAGGAAGGAGCCCAGGGGCGGTTGGCTACCGCCTAGTGAGTGGCGGAGCAACCCAGGAGCCCCGCTGGGGCCCCGCTGACCGCAGTGGCAGACGCCTCTGCCACTGAATAGGGCCCTGGGCTGGGACGCAGTGGAGTGGGTGGGCCTGCGTCCCCCTCCCTCACCCCTTTTCCCTAACCACCCATCGCACACCAACCTCAGCAACCCTATCCGGAGGTTGCTGTGTTTGCCTAACCCTGCCTGGAGGGTCTGAGGCCTACTGACTCTGTGCTGTGTCTGCCTCACCCTGCCTGGAGGGCCTGAGGCCTACTGACTCTTTGCTGTTTGCCCTGCCCTGCCTGAGGGCCTAGGGCCACTGCCTTTGTACTCTGTTTGCCCTGCCCTGCCTGAGGGCCTAGGGCCACTGACTTATACTGTGTTTGCCCTGCCCTGCCTGGGGGCTGGGGTCACTGACTTTGTACTGTACCTGCTCCGCCCGCCTGAGGGGTCGGGAGCCGTTGACTCTGTACAGAAAAAGGGCAACCCCCTCCCTGCTAATTCCCCTGAAGCACCTGCAGGGGGCGCCCTTCACGCCCGCCCGGGCGCGGGACCTTCACAGAGACCCTAAACCACAAAGTCAGAAAACCATCCTACAATGTGGCTCTTTTTATGATGCTACAGCAAGTCTGTGGGCCTGAAGTGGAAGGCTCATTCCCACATGTAGTATAGACAAACCCTAAGAGGACTTTTCAATTAACTCAGTCGAGCTAATACAATTAAAAATGTACCTTTTGCCCATCAAGACAGAGCCTACCAAAAACCTTTAAACTTACCTCTTATTATGCAGTAGCTTCAGACTTTCCTTTAGGCCAGTCTCAGTCTACTACAGTATATGGAAAAAATGACAACTGTATTACTCAATAGGACTCAGATAGTGTTAAAAGCCTGTGCTGATTAACTAATAGTAATTTCTCCATGTATGACTCTCAGGTTCACATTTTTCTCTGTCTGCTTGTAATTACATTTAATTAAATATGAATTTTGATCTATTCTACTAAAAAAAAAAAATCCAGGGTGGAGATCAATGTATTTTTCTTTAGCATGCACTTTTGGGCTGTGCCATCTGCACTTAGTGCATAAGGACAGGTCCACTTTATAGCATTTCTATTAATTGCAATAAATAAATAAATAAAAACATTGCCCCTGTGCGGATGCTTTCTTTTTTCAGTGTGCTTGGATATGTTACAGTCTCTCAATGTCACAATAAGTATACATTTATAAGATGGACTGCTAGCATTGATTCTGTATGCTTAGAGTTTAACTTAGAAACCACGGAACCTAATGGAATGACTCCCATAGACTTCAGACCCCAGATTCAAACTTTTGGACCATGATGTTCCAATGCGAGCAGTCTTTCATTTATCTAATGGTGATAAACCGACTTGCATGACGAATACAGCATGTGGATTTTTCCGAAAAGATCTGGGCCTTCTTTGCTCGAAATGGACATTAAAAATACCATGGCACTTTCTTTAGGAATAGGGGCAAAGGCCAACATTTTCCCACCTCAGCTGCTGTTCTGTGTGCTGAGTGCTATTTGCTAACTGTCTTCCATTCCATCCCAGACCTGGCTGCCCGATTGTCACTGGTGCTGCAAAGCTCCCATTGACTTCACTGGTGCAGAATCACTAGGGGAAAAAAAGCTGGTATGTATTTCTTACACCTCTTCACAGTAAGCATCAAATCCTGATCCCCACACCCAGACCAAGTAACTGCACTACGTGCTGGGCAGGTGTGCAGCAGGAGAGATTCTTCTCCCCAGGTCACGGAGCTACTCTGCAGGGATACGGCAATCCAATGGCAATGACAGCCTATTTGTCTTGCAGCCCTGACACAACATGCCTTACCATCACCTGACCCCTATGTCCAGGCCCAGAGGTTGCTCCTGTGGATTCGCGCTCTGCCTTGCACAGCAGGTGCTGCCTGCATACCTCTTCCCTTCTAATCACCCCAATTTTGCTGCCATGCAGTGCTCAGGTCAGGGTGGCTTTGTCCCAGGCACAGAACTGATGGGGAATCATTTTTAAAATGTCATACAATTGTTATATTTTCAGGTGAGGTTCAATTATTCTGGTTTCTGATTTTAAAGTAAAAGGCTGTAATGTTATCTTAATATTAAAAGTCCTCCCGGATGGTGACATCATGAGATTTAATATAATGTGTGAGAACACATCTGTTGGGCATGCAGAGCTTTTTAATACTGTATTGTGGTGAACACTTGGTTAGAGTTAGAGATAGTCTGGTCTGCAACCCAACAGACAAGTTCTATTCTTGGCTGTAGCATGCACTTACCGTGTTTAATTATCGTATCTGTCAGCAAGTCATTTAGGGCCTTAGGCAAAGCCTCCACTGGTCTTTATCCTCAGTGGAGACACTACTGGTGGTGATCTAGACCATATCCAAAAGAACACGTTCATTTATGTGTAATACCTGCCTGAGTAGAAGTGCATTTCATGACATATAATATTTTGGCTCTTGTTTAGGTTTCTGTCCTGCATCTCCAAAAGAGTTAACAGTTAAAGCCTTTTTGAACCAGTAGGCAAAATGTAGGGAGATCAATGTTTAATATTAGCTTAAACAGATCTATTTCCCTTCAGTAATTACCAGCTTCCACACTTTAAAATTGGAAAGTACAGAAGTGTTCTTATTCTTTCTATTCTGTGCTAGCCTGAATAATAAAAAGCCTGAAAAGGAAGACCCTTTAGGCACTGTCTACACTGAAAAATGCAACACGTTAGAAACTGTGTTAACTAATTGTAGAAAGTGGGTTTAGGAATGGGATTTTGTATTACTGACTTTATATAGTTATAGGAATAGTGGCTTGTTAGGGTAGGCCCAAGCCTGAACCAGTTTTCAAAGGCCTTAGCATACAACTCACATGAACCAATGCCAAAACTCAGACGCCATATAGTCTGCCTCAGCAGCCTTGGAAACTTACAATGTTACAAAGAATACCCTGCACATAGCATGAGAACCGATGGCTATGTTGCAAAGCCTTGTGATGGCTATGTTGCAAAGATTTGGCCTTGCTTAGAGCGTATGGGAACTGATAGCTATGTTGCAGATGTGTAAAAGCGTATGGGAACCGAGGGGCAATGTTGCAAAGACGTGGAAACCTCTGGAAAAGCAGGAGGGGAATGGGAGGCACAAAACTCTATAAATATTAGTCCCAAAGATGGGGAGGGGAACAGTAGGCTGGACATGACTCAAGATGCCCCGTGACTCCGGTCACAATAGCAAGTGGGGTCTGTCCATAGCCAAAGACAGAGAAAGGTCAGGTCCTGGTCTTAAAGGTGACTGGACTGGCATGTAGGCCCCGAGCTCATCAAAGAAAGGTCAGCACCTGATCCCCGAGGGTGGCGAGACTGACACGTTGGCAAGGAGTTCGGTGAGTATGAAGTAATCACCAATAGGCCTCGTGAACACTGGTTTAAAAGTAGCTACAGGTATATAAGTAACAGGTATATGAGTAACTGAAACAGAGATTTAAGATTAGCACCCCGAGTCCTGGTGTAAGGACAGAAGAAGGTTAGAACCTGGTCCCCGAGGGTACGGGGGGATAGGTATAAGGATAGGGAACAAGCAGTTTAGCACCCCAGCCTGGGAGTACAGGTAGATAGCCTGCCATCCCCTTTGAAGTTAGGGGCACCCCTTTGAAGCTAGGGGCAAGTGCAGAGAAATAAGAATAGTTTTAGCAATTAAAAGCAGCTCATTCAGATATCTCTAGATTTTTTTTCTTTTAATTGAAAGTAAAGTTGGCTGTAAATTATTTAAAAATTTAAAGTAAAATTAGTCATGAGTAAAGTTGCATTGGTATACTATAAACCTTTAAGAACTGGTGAAACACCATATGTATATAACTGAATTTAAAATATAAATCCTTTTCTTTAAAAAAAAAAAGTTAGAATGTGATAAGTATATTTGTTAGATAAGTATTATAGTTAATATTTTGTAGTTTAAGAAATATAGTTCAGTTTTAGTTAATAAAATATGTAAGAAGTGTTGTTTTTATTAAAGTTAAGATAGAATATAAAGATATTTCAAGTTAACTTGTAACCTGTTTAAAAAAATATATTGTGTGTAATAACAGTTTATCCCATGGGCAAGTAGGAATCCCTTCCTAATTACAAGGAATTCTCTACTTTACTTTAAAAATCTAGCCCTAGAAAGTAATTTGCCTAGGTTAAGTTTAAAGTTATGTTCTAAAGTGTAAAAATTGTGACGGTAGTATCATGTTTCAGTTGCAAGACCCATTTTCAGGCTCTGATTATACAAAAGTAACACCACAAGTTAATGTACTGGGTTTAGCTACTTTTGAATGTTTGGTGTCAAAAGATCCTTTGTGTGAAAAGGGATTCAAGGTCATTCAACATACCAGTGATTCTCTGAGTCTTCTGTATTGTAAAACTGAAAGGAGCAAAACAAAAACGTTTTCAAAATTAGATTCCAGTTAAAAAGCCATAAAAAGCTGCTAACTCAAATCAAGGAGTATAGAAATTAAGTAAAATGTCTGTATTATAATTTCTTTGTTCCAGTTATTTAATAATCCTTTTCAGTAAGGAATAAACCGGTATATGCAATTATATTCTGTTGAAAGGATATTAATAAAAAAATTAAGAATTTTTTCTGCAAATATAATTAAGTTAATGTGTAAAACTTTCTTCTAAGATATAGTAGTAAGTATATAAAGAAAAAAAAACTATCAGGTAGGCATTTTTGTTTCATGTTAGTTTATAAAATACATGACAAAGTTTAGCCTGTTATAAGAAAATTGTTTGTAGCAAAGGTTTGTTCCCTGACCCAAAAACAGTTTCTCCCTAATCAAAAGGGACTTAAAAAGGGTTAAAAAAATAAAGTGGCTTGTTCAAATCTCACCTCCTTTTATTTTTTTTGTACAAAGTAAAATTTTCCCTAGAACTCGTCACCCAGAACAAACTTAGTTAAAATCAACTGCAGACCAACTTACCTGCCAATCATATGGAGAGTGCCTTAGAACTAGGCCAACCCTTCACTCCGCCATTTTTAAAACAAAGACGGTAATCCTTTATCAGTCATCCCTCCTACAAAAAGTTCAGAACGCTTTGGATGCAGCAGCTCAGGCTATACAAGCAGCTAAAATTAGCTCAAAGCAAACAAAGCAGAAGCCAAAAAAGCCGGCTTTACACCCTGTCAATCCCCTGCACCCTCTGGGTATAACCTCAGAGCCCATAGTAACCTTAAACCACCGCAGTGGTTTAAAAAACATCAGGACTAAGGAGTGGCCTTCCTAAAAAACCTCGGGGGGAAAAAAAAATTCCACGAGTACACCCCTGGATAAAAGACCCTATATAACTTTAGGCAAACATACATTTCTTTTAGACACAGAAGCTCAAATTTCAATTCTTAATCACATTCATAAAAATGCCAAATTAACATCTCAATCTATAACAGTAGCAGGAGTTACAGAAAAAACAAAACTTTGCATTTTACAGGATAACAGATTTCCAGGTCTCACCCTTTTTAATCCTAGTGCTAATTATCCCATTATAGGGACAGATCCTATTTTAATAGTTCCTCAGCTTAAAAAAGTTTTAATAAGATGGCTTGATTTTACCCCCACTTCCTCTCAATCAACTCTTCAGGTTAATATAATCTCCACAGCACCTTTTTTTTGTAAAAGTAGATTTTTCACTTTTAAGGCAACCACCTTTGTATGGATGCTTTAAGCAAGCAGAATAAAATAAAACAGTGAATTAAAAATCATTGGTCGAAAGCAGTTCCCCTAGGAACTATGAGACACTATATTCCTTGGTTCCCTGTTCCAAAAAAGGTTCCAAAAGAATATCAAATAGTATAAAACTACAAACAAATCAAGCTACCCACGGAAAAAAAACATTAGCATTATCTAAATATGATGTCTGGTCTCTCAATTTTTAAGTTTTTTATAACTCTTGATTTAAAGGACATGTTTTATCAGATTCCAGTTCAAAACCCTCAAAATGTGTTAGGAGTTAGGATAGGCAATCAGGATTTTAGGCTCTTAGTAGTTCCTCAAAAGTATGCATTGGCCCCTATTTGGGCTCACACAACTTGTAAACAACATCTTGCACAATTCAGTAAATTATATAAATATTGTTATTAAAGGAAATAGTACTAAAGAGACTTCAGAGCGAGCTCAAATTGTTATGGGACATCTTCAAAGTTTAGGATGGAAATTCAAGGAACCTCTAGACCTAAAACCAAAAAAAAAACTGTTACAATTCTAGGCCTTTTAAAATCACAACATCACTTGGCCTATACAAAACCAATTCCAAATGTCCAGAATATTCATGGTAAAAGTGAAAAGCAATGGGTTCAGAAGCTATTGGGAAATCTAGCATTTGCCTCAGAATTCTTACCCCTGAACACCTTAAAATGGATAGGAGAAGCAGGGGCAAAAAAAAAAAAAAAAAATTACAATGCAATAGAGACTTTGTATACTCAGGCAAAAAAGTTTTTAAATTCTCACCCCATTTCTCCACTTCCACCCATACCCACAAAACAGGTAGAATTTTCAATCAAAATTACATCCTCAGGTCAACTTCACATTAGATGGGAAGGCCTTAGCACCCCGAGTCCTGGTGTAAGGACAGAAGTAGCTTAGCACCCTGGTCCCCGAGGGTACGGGGGGATAGGTATAAGGATAGGGAACAAGCAGTTTAGCACCCCAGCCTGGGAGTACAGGTAGATAGCCTGCCATCCCCTTTGAAGCTAGGGGCACCCCTTTGAAGCTAGGGGCAAGTGCAGAGAAATAAGAATAGTTTTAGCAATTAAATAGTTAATAATGCACATTTACTTTTTTTTAAAGCCTGCTGCAGCACAACAATATTAGCATAACAGTAAAGTGTTTAATCTTGCAAGTATATAACAGCTAAAAAGAGTGTACACTTACAACAAGAAAAAGTGCATAAGTGTTGTTGTACTCAATGATCTGCAATAAACATTTTATGCTCAACTCTCCTGATTCCATTCCTATTTTCCCTGATGTTGTTAATCCCCAGTACTCCTTTACCCCCCTTATTTTTCCCCTTATGGAGACAGTATTTCATTCCTATAATAATCACTTGGGTTATCGGCTGGCTCGGTTTAACCCTTTATAATCTGGTTCCTTTGACTACTGATGTACTTGTTAAAGCCTCCTCTCCATCAGATCAAGGCCGGGCTATTATCCCGGTGGAAAAAGAACCTGTCGTCCAAGCGCACCCCTCGATGAACACCCCCCCGAGGGTGGACAGTAAACGGAGTAGTGCGATACACTAATATGATTTTGCCCTTATTGTGGACAATGTCAACCATGTTTAGTAATGTATTAGCTGGTTGTTGTCAACCTCAGATCCCCACTCTGATCTCCTACTGAAATCCACTGAATGAATTCCCTCCACAATTAACCATGACCATATGATCATCTAATGTTTCTAAACATGTCTTGTTCCTGTCTGCATTAAGTGCTGCATCTTTAACAACCACCTAAGTAAAATATGTCAACTAACACATTTTCTAACATCAAACATTTTCCCAGTTTAGACACAGCCTTATGCTTGTTAGTAAGGGCTTAGGAGATCAGGCCCAATGTCACTGAGCACAGATTTATGGAGAAGTATGTTCTACCCTTAACTCACTGTTCCACTTCCCTTGGATGTCTAGGGTCTGATCCCATGATGCTGAATACCTCCTATGAAGTAAGGCCAACAGCTGCTCATCCCATCTCAAGACTGGTCTCTCCTCTGTCTACACTTACCAAAGTTAGTTCGAATTAGTTAATTCAAATTAACTAATTCGAACTAATTTTAGTTAGTTTGAATTAACTTAATTTGAACTAGCATGACCCCCACTGGAATTTTAGTTCGAACTAAGCAAGTGCCATGCATGGCACTTGCTTAGTTCGAATTAGTCAGTTGAATTAAGCTCAATGTGCCAGTTAGTTCAAACTAATATGGCCACATTGACTTAATTTCAACTAGTTTGAATTAAGGGTTAGTTCGAAAGGTATAATTGAATTTATTAGTTCGCATTAAGGAAGCCCTTAATTCGAACTAATGAAAGCCTAGTGTGGCCAATGCTTAAGTTAGTTCAAATTAAGCTTCCTTAATTTGAACTAACTTGCAAGTGTAGACACAGCCTTAGAGAACAATCCCAATTTGTGGGTTTCCCAACCAGTTAACTGTAGCTTAAAGATTTAGGCTTTTTCATTCCCCATAGAATCCATTTCCATGATCAGGTTGAGGGGTTGCTTTGTACTATTGAAGGCTGGCAGCCCCAGGGTCACAGCCACCCACTGCTGCTTGCTCTTCCTTTGGGGCAGACTGTGACATGCTTGGCAGGGACTTCAACAGACCGAGAACTAATAGTTTATAAGAAATAACACAAGATCAATTTCTGCCTAGCTCTTACAGAGTGTGGGGGGAGAGCGCAAGGACGTCTCTCTCTTCACCTGACCTTTATGAACATTAGGCAAAATTGCAGTTCCACTGCTGAGCACAAAAAATAGGGTCCTTCTCTACTTCCTAGTGGCTATACAGAACCCAATGAGGGAGGAGGTGAAGCCATGGCCCTTCCTGACTCTACATCAGCTCACAAAGCTGGTGGTGAAGTACAACATTAACTTCATTTTACAGTTTGGGATCTCTGGTTTTCCAGCTGTACAATGCTAACAACTAATTACCAACCTTCCTCTGAGAAGTATCCAGCAACAGGCCCTCTTGCACAGGGTAAAGCTGCCACTCTCCATCAGGTAGGGTACAAGAAAGATAATTTCACAATGAAAATTCAGGGACTGGCTAGCTGACTGCCGCCCATTCAGAAAAGGTCTACCCCTCAAGTGGAGGGGCATGATACAGAATGGCATACGGTTTCATGAATGCTTATCTCTGAGGAAGCAAAGATGAATGAGAGAGCATATGTCAGATTCCCCGTTCTCTATTCAACAGCTCAGCATTTAACTAGCATGAAGAACTAAAATCCAGGATGCTGGTGCCATGTAGTTGTAAGAATGGCACACAGCAAGAGCTCTGAACATCAGCCACATCGGTGTGGCATTACAACCAAAATTACCAACTCCTTGAGTATGGAGGTTGTCTGTAACTTTGAAATGTTCAACTCTGAACAAAACGTTTTGATTGTTCTTCCAAAAGTTTACAACTGAACATTGTCTTAATACAGTTCTGAAACTTTTCTATGCAGAAGAAAAATTCTGCTTTTAACCATAACAGGCACAGAAACAGAGTCCATTCTTTGTCAAATCTTTAAATGTTCTCTTTATTTTTCAGTAGTTTACATTTAACACCATGGAACTGTATTTTTGTTGTTGTTTGTTTCTGCTGCTCCCTGATTGCATACTTCCAGTTTCAGATGAAGTGTATGGTGGACTAGTCAGTTCATAACTTTGTAATTATGAGGTTCTACGTATGTGCGAAAGAGGAAGAGGAGAAAGAGGGTTTGAGGTTTCATAGTTCCATCCATGGAAAAAATGTTAGATTATCTAAAACTAGTAGGTCAGCATGAATGAATCTTTCCATTTATATCAACAATTTTTAACCCACTTTTTCTGCTGCAGAAGTATGCAAGTGAAAGATTATTTATTTTCTCTGGTGCACACAGATCCATCTTCATAATTTTGTTGAGGGCCTGAAAATTAAGAGACAGTAATCTTATGCAGAAGAGGCTCTCTCCTGCCTTCTTTCAAACTTGGTAAAAGATGACTTGCATTGCTCCCGTCTGGGTCTGTGTAAGTCCTTGTGCAGAATTCTTGGATGACAAGTACCACACTGTCTATATATCTGAAGCCTAAAGCCTTCCCTTGCTGAAAAAGGTACAGTGTTGTAACACTAAACCACATCTCTTTGGGATCCCATCTTGTCTCTCTTTCTTATGTTAGCTATACCTTCCAGCTGATCTAAGAACATGCAGGAAATGGATGGATCTGGAGAGTGCTGAGACAATCCCTTTTATTGACAGATCAAGGCAAGAATCCTCATCTTTGTCTTCTGTGTCTGATGAATATTTCAGGATTATTCTTCAGTGTCATCTTTTCTGATAAACTGTGAACTAACCCAGGAAATTTCAGCTAAAACTTTAAGCTAGTTGAATACCGAGCTGTCTGCCGTAGCCAAGTGCAATATGCTGAACACTAGCTGAGTAGCAGCGTGATCCTTCTCCAAATGCGATATGTCCTTAGAATAAATAACACAGATTTGTTTACTTAGTCAAAGCTGCTTTAAGAGCTAAAAGGATTTCAGTAACTGATACTGGCATTTCTGTTAAATATATTCAGGCCCCTTTATCACAACTCCCTTTGCCACCTTGATATAGCAATGGTGGGTTCTAGCACCAATTTGAAGTCTGTTCTTTGAGTTAACGACAAAGGTGGTTATTGCCAGTAATTAACCGTTTGAGATGCGCTGCTCATATCCATACTCATAGGTGTGCACGTGCTGTCGTGTACAGTCACCAGAAGCTTTTTGCCCGTAGCCTGTTCCTGTAGGGCCAGCACCAGCACCCCTGGAGTTCTGCACACATGCCACAGTATATCAGGTGTTACTGGCCTCACAGCCCCTCAGTCCCTTCTTTCCGCCAGCTCCAAAAAGTGGGGATGGAAGGAGGATGTGGAATGGATATGAGCAGCGCATCTCAAGGAATGGCTAATTACTGGTAAATAACCACCTTTTTCTTCTTTGAGCAGCTGCTCATATCCATTCTCATACAGGTAATTCACAAGCCTTACCTTGGAAGGTAGGTGGAATTATGGTCTGCCTGTATGCAGCAGGGCTCTGCCAAAGGCTACGTCATCCCTTGCCTGCTGTACGATGGCGAAGTGGGATGCAAAGGTGTGGACAGACGACCAGGTGGCTCCTCTGCAGATCTCGTGGACTGGCACCTGGGCGAGGAAGACCGCAGATGAGGCTTGTGCTCTGGTTGAGTGCGCTGTTACTGGTCTGGCAGAGGCACGTTGGCTTGCTGGTAGCAGGTCCTGATGCAGGCAGTGATTTCTGATGATATCCACTGGGTAGAGACCAGTTGGCCCTTCATTTGGTCTGTGATGGCAATGAAGAATTGAGGCCTCGTCTGCTATGCCAGTGTAAGTTGGAACATGGGTTTTGCAGACCACCTCTTGATGGTCTGTCACAGATTAGGCTCATTAGCATGGATTTTTCTAAAGGGCCCATAAGGCACTTCTGTTACACTCAGTGCTAGGGCACCTCTCTCAAGCACCCCTGCTAATTCCAAACAACAAAAGTTAGAAATTACTTAAATGTGTCAAATGTAGTCAACACACACAGCTTCTCTAGCTCTCATTGTCATACAGTCTCTACAACTTGTATTATTTTGTTTTCTTCTGGATACAAAGGCACTTTGTATGTTTAGAAGACAGCACCTAAATGAGGGGCGCAACCAATCAAACAGGAAAAATCACAGGTGCTTATTCTGTCACCAGTGCAACCCCACATGGTTTTCCACTCCTAAAATGCAATTGTCCTACCAAAAATCACTGGTGACTATCCTCATGACCATCTCAAAGGAACATGAATGCTGAGAAAACTAACAGCTAATGTAACCTTGCCAAAGGTGGAGCAACCAATATGTATTAATACATATTCTCACTAGGAGGGTGGTGAAGCATTGGAAGGGGTTGCATAGGGAGGTGGCGGAATCTCCGTCTTTGGAGATATTTAAGGTCCGGTTCGACAAAACCCTGGCTGGGATGATTTAGTGGGAATGGTCCTGCTTTTAGCAAGGGGTTGGACTATATGACCTCATAAGGTCCCTTCCAGCCCTATTATTCTAGGATTCTAATACCCTACAAGAAACCACACACCCTTACTGCCATCAGAACTGAACCCCATATATTCTTAAAGTAAATTTGAGTTAAAACTTTAATCTTAGTACCTCTTCTCCCTTATCCCTGCAGCCAACAGGAAATTCTACCCAATATTGTACCCAGAAACCTTTATTATTGAAAGTAAACTTTAGATTATCTACCTCCCCATGAAGTGATGAGGAGCAGATTTGACTTGCCTTAAAAAGGCTATTAATCAGATAAGAAAGAACAAACATCTGAGCCCACTGAGTGTTATATTTTTTAAAGTGGCCGTTATAGTGGGGGCCACCTTATTTGGTATTTCTCTAGCACAGGGACAATAGAGGTGAGAGTAAAAGAAACAGAATTTGCCCTGAAGTAAAATTTACAAGGGAATATAATACATGTTGCTCATTTTACATGTGAGTTATTTCTTTATGGCAATAAGACTAGCAATAAGCCTTTTGGAGAGGAGGCAAAGGTGAGCAACGTGGTCTGGCTTTTGCAAGGATGGCCCAGGAATTAATATTGAAATGATGCTTGGAACATGTTTTAACAATCTGCAAATTAGTTGATGTCCCCCACCCGCCCATGATGAGTTGGGGAGCCCTCGGTCTCATGATCTGCTTGTTAGACATTTCCTTTAAAAAAACCTCAGAGATAAAAGTTAATAAAAGGGGTTACAGCCATACAAACAGATACAGAGAGCATTAAAAACAGGCATCACTGTAGCAGGGGACCTATTAAGCTTTAAGTTCCAGCTCCCGGGTATGTACAGTATTTTAAAACAGAGCCTTATTTTGTGCTTTACCCCAACAGTTGAGACCCCTGAACTTATATCCTATGGGTTGTTATACAGTATATCTAAAGACTAAGGCAGGGCTATTTTCAGAGACCATCTTCAACTTTGGAGTTCATTTCCCTCCATACACTGATACAACTTGAATTTGTTGACCTTCCTGGAACATTGCACTGTTTATTGATGTAAATGCTTTCTCTTCAAGAGCCTTATTTTATTTGTGAACCAGGCAGTTTTCATTTTAACAAATATATTCATTTACATGTTTATTTCTAAATTTATATTCTTCTCAGACCCTGTTATGAGAAAACTGAAAATATAATACAGTAAGTAAAGAACACAGTAAGCAAAAGTGATTGCTGTCAAACAATCACCTGCCAGGGGAGGAGGAGGAGGGCTAGAACAGACTTCTGTCTGTAACAATATAAACAAAATGTATAATCCCTTTGGTAGGCAGAGTCTAGCTCTAGCCGGAGACTGCAATCAGAATATGAATTGCTGATTTTATGGCTCCCTCTACTGTTCACTGTAGCAATTACAACTACCTAACACTTCATTCATGGCTGAAATAACAGCATCAAAAGATAGTTTGTAAAGATTCTGCATGAAACAATTTTGAGAAAAAACAAATTACACTAGAATTATGCATTGAGTTTATAAACATTGATAAATTGAGTTTTTTGGTAAAGACAATAGAAATAATTTTAAACAGAACTCTAAGGCCTGGTCTATCCTGCCAGCCTGGGTCGACGTGAGATAAGTGTTACGTAATGTGGTAATGTAACTAGCACATCTCATGTCAACATATTTACATCTATGGAGCACAGTGTCTGCTGTTGACGCTACTTTCTGATTTCGGGGGGAGGGACACGGGGGAGACAACCAAGGCCGAGTCTACACTATTGTCAGTGATTGAGAGGAGATACCAATCTACTTTATTTGTTTGGACTTCCTTACTTGCCATACCACAACATCTTCATTACACTGTTGACTGGAGATGTCCTCCAGTGATGCAGCCTTACTCTTTCCAGTGAGATAGATTAATTGTGTTGGCCGGAAAGCACTTCCAGGATCAACTGAGCAGGTCTTGGCATTGATCCCCAAGGAGCTAACAGAGCAGACATATCCAAATTTGGTAGATTGGACAGCATTCTCCCATCGGCTAAATGAGACTACCCAGACCCACTGCATTGATGCCTGCCACAGTGGCAGTGTAGACATGTCCTAATTAAAAAAAAAGAGAAATGTTTTCTCATGATCTACATCGCATCAAAAATGAGGTCATTATTAGCCCTAAAGGGCTACACTGTTATTGTCTTAAAGCAAGTCTAGAAATGCCTCTACTCTATGTGGTCCTTACCACCACAGTATCTAAGCAGCAGCCAAAAAACACGTCACATACTATCCTGGTTCTTCTATTCACTACCTCAAGACATGAAAGAAACCAGGAGAGCAATGAAGCTCAGCTGACAGGTTCTGAGCAAGAAGAATGCCCAGGATTGAGGATGGCCGAAGATAGTTTGAAGTAGAACAGGAGATGGCAGATAATACTAAAATCCTCTAAGTAATAACTTGTAGTGCAGCAACCCAGTGAGTGTGTGTGTGTTCCAGATTAGAGAGGTCATCCTACTTCCTTAACCAGAAGGGTCCATTTCACAGGTTGCTGGAAGCAGCTGCCAAACTGAACCTACCCAGGTTGGAGGATTTGTTGCTCACCTGAACTCTAATAAGCTCTCTCCTTATCTCTTCTCCTTGTCTTTTTCTCTGTAGGACAAACATTTGAAGAGCCAAGCAAGTTCTATAGGCTTCAAGGTAAAAGTGCATCTGAAATAAGTAATTGTATTGCTGGTTGGCAAATATCAGTTTGCTTCTAGCTTTCCAATAGCAGTACTCAAAGTAGGAGTATGGGAGAAAAGAAGAATGGACAAATGACAACATGATTATACTTCCTAAATAGTAAGTATGATGTTTGAAAGTCAGTCAGTAAGGAAAGAAACTGCTGCAATTCTCAAATAAAGTTGTCCTCCACAGCTGTAGCACACAAAACTGAGTGTTGTCCTATCACCTGTGAAGCATACAGTGCTTACTATTACCGCTTTACATCAAAAGCACATGAAGACTTTCCTCCTGTGAGTAATAAGTATCTCTAAATTCATGCTATGTCCCATAAGGGGTCTTTTGTCTGAAAGTGTTTTTAATCTACTCTAGATAAAAGGATGGCTCCTCAGTATTTGATATCTTTATGCTGTTCAGAGGTCCAAAATATTGTCTGTTACACAAACTATAATTATTCTGAATCATTGTGACTGTGTAGGATCTGGAGCATAGCTTACATATCCAAGTTCATAGATTCAGCCACTTTCTGGTATTTGTGGAAATGAAGGTATGGTTCTGCATGTGCAAATTTACACTCTGAACATTCCTCACACTCCAGCCTGAAAAGTAAACCTTGTATGTCCATTTTAATTGCTGCCTTTTTAAAAACTAAGGAGGCATGAAATGTCTGGAATAGCCACCAAGACCTGGTTATTGAAGCTACATTACTCAGGGCTATGAAAAATTCCATGCACTGTGCGATGCAGTTAAGTTGATCAAACCCACCCATAGTTCTTCCGTTGACCAAGTTCTGTCTACATTGAACCACTTCTTGAGAGGGTGGAATTACTACATTGATAGAAAAACACCTTCTGTTGATGTACAAGTGTCTACACTATGGTGTTACAATGGCAGAGCTGCAGCTGTGAAGTTGTAGCCCTTGAAGTGTAGATATAACAACATCACTTAAAATTACGCAAGTCTCCTTGTTAGCAACTAAAAAGATTAACGTACTAGAAATAGTCAGCTAAGTGTATCCCATTTTTAACTTTCAATAATAATACAGTTAATTATGTTTAAAGTTTTTCATATGTTGTGTGGTTTATAGAAGTTATACAACTTACGAAAAAAGTCAAAATTTTAAAAAGGCAAAACTTCAAAACCTGTCTCATAATAAGCACTTCAACAAAGTTTCAATGAGTATATGAAAAAGTAGGAAAGGTCAAACTGATGTAACAGTGAAAACAACTAGCAGGAACAGATTGTAAAAATACAGGAAGATGTAACCAAATACTACTATGTACTTTATATAGTTTGATTTAAAAGAAATAAATTCCAAAGATGCGTTAAAGCCCTTTTCTGTGTGATGGTTTTTATTTCCAGCAGAGAAGTCAACACTTCAGTTAGTATCAATTTATTCAAGGTTTGAGAGATATGGAAATTAACGACGGTGTCCAGAAACAAAAAACCAAAAACAAAATGCAGAGAGAACACATGCTCCCTAAAATTATACCGTCCCTTTGATGGACCCTGTATATCATGTAACATATCAAAAAGGGTGTCTTTCAAACACAGATTTCTAAGACAGAATCTTTTAGGAAAAAAATACTCAGACTTTCTAAAGTCCTGGAGGAAAAATTAAAATTTAGTTCCTAACCCAATACAAGATACAATAAGAATTCATTCTAACTTTAGAAAGTGGAATTTGAATAATAGTTAAGCCCCCAATTGCTTTGATGAAAACAAAATTAAAAGTTATTGTAATAACTGCAATGAAGTCCTCCGACATATTGAAATTATTCTTCCTTGTTATTTTCTAATGCTAAGTATATACTATATAAATAACATCTGTACCATAGAACTCTTTTCATAGATGGATTTTACCACAACAGGATTTTGTTTTAGTGTTGACCCAGTAATCCAAAATTTCAATTTGTAATACTGAACATTTTAGAAAGGAACAAACCGAAATGCAAGAGTCTTTGGTACCGCAATAAGCGGTTAACTCGTGTTCATGACTATAAAAGTTGCCCGTGACTATGCAAAGTTTAATATCTTATCCCCACCTTGGTGGGTTTGCTAGTGCCTCTTGTTAATGGAAACAAATGTAGTCAAAGAAAGGGGAGGTATGAGAGGGAAGAGTATCTTTTTAAATAAAAAAAGTGAAGGCAACAAAATTAATGAATTTAGTGTTCACAATAAAATGTGCCAGCTTTGTAGTTTCATTTGAAACCAAGAGCAAATCATGAAACGTCATGAAAAATAAGATAAATATCTCCTAGAGTGATTACTAGATGAAGTTAAAATTACCACACTAATCAGTAAACCCCAGAAGAAATGCAGGTGTCTGCTAGTATAGGTCCTTCTTTAAACAGTATGCGCTTTTTAAAATCAATCCATAAAATCTACGTTTGGCCACGTTGCACAGTATGTTTTTTCCCCCCTAAAAAATACAGCATACAGAAAAAACTTTTGTATTCCCAGTATGAATTTTGAAGTGTAAGCTCAAAACCCAAAAGTTAGAGATCAGCTAAAAGGATTTTAAGTTATTTACAAATCCAGCAGGTAGAACTGCCATAATGGCTTCATTTCCATCCTCATAGTGGCTTTCATCTCTCCAGCAGCATCTTTGACAGGCATCTATTATGAGTTGGCTTTGTCACTGTTCTTCTGTCATTTTAAGCAATTCCAGAAGGGCCCCCACTGCTCCAAAATAACCCTTAAAAACAGAAACAAGGAATTCTGATGTACAACTGCATAGAGCATAAAACTCATAGTGCTTTCAGCATTGGTGAGGCAGTTAAAAATGTATACACTTGTGAGATCAGTCATCTGATACCAATGTTCATTTGTAATTAAGTTCACACTGATTTCACTGGAAAAAGAAAAGGGCCCAGTACCATTATATAAATATTATTCTGATGGTTGTGACTAACCAAAGTCCAAACAGCACATTTTATGGAACCCTTGGAGTGACTTCATACATAGTTAGACAGTTTTTATGCTAAGCCTATTACTCTTATTTTGACACCAAAAACCCAAACCAAGCATCAGCCTGAGATTTTCCATGCAGTCTTAAAGCCAGAGAAAGTTTCGGGCAGATGTGTGAGGTTTATCAAACAAAAGTAAATCCAGCAAAATTAGCTGCCAAACTAATTACAATTCAGATTAATAATAAATAAATTAATTAATGAATAATATAAGTACCACCTTTAACCACCTCCTGAGTTAAATGCCATTTTCACAGAACCTATGTCCCCACTGTTTTTTGAAGAAAAACATTCTCCATGCCAACTCTGTGTATCACTCAAAAACATTACAAAAATAGTTTCCAATAACTAATAAGGAATTTAATGGATATCTTTCCTTACCTCATGCTCCAAAAACAGAGCCTTCAGCTGTCCCTTGGACCAATAATCCATGGCATATGCTAGCACTTTCATAGAGATCATATTGATTCTGAGAAAGTTTCCTACAAACACCACCCTGTCAATGTTCTGTAAAATAACAATAGGAAGATGAAGAGAAACTAAATTTTGTAGGTGTGCCATTTTACACATACAAGCGATTTTACTTCCATTGGTAAATTTAAAAAAAACTTGGGAATTTTCAACTTTATACATTGCAGCGTAGCTACTTCCTCCAACTGAAAGCCCAAAAACCATCCAAACTGTGATAAGGAGACAAGTAGCAGCAAGCAGGCAGATTTTATTTGACGGACAGGATAAAATAGGTCACTAATGTTTACATACGTATAATCACATAACACTTCCAGAATGTGTGATAGGAGAAAGTTTCTCTGGGGTGTGGTAAAAATGAAGTTTTGGTTGGAAATGCAATTTCCACAGCATTTCCATTTCATCTCCCATGTAATTTATTACATACAATTTTATTAATTAAGTGAAGCAGCCTTTGAAGAGAGAGTCAAGATAACTGAAACATCCTCCTGGCTCCCAGGGAATCTCTGAAGGGTTATGTGATAGGGATTACTTTAGAGATGCTGAAGACTTCTATAAATTTAATTCCCAAACTGTGGTTTCACTCTGATAGTGACTGTAAAATGGCAGGTTGAGGTTCCACATTAATTCTCTCTCATTGGTTTCAATGTTAACTGTGCTCAGTTAATATGGAAAAGCATAAAAGAGAAAGATTGCTCCTGCAATTTCAATTAGCTAACCAAGCAAATGCCAAACCTTTTCACATATCACCACCTGTAATGAAGATTCCTGTAGTCAGTCCATTATGAGACTAGGTGTAACTGACGCATCTCACTGAATCCAGGTTTGGTGATGATGCACAAAGAGAAACAGAATCTAGCATTTGGAACTTTACAATTCTTCACATCCAGCAAATCAACAATTCACCAGCAAGTAAGAACTTGAAGGTGAAAGAGTTCAAAAGAGTCTTGTTGGCATCTTAGAAGATCATGTTGAATTTCATTATTAGACTCTACTGAATATCAACAGAATTATCTCTAAAGTTAATTGTAATGTATGCTTATGTGGCCACAGACTCCAGTGGGTTAAATTAGAATATTTTTATCCTCCATGATTGTAAAACTGCATTATCTAAATAAAGCTTTTGTTGCTAAATATAGTCTCCTCTTCACATTTGACTGTTCTTTTCCAAGTGGTTAGCCATTTTAATATAAATAACTATACCATGATGTACTTTAGCACTTGGACAGTACTAAAGTACGTCATGGGATAGTTATTATATTAACATGGCTAAAGGACTTGGAATAGAACAGTCAAATGTGAAGAGGAGACTATATTTAGCAACAAAAGCTTTATTTAGATAATGCAGTTTTACAGTCAAGGAGGATAGAAGTCTTCTAATTAACCCTCTGGAGCCTGTGGCCCCAAGCATACCTTCTCATACCTTTCTATGAACTTGTTTGGCTGGAAATGTGGGAAAAGTCAGTATTTTACAGGCTATGGTTAAAAATGGATAGCAGAACTCTGAGTTCCCGAAGAAGGCAGGACCTTCTATTCTGGGAAACATTTCTGGCAAACTGACAGCAGAGATCTAGGCAATATATTTCCATTAATGCAACTCTGGCTAGCTGTTTAGGACTCAAATTTAACTTTGTTCTTAATAAAATGGCCTTTTCCCCTAAATATGACCATGAAGTTATTAGAAAAAAATCAAAACAAATGGTACCTAACAGGAATTTTCACATTTTATTGAGAATCATAAACCTAAAGAAGACTATTCAGACATATCATCCACTACCCTATCACAAGTATACAAGATTTATGGCAAATTATTTTAAGAACTGATTCTCTGGTTGGACAACTAATTAAAAATCCTAATGAAAATCCCATAGGGACCAATTTCACATATTTATAACAGTAGGAGATATGGCTAAGATAGGGACATTGGCATGCAGTTTCAATTTTAACCCCTTGTTTGGAGTTAGTTGTAATCTTCTGAAATGATCACCTGTTGGTGTGAAACTTTCCAGGCCTGGCTCCTGCCCAGAGATACTTTTTGTGTGAAACTTTGGGAAAAGTCAGTTCAGCCACTTCTGAGTACAGTGAAAATGAGAACACAGTATTTTTCCTTAGGTAAAATTCTTCCTACCCTTCTTATAACAATTATACAACCAAAATCAAAGCTGAAAGGTAGCAGCCTTCAACCAGCGAGGCATTCTGATGAAATTCAAATTTGATTTATCAAGTTATTACACCCTGAAAATGACAAGATGTACACAGTGTAGTATTTTTAATGGAATTGTTAGCATGCCCAGCCATGAAAGTCTACACAGCATACATGTAGAGTGAAATCTGTATTGATGGTGTATTACAGAGGACTACTGTGCACTTTACATTGTTCGCAAGAAGCAGTTCTATTTTGATACACCTTAGGTGCTCAGCAGCTAAGGAAGAGGTAAAGCACCTTCCCCGGATGTGAACTGTGTGTGTGAGGTGAGGTGCTTTGTGCAGACCTACAGGATACTGAACAGTGTTTCATTGATGTGTACCCAAAACTGTCCAGACTATGGAATTGACTCTCCTGCCAGCTTTATGCAAGCCATATTAGTTTAGAAATGTAGGAGAATCTTTTATTTACCCTGCATTTGCTAATCATTTTCATTAATATGCTTAAACTACAATCATAAGATTGATCAATCTCACACCTCAGGGCATAAACTAATTTCTCCAGCAAGTCAGAGGGATTGTCACCATGGCCCTGACCAAACACATAATGCTTCTTCACAACAGGCTACATACCGGTACATTCTTTCAGGGGGGAGGTGGGTGGGTGGCATACAGATCAAGAATTGGTTGTTGGGTTAATCAAGCCAGTGATATTGCATAAACCAATAATATTTAGTTCACGATTCAGCCCAGGATTTTTCTAGGCTGTCATGCACTGTGAACAACTGTTTCTCCTTTGTGTCATACTACTGAAATAAGCACAACAAACAAGACCAAACTGCTGGTGTGGTGGGAGAAAATGTTATTTAGTTGCCCTCTATGAAATGCAAATTATTTATCACATCTTTTCATTCCCCCTAGTTCTACTGAACATATCTGGTTAAAAAACTGTCCATTAAACAAAGGGTCAAAATTTCTTTGTAGGGCCATAACCCACTGCAGAGAGTGTCAGTCGTAGTTTTTTCTCCTCTCAGTGAAGCACACGTGGGTGGGTTTCTGTTGTAACTCTCTCTGCTTTGATAGCCCTGTACAATGCTGCTTGAACTCCATGCCACAAGGCAACACTGTAAAGAAGCTGAAAGCAAAAAGTATGTAGAAAACCCTCATGACTGACGATTACCTTCCAGAAAACGGAGAGCATTCAGAGTTAATAACTAACTCCATGAATAATTCTCAACCACCAGATCATGGAAACAAAAAACAAACAAAAACTAATATAATGAGACTGTTGCAGTCATACGTTCTTGGTTATGGGATAATTACAACAGTTACTAAACCAAGAGGTAATTAGAAGCACTATTTTACTACATAAGTATGTCCCTGTGGTTTAAGGAGTGAGAACAGATGAATAGCTCTCAAGGGCCATGTCTACATTGGCATAGAATAATAGGGTTGGAAGGGACCTCATGAGATCATCTAGTCCAACCCCCTGCTAAAAAGCAGGACCACTCCCACAAAATCACCCCCCAGCCAGCGTTTTCTCTAACCGGGCCTTAAAAATCTCCAAAGATGGAGATTCTACCACCTCCCTAGATAGCCCATTCCAATGCTTCACCACCCTCCTAGTGAGAAAGTTTTTCCTAATATCCAACCTTGACCTCCCCAGCTGTAATTTGAAACCATTGCTCCTTGTTCTGTCCTCTGTTACCCTCGAGAACAGCCTAGCTCCCTCCTCTTTGGAGCAACCCTTCAAGTAGTTGAAGGTTGCTATCAAATCTCCCCTCAGTCTTCTCTTCTGTAGACTAAATAAGCCTAGTTCCTTCAGTCTCTCCTCATAAGTCATGTGCCCCAGCCCCCTAATCATTTTTGTTGCCCTCCGCTGGACTCTTTCTAATTTGTCCGCATCCTTTCTGTAGTGGGGAGCCCAAAACTGGACACAGTATTCCATATGCAGCCTGACCAGTGTCGAATAGAGGGGAATCATCACATCCCTCGATCTGCTGGCAATACTCCTACTGATGCAGCCTAATATGCCATTGGCCTTTTTGGCAACAAGGGCACACTGTTGGCAAGTTAGTTCGAATTAAGGAGGCTTAATTCGAAATAACTAAAGCCAGGGCTACACTAGGCTTTAGTTAGTTCGAATTAAGGGCTTCCTTAATTCGAACTACCGGTAATAAGTTCAAATAGGGCTTCAGAAGTAAGGCTTTAATTCGAACTAACTAGTTCGAATTAGCCAATGTGGCCATGTTAATTCGAACTAATTTCTTAGTACGAACTAACCGGCCATTGAAATGAATGGGGATCGCTAATTCGAACTAAGCAAGTGCCATGAATGGCACTTGCTTAGTTCGAACTAACTAAAATTAGTTCTAATTAGTTAGTTTGAACTAACTAATTCTAGCAAGTGTAGACATAGCCAAGGATCGTTGATTATAGACATGCTTATTGATTATAAAACCATGTTGGGTTATTTTAAATCCAAATGCTCTGTGCTTTTAGCCAATCTATACCTTATAACAGAGTTACTGGTAAACTTCAAAAGAGTTAGGAGACAACATTAAATGTATGAATCCATCTAGCTAGCAAGGTAGTCAGAGAATAGGTATATAAGCACTTTGCACTTACTGTTTTCGTTATTTGTACTGCATTAATATTAAAATCCTCAATGAACTTGACAGTGAATTTGCACACTTACCTCATTCAGTGCACACATGCGAGCAATGGAGCCAATGTTGTTGGTGATAGTGACCAAGGTAGCTCTGGCCAGGTCCTCTTTACTGATGGAATCTCTTTTTTCTTTACTCATCATGTGGGCAAAGCTGTGGTGGAAAATACCAGAGTCCTTTTCATTCTAAGTTATTCAGAAAAGTTAAGTTCCCATAGATCCACCTTAGTAAGTTGATAATATAAACAACTTTCATTTGGATTTGATGCTGGGTATAATATAGATATGTGAGAAAGGACCTCTTAAATAAACAACAACATAATGGATGAATATAGTAACAATAGGTAAATGCATTTCTTTCAAAGCTACAATTTATTTTCACTTAAAATACAGTATTTGCTACACGCTGAACATTTTATACGTTATTAGAAAATGAAAACAGGAAAGAGCCTAAAATAAGAACCACACACAACAAAGCAATGCAACTTTCATACGCAGACAAAGGACATAGTCCAAGAATTGAGAGTTAAGTTTAGTGTGCACAGCTAATTTCCAGAGCTCTTTGAAAACAACCTGTTAAATATGTACCTTGATGCTACAGCAGATCCTTGAAGGCCAAATCGTTCATAGTCTCCCCCATAAATATCTTTCACCAGTTTATCAACATTGGTGCTGTCTCCTTTAGCTGCCATTTCTAGTGCTTCTTCAAAAGTCTCACAACCAGTCAGCAAACAGCACAGGCCCAGGAATGTTCCACCTCCAAGACTAAAAGGAGAACAGAGTTTTTAGGCACCAGCAGAGAACTGTCATCCACACATTCTCCGTCTCTCGCTTCTTGGTTTTTTTGCAAGGCTCCTTTTCTAGAAGCTCACTTCTCCTATTCTGGACAGATGAGGAGACATTCTCTAAGTTGCATCTATGAGTACAGCCATGCCAAGTTGAACCTCCATGATTAGAACCCTGGGGATTCTGATTATGACAATCTAGCTGGGAGGACTCAAACCCACAGGACGCAACGCAGAGCACATTTCTCCCCCCATCTAACCCATGCATAGCCATAGACCTGGAACTACAGCTCAAATACCTGTGGGCAGTGCTCCAGCCCCCCCCCCCCTGGTCATAGAAGTCTGAGGGGGGCAACCACTGTTCATCAGCAACCAGAGCTCCCCAAAGCCAGGAAGAAATAGGCAAGGAGCATCCAGAGCTGGGCATCAAGCAAATGAGCAGCAATTGAGCTGATGACAGGAAGCAGTCAGATCCCTCCCAGGCCTGAGCAAGAGGTAGCTGGGCAGAGCCATAAGGAGCAGCGAGGGCTACCAACAGATGCCAAAGCCAGCAAGGATCATGGCAATTCTTACATTCCTGAAGTTCAGTCCATGCTCTAGCCTTGTCAGACTGCAGCTCAAGTAATCAAGACATCTGTTGCTTATGTAAATATAATTTACCATATGCATATTAGACTGTTGAATATTTGCCCAAGCACTCCATATTTCTGACCCCTCAGCCTTAACAGGTCTGAGTGCCAACATTTGGAAGCTGAATTCACATGTGAGTGCAGTACTTGTGAAAGGTGACAGCCCTGGAGATAATATCCTCATATATGTCAACTAAGTGAGTGTATACATTTCTCCAGACTTTCCTGGCAACATGCCTATGTCATGGTAAGGAGGAAGTAATTTGGCCTATTCCCTATTTACTACTTGATCTCTTTGCTGAAACAAAGTTGTCAAGAAGTCTGAGGTGGGGCAGTATTTCTATGGACAGCTATTCACTCCAACTGGAAAATGGACTATTAATTCATTTCACAAACCCTACTTGCTGCTGATCTAAGTCATTTTAGAACCAATCGATTAGATAATCTCAGATCTGAATAGTCAAAACACAGGGGCACTATATAGCATGTTTGATGTTTGAGCAATAAGAAACACACACATTGTCTTTATAATTAAGATTTCTGAATTAGGTAAAAATTATCTACATAAAACAGACGACTGTGGACATGATTCTCCTTTTACAACTCTACTTAAGTCAATGGAGCTATGATTGCATAACAGGACATTTAAGCCCTAGCTTTAAAAGGTGAGTGCTTGCCATCAGTTTGTTTGAATATACTGCATACTAGGAAATAAACAAAGTGTTCAAGGCTACAGAATGCTAATGGCAATGGAGTTTTGAAGTTAAAGGTCATCTGTGCAGTCACACTACAAATCTATTACTCATGGAGGGAGGGGGAGAAGCAGAACACATGCACGTTACTTATATAGGCTGAAGTGTAAAAAAAAAAAAAAAAGCTCTATACTAGTGGTTTTCAAACAACAATACACATATCCCTAAGGGCACATGAGCTCTCATCAGAGGATATGCAAGAAAAAACCTGTAAAGTTGGACAATGTGCTTTATTTAGTAAAACTTGGCAATCACAGGGAAGTTATGCTCCTATCTCAGATAGGGGTGCATGGCAGACACAATTAGGAAAGGAGTCTGCAATCTAAAAAGTGTGAAAACCACTGTTCTATACCCTACACCCAAGCACAATGAAAAACAGGGAAATTTTCAGTGTGTGCCCTTAATGTTTAAATGACCAACCCATAGGTTAGAACAGAGGCTCCCAAACTTTTGGCATCATGCCTCCTTTATGATTTTTGAGAAATGCTCATGCCTCCCCATCTCTCCTTTACCATCATCCAACCCCTTTAACAAAAATTCATTCAACAACAAAAGCATTGCCACAGATTAACTATTCAAAAGAGGGAAAAAAGATGCAGCAATGAGAGGTTTTAATGTGAATGACAGACTGAAAATGAGGAAGTCATAGAAAAGAAACAAATAATATTAGAAATATTGCCAAATCCCCCCAAAATTGAAGAATGAGACATCTAGTTACCACTGCTAGAGAGGATTAAAGAAGGTGGGAACTATTATAACAAATTTGTATTTCTTTTATACTATTAGTAGGAAAAAAAAATCAAAAGCTGGTTAGGAAATGCATCAATAATTTAGAAAAACAGATTTTTAGTTTAATTCATCTCACTCCCAATATTCATCACATACTGGGATATTTGCATTCCATAATGTATGAATTACTGTAACATTTTATACTTTGATCTATTGTGTAATTCTTCTATGTGCTTCCTATCATACAGAATTAAAAAATTAATTGTACACTGCTATACTTAGATGTCAACAGCAAGTGAACCAAATTTTTGGTTTTGTTAATATAGGCATCTCCATGAGGAGAGGACAACTTTAAAATTCAACTTCAGGTCCCTGAGAGAGGCTCCCCAGCAGCTGCAATGGACCGATGCATCTCCCAGCTGACTTCTATCGAGGGGCGGGTACAGAGTTGGCAATAATCTGACCCAATGTATGGAGCAGCCTTACCTGGTCCCTGTAACTCTCTTATAGTTGTCCTTGGAATATACTGCTAGGATGCTGACCCCTGAACCTATGTTAACCAGCAACATTGGATATGGATTATCAAGGCAGTAAGGCTTTTTCTGACACTGTTCAGGATCTGTGGGATTTTCAAAATAATAGCATTCTGGTTGGCCATTAAACCCAACAGAGTCAACATACAGCAGGCCCTGGATCAAGCAGTCCAGCTCATCCAGTTTATGGAGCTGCAGATCAGCAATCTGGAAGAGACCAAGAAGTTAATAAATGAACATTTGTTGTTCAACACATGAAATACAGAGAAGGGCAAAAGCTCTGACGAGGTACTTTGTACTGTTTGAATTGCATAATGTGTCACCATTAAAGTAACCAAACCAAAGTTCTAGTTAAGCCAGAAGTTAAGCAAAAGTAGATTACTATCTGTCCAACAACAAGCATATAATAAATTAAATAAATCAGTACTGTGCAGTACAGGCTTCAGTTTTTCTTTGCCTTAATGAGATTTTCTAGGCTACTTGCACAGCAAACTGCTAGCACCCACCCAGAGTTCAGATCAATAGGAAAATTTTGCAAGGAAACCTACTTTACAGCTGTTTAATATGTCTGACATGGATAAACAGCAGCGTTTTCCAGGATGCAGAGTTATCTGTTTATCCGAACATTTAAAATCAAACACTTCACTGAAATTTAAACTTAAAAGGCTTCACAGGTAAAACAACTCCTACCACAAGCTTCATGAAATAGAAAGTAGGAAAAAATTGAAATGTGTAAGATGAGTGGCCATACAATAATGATAATGATTTACACCTTTACATCACCTTTTTATCCAAAGATTTCAAAAAGCTGTTTCTTCCTTAGATTACGCAGATGGATCAGTTTCTGATGTCCCATGGAAACATGTTGGAAGTTATTATCCCCATGATTTAGAGGTAAGAGATTTATCCCATGTGCATAGAAATACCATTGACAATGAAAGAATAGGGAAAGAAAAAATACTTAACTTTTTTCTAAAAAAGGATGTTTTCCTATGAAACATCATAAGCCACTCAAGACTGGACTCAAGTCCACACCTATCTGCCATAATATATTACTCAATAGGCTCAGACTGACTATTGCTTCCTGCTTGTATTACATGACAGCTTTGTGGAAAGTCTCTAAGATGTCACAGGTATTGAGTCTGTATCGGGGGAAAATCATAGAGGCAATCAAAGTGCGGGAAGGATTTTGTTTATATATATAAACCATTTCCTGCTCAGATCCTGAAGACTGTAATCTGTATTGCCCTTTCTACTCTAACAGCACTATTGCCCTTTCTACTCTAACAGCACTAGTGACTAAATTAAGAGAGAAGCAGAAGATGCTGCCGGAGAAAGCAGACAAGACAAGAAAGCAGTAGTTTTCAAATCTTAATATTGTAGACAACTTCTTAAGACAGGTCATTTCATGGACTGCTTTCTTTCTCAACCTACTTTTATTTGTGGCAGCTGTATTAAGTTTCTATTGGGATGCAAGATGACAGTAACACTGTAGTGTAATGGATGTGGTGGTTTGGTTTATATTCTCGTGTTTTATACCCATGCAATTTTTTTTAACCTCTAATTGCCTACAGTGCCCATGGCTTTTACTCTTCAGGCCATTTTACAATTTGGTTCCGTCCTTTGTGTTTGCTTTCCATACATTGTTGGCCTTGTTTTTAAGTTTGATCACCACTCTTTTTACTCCAAAGCAAAGCATGGGGAGACAGAGGGCAAAACAGTCTTCAGCATCTATTCAGCAACCCACACAGGTAGAGGTATGCGAAGTAGCTCTGGCAGGATACACATGGATTCTGTTCAACAATTGATACATGTTGAGACTGTTCTATTAATAAAACTGCTTCTTGTTTCAACAGCACTGTATGTACTTCACCACTATAACTGAAGCAGTTCCTCAAAATGCCTCATTGGGTACCAGTGGTGCATGAAGTACCGTTTGAGAATTAGCAATCTGTTGGCTTGAGCTGTTTGCACAATGAATGAGGAGAAAATTAAGGTTTTAAAGAAGTTTTATAACGGCTGCTTTATAAAAATCTTGATATGGAACAATCCCTACTTATTAGATTGCCATGCCAGTCCAATGAACAGCAATCAGAAAAGATGTGCTCCATCCTGACACAATTTAAGATGAATCACAACATCCCTCATTACTTATAGAAAAAAATAATTTACTTGTTTTGCTAAATGCAACCCGGAAGTTAAGTTTTATTCTCTCCAAATTTAGAGAAAAGTTCCTCACAGTAACCATAGCCCTCTTCCAATGTGTGTGTTCATTATGTGGGGAGAGACTCTTATATCAGTCATACCACACAGATGCAGTAAGGCAAAATGCTACATATTATAGATAGCTGCTATATGCACAAACAACAAAAAAAGATTCATTTTTCTATGTATTATTGATGGAGTGGAATGAAATACTGTTACTTTCCAATACATTTTATTTGTAGCTCGTATCACACATTGTTCAGTGCTGTATGAACGTGCTATATAATGAATACCTGCTATAATGCATATTAATAAGGAAGCATAATTAGTGGATATATGGCCTTTAATTCTAACTTTCAAACTTTTATGCACTTAAAATATCACTCAACCCTGCACCAGATTAATCACTGGTAAATGTTTCTGTGTCTCCAATAAGCCTATTTTCATATAATGAAAAGTATGGGTAACACAACCCAACGAATGAAATAACAACCTGAAGGATCAATATTGAGAAGAATGTCAGGAACAAAATTATGATTCTTATAGCAAAATCTCTAATTGCTGCTCCACCCGGGACACATCCAGAGCTAAATGGAATTTAGGGGAAGTAGACAAGGGGCTAACAGAGATCTGGTTTTTTTCACCTAAGGGCAAAGAGCCATGTCTGCTGTTGAACAAGTTTAAATCCATGGCGACAGGGAAATGGAAATTTGCCTTGCTCTCAGGTTTCACTGCTTGATTTGAAACTGGGTGCTGCACATTCAAATGAAAAAAAAATGTCCTTCTCCTCATCTCTTTCTCACACAATAATCCCAACAAAAACGTACTAGAACAATTATTTTACCTCATTATTGAACATTGTCACAAGCTTTGCCCCTCAATTTAGCAGGCTCAAAATTTTTCTTAACCATTAATTATTTTAGCTTTATAACACTTGGGTAGGAAGTATTACTTACTGACATTCTACTGATGAGGAAACAACTATAAAAAGCTTAGTTTGCTTAATATCATACCACAAGTCAATGGTAGAGAGAGGAAGAGAACAAGCTCTGTTCATTAACCAGACAGTATCCTTATTCACAGAAGTGACTCAAGTACTTGACCACATCAGAAAACAGATGTGGCTTTAGACCTCAATCATAGTATTGAGTAGGTTTATTTCTTCTCTGGTGCCATCATTCTACCTTGCGACATTCAGCTTGTTCATCTTTTTCAATCTTCCAAGACCCAGTTTTGCTGAGAAAGACCCAAAGCTTCAAGCACAATTCATGATAAAGATCAAAGCTTTGTGCACAAGCTCTTATATTGAATAATGGTGGTTTCCTGCAACTTCAATGCATTAACCGATCCTATCCAGTCTTTTATCTCCTTCATGTCAGAAAATGGATGTATAAAGCCAGCTCCCCTGAAGCTGTCCACCCTAGAAAGTTAGAGAGATTCTGCTGTCCATTGTAGTGTCTCCCCGGCTTACAGACATCATTTCAGGTTGGGACGAAGAAACAGCTGAACAAACATTCAGGACTCTTGAGGGGAAGGATTGAGCCTGTGAAAGTTTACAGAGAATTTTGCTTCTTTAAAGAGGAAGCTATTTCATATTTTCTATTGCTGCATTGAACAAATGGCTTTGTTTGGGACCATCTATTTTATTTTATTGGAGTGCTCTGGAAACAGGTGTGATGGCCACAAAACAGAGAGGTTCTTAAGAAAGCCCAAAAAACCCCATCTGGATCATGAAGTTATGGACAAGTTTATCAGAATCTTGGAAACTAGTGTGATAAGAGGGAGGGACGGAGCACTGCCATGTGATATTCCATGCCTTCCCCACAACAGGTAATTTCCAAAGATAGGCAGGTTCCAGGGCTAGGCAGAGTCCAGGTATTTATTGGTGCTTTCAGCAACAGATGCTACAAAAACCACTGTATGATGAACAGGGACTATTCTACCCCCACATACAGTACACCTGCTCAGAGAGTATGTTTTTCAAATGCTTTCAATAAGATCTCTGGCAGGGAGACCTGATCATCCCCAAGGGGAATATAAATTGACTTGACTCAAGAGAGAAAGGGACGACACCACAGTTCAGGAAAGTGGCAGCTGATAGGACCATGACCTTTGTGAAAGGGGTTTTTTACTGATGGATTCCCTCCTACCCCACAGGAGAGAGCATAGCAAGAGATGACATGTCTTGCTTGCTGCTTTGGGAAGGATTAAGTCCTTGACGTTAGTAAAGTAATTACCCACAGGAAACTCTGACCCTGCTGACTCATAATTGGAATTTCGTTGGGAGCGAATGAAGGGTTTGAGGCCAGGTTTACACTAAAGACCTATGTCGGTATAACTATATCCCTCAAGGGTGTGAAAAAAATCCACACCCCTGAGCAATAAAGTGATACCAATCTAACCTTCTGTGTAGGCAGCATTATGTTGATTGGAGACCTTCTCCCGCCAACATAGCTAATACCTTCTGGGGAAGTGGATTAACTACACTAAACCAGTGGTTTTCAAACTTTTTTTTCTTGGGACCCAGTTGAAAAAAAATCATTTATGCCCACGACCCAACAATTACATCTTGAGCAATGCGTTCCAGCCTTTCGGCAGCGGCAGCAGGGGTGCAGTGACCCAGTGCCTGAGGGTCTGTGATCCCAAGTCTGAAAACCACTGCACTAAAGGGAGCTCTCCTGTTGGTGTGGGAGCATCTTAAGCACTAGAACAGGGCAGCTGCTTCATTTTAAGTGTAGGCCTGCCCTAAAATGCCAACAACAAAAGAATAAGATGCAGCCCTCTTCAGCAATATCAGGGGCTGACCTGAAATATTTGCAAGGCTATAGATGGTCTTATTAGGATACGCCAGGGCGGAGATGGGTATACATTTCTTTTAAATGCAGGAAAGACACATTACACACGAATTTAAACCATCTCAAACTATTACTACTTTTTGGGGAGTTCTATATGAAATCTGAATTTTAGAATCCCATCTAAATAGCTGAAAGTTACAGTTCTTCCTCTTTGGACTGTTCTTTGGGAAAAATTAACTGTATTTCTAATATTAATATATGTAATATTTTCCAAGTGCATTTTTAAACTAATTCTATCAACTGCAATAACTCCACTTGCTTCATCTCTGGTTTTTGTTATGCCTTCTCTCTCTTCTGGCTCTCATTCCAATTTTTCCATTTTCTTTCATGCAACAGATCACACTACATCTTTTCATTCTATTTCCCTACCATCACTGTTTTCTATACTTCTTCCTTTAATATTCTGCCTCCTACTCACAAAACTCTCTCTGAAGTTGCTATTCTTCTAATGTACTTCATTCCTACTCACCTCGATACTGAGCTTGGAAATCTGTCCATATACTTACAGCCACAGAACAATACATACTAGCAGCCAACTAACATGAAGCTTCACTATTCGAGGGCAATCCCTATTCCAAGCTGTTAAGAAAGGGGAGGTGGCTAGGATTCCTATCAGGGTGCTATTCTCCCCCTCCCCACCCATCCCTGGAGAATCCATCCTTTATAGGAACCTACAGATCGCAGGTTTCTGATAAACATTAAGATCCTCTCTTCCCCAATGTCCTTTGGAAGCTGGAATGAAGCTTCCTGGCTGCTGAAGGATGATGCTGACAGTAAAAGTCTTCACTACCTTACTTCTCCCACAGACTCCACTGTGGACTCCTCTGCCCTAGGGTACAGCTCTGATGCCTGCTCCAAGGTCCCAGTTCCTAGCCTTTTCAAGCAGAAGAGTAAAATTAACAAGAATCTTGTCTGTATCACAGTTATCCAAAGGGTTCTAAATAAAAGAGGTGAAACTGACACCATATTTCTTTATCTTGGACAGCAATAGAGGCATAGGAGCTGTTTTTATGCAGTCAGCATGGCACCCATCAATGATTTGTTCACACCAAGAAGATTATCAGTCCAATCATTAAGGTTAATGACTTTTTAAAAACAAAACGCCAGTTTCTCTAGCAGTTGATTGCACTCTTTGGAGAATCTTCCATGACTATGGGCAAGTAGGTTTTTCAAACCCTGTACATAATCTATAGATGTAGAATCCATCAGTGACAAAGAATAGCCTCTTAGGTATACCAACAAAAGCATAATAGATAAGAATTGAAACTATTCTAATCAATCCCTGTTCTCATTTCCGTGTACTTTTGCTCCACTCTTTGATTATTTAAAAAGTAGGTAAGATGTACACTATAAAATTAACAGATGTACACCAAGAGAATTCATACCTTGAGTGTTTTGGTCTATAATTTTTCACCATGTTAGTGAACACGCACACATGCACAATCAATCGGGCTTAAAATATTAATTATTTCTAGTCTTAATATGAATATGCTTTTGTTATACTTGGAGTGTTATTCCGCTTTCAGGATATGACAGGATCTACCATCTGCCAGAAAGAAAGTCTAAGCCTAATACTCTCCATTGCAGTGACTGATGATACACTCCTAGAAAGAGACACTTAAAGCATTTTCAGGCAGTTTCAAAGTTGACAGGTTTTCAAAAGAGTGTTTATAAATCAATTTTAAAAGGTTAGAAGCTATCTTCCCCACTCCTCCTAATGAAAGTGCTTCCAGAAATACATCGTTAGATTGATTTCAGTGAGTCTAGAGTGGGGGCCTTGTTCTGTATTTGAGAGAAAATCAATCAGATTTATAATTCAGATGCTAAATAAATATGGCAGGAAAACATGGCAGGCTTTTTTGTTTTTTTAAAAGAACAGAAACGCTTTCCTGTAGACTTAGTTCATAACATAAGCTAAGTGAGAGTGAATTATTTCTTGTTACATTATAAACCATTTTACTGGGGAAGATAAAGCACCTTAGATAGACAAGTTATTCCAGAAGAAGGCAAAGGATTTATACAGCATATGAGCATCGAAAGAATCCCACATTCACTTTACAGACATGTCCTGAAATAGAGTCTGCCACCTAAGAGCTCCCCTCACAGCCAAGGGTCACTCTGCCAATGATTTCCCCCTCTTCACTGGGCCACTAAGATCCACCTCATTTTCCTTTTGTTCCAGGAACACTCCCCCATCTCCCCTCCAGTTACCCTGTGATCCATTACTCCATTGTTTACTTATGAAGAAGTGGGCTTACTACAGACCAATGAAATATGTCAGAATGGAGCAACAAAGTATGTACAGAGACACTACCTGTACAGCTAGCTTCCCGGAATAGCAGTGCTGTCTAACAGTAAATGCCACAAGTAAAATCACTCAGGAAGAAAAGAAAAAAGTCAAGCTGGAAATTCTGCTATATTAATGAACAAGAATGAGTCATTTTCCTCACTGAACTTTAAATATAGCTGTCTGTCTGATATGCAGGACCACAGAAATATGCTTAAGAGATTAATGGATCCAGCTGGATCCTAGAATTCCAAAGAATAATGCTCAATGCCAGATGCACTGCAGCAATGGCTTGGTGGATTATCTATCATTTTTGCCCATGACCACAGGATGATCCTCAGGCACTCCTTTCTCCTAGACTGTCTTTCTAGGTCACCAGGGTTTACAAAAAGCCTATATCTAAAAGGGCAGTTAGACAGTAAATCTATCTGATGGTGGCATAGGAGACTTTTTTTATCTGCCTTTCTGTTTCAGAGACCAAAGGTTTCATTTTTAGATGCGAGGAGAATTCACTCACTGAGTTTTTCTGGTCCTCTAAAATGAGTATCTGAGGAAGGAGCAAGTGTGTAGTTTCTGCCAGTTGAGTCCACCAGTTTTGCAGACAGAGATTCTGGATGAAGTTTGTTGATCACATGCAACTATCCTTTGTCCCTTTTGATTTGTGGAAGCCAATAGGGAATATGAAGCCTCATTAATCGCAAGGATCATTAATGCAGAAAAAGGGTTTCTAGGCCATAGAAGCTACAATATACCACATCTCTGGTGGTCCCATAAACTTTGTAAAATGAAAGTTTGGTTTTAAAATGACATTTTAGCCCCTAATGTTTTAAAGACATTGAGATAAGGGCATAGTCTTATTTTCAATGTAATATTTAGTCAGTTTTTAATTACACATCTACACTTGGATTGGAGGGAATAATGTATCCACTCACCACTTCACCTGTGTCTGAAATAAAGACCATATCGCCCTTTCCTAAGAAATCTTCACCAGCTTCCTGTTTTGTCCTATGAGTGTGGCAACCATTAATCTAACTGATGGAGCAGGAGTAGGCTGAACAGGAGAAGGACCAGTCACCGTGGAGTGATGTGAAATGGCAAACTGAAAAGTTAATATTTGAGAAATACAGAGAATAGGAAGGAATAACACTAACAGATCAAATGTGTAGAAATATTTAAAGCTAAAAGGGAGAATCTCAAACAGGGAAATAAAAAAAAGCAAAATGAAAGATTACACCACAGCTTGGATTTGAACATGTTATTTTTCAATATATGGCAGACACTTTCACACTAGAACTGTGCAGTTCTGAAGAACATTAGATTGTATAATTCATGACTATTTAAAAATACTGTTATGAAATACAAAAATGAATGTTTTAAGTTTGAAAAAAATACAAAAAGTAGGCTTCAGAGGTTAAACAACATTTTACCAGCTCCATGGATTTACATGTCTTTCTATGAAAGGATGCATCTAAATTTTTGCTATATCTATCTATATCCTCATACTCCAAAGGGGTAGCCGTGTTAGTCTATTGTAGAAAGACAACAGAGTCTTGTGGCACTTTTAAAGACTAACAGATTTATTAATCTGACGAAGTGGGATTTTCTCCCACGAAAGCTCATGCGATTAATAAATCTGTTAGTCTTTAAAAGTGCCAAAAGACTCTGTTGTATATCCTCATAGTTAGGTTATACATTCAAATTCATTATATTGTGCATGTAAAAGTATCAAGTGCGCAAGCAACACAAAAAAAATGTTTAATGCTTCAGCACATAGATTCTCAAACTGTGGTTCACTTCAAAATAAGACCCTATGTAACCTTTTCTCTCTGATGTAGACTTTGCCACAATTATCAAGGCTCAAGATAGAGTGCCATGATGTACTGTACAGATGCACACAATTTAGGATGATTCAGAAGCTGAAGTTAGTAAGCAGGCTGCAATATTCTACACTAAGTGGCATTGCACACTGGTAGTACTTCAGATCTGTGTTCTGAGGGATTCCCTGCCTTCTAAGAAGCTTCTGGATGGAATTCAAGATATCAATTTTAATCTTTCAGACTCTCATTGGTTTAGGCCCTGGTTGCTCTCCCTGTGATAGATGGCTAAAGTGGACATCAACAGGGATGCTGTATCTCTCTCAGTACAAGTGAGAGGGAGCTGCTGGCAGGCAGGGCCTTTTCTAGGATGGGTCTTCTGTTTTGGAACTTATTTCCCCCACCCCCTTAAGCTGTCAGAGCCCAGATTTGTTATCCTTCCCTGCAGGCTACAAAGGCCAACCCAGCCCCTTCTAAAAGGCTGATAAGACCGGAATAAGTCAAGATGAACATATTTATGGGAAGTCCTTTGCTTATTTAGTAATTTTAGTGTATGAGATAGGTACTTAGAACATAGGGTGAACAACCATATGTTTTGGAAATTTGAAACTTATTAATCTTATGAGCTATATATGATGACCATGATTGGACTCAGAGTACCGTTCACTGAAGATCAAAACAAATGGATCCATCATAGTGAGAATGTAAAAGGGTAAAGCAGGACTGAAATAGCTCAATAGCTCCTCCTTCTTTTCTCATCAAGTTGGACCCTCTCTCCCAAAACCTCCACCCAACAATTCAAAATAATAAATTTTAAATAATTTTAAATATTTTTTTTAAAAAAATCAGAATTGCAGCATATGTCTGCACGAGGGATGTAAGCAGCAAAATGTTTAAATGGTAAGACTGCTGCTTATCATTTACTAATTAGCTTAAAAACTGCCCTGAGCAGCTGAGGAGGTGCCAAGCCCAGCAAAGTTCCTCTTGCATTTAACCACTTAAATTCCATTTCTAGACATTTAAACAGATTGTTAATTAAACTAATTTTTATATCCTTAGTTTGCACTGGCTACAGACCTGGAACAGAAGTCTGTTGAAGTGTTAACTCACCTTTTGGAAGACTTTTGCAAGGGTCAGGAGAATATTTTTTTTTTAATTTCAGGTTTATTCAACTGCTTCAATTCAAGGACTATAGTTCAAAGTTAAGAAACTGACTGGGATTTGGAAAAAAATGGAGGAAAGCTTATTTTCCTCTTCCAATTTAAGAATAAAAACTAGGGGATGGGACCTACTACTTCTAAACTCTTGAAGGACATGGTGACAAGAAATAATTAGTTCAATTAATTAACAATAGATAGTTCCTTGTGTAATAAATTGGTTGGTTTTAAATGCAAATAATGTTTTGATACATTTATTTTGTCTTATCTAGCATATCTCCAGTAGCCTCATTTAGCTTATAAAACAATAATTTTGAAATGATGTCTGGTGCATTTTAACTGAACTCAAATTTCTATCCAAACAGACCATAACTCAAATCTGAAGTAAAATAAATTCAGCTGCTAGTAATATGAAATACATTTGGTTAAATAAATCCCCTGGTTAGCAAAAAACTAAAATTCAGCCTTAAAGCCTACACTTAGTTGCAAACCAATTACATGTTTTAATGATTACCAATCAAAGCAAATCAACTTCTCTAATAACTAAAAAGTACAAATGAAAAACTAGATTAAAATTGATTATTTAAATCAAGGTAAGCAGTATTTAAATGAAACCACCCAGTTCCCCTCCCTACCCCCCCCGCCCCCACCCCCGGGGGGGCAATATTATTCTAAATGGTTCTTCCCAATTATCAATTCTTTAAGTTTAAAAGGTGATAGTTTAAGAGTCGCAAAAAGGAATAATTTTACTGTGAACACTAGTCAAAAGAAAGATTCTCTGATATTGGGTTTTGGAGGAGAACTCACAGATATATGCTCCCTACTGAAATTATGTGCATTTCCCACATACCGTTCTGAAGTCCTCTTCAAACTTGTAAGCCCCACCTCCAGTGGCACAAAGTGTAGTGTGCAGGCTGGAGAAGTTCTTTTCACTGCCCATCTGTATGAACCTGTGCATGGCACAGCTGGGAAAGCGGATGAAGTGCAAATTCCCTTTGCGCCCACACATAGTCAAGTTTTTCAGTTCAAGATGGACATCACGAATGCCAGTTTTACCATAGGCTGTATTTGAAGTCAAGTATTTCCTAATGCTTTTCAGATTTTCAACCTCCTCCTGCTCCTCTTCTGCTGTAATGTCTTTTGGTTCAAAGTAGACCAGTTTAACCAATGTTCCACCAATATCCATGCCGAACCATGGGAATGCTAGGAGAAAAAAAAGAGAGAGTGGTGCTAAAAATGTTAGTTTATCATGTACTTAGAATATCTACAGAATTTTAAGTCAGCAATGTTTACAAGAGCATCATCTGATCCCAACGGCTGCTGGACATCTGCACCCACAAATTGTAGTTGTTAGATGCCTTATGATCAGAGATCATTCATAAAATCCCAGTGTTAAAAAACAAAAGCTTTCAGAGAAACCAAACCACCAACCTACAAACACTTCCCAAAACAGTTTTCTTCAGAGGCATACAATCAGATGTTACAAATACATCACTGAAAACAGTTTTTGTGAGGAAACATCTTACTTGGCACTAGAGATCACTGTATTGTCAAACAGGATGTTTACTGAATTTAAAAATCGACTTTGATTTCTAGCATTGCAAATTAAAACGGATTGAGGGGAAATGGAACAGGAGAGTGAAGTTTCAAGTCATAGTGGCAGGACATGTCAACTATATTCTCTTTCCTCTCCCCCTTGTCTCCTCTGCTCTTTATTTGGGAAACAAGTGCTCGAAAAATGGTGTCTACCATCCCATCTTTGACATCAACAGCTGGAGCTAGGTGACCAGACTGACCAACTGATTGAAATTTGACAATAACCACACCGGCATGGCCTTGACAGAAGGAAGAAAACAGCAGCATTGTAGTTTTAACTCAAGACATCATCAGAAATAAAAGAATTAATGACACTTTATTTTAGTGCTTAAAAACCCAGAAACATAGCCCTCAAACCAAATCTGTATATTTGTTCCTTCTGATCTCAATACACTGGAAAGACTCCTATTCAGCCTGAAGCACATCTGTCCTTCACCTACATCATGCACAATGGTCCAAGTATAACAAAGGTTTTGCTTTGTCAACAGTTTGAAAAACATTAAACATTACATGCAGCAGGCAGTCAATTTGGCAAGGCAACCTGATTATCTGTAGAAGAGAAAGTACTCTACCTGTACATACTATGAGTCAACTTATTATAGTTGGCCTGTTTCTCTGAGTGAACCATGCTGCCTCTCCTACACATCAGTGGCAGGCAAAGGCATGATTTGTTCCTTAATTTCCACTTCTGAACCTGGCTGTCCTTGACTGTGGAATCTCCATCACTGATAGTTTTTAAGAGTAGGTTAGACAAATACCTGTCAGAGATGGCTTAAGAGGGTACTTGGTCCTGCCATGAGTGCAGAGGACGGGACTCTATGACTTCTCACTGTTCCTTCCAGTTTCTATGATTGCAGGATCTCCTGGCACTACTTGGGCCTTTTCTTGAAGGCTACTTTTTGAATAATTTCCTTGTCAAGACCAAAACAGCTCCCACTCATCCATGCTAGAGAAGGCAAAGACCCAGACGTGGTCTGAATACATTTTGTACCACTGAGTGTAAATCATTCTGTTCCCTGAAACTGACTCAAATTTACTTTTCCTTGCAATAACTGCTGCTGAGGGGAGACTTAGAAAACCCTCTCCAAAAATTGTTAGTACTTAAAACAGCAAAATTAGTTTATTATGCCTTTAAAACAAGCAGTGCTGAAGATGACTGCTGTGCCAATGAACACCTAGGAACTGGCACAGGCAGCCTTGACTGAGTACTCAGAATGATATGTGGTGCTGAGGATGGTGCTAGTGGTTGGGACATTGTGCAGTTAACCCAGACGATGCCATCATTAGAAGAAGTCGCAGTAGTTGAATATTTCTGGATAACTGGAGAAGCAGGAACTGAAAGACAATAGCAGATCTGACATTGCCTGGTATACCACAGATGTTGACACCATCGTTGTCAACATCAGCAGTATTGGACTCAACAGACATCTAATGGTCATTGTCAGTCAATAGTACGGCCTTGAGTTGATGGTGCGTCAGTACCAGAGAGTGGGTAGACTGCAGCAAGATAGTATTTTGTTTCTTTAAAAGTCCCACTTATACTGAAGTTATTTTTCAAAGCTGTTACAATGTCAAAAGTGTATTCGATACAGAAACGGGAAAACCATGCCCTCACTTATCAAGTGCACAAGAGCTTTGAATCCAATAGAAAATACAGAAACTAGTGACATGATTTTCATGTATGACTAGTGCTGTGCATGTGATGATGTTAGGACACCGTGCAAGTTTCTGGGAAGTCCAAAGAATCATTAACAGGCAGGATGAAAAAAACCTTACTATTTGAGTTAAAAAAAACATTGTAGCCACACATCATCAGCACTTCACAGGGTCTATATAATACATAAGGCAATAATTATGTAGCCTATCCACTTTTTAAAAAGTCTAAATGGGACTATTAGGTCTCTCTTATTAGGTCATTGGTTTTATTTCTTGGTATGTATTTCACACTGCTGTGGGTCAGGCTAGCACCTGCAGAAGAAAATGGCTATGCTTGTTCCTGCAGCACTAGTGCAGAATAAAACTAATTACACTCACACTTTTAACACCATAGCCAATGGTATTCCAATTGTGCAGAAGTACAGCTTTACTGTTTACAGCACTGGTTGTCTGGTGGAGTTCACTTGGGATACAAGAGAGAAAAGCACAGTGCCTGGATAGCACACTACAATAGGGATCATACCAAATACCAGAGTCTGAAAACTCCCATTAAAATCCACAAGATTTGACTGCAATAAGTAATATGCATTGTAAAGGGGCAGCAAAGAATCATAAGCAGCATCTGTGCAGTCTGAATATCAATTAACCGTTAACTTTTTTTTGAAAACGGTGCTCTTTTATTGGTATTGTTGGTTTTAAAAAACGTGAAATGAGGCACTATTACTTTGCCAAAACTATGTCTGCATGTTTCTTCAGATTCCTTCAATAGCACTACTTCCAGGGGTACCAACAATACGACTAGAGCTGGCAGCCAGCTGGCATTTTATCCACTGTGTCTTCTGGGTGTGCATGGTTACACCATTTAGTGGTTACAATGACTGCAGGCAGTTTACTGTAATGTTCTCACTGATGGGAAGTATGAAGAAAAATGCAAGCGTAGATATAGCAAAAAAAAAAAAAATTAAAATTTAAGGCACCTGTCTCTAAACTAATATGGATGGATCCATTTTTTTAAAAAAAACCCAGCAATTGTTTTGACAATCTGTATCTCAAAACTCAACAGAATTTAAAAATCAAGTAACAGTTATCAAAACTTGAACAAAAAGTATTTATAGTGGAAATGCTGAAAAATCTATTTGCTGATAATAGGTACTGCTATAGTATTTTGGATAGGTGTGACTTTTACAAGAAATAAGGAAATCACTGCACCCTCTATTAGAGCATTATGCTCTTTAAACTAGCATCCAAAATGGGATTACCCTTAGCTCAACAAAACTGCATGATGAGGATAGTTAAACTGCTAATTGACGCTTCTGAGCAGAGAGAAATCTATTCCTAAGGAGTCTCATCACCACATATACAGGAAAGAGGGAGAGGAGACAGCTCTGCTTCAGACCTGCATTGCAGTAGATTACAAAGGAAACATTAATACAGTGAAATGCAGTCCTAGAAAGCAGAGCATTAACAAAGAAAGCCTTACAATGAATCACATACACAAGTAAAAGAATGGAGTAAAAATATTAATAAATCAGTGAACAGTAATCTGGTGCTGAGCTGATGACACTTGGCTAATTCCAATTTTTCCACTGATCATTAACACACTGTATCTAGTATTACTGTTCGACATTTAAAAACTGAGTCAAGATTTATTTGATTGTCCCCTGTATATAAAAATCCATCCAGTGCTCTTTGACACTTCAAAGCAAAAGCATGTGACTAAGCAAACAGAAGGTATCTAAAAGATTACCTAACTATGTAATCTAATAGACACTAACAGCTGGGCTATCTAGGGGAAAGGTTCATTCATGGGTAAGATATACTTTCTTACCAGTATCCATACGCTTGAAATGGCATGAGCCCATGTAAACATTACTCTATAGAATTATGAAAACAAAGTCATGCAGTTAAATATAGAATTATTTTCTTGCATTTTATTTTAGCAGTTGTCAAGAGTACAAAATAGAACCTCAAAATATAATGTCTTCCTTAGGAATAAAAACCTCAGTACGACTCACTAGACACAGTATCTAGAACACAAAAGTACTTTACATGTTATGATTATTTCCACCTGGAATTATTGCACTTTACTATAAGTTGAAAACAATGTTAAATTTTTGATAAGCAAGCAGGAAGGTTTTTCTTTTTAATCTCAGTTTGAAAGCTCTTCATTTCAGGAATTTGGACATATGATTTTAATGAACATGCAACTTCATCATTGAATTTAGAAATCAAATCCAGAGGCCAGATCTTAACTTTAAGGAAAAAAATCCACAGCAGGCTACAGTTTAAGAAGAAAACTGCTCATGACTTGAAGTTAAGGCTGCTGGAACAATTGCTATGGTGGGGCTGCTGAGAGCATTGAATCAAACTACTTCAAGCCAGGAGCTGCAGTAGCACTGCCTGCACTCCTAGATCTAGCACCTATGCTTGGAGCCACCACTGTCTGTCTTTGAAAGCCCACAAGAGAAGTGGTTGGCATAACCCTCCATCATCATGAATATCTCAAGATTTATGGGGGAACTCATGGACCTCTGTGGACCAGTTGTAGGTCACATCCTCGCTTCAGAGTCTCATATAGTAGAATGGCTCCCTCAAACTTGCACCCCCCGCCTCCCAGTGTCTGGTTCAAAAACCCAGATACATGAAGATGGCTCTGGAGTAGCATCTACTTTGAATTTTGGGCAGGGGACCATACAGTTTATAGTGAAGATATATGGCTAAAACACTGTACATGGATAATTTATTCTACATTGATTCTGTCATAGTTCAAGGAGCAACTTTAACATTTTGAATGGCCTCAGCAACAACAGGTCATGAAAAGAATTGTCTTTAAAAGACTGATTATATCCAATGAATGTTACCTAACTTGGGCTTTTGTGCTGAAGATGCTTAGGGTTGACCTTCTGGTGGACTGAAAGGTTCCTGCTTTAACTGTCAGGTTTAACTGGGGTTCCTCTTCAGTTCAGAACAGAAAAAAATAAAAATAAAATAAAGGTGAGTGACATCTGTCTTGTTTCTACAAGATGCTACCTGTAAAATACCTTCCTTGGGTCTTACAAAGCATCTTGATGTAATAATCTTTCTTATTTTACAGAAAATTTCTTGAGCACTGCATGAATGCTTAAATTTAAACAAATCCTGACTGTTTTGCTTTGTGTAAGGTAAAGCCTAGCTGCTTATCTGTCACCAGCACCCCAACCGTAATATCTTATATCTGGGCACGTGGGCAGTGTATGCCTCAAAGGCTGCTTAGTTTTGCATTGAGTCCATCCTATCACGCAATCTTAGAACAAACAGACAACACTAACATGGTAAGTGCTTACTGAGTGTCTTCTGCATGGGGGAAGGGGACAGGACACAAAAAGATGTTTAGTATGATCCCCCAGTCACACAAATGTGAGGACAGGTATGTTTATTTGGGTATGTTGTTTCAAACATACTGTGAAGACTTAATACCTAAAGCTCAAGCTGTCATTTTAAAAGGTAAGCTAGAGTCAGACTAGGTCACTTCTTGAATAAGGTAACCCCAGAGACAACACAGGTGCTGCAAGAGCTGGTAATGATTCAATAGCCCCAGTCTTAGGATCTGTGAGTGCACAAACTTCTGGACTTGAGGAGGATCAAGCCAAGTCATGATTTATCTAACTTTCCTGTCTTGTTGTGGATGTGCATGAGGATGTATGAGTCTACTGCTACAAAAGGAGATATGGCATCTTTTTAACTCAAAGGGGTAGGCAGAGTCCCAAAGCACCACTTGCTTTGCTTTTGTTTACAGCCAAGTTTATTTGCTAGACAGTGCATTTCCCTCTAAATATTTAAACAATTCTTCAGCATGACTGTGCTGCCAGAGATGTTTTCTTCAGCCGAGATCCTAACTATCCAAGGCCATTAGAAGAGTCAAGAACATTTTTATGTAAAATGATGGAACAATAATGTCCCCTTGTGACTGACATCCAGTGAGTAATTTTGTTCCAGTTATATGGAACAAAAACTTATATGGTATTTCTGGCAAAGAACATAGTTGCAACTTTTCCATCCTAAAGATACTTGCAGGTATCTCTTGGAAATAAACACTATTTTTCAGGCAGTGAAGCACTTGGGACTAAAAGGTGCTATATAAATCTATGCTGTGTCCACTTGTACCTTGCATTTGATTGACTGCAACGATATAACTACAGAGTGGCTCAGTAAAAAGCTATATATGCTATATGATGCTACACCCTGAAATATTTAGCAATTACAGCTAATACATATTGCAGGTGCCGTCCCATTAAATCATATTGTTTGCCAGGAACACATATGCTCTGTGACCTAGAGTAACTGCTAAATGATTTCAGATATTGTTTCTAATCAATATCCTTAAGAGTTTGTCTTGACTAGGAAAAGTGGTCGATTTTTGCCTATGTTGGCTAAGCGTGACCTAATTTGACCTCACTTAGAGACAATTCCTAGCTATCAGTTGTAGCCTAGGTGGCCTGTTTAGCTACACCACTTTTTGATGAGGGCCGCTTTTTAGAAAGCTAACTTTCTACGTCAATCATCAGTTTGAGAAGTATCCATGATCATATAATACCATCTTGTCTGTGTCATAATTCCATGCATTGCAAAGCATATCTGAACAGGCTCCTCAAGGGATAGCATGGATTCTCCAAAGCAGTTGCAAAAACACTAACTGAATATGGTTTTTCTATTTAAATTAAACTTTTCTGTAAAGAACAGTGAGGCTGGGGCCTGAGCTAGTGAGATACAATCACGAGTGATATGAACAAGAAAATCATGCACTAGGTACAGGATCACACCAAATTATTCAGTACAAGATAAATAAAACTATTCTTTTGAAGTGAGAGGGGATCCCCAAACAATTATTGAATCAGTTCAAGAGCTTCACCTAAATAGATGTCATGTCCTCGCTAGCAAAGGGTTTAGTTCAAATGAAAATCTTCCTTATTTCTAGTCCCTATTCCTTCCTGTCATGCTCTGGCAGACACCATACCACCCAATGTATAACAAATACTTCACTTCTGTGGATTTAGAATGCAGTGACATCTGCAGTTTGACAACTTTTTCTTCTTGGTATACTAGAAAAGGCCAATTTTCTTTCACAACATACAAAGCAAAAACAGTGATCAATACTAAAAGACTTAGTGCAGTTACCACATGCCTTTTGCAACATGCCCTTTAGCACAGATAATGAACATCTCCAAGCCCCAATGTTCAACATCACACAAAACCAGAAAAGCAGGATTGTTCACCCACTGTAGTATTCTACCCAGATGCTATATAGGTGTTTAACTATTTTCTATCTACAGCTTTGCTCTCTGGTGAACAATATAAAAACGTGTTAAAATAAGTGCTACAATACACTAGAAAATAATATTGTCCTGAGAAGTGTAGTATGTATATTTACAGTTGTATACAAGATACTTGCAAAAGCCTCAAATTTGCAAAAATTATTAAAGAAACTCATCTAGTCACTTGAATTTATTTAGTAGAGTCTTTGTTTCCCCATCAAATGATATCCTCAGAAGGAACTGGCAGATCAACTGGATTCAGAACTGTTGCATAATTTTATAATCTTTATTATGGGATTGTTGATCATGCTTCTGATCCCCTTTGGAAAAAGCTTAAAGGGATTAAATTCTTTATTCCTTTTTATTTAAGATATTATGTGAATACACAGAAATCTTATCCTTTTGTTTTTTGTAATACTCAGAATAATTTTTAAAATTCGACATGTTATTAAGCACAGTTTGCACTAATATACAATGAAACTACCAAGAAAGTATGCTAGTCTGTGGCTTTGTATTTGTTTTACTGCACACCAAACTTGCACTTTTTGGAATAATTATTATCTTTAAAAATTATATTTAAGTAGAGATAATAAATATTTTGCAAACACACAGTCTGCTTTCATTCAACTTCTGCCACCAAATGCCATATAGAATATATCAGGTACTGCAGAGGTTAAATGACTATTCAATGCAGACAATGTTTATACTAAAGAAAAGATACTGAGTGATGACAGTTAGATATTAAGGTTAAAATAAGCCATTTATATGAAAAAGAGATTGCTAATAAGTATTCCTATGGAAGTTCCGGTTCAACACAGATTATTTTTAACACTAAATCAACTCTTTTCCTACAGTTAGTTTGGGAGAAGTCCATGAGTGAATCATGAAGGATATAAACAAAGAGTTTTTGTTGCCCCCATTAACAGAGTTTTTTAACCTACAAAACCAATAAGCCTGCATTAAAATGAAGAATAAGGTCATCTCTGAAAGTGTTTTTTAAAGTTGGGTGAGAAAGCTAAAACAAACCAACCAACCAACCCAAAACCCACACATTTGGTGAGAAGGTATGTTTTACTACTATTACTACACAATCCACAACCACAAAATTCCAAAGAAGTCATCACCTATAGTGACCACATCTCATGAAATACAGATGAAATCCAAGATACCTACACACAAACCATTTTGTACTTAGCTTAAACTTCATTATATTTTGGCACAGAGAGTTTATGGTTCTAATTATTTCTGATTACCTGCTCAGAACATGTTGAACTTTAAAACCTTATGCAAAGCAGAAAGTGAACAAGGTCAATAAATCTCAGTTCTAAGCAGCCATTGCCACAAGCATGGAGCAGAGTCCAGCTGTTTGTTACTTAATGTCAATTCACAAACTGGATTTACATGCAAGAGTTTTGGAACTAAATGGGTTTCTTTCATAATTGACAGTAGATATTAAAGCCATCCATTATTAAGCAAATAAACTGTTATTAGTAATCAATAAACATATAAATATTGCAAAACATTTGAATACATTTGGACTTTCAGTTTTAAAATAAATACATTAAGTGGCTAGGTAATTCACCAGACTGTACAAAACCAGGAAAAAACAACCAGCTAGCAAATAATCAAAGAACACATTTTAAACAACAAATTTCAGATTGTATCAACAATATAAATAAAAATGCTCCAATAAAGTACAAAAATCAAATGTTTAATTTCATTTTACAGGCCCACATATCCAGTACAATATTATTCCTATACAAAAGTGGTTTGCATTTCCCATCTTCAGTAAGTAAATACGAAAAAAACAGCAGTAACAGTCACAAGACTAGTAATGACCTTAATTGGGACATCCGTCTCATTTACTTACAATGGTTCTTGGCAATTATGAGCTTCATTGGAATGTGTAAGTCACAGAGGACCATGCTAAAGCCAGCTAAAGTAATAACTGATTCAAAATGTCTGCTACTGAAAATCCCAGGCTCTATCACCTCCAAGTTTACATGCCAGGGTGTCCGAACTGCAAGCTTTTTAAAACAAGGTCACATCACATTTATTCCGGCTGTAAATTAGGAACTCTCTCATTTTAGCTTTCAGCACACAGCAATTTAGAAACCAATCCAGAAGCCCACCACCTTCCAGCCGCCTCATTGGTCAATCACTGACCCAGCCCACATGGTATCAGTGGGTGTGTCCCACAAAGACAGCTTGATTGGCTAAAACCAGATGGTATTTAATGAACTGATTTTGCGCTGGTTGGGGAGGAGGGGTAGGCACTGCCTGAGCGGGAAGAAACTCTAGGGCTCAGCCCCTCCTCATTGCAGGTGGCCGGCTTAGACAATCCCTATCCTCAAAACAGATACAGAGCGAGGATTCAAGAGTCGTTTGCAGGCAAAGTCCCGCTCCCCGCAGAAGGTCACACGGGATCCCCTTTTCCCTAGGCGCCTCGCCGGGTCCTGGCAATAAAGGATGGGGAGCCGACACGGCGCTCCAGCTGCGCTAAGGCCTATGTATGCCGCCCCGCGGTGCGACGGGGCACAAGGAACCGGGCTGGCAGCGCAGCGGTAGAACAGGGGGCGGGCGCGGCTGCCGGGAGCGCAAGGATCCGGGCTGGCAGCGCGGCCGTAGAGCACGGGGCGGGCGCCGCGGGGTGCACGCGGCTGCCGGGGGTACAAACCCGGCGCACTCTTCACTTACGCGGCCTGTTCCGTCTGCCCGAGTCCAGCCGCCTCCGAAGCCTGCACTTCTTGGCCGGGGAGCCGTGGCCGGGCGGCGGCGGCGGGTGGAAGCCGTTGTGCAGCAGCCCGTTGAGCAGCGAGCCGGAGGAGGCGGCGACGGGTTGGGCTCGGGGCCGCTCCCCCATGGCGGCGGCCTCGCGTCTTTGTTTGCGCGCAGCGGTCGGGCTGGGCGGCAGAGCCTCAGCGCCCGCCACTCATGCTGGGGCCGTCGCCGTCCGCGCCGCAACCAGTGCTTTGGCCGGCTCGGCTGCGGCGCAGCGCCTGGAGCCCCCGCCTCCGGCCGGCAGAGCGCACCACGACGCAGGCGTCCTGCGCGCTGCGGCGCCGCGCAAAGGATGGGGTGGCGGCCGGGTGGAGGAGGTGGGCGCGCGGCGGCGGGTGCGGGCCGGCTGAGTATGGAACGTTCCGGGCTCCGAGCCGCGCGACCCTGCGCGTGCCGGGCCCATCCTCGCCACGGGCCAGCTGCTGCCCTCTGCGTGACAACAGCAGCCCGGCATTGCGTCCGGCGAGGGGCGGGAACGGAACGGCAGTGCCTATCCCGGCACACCTGCATGGGCACCGTGTCCGTGGGGCGTTGGCCAGGATGGACGCACAGGTTGCACGTCTGTCAGCCCTCATCTGTCCGTGCAGCACGTTTGTAGTTTGTACGTCTGGCCTGGTGCTGGGTGGATTTTGTTCGGTCGTGAGGCAGTGGCGTGCGTTCACTCCGGGTCTCTTTGCTTAGGTGTAGGTGTTTTCCCTCGGCGTTTACGCACGCTGTGCTTGTGTCTCTGCCTCCATGGCGTGGTTGTCTCCGGCTTCAGGGCATGGGTACAAACGCATGAGTGGCTTGGAGGAATGCTGTGAAAGCGCGTCCATGGGCTCCACATATGCAAGCTTTCTGGGCATGCTTTTTGCTTCACGTGGAGTTGTGTATCTGTATGCATGTTCCGTTTTACGGGCCAGACAGACATATCTGAGTAAGGAAACGATTGGCAACAGGCTGACCTTCAGTGCATGTGACCACCTCCCTTTCCAGTTTTTGGTTTTCACTACAAGTCCTTGACAGTCCTCCTGTGACTGCTATTTTTATCAGTCCACTGAACAGTCTGGAAAAACCCTTTTAATGAATGACATGTTATTACATGATAAAGTGCATTAACACATCGAAATACGTATAAAACAAAATAAGGGTTAACTGGAAATTTCCTGCTTCTGGGTATGAAAAGCACCATAACGAAAACACTTGAGGTATTTTCAGAGTATTGGTTCATTCCTTCCTAACTGATATTCAAACTGCAGGTCCATTCTGGTGCTGGGGCCAGTTCTGTTCAACATCTTCATTAATTATCATCAGGACAGGTGGATTTGCACCCTCAGCAAGTCAGATTTCACTAAACTGGGGGGCAGGTGGTAGAGACCCAGGAGGGTAGGAGTAGAATATAGAGTGCCCTAGACAAATTGAAGGATTGGGCCCTAAAAAAATCTGATGAAGTTTAATGTGGACATACGCATTTAAGAAGGAAGAATCCCATGCATTGCTACAGCCTGGGGACCAACTGGCTATATCCAAATGCTGTTTCAGGTATCCAAGCTCTCCCTTGTAAAGCAGCTGGGAAAAGAGGACAGATTAGTTGTCTCCCGTCAGAGTTCTTGCTTCAGCAAAGGAGAACAGAATACTACACAGCTTCTTTCTCCTATGATCTGAAGCCAGAAGAATGAATGGCCAGGGAATTATGTTCAGGGGGAATAGAGGACTTGGCTACAGCAAACCATGTGCAAGAGGACCGAGTAGAGGAGAAAGAAACAATACAGTGGGCATGTGAGCCTAAGATAAAAGTGAGACTACTTTTTGGGGAAAATGCGCTGAGTACTTAACATTTTAAAGATAATTAAAATGATATTTTTACCTCACAAACAATTGCCATACTTGCCACAAGGATACTGTGCAGTCCAATGGGGACTACTTATTACTAATCAGCTGGGAGGGGATGGCATCTGTAAAACAATTCCTGGATTAAAGTATGGTCAGCACTATGAAAACCTGAGGATCCTTGCCTCACTATACCCAATTTAAACTAAAAGTTATACTAGTAGGTCCCAAATCAGAGTTCAGGATTTATCGGACCACTTGCAGTCTATTTACAATATCCTGGCTTTCCTTCTTGATTCCATCTGCTAAGGCACATTAAATACTTTCATAATATTTTCTTCATGTAAATAGCTGTATGTACCACAGAAATGCTACACAATTGCACATGAAGGGAGGTAGACTGCAGTTTTGAATATGAGAAATGGGTCCATGAAAAACTATATCTGTATGATGTGGTCCTCCCTATAAAAGAATAAATGAGTCTAGATAACAAAAACCACAACTGTAAAAATAAATAAAAACCCAAAATGCATAAAGTGTCTTGTGACAAAGCAGGGTGTGATATCAAGAGAATCCAGCTGACTTGTTTTACTGAAATAGATGTGATTTAAGTGTTTAATAGACTGTGGAGGAATAGGCTCCGTTTTTCAGATGTGAAACACTTGTGAGTTAAGCTTTACACAGTATAATTAAAATAATATTTTTTTGCTATCATATATAGAAAGTTTAAGTTTGAACTAGAATACTGCTTTAATGCAAGGGAAAGAAATAGAATTGATAATATTTCATGTGAAGTGATTTCTATTAAGTATTTGAAATATTTTTCTTATTACTAAATTATCAACTTTAGCAGTGCACATTTGAAAAGATCTTTAAATCTCAAGTTTTAAGTTTAGAATTCTACAGCCTCTTTATAAGGCAAGTTAACCGAGGGCAATTACATCTTGTGCTTTTCATTCTTAACTGATCACCTGTAGCAGTCAGCAAGCAATTTCTTTCCTTCAGCTCTGTAAAGCATTGCTCTGTGTGGGTACCATCAAGCTATCATTCATTTTTCCTCTCAGATTGAAGAGTTGAGCCCTTTCTGTTATTACAGATAAGGTGAGAGGAGGTCCATTTGCTTCTGCATCGTATCTGAGTCACAGCCAAAACAGGACATCAGATTCAATGAACTAATGATATGATCTTGTGTTGCAAATTCTCCATACTGTCTTAACATTCTTTTTCTAGATTAAAACAGCACTATACAGATTTCACAATACTTATATGGTGTCTGAACATTAGTTTGAAAAATCCAACATCTGTGAGACCACACAATCCCTTACTAATCATAAGGGGCAAATGAGTTCTCAAAGAGGAAGAAAGTGCAGATATAAAGACCTTCAGTTGTAAATTATGCCACTATTCTCTCTGCTGAGTAGCTAGCTCCCTCCCATTCTTTCAACCATGCTACTTGTAAAATAACACTAACCACAAAAGAGGTAATCTGAAAGTACATATTAATGTATAAACAGTGGCAGTAATGTCCACAAAGCACACACGAAGAGTGTTGTCCATCTACATCCCTTTCTATTTCTTTGACTTTCAACATATGAATCTGAGATGTTCCAATCCAGAACTCGGAGTTCACATATAACAATTGTTAATCAAAGCTAGGCTATTAGACCAATATCTAGACCTCGGAGGATCCAAAACCAAGTTTTTCCGTTAATTTAGCCCTCACCTCATAGAAGAACCCTGGAAGACAGTGAAATGTGCAATGTAATATGAAAGTCAACAAATCCAGGATTGATACCAAATTCATAAGCAACAGGACTCTTGATTTATTTTACCATTTTCTCTGTATTTTATCTTAACATGTAGATGGAAATCATTTTTTTACTCTTAAAAGTTTTTCCCTCTTCCTGATGTTTCCTTTTGTGGTAAACCAGCAGTCTGGGGTTGGAGGGGAATAAGGCTGTAATCATGTAATCTGCTACTCACCACTATCTGAATGGATTCAGAGTGGTGAATAACACCAGGCACCACTGAGTTATTTATTACTCTCAATGTATTTACATACTACACTTGTCATGCATCACTGTATGCTTCTCTGTTCCTTAGACACTTTTTTAACAATCCCAATTTTTAAAAATGAGTAAAAGCCAGATTGAGATCCTTCTAATCCCATGGAACAGTACTTGAAACCATAAATTGTCCCACTGCGTTCAGTGGGACAACTCATGGTGTAAAGGTGGGGAGATGGGAAGGATATCTCAATCTGGGTTATTAATTTTAAAATGTTGGGGTGTACAGAAAACAGGTGCCTATGGGTATCACAATCTGGATATAAATTAATAAAAATACTACAAGATGCTTTTTCCCCCTTCAATTTTGGGGCGCTCATATCCTGGATTTAAGGCTATACTAAAATAAGCATCAAAGAGGTGCAGCTTGCATATGGAGCCATTACCCAAGCACCAAAAATATTCCTCACAGCATACAATATTGTTAATTCTAATGCAATGCCAGTCAGCTATAGAATGACAGCTATATTTTGAGGAAAAAAATGTAATGGGAAATATCTATGCATCTTCTCAAATTATAGAGTATGTATCATGCAGTGTAAAGAGTATAGTGGGATGAACTTTGTTATTGTTGCTGATAGATTTGTGTTCCAGGGATTACTGGATCCCCTCCATTTCTGTTTGTTTTCACTGATTTCTATATTTATCCTGTTTCTATATTACAGAAAACTCATATTGGTTCCTAAACTATTTTTTTCCTTTATTAAAAATAGTAGCAAATATACATCAATTTAATAAACAAATGCCAAAATATGAATAAAATTAAGATCCAAGTAAAAACAGACTGTGTCAATATGCATAACGTATCTCTCAAGGTTAAGAGGTCCACTATTTGACCTTTCCTCCCTTCACCCCTTTATTGGAATGAAAAATCTTCATCTGGAGTAGGGCTGTGTGTGTAAATCTATATGCTCAAAATATATTTTAATATTCTTTTTTCTTCTTTAATTGCATGGCCAGAAGAACAGCAGTTATGAGCAATCCTCTAATAACAAACCAATTGATGTGTACATTAAAAGGAACAAAGATTAGAAATTGAGGAAAATAATTATTTAAAATATTTAGAAAGGTATTTACAGTGTTTTTAAAAGGTTCTCATTGGCTCAAAGAAAAATGTTTAACCAACATCATTTTAAAACCAAAAACAAAACGTAATTTAAAATGTTTTTGAAACAGGATGTTTTCAGAAATTCAAAACATTTTTTTCTCAAAAAGTTTTGAAATATAGCAATTTGTCAAAATCAACACTTTCAAGCAAACATTTCCAGTTTCGACAAATTGTCATCTTCCAAAGAAAATACACTTTGTCAGTAAATTCCAAATGAGCTCTATAAATAAGGGCTTCATTCTCTTCTACATGTAACTTGCATATAGGAAAACAGACTGGAGGGTCAAGTCATGGCATTTCAGAGGAATTATTCCAAAGCAAAGGGAAGTTGCTCCATGAGAAAGACACCAGGAGTTCAGTTCCCTTAACGTGACGCTAAGAACCCCTCAATGCCAACCATGGGGTTCACTACTGTGTAACAGCAATTGCTAAAAGACCTGATAAACTCATTATATCTAACATAGTTGTAACCATTTTGGTCCAAGAATATAAGTGGGTGAGGTAATATTTTACTAAAACAGTTTCTGTTGGTGAGAGAAATGCTTTTGAGTTTATAGAGCTCTTCTTTAGGCTCTGTGTAAACTCAAGAACTCGTCTCTCTCATCAACAGCTGTTGATTCAATAAAAGATATTGCCTCATCTACTTTGTCTCTCTACGCCCAGCACACCACTTTCATGGTATTTATCCTTAAATGATGTCATATGAGGTCTCCAATAAAAGTTTGTCAGTGATCTACATGTTCGTTGCAAGATACATATTTAAAAGAGTTGTGTACATGTACTGGAAATATATTCTAAAGTCTGTCAGCAGCCTGAGAGTTAAAAACAGGCAGTAAGATGTGTGTGTCTGTTAAAACATAAATTAAATATTGTAAGCCAATGCAATAGAAGCCCCATTTATACACTGAGTCAACAGGAAAGGAGCACCCATTAGAAAATGAACCAAAGTTGGTTAGATTATGAACTCTGGGGAATATAAGGGAAAGGCAAAAAGGCACCATTTTACCTTAAGAAATAATCAGGCGAAGGGATAAAATGAAAACAGGATCCCATCCCATAGATGGTGACTAGTACATCATGAAAATAAATGGCATTCTTATGTTCTCTTCCCTCAGGAGTATAAAGGTGGGTTTCTACCCAGTGCTACTCCAAGGCTGTGTCTAAATGCTCAAACAGGCTGTTTAAACTTTTGGTGTTGAAAAAGCCATGTAATTTGATTGTAAACCTAGGCTAAAACTACATGTGATTCTTCTCAACAAATGCTTAATCTTTTTTAAAATATCATTTTTAAGTACTTATTTTCAAAGTATTGACAAGACTTGAGAAGGAAGAGGCTAAGCTGTGAAAATAAGTTCTTTCCTAAAGGCTGCAATACAGAACAGCCAGCCACAAGAAAAGATTTGTTTTGGTATGTATTATTCTGATTAATTGGAGATTGTGATATGATAGGGCAATAAAATCTGTTTTCAATGGACACAGAGTAAACTTTAAAACAACACATTCTGTGCTATGCACTCTTTTTACTGCACTGAGGAAACACAATGGCTTTGCTTTCAGTGCATGTGACTGACTCTAGAACTAATTCTATAAATTCTGTCTCCAAAATTCCATGTCAAAATTAAGGATGGGTCTCTTAGTGTAACAATTAAAAGCTTACCAGAACTATTTTGAGCCAGTAGCTCCAGAAATCTGATTGTTCCTTGAATGTAAAGGACAATCATAGTAAAAATTGCTAGACACACCACATTCAAAAGAACTTTTTGTTCATGATAGGTTCATGGATCCCTATTGTATTAAAGGACAATTTGCATTTTATTCTAGGAGTTTGAGTAAGAAGACTGTGACTTCAAAATTGATATTCTCAGAATAAAATGCAAGTTGCTGTATATATAGGAAAGGTCCTTGCAGTTATGTTTAGCACAGCGTGCCTAATGATGAGAAAGAAGTTTGTACCTATGTTTTTCTCTCTCTCTCTCTCTCTCTTTCTTTTTTTAATTTGTGTCCCAGATATAGTTTATTCTGTGAAACACTGAAGTCTGGATATCCGCCCCCCCCCCCCCCCCCCCCCTTTTTTTTTTTACAAAAGGAGAAAGAAGATCTTCCTTATTCCACAGAGTAAACATTGAGCTGTACTGTTCACTTTATATGCAACCCTAAAAGGTCACCAATTCCAGTGGTAGTAGGGGAACAAAACTATGGCAAACCAACAAGACACCAATGTAAAGATAATTTCTAAAAATCTTGCTTCTTTTTACTTATCCTGGTAACCAGGTCTAGGGATATATGAATATCTTTTTATTTTTCCAGTCATTTATAAAATACTCGCAGTACCAAGGTTTTAAGGCACACAGTTTTTTTGAAAACATAAACCATCTTATTTTAATGAGTAAAAAAAAAGAGAGAGAAAATACTAGTCTCTTCATAAAAAAAAAAAGCTTGAGAAAATGACTGGAACTTAGCAACCACTGCATTAATGATTAAGAGTAACATAATCATTAAATCCTATCAGGCATTCTGAGTAAACCACCAGATGCACAACATTTTCCAGTAGAGAAACCTGAAATCTAGCTGGGTCCATTATTTTTTGTTGATGACCTTTTCCCTGAAGGAAGAAATGGCAAGTTCTGATGTCTACCTGAAAAAGCTCTAATCATTACAGAGTGTGGTCTACACCTTTTCAATCACAAAATCCAGCCTCAACACAAGATCACCTGGAATGGGCCCCTGGAATAGGATACAGTGAGCATAAAATCCTGAGCCAATCAAGAAGAGCCATTGTTGGTTTTATGATCTCTACACTATAATTATGCCAGTCTTGGTTCCTCATGTCTCTACCCTTGGACACAAACAAAACATATCAAATCAATTTCTGAAGTGGGCTACCTCGTGCATATCAAAGACAGATGTAAATAACACCGAGAGCACTGTCAGAAAGTACTGTTTTCTGTCAACAATGTAGACCAGTGGTTTTCAAATTATGGGTAGGGCCCCAGTACTGGGTTGCAGACCCTCAGGTACTGGGTTGTGGTGTCCCCTGCTGCCACCACTGCAAAACTGGAATGCATTGCTCAAAGATGTAATTATTGGGTCACAGGCATAAATGATTTTTTTCAACTGGGTCTTGAGAAAAAAAGTTTGAAAATCGCTGATGTAGACTAGTGGTTCTCAACCAACATGTAATCCTGGGGGTACGCAGAGGACTTCCAGAGAGTACATCAACTCATCTAGATATTTTCCTAGTTTTACAATGGGCTATAAAAAAAGCACTAGCAAAGTCAGTACAAACTAAAATTTCATACAGATAATGCCTTGTTTTTGTTTATATGGCTCTATATACTATACACTGAAAGGTAAATTCAATATTTATATTCCAACTGATTTTGTAAGTATATGGTAAAATAAGAAAACAAGCAATTTTTCAGTAAAAGTGTGCTATGACACTTCTTTATGTCTGATTTTGTAAGCAAATAGGTTTTGGGTGAGTTGAATCTTGGGGGTATGCAAGACAAATCAGATTATAGACTTCAGGGAAATCAGGTACAGTAGTCTGGAAAGGTTGAGTTATTGGGCCTGACCATACTAAAGATAATTTTTCTAGTGTAGTTTTATAAAAGTTTTCAGAAAAAGCTTTACTCTGGTAAAAAAAAAAAAAAAAAAAACCAAGCTAGAATCCTTGTTTCTGCTACTCAGAGTCCACACTACAATCTTGCTAGCAACCAAGTTTAAACCTGGTTATGGCTAGCTTGGTTCCAACCATAGTGCACGTGTGATCTTTATGGTCAATCTAAGGGATGTGTAATACACTCCTCACTTTATAATAAATAATACTGAGTCCTGTTACAGAACTCTGTACCAAAACATTTTACAAAAACACAAATCATCATTATTTCTCCTGTTGCAGATTGGGAAACTTGAAGCAATGGTGAACTGAACAAAACAAGTGAATGGCACAGCCTAAATCTCAGGATCTCCTGACTATCAACCAGTGCTTTCATTTCTTCAGACCATGCTGCCTTCCATGTCTCACACAATTTGTTCCTGACATGGAACCTTGTAAATGGCTCCCTCTTTGTGTTTTCCAAAAGATACAAGGATTTATGTGCATCTCCTTTCTGCAGGCTGTAACTCATTTGTTTTACTCTATTTAGTTCCAACAGCCTAAGCCTACTAGATGGAAAAAACCCCGTAATTTTTCATCATCGTTCTATTACCCTGTTTTTAATACCCCAAGAAGATCTTCACATATTTATTTTCACATGCACATACACAAGCAAAATGTGATTTAGCTGTCACCAGTATGATCAAAGTTCTCAGTAGTCAGGTTGTGGACATCAAAACACTGGGACTGCAAATAGTATGCTTGACATAGTTTATGTGATCTTTCCCTGCGTCACCAGTTGTTTGATTTTCTGCTTTCTAGTACTTTTCTTGGGGCTGGACAAAGTTCACAGGACAAAGAGTACTGCTCCTTGATAATGTAGGTAACAGTTTTGTCAGTCATTCTCTTGTCCCATTAGGCTCAATCTCACATGTAGTATAGAGCAATGATTTCAGATAAATCTGTAGGTGGCCTGATTTTTACAATAGGTATGGACCTGTGTCTCCAATGACTATGAACAACCTATAATGTCATTGTCCATTCCCAGTCCAAACACAGAGAACATTTGAACAACATGATCGTCTCACTGAAATCTGCCAATCTTTCTTCTTTGTAACAACATGTGAAAATAAGTCAGAGCAACTATTACAAAATTGTAATCAGAGTCTTATTCATGCTCTCATTGCAAGGTAAATGCTTAAAATGCAGTTAGCACCTAAGTTCTTATAGGGATGTGTGTGTGTGCTGTATGTGGGGGATGTGGGTTCCCTGCAGCCAATAACCATCAACTTGGAAATCTGTCAGTAAGAGGAAAAAAGAGATGGGAAAAAAAGGGGAAGGTCTTCAGCAGAATTACTCAAAATGAAGTCTACATTCACAGAGTTCTCTTTTTACCACTCTCAGACATCAGCATTAGATTTGATTTCATCAGATCTGTCCTGCACTGCTGTATCATCTTTCAGACTGAGAGCATAAAACAAAGAGAGAAGGTTACAGGACACAGCCTTTTGAAATGGTCCATCTCCCCCTGCTATATAATCCCTTTTCTCTCTAACCCCCTTCAATTTATATCTGAATAAACAAACAAAAATTTGCAGCAAATCATTATATTATCACTATGTTTTTATTATAATTAATAAATTCATTACTATAAACTGTACATTTTTGCATCTTTCTTAGAGAATCTCAAAACCCTTCACAAACATTAATAAATTTAGCCTCACAAGCTAAATTTAGGCTGGTATGTATTATTCCCATTTAAAAGAAGGTGAATTAGAAGGACAGAGAGATTGAAGTGATTTGCTCAAAGACATATAGCAAGTTAGTGACAGGGCTAGGATTAAAATTTTTTGGATGCCCTCATAACACAACAAAAGGCTGACTAAAAATCTGGCTGGGTATTTATACTGCTCTCATCTCCTTGGTACCTCCATTAAAATAAGTCTTTACCAAGGGAGTGTGGATCCATCCCAAGCAAAGAACTTTCCTGTTTTCCCCATATCAAGGTTCTCAATAATATTCATTAGAAAATTAACGGAACATTCTGGGGTGAACAATTTATCCTTGTGAATGTTCCGGTGATAAGGCTTTGATAAGTCAGTGTTCACAGTTCCTGGATGTAAAGAAACACACACCACTTTAGTTTTCCCTCTTCCAAGTTCAATGCTGAGATTCTTGGTAGCCATGTTCAAAGCTGCTTTAGACATTCTGTAGCTATACCATCCACCTAAGACTAAAAACAATATGTCAGATGAGCAACTTCTGCAAACCCACAAGCAGCATTGTCATAATTTGTGGCATGTTAGTATATTTTGGCAGTTCTCATAATAATAAATTAGTGAATATCTCTTTGGTCATTTGCCAGTACATACAGTATTATCCTATATTTTTTAGCCACAGAGTGGGCTTCATTTCTTTAATGAAAAAGATCTAGCAAAAATCAATGGATTCGCCATTGTCTTTCTTGTCATTCTAAAAGGTAAGCTCGTGCTCAACCAGATGTTATGAATTCGATCAATTACAACTATATAAAATCCAGTGGTTTATGTTATGCAAAAAGTCAAAATAGATGATCCAAATGGTCCTTTGTGTCCTTAAAAAAAATCTATGAAAAACACAACAAAGATAATAATCTTAGAAAAAGGAACAGTGGACTCTTACCCTTTTGTTTCCTTCTAAATTCAGTTACCTAGTATTTTTACATTTGCCTCCCCCATGTTTATTTGCACAGAGATAGATAGGAAGTCAATTGCAGAATTCCAGTAAATTTTCATGTCCTTTCTCCCAGTTCTGTACTCAATCTAATCCTTAATACTGAACTCAAGGTTCATGTTTACCCATGCCATGCTAGCAACAGCCATTTTATTAAAAAAATAACATATTTTCTATTTTAGAATCACTTGTCTTGGATAATTAATTCTGAGAATATGAGTCACCCAGCTAGAAATGAGTCACTCCCTCTAATTTTAAACTAATCTTATACATAAGAGTTTTTTCTTTATTCCCCTATTTATTTTTGTATGTAATTAATCCTTTTCACAAAGTCTCAGAAATACAATTTTATGGAAAAGGTGTTTTTGTTTTGGGTTTGGTTTTTTTACTGTTAGAATAATTCTCTTAATTTTTATAAGGGCTGTTCATCCAGAAAAATCCACAGTGCTTTTCAAATGATATATAAAAGGTGTATAGAAAAATGACTTTGCCATCTCCTAAATGCACAGACATAAGGTGAAACATGGGCTGTATAAGAGTGCACAGCAGCATAACACAACAAACTACAACTGGAAATGAAAGATACCATATCCAATTGAAATTGCAGAAGGAAGTTTTGAGGAACAAAATGGAATAACTCAAAATGGAATTTGACCAGAACCCCAGGGTTAATTAACATCCTGTGCTTGCAAAAAAGGAACGTATAATTGTCAGTTACTATAAATGGTCATGTTTTGGTGCTTTATAACACTATTTTGCATGCTTGTCATAATTTTATTCTATAACAGGTACAAGCAAAGCCTCAACAAGGAAGCCTGGTATGTTTCAAAACTGCTGTTTCATTGGGAAAACTGACTGGAACTTGTAACTGAGTGGGATATGACAGGATCAAATTATGAACTCTATGGTGTATTCTGTGAAAAAATTACCTATGTGACTGCGTAAGTCTGAACTTGCTCAAGGAAAAGCCTTTCATTAGGCTGCAATTCAGACAGCTGCCATGCCTGGGGAAGGTGTTTGACACCTCACTGAAGGGCCATCCCTGGGAAGCCATCAAGACTGCAATCTGGGGCCACTGACTTTGATTGTCTCTCAACCATTGGCCTACCCCACAGAACAATGTTCTTTCTACACAGGGGTTCACAACTTGGGAGGATGAACAAGTATAGCTGTTGGATCTGGAGCTTCTCAGTTTGACTGCATGGCACAAATACAGCGACCCTGTTTAAAAATGAGGTCCTGTTCTGTGCAGGGAGCTGACCATTGCCAGATGTAGGAAGGACACGCAGGAGAGATGCTCCCAAGCTTGAAATGCTGATGAACCATGGACTCAAATTAGGCGTGGGCTAAGAATGGGGGGGATGCATATCAGACTTTAATTATTTTTAAAAGATCTGTAACTGTGATCCAGAACCTCTTACTCCCAACTGGCAAAGAGATACAGAGGGATTAAAGAAATCTCTTGAGCCTCATATATGCATTCTAGATCACCAAAACACACCATGTGAGATTTCAAATTAAAGCCATTGTCACAATGGTCATTAGTATCATTGTGAAATGTATGTACGGATAAATATGAAAGAAGTTATGTATATATACTGAAACTATATTTTTAAAGTCTGTATCAAGGATGTGGTCACCAGCAAGGTGAAAAACAGATTTGCTTACAGATAAGAGGCAAGAAATGTGTATCACTCTGTCAGGATGAAAATTAAGCATTGTAAGCTAACACCCTGGATGCCCGTTTACATACAAAGTCAAATGGAAAGAGAGAGATGTCAACAGAGAAGGAGCACACTGAAAAAAAACAAGTTGTGAGTTGTTTCCAGTCTACGAGTATGAACAATGAACTTTGGGGGAATTTCTAGAAGGCAAAGAAGACACTCTGGTATCCTGCACCTAGGGAAGTAAACAGACTGCGTATGTACACTCATGAAAACAAGGTCTCAGCCAAGCTTGGTTGAAAACGCTAAAAAGAGACTTTTGGGTGTCAAAAAACCCACTTAGATAGGTGAACTTGCTAATTACATTTAGTCTCTAGAAAACATGTTATGATTTTGTTTTACATGTAATCATTTGTTCCATATATTCTTAATATTACCTGAATGTTGGATCCTGGTAACCAATTTACTCTTGTTTTCACTATAAAATACATATAAGTGCTGGGGTTAAAGAAAGTGCAGGTCCTCAGCTTACTTTTATAAGCTAATGTGTTTACTATTACTTTGGGAACAACATGGTTGGTAATTATGTGGGTGTTCAATGGAGAAGGGGCTGGAGAATATAGGGAATACTGTGAGAGGGCTTGGGGTTTGGTGTGTGCCATTCACTAACCTGCACAGAGGGTGCATGGCCCTGAAGGAAGTGTTTGTGTTGCCAGAAGCTGGTGGATTCAGGGAGCTGTTTTACTGCAGGCTCTAACAACTTGGCTGCCTCAAGCTTAAGGGTAGGTAGTGATGAGGTGTCTCACAACCCTGTGTACTCCTGGGGAGCGTCAGAGTAATTCTTGAGTCTTTTACGAGTAAAAGATACTGCCGTTAAGAAATTTCATTGCTAAGTCTATGTTCTTTGTTTTCCAGCTGCTCAGTCCCTAAAGGATTTAAACTAAAAGCACAGAGAGCCACCAGCCAAAGTGAAAATGTGTGTAAGTAAGTGGAGGGTTCAGAAGCTCTGAAGCGCTGGTTTTAATATTTAGGGCAACTGGACTATAGCACCCCACATCCCAAACAAGGGCATCAGAGAAGAGGTACAAGCCTGGGAATGTGATCTTGTCTCAGAGCTAGAAACCGTGACTAGACTCTACCCAGATCCTGTTGACTCACAAGCACATGGGACCTAGTGACTGGATCTGCACACAGCAAACTGAACGAAAAGTGGGGTAGTGCGCCAGTTTGTAATGTAAATAACAAATCCTGTTCTTATGATTTTGCTTTCTCATTCATAACTTGAACTGTATTAGACTTACCAGCCATAAACCCTACCTTTTCAGGGCACAGAAGGGTCCAGTGTTGTGATGACTGCTTACTAAACCAAGAGTAAAGAAGCTACCAAAATATCTTGACTAATTATGCTACTTTAAAATTGGGCAGTATTCTAAATATTTACTGAGATCACGTTCCACTTTATTTTGAAGGTTGGTTTCTGTTAAACTTCTACTGATATAAGAATGAAGAATTGGCTTAAACTGCAAATGTAATAAACTGATACAACTGAATGCCTTTCTTCCCATCTCACTTTTTATTAGCTCAGGTTCTTTTTACATTTTGAAAAGTAAGTGCTGGGTGTGATCTGAAGACACCTAATTCAAAATAGTTGAGAATACAAAAAGGTATTTATATTGTACATTTTATACAAACCTGCAGAAGAAAAAATAGTACTCTCAGATGTGAAAAGAAACCATCTTTGAGTCAGATTCCCCATTTTATGCACAGTCAAATCCTTTAATAAAAGTTTGGGGTGTGCAAAGAATGCAAGATTAGGTCCAATTCTAAAACAAACATTTCTATTCTCCAGTAGTCAACCAAGAGATACTATCAATGACTGACTGGAGAAATTTTAAAACTTTACTGAACAGATACAGATAAGACTCTAGTCCAGGTAAATTGTTAATATTCTCAGCAGTCATTTATGCTTAAAACAAAGCTCTTCATATAAAAGTCACACCAGCATCTCGAAAAAGTATTTGTAAATATAGAAGTCGGAACTCGGAGTTTAAGGAAAACTCTTTAGAAAGTGATACATTTTAGGACTGTCGATCCTTGACATTTTCTTTTCAAATGCCATTTTTGTTGTTAATCTTCAGACAGCCCGGTAAATGTTTATAACACTTTACTAAACAAATAAGACTCAGGGTGAAATGCAAGTTTCCCCACTGGCTTTGATAGCACCAGTATTTCACCAACAGCCCCTACTCTGGAACTTAGCGACTAGGGGTATGTTTACACAGCTGTTGACAGGTGTGATTCCCAGTATGGATAGACATACACATGCTAGCTCTGCTCAAACTAGCTAGCAGTGCTAAAAACAGCAGTGTGGCTGCAGCAATACAGAATAGCTGCCTGAATTCATAGCAAGGGGGGTCAGGCAGGATTGTACTCAGACAAACTTAATATTCGTAGTGCACATATTGTACTGAATGTTTGATAAAATTTTAAAAGTATGTCATTCACCCCCAACAGGAATATACAAATTTTCAAACTAAAAATAATTTTAAATTTAAAAAATAGCTACAGCATAAAGCACCATAATTACTTTTAGCACTGAGGATGAATGAAAATAATTCAGTATTTATTTGTTAGACAACTTTATCAATCCAATTTAAGCTGAGTAATTCTTTTTAATGCACAAATCATTTTTGCAGGAAAAAGATATATCAAGATGCAGTAAGGTTTAGAAAATTATAGTGATGTTCTGCATCCTCATTAGCTACATTGGCTCACACCAGCCAGAACTTGTAAAATATTCATATCTCAATCATTTATCTTCTTATATGAAAAAACAATTGAGTTACTGCATAACATTCATGTCCAACAGTACTTACCATTGTCTCCGATGGAGCCTACTTTAGCTGTTAGGTTCACCAATATGGCCCGATGCTGTTTGGCCTGGTCAGCAAACTGATGTCCAAATGCTCCAGATCCTTTCAGCAACAGAGGAGCAAAATGCTTAGCCATCACTAGGGGCCCTATGCTATTTGTTGCCAATGTTATGGAAAGATCCTAGATTTAAAAAAAAAACAAAAACAAACAAACCCAGTAACTGCAAAGTTTTATTTCAGTTTTAAAGTGCCATCTTGTGTTAACAAGAGAGACCTTCCAGAAGTGTTGACAAATCCTTATTACTACAATATAGTTTATAATGCAGTGATGCCCAAAAGCTCCATTGAGATTCAGAGTCCCATTATGCCAGGCAAAATATAAATGCATCAGAAGATATGATCCTATCCTGAGTAGCAAAAGAGAAAAGATAAAGGTGGGAGAAAGCATGTAAGCAAAGTAATGTGCATATGCCTCATTAATTCCATTTCTTCTTCCATCTAAAATAAATTATTCATTCATTTTTATTCTGCTAGAGTCAATATGGAGCATTGCTGCTCTGTGGCATTTTGTTATGTGCATTTATTGAAGAGTTTGTTGGACAAATTAATTAAAATGATTTAAATTAAAACCCCAAGTAGCATATTTATTTTTCTTTTTAATGATTACTGGCACTGGAAGCAAAGAATTATATTATTTTATCTCTTTCAGATCTTGCTGATATTGTTTGATCTCTGAAACACTGGTTACTTGCTATCTGAAAATAAACAACTGGTACCAAAACATATTTTTTAGTCACAGGAGTATACAGGTGCAAACTAAGAGCCCGCAGCTCAAAGTATTTGATAATTTGAAACTATAATTACAATCTTAATTTACATATTCTTTGGAGTTAAATTATTTACTAGGAACACTAGGGTGAAAACTGCAAAGGTTATTCCATTCTAAGGCACCAGTATTGCAAAGACCAGTCCATCGAGCTGTTTAGAGCATCAAGGCTAACACATTTGTTTTACTTTTCTAAAAATTTTCTTAACTTTTTTTCCCCAAAACATCTCAAATTTAGTCTCAGACCCACAAACTAACAAGATGAGTTAAATCAAGAGAAGAAACAAGAGCTATTTCACACACAATACTAAAAATTACTATTACAAGATGAAGAGTACAGGCAAAGTGAATTCTGTAATGAAAGAAAAAGAGGGAAATGGGAATAGCACACTCTGCAGACAGTATACTTAGTAAAGTTGTTTCCATGTTCAGATAGAGACAAAGAAAAACAAACAAAACCCCCAAACCATCCTATAAAGACAGTCTAGGATTTTAAAAAAACACTAAGTGAAGCACAAATCCCACTGAAAATTCCATATTTAGTTAGAAATGCTAGCTAGCTGCAGGGCTGGGGGCAAACCTGAGGCCTTGTACACACTACAGCCTTATTGCTCAGTAAGGAGCTTTACCATGTGATAAGGCTGTGAGCGTACACACTACAATGTTGCCTGTTGCACGGCAACAGCCCTCTTGCCGTGCAACAGGTAAACCACCCAGACGATTGTGGTAATGCTTATCACGGATCATCTGTCCCGCAATAGAGTGTGTGTGTGTGTGTACACTCACTGCGGGTTAGACAGCCTCCGGAAATGTCCCAGAGTGCCAATGGAGGCCACTCTGGGACACAGGAGCTGTCATACTTGTCAATTTCACTGCTCCAATAGAGCAGTGAAATTGATAAGTAGGAGTGGAGCTCCAGCTAGAACCCCGCTGCTACAGAGAGTCCCCTCAAGCTGCTGGGTTTCCGAGCGGCTTGAGGAAATCCGCAGCGGGGCTCCAGCCGCCAGGGCTTCTGGAGGCTAGAGCCCCGTTGCCCCGGGGAGTCCTTCAAGCTGCCTGGAAACCGAGCAGCTTGAGGGACTCCATGTAGCAGCAGGGCTCTAGCCGCTGACTCTCCTGGCAGCTACAGCCTGGCTGCTGCTGGGGTTCCCCCTGCTGAAGCTCCCATCGGCGGCAAGAGAGCCCCGCTGCCAGCCTAAAGGCTGGCTGGGCAGTGCATGGTAGGATAGGTGCCCACCATGCACTGCTCCTTCTAACGAAAATGCAAAGGAGCATCTGAATGCTCCTTTGCATTAGAAGGATTAATGTGTGGATGGGGAAAAGTGTTACAGTTATAACGCTTTGCTTGTCCCTCAACAATTTATTGCGGGACAAGTCTGTAGTGTGTGCATAGCGTAAGCTGCATTGTGGTATGATCCCAGGAGCCAGATTGCAACATGCACAGATGGAAGCCAGACCCAGACCTATGTGCCTGGAGCTGAGCTTCACTGCAGGGGGGTCCATGCGGTGTGGACTTGCCTTCCAACTCTTCCCCCTGCAACCTCCCCTCAGTGATAATTTCTCTGGAAGAGTGGGAGCCTTCATTTTCAGATTTTGCACCAAGCTCCCAAAGCTCTGTGTAGCCCTGGCTAGTTGGTCTACTATGAAACCAGTGGAAAAGAATTTTATTTCCACTGTTAGGATTGGGTAACATGATATAAGGAGGTATGTTTGGGGGATGAGGAAAGGGATTGCTTGTTATTTCTTACCTCTCTGAAAAGTGTGCCATCCCTATTTTTCCTTTTTTTCCCTTCACCAAAGATTAAGTAATTTCTGAATTATGCTAAAAGGCCAAAATACATTTTGCTCAACCTATTTTTCAAATGTTCTTTGCAGTGGCATAATACAATGTACTTACTCCTCAGTGTGCTATATTTAAACCATACTGGTTTTGAAAGAAAGTAATGAAGTCTCAAAAATAGTAGCTGGAACACACCTGATGCATTTTCATTGCTGAAATATCAATGCATGGTTCCAGGTGAGCACACCCTACCTATCTGGAAGCACATGTGCTGAGGAAGAACTATGCAAAGAAGCCCTCTCAATTTGGGCACTTTGCCAACTATGTGCCCACTTTTTCTTTTCTCAGTGGTTATTTTTAATTACATAAACATAGAGTTCAAATTTTACGCTTCCTGGAGCTTTGCACCCAAGAGTGCACTGTGCATTGATGAGTGAGTATGTTGGAGAAAACATCACTAAATCTGTGTCTGTTACCCTTAAGTTCCAAAGAGGTAGCCGTGTTAGTCTATTGCAGAAAAACAACAGAGTCCTGTGGCACTTTTAAAGACTAACAGATGTTAGTCTTTTAAAAGTGCCACAGGACTCTGTTGTTGCCCTTAAGACTGCTAACTCTCTGGTGCCACATACAATTTGGACAATTACATTTGCAAAGAGGCGGAAGTGTTGTAAAGAAGAAAAGCAAACCCTGAGCTTTGAGAGAATGTCATTGCTCACACGGATGAATGAGTTTTCTAGTTAATCCCACAGGAGTGAGACACAGGGCAAGACTGTACTAACTACCCTTTTTATTGACCTCATAAAGATGCTTCCCCAGATAGAAACTCTGGCCCACCTCTGCCAAGACCTCCTGCAGGCTCGTTTCTCCTCTGGCACTGGGGTGCAATATTGCCCCAGAATTGATGAGTAGATCCAGCTGGCCATGCTCCTTTGCGACTGCTTCCGCTGCCTCTCGGATCTCTGCCTCCCGAGTGGCATCCAGCTGCAGTATAGTGAGGTTCTGGGGATACAGCCTATACAGCGCTTGTAAAGCGCTGGCTGCCTGCGGGCTCCTGCAAGTAGCGATCACTCTCGCCTCTTTCCGTGCCGATAAAATGTGTTTGCAGAAGTACAGACCGAGCCCCCTGCTGGCTCCCTGCACCAGGACCACCCCTCCTGCCATCGCCCCTCAAGTTACACCTTACACCTAGCCCTCCTCAAAAGATTCCAGCCAGATACTTGTACGCTGTCCACTGAACCCACAGGGCTCAGCCCTCCGCCCAGGATGCCCAAACCAAGGCCTGCTACCGCTCTCTAGGTAAGTGCTAGTGACACGGTGTTTTCACCATAGGAATGCATGTCAGAAAAAGGATCTTTCCTGATATAAAGCCCCCCGTCGCTCTCTTGCACCTTTGCACGGGCCAGGCAAGTACGGCACGCAACTGCATTGCACAGGAAACGCAGGCCAGGGATGCGCAGCTAGAGCGACTGCTGGGAGGCTGGATACCAGTGCGTTGTCTTCCGTTTGTAACCGGAGAGGGTGTGAGAGCGACTGGGATCTGTAGTGCCCCGTCTGGTCTCCGTGGGAGCAGCTCATGGAGCTGGGACTCGATTTCCCATCCGGCATTGCCTGGGCTAGGAGCGGCGCAGAGGGGGAGCAGGCTTTCCTGCCTAAGGGACCCGGGAACTAGCGCCACAGCTTCACTTTTCACTATTCTGTCCCGGGCCAGCGAGGCGCTGGATAAACGTAGCCAGCGGGCCGAGTCCAGCCCAGACCCGGGTGTCTCCACCCGCACACGTGCCGGCCAAGCTTTGTGGCTCAGGGATGTGAGCAAACACTCCCCGAGTGAGTGTGTCCAGCGCCAGCGGCTGGTTGGGGGGCGGAGAGCTCCCAGCTCCGGCGGTCACACCAGCGGTCTTCAAAAGGCCCAACCAGCTACTCTCAGCTCAGCCGTCCCGTTCCCCGCCCCGGCGGCGCCTCAGCGGGGAACCGGCTGGATTCCGGCCCCCGGCCAGCCCCGAACCACAAACCCCTGCACGCCCTGGGCGGGTGCGCGGCGCCTGCCTGGCTCCCAGCCCCTCCTGCTTCCCATGGTACCGTGCGGCTCCAGCGCGCCGCCATTGGGTGGATTTGAAAAGGAACCGCGGCGGCTCCGAGCCGCTTGGCCAGACTCGCCTGGCAGAGGCCTGGGTCGCTCGCAGGTAAGCGCGGGCTGGGCCGCTCCCGGGCCGGTGGCCGCAGTTGGCTCCGAGGGTGATTCCTGCCTCTCTGCCGGGACGCTGCCCCGGGGAGCGACTCCCGCCGGCATGCGCGGCTCGGCCAGTCTGAGGCGCTGGGAAACCGTCGCGGGAGGCCGCGGAGAGCTCGGCTGGGCCCGGCCCGGCTTCGGGGCGGCTCTTGGGTTTCTTTCTTGAAGCCAAAATATGGTGAACTGCGGAGATAATAGCCTAGCTTCGCTATCTAGGCCTGCCTGGGGCTGACCTCTGTTTGGTAAAGGATGGGCGCCTGGCTCCTCTGGGGGTGCCGGCTATTGTCAGTGGGCCTTCAGGGAAACCTCCTTGTCCCTCCGCCCCGCAGGCTAACTGCAGACTTTAAGCTTTTATTTGCCCAGAAATAAGCATCATGATTGGTAAGGACCTCTTCCAACTAAGCGCCGAAAGGGAGAGAAAGTATAGGCCTCTTATAACCTGGAGATTAGCCCTGGTTTCAGTTATTAGTGTGGCTACCCTATTGGAAATGCCTTGGGCTAAGGAGAAAAATAGAACCACTGGTGCATAGCTTACTGGGGTGAAATAGGTGTAAATGTCACTGATGCAAGTTTCTCTGCCTGTGCAAGGGGATGCACTTCAAGGATTGATGTCACTGACTTCACATATTTACCTGATTTGCCTTAAGTCTTGTGAGTATCCCCTGTAATCATGCCCCACAGAGAGTTCCTGTCCTGAGCTATTTTTTGAATTTAAAGCACGCTTGTTTGTGTCTTAATTAACAGATATAGGGGTATGAGAGCACAGTTTTGAGACCTTTAAAACTCTTCTAAAATGTAAGTTTTAAATCAAATAGGTATCCACCAGTAACACCCATTGATCAGCTAACTATCAATAAGTGCAGAATGGTTTTATTCCATATAATTTTTTATTCCCTATAACTTGGCTTTGAGAATATCACAACATAGACATATTTCGCTTCAGTAGTAGTTTTAGTTTTCAGGTTAGTAGGTGTTGGGTATGTTACTGAAGCCCTAATACTTCAGGTGAAATTCTGTACAGATTTTCACCCCACACATCCCTATCAACATAGGTGTGGGACTGAATAGGGTAGACAGAGTGGCGGAAGTTATTTGTTACTCTTGCATAGCTCACATCATCTGTAGCTCTTGAAGTACTTTATAAAGCTGAATTCCAAAGGGGTAGCCGTGTTAGGCTATTGTAGAAAGACAACAGAGTCCTGTGGCACTTTTAAAGACTAACAGATTTATTTATTGCATGAGCTTTCGTGGGAGAAAATCCCACTTCATCAGACGCTTTGAAGATAGGAAAGTTACAGAGTGGGAGGAAATTAAATGCAGGGGAGTGTATGACATAGCAGCAGGTCAGGCTGTAACAGCAAATCAAAATAGGTGTTAGGATTCAAAACACTGGGGAACAGCACATAGAAGAGGGGGAGGTCAAATCACTGCAAAACCTGTAGGGGAACACTTCAATCTCCCTGCTCACTCCCTTGACGACTTGTTAATAGCTGTGTTGAAACAGATGAATAACAAATCACAGCTTCAAAGAGAGTCTGCAGAACTCGAATATATATGCAAATTTGACTCAGTTGTCTTGGGGTTAAACAGGGACTATGGATTTTTCTCGCATTACAACAAGTGATTTGACCTCCCCCTCCTCTATGTGCTGTTCCCCAGTGTTTTGAATCCTAACACATATTTTGATTTGCTGTTACAGCCTGACCTGATGCTATGTCATACACTCCCCTTCATTTAATTTCCTCCCACTCTGTAACTTTCCTATCTTCAAAGCGTCTGACGAAGTGGGATTTTCTCCCACGAAAGCTCATGCGATTAATAAATCTGTTAGTCTTTAAAAGTGCCACAGGACTCTGTTGTCTTTATAAAGCTGGGCAAGTATCATCTGTATTTTACAGACTTGGTGGATGATAAGGCTGAGGCTTGGTCTAGACCAGTGGTTCTCAACCTTTTGTGGGTTGGGACATGCTTGGTGTGTGCAAACCTACAGGACACACCAGCTCTCTTCTCCTCCCCCCCCCTCAAGTGAGCTATGTTGTGGGCAGGATGGGTGGAAAGCATGCTAGATGTAGCGCAGATGCTCAAGCACACAAATGTACAGAGCAAGCGCATCCCTAAAGTCACTACCAAGCGAAGCCACATCCCAGCTGAGCCAAGCAGCATAGTGAGCAGTTCAAGGGTGGGACAGAGCCAGAAGATCATCTAGAGCTAGGCCAGTGGTTCTCAACCTTTTGTGGGTAGCGACGCATTTGGCATTGTGTGCAACCCTACAGAACACACCAGGCCCTCCCCCCCAGGCCAAAGCCAGCCCCACTCTCCGTACCCCCGGCTCTCCGCAACACACTTACTGATGTGTGGTGACACAGTAATGTGTCCTGACACAGTGGTTGAGAACCACTGGTCTAGGCTAGTGGTTCTTAACCTCTCCAGACAACAGTACCCTTTTAAGAAACCTGATTTGTCTTGTACCCCCCAAGTTTCACCTCACATAAAAACTACTTGCTTACAAAAATCAAACATAAAAATACAAAAATCACACCATTACTGAAAAATTATTTACTTTCTCATTTTATCTGTATGAATTTACAGTTTGTATTTACTTTTCTAGTGCTTTTTATGTAGTTTATTGTAAAATGAGGCAAATATCTAGATGAATTGGTATGCCCCCAGAAGACCTTTGTGTACCTCCAAGGTATGCGTATCCCTGGTTGAGAATCTCTGGTCTATAATTAGGTTCACATAAGCTGCCATACAGTGACTTAACAGTGTAGTCTAGACCATGGCACACAGGTGTGCTCTCAGGCCTGAGCTACTGTGCCTCAGAATTTTTTGAAAAACTACTCAGAGTTTTGGATTGGCTCATGAATATTCATGAAGTCATTTGGCGACTACATGGTGTTCCTCAAAATAATTAAAGGTATTAAGGTGTGCCACGGCAGAGGAAAGGGTAGGAACCACTGGACTAGAGTACAGTTTTAAGTCACTGTAAGGCAGCTTATGTGAACCTAATTATATCAGTGTCTACACTACAGCCTTGCTTCCACCAATGTAAGTGCCCTACTACGTCTACACTGCCACAGGCATTGGTATAGCAGCATTGACAGGTGATCGGAGAACATTCTCAGGTCAACACAATTAGGCAACATTGATGTAATGTAGCTTGCTGGTCTCCCAACCACTGCTGCCACTGTAGACCAACCCTGACATAACTCCATCTCCATGAGGTCAGTTATTCATGCAGACATTCCTACTTACACTGGCTGTTTGCTGTCATTCTTGTCGATTTCACAGCTCTTTGCAGGACCAGGCTCAGAGCTGATGCCCTGAAATTGACAAGAAAGACTGATAGGCTTTTTGCTGTTGCACTCTGCTCACAACTCGAGCTGTCACCCTGTGGTGGGTGGAGGCTGTGAGTTCATTGCTGGGAGCCTGGTTGCTGCCCCCCACACTACTCCTCTTAAGGTGGTGAGGATTGGCACCACTGACAGGAGAGTAGTAATGTGGACATGAAACAGCCACTGCAGTGGCAGTTTGTTGATCTAACAGGAGTTGACTTATTTATGTACTGTAGAGAAACTGTGAGTGATGTTTGTTAAATGGAGTTTTTACCTAAATACACCACAAAAACACACAGAAAAATATTTTCATCTTAATGGGACCAAATCTTGGGGATTGGATAATCTCCATTCCAGAATATTAAAGGAATTGTCATGTGAAATTGCAAGCTTGATAGTAAGAAGTTTTAATGAATCCATGAACTTGAGAGTTATCCTCTATGACTGGAGAATTGCTAATATAGTACCTGTAAAGTTTTGGAATTTTTGAAAGAGAAAGTAGTTAAAGATGTAAAGGTAAACCGTAATTGAGACAAATATAACATGGTTTTACAATATTTAGATTGACAACAGAGTTGTTGTCTTTCTACAATAGACTAACACGGCTACCCCTTTGGAATATTTAGATTGACAGACCAACTTGATCTCTTTCTTTAGGAGGTAACTGATTTTTCTAGACAGGAAATAGAGAAGATATAAAGTACCTGGATTTCAGTAAGACAGCTGATGCAGTTTCATTAGGGAAATTTATTAGTTTAAATTGAAGAAGATGGGGAAATTATTTCAAGAATTGAAAGATGTAACTGATAAACACCAGAAAGGGAGAGGAATTATTTAAGTTAAGCATCAATGTTGGGATGAAAACAAAGGGATATAAATTGGTCATCAACAAGTAGAGACTGGAAATTAAATGAAAGAATCTAATCATCAGAAGAGTGAAGCTCTGGAACAGCTTTCCAAGGGGAGTGATGGGGGCAAAAACCTAACAACAAGAGCAAGCTTGATAAGTTTAGAAAGGAGGTGATGAGACTAGGTTCAGTTTTAGATGTTTTCACTTTTATTTGCCTGTAACCCTTTCTAACTTTTGTCTTGTACTTGAGCTCATTAAAAAACCTATCTTCTTTAATAAATTTGTTTATTTGTAATCTAAACCACTAGCACTGCTTGAATTAAAGTGAATGTTAACTCCAGTTAATGTGGCAAGCTGGTGGTATTTCTCTGAACTGTCCAGAAGAGAGCTAGGTATTACAGAACACAGTTTTGGGAAAATTCAGGACAGAGAGTTTTGAGGTCACCATGCAAGTAATAACGAAGGCTGTTGGAAGCTGCTGTGGGGATGTAGACAGGCTGTTGGGATCAGAGCTCCTGAACCAGGGCTGTATAATACACAGGCACTTTAGAGTATGGCTCCATGCTTGAAAGGTGGTTGAGAGCATCACAGGCTCAGAGCTAAGCAGCAAAGCATTATAAGGCACCCAGGGTTTCAGGGCACATAGTGCAACCCTTTACGGTCTGGATTGCACCCCTACCACCATCACAAAGGGGTTTTTCTAGTGATGTAATTAGTCCACCTCCCTGAGCACCAGTAGCAAGGTCAGTGAAAGAATTCTAAAGATGACCTAACCTCCAGTGTAGATGCGGCTAGGTCGACAGAACTATGGCACTCAGAGGTATAAATTTTGCATGCCTCTCAGGAACATAGATAGGTTGATGGAATTTCAAGTGTCAACCAGGCCAAAGTAGTAGCCGCTTGATTCCATAATTGGTTGTGGAGTTTAGTATATGCTAGGATTAAAACTGCTCTGATTGTACTTGGGGGTTAACCTCTAAAGTGGCAGAATAATTTTGATAGGACACTTGTCTGACTTTTGAGCTGCATTACTTTGAGATTCTGGAAGTGTTTTAGGGTATATGTAAAAATTTCTAACTATTCTCCAGCATAAGAATAGCCATTTTGGGGCAGATCAAAGGTTCATCTAGCCCTGTATTCTGTCTTCTTACAGTGATCAGTGCCAGGTTCTTCAAAGGGAATGAACAGAACAGAGCAATTATGAAGTGATCCATCCCCTGTCCTCCAGTTCCAGCTTCTAGCAGTTAGAGGCTTAGGACACCTAGAGCATGGAGTTGTATTTCTGATCATCTTGGCTAAAAGCCATTGATGGACCTATTCTCCATGATCTTAAGTAATTTTTCTTTTGAATCCAGTTATATTTTTGGCCTTCCCAGCATTCCCTGCAAATTAGTTCTACAGGTTGACTGTGGGTTGTGTGAAGTACTTCCTTTTGTTTGTTTTAATTCTGCTGTCTGTTTAATTTCATTGTGTGACTTCTGGTTCTTGTGTTTACAGGAAAAATAAGGAAGTGTGATTTACCTCACTTTCTAAAACACCATTCTAATTTCATAGACTTCTGTCATATTTCTCCCCCCCCCCCCCCTTAGTTATCTCTTTCCAGGATGAACAATCCCAGTCTTTGTAATTTTTCCTCATATAGAAGCTGTTCCACATCCCTTAACATTTTTGTTGCCCTTTTCTGTATGTTTTCCAATTATAATACCTTTTTTCTTTTTGAGATGGGATGACCAGAACTGCATGCCATATTCAAGGTGTTGGCATACTATCTGTCCCTTTGCTAAGTCCTAATCCTAACATAGTTAGCTTTTTTGACTGCTGCTGCACAATAAGAAGATGTTTTCAGAGAACTATCCACAATGACTCCAAGGTCTTCCTTGAGGGGTAACAGCGCATTTAGACCCCATAATTTTATATGTATAGTAGGGATTAGGTTTTCCAATGAGCTCCTCGGCACCACATCTGGGCCACACTCCACCCCCTGCCATCCCCCCTGCCCCCCGGAGGGGCCTTGGCAGCCACTGCCGGGGAGGAGCCAATCACCGCCTGGTAGCTGTGCCGCTCAATGGAGCCCTGGCCTGTGGCAGTCGGGGAGCACAGTGGGGCCGATGGCCAGAGCAAGTGGATTCAGCGCCTGGGGCCAGTTTAATTTTAATTAAATAAACTGGTGGCCCTTCAGAGTTTAAAAAACTATATTTTTGGCCCTCAAGCCAAAAAGGTTGGGAGCCACTACTTTTGAGTATGTTGAACAGCACTTATTCCAGTAGGGTGGGAGAGGGAAGGGAAGGCACTGCGATTTATCTTTCCCTGTCCTGAAAACTAACTATTTATATCACTTTCCTCTGTTTTTAACCAGTTACTGACTCAGGAGAGGCTCTTCCTTCTTATCACATGACGGCTTACTCTGCTTAACAGCCTTTGGTGAAGGACCTTGTCAGAGGCTTTCTGAAAGTCCAAATACACCATAGCCACTGGATCACCTTTGTCCTCAGGTTCATTTACCCCTCCTCCAAGAATTCTAATAAATTAGTGAGGCATGATTTCCTTTTACAAAACAATGTTGATTCTTCCCCAACAAATCACATTCATTTATGTGTCTGGTAATTCTGTTCTTTACTATAGTTTTGACAAATTTGCCTGGTATTGAACTTAGATTTATTGGTCTATAATTGCAAAGATCACCTCTTGAGATTTATTTTTAATTGGTGCTACATTAGCTATTCCCCAATCACCTGGTACAGAAACTGATTTAAGTGATAGGCTACAGATCAGTTAGTAGTATTGCAATCTCATATTTGTGTTCCTTCAGAACTCTTGCGTGAATGCCATCTGCTCCTGGTGATATATAACTGTTTAATTGATCCGTTTGTTTCAAAACCTCTCTTGTTACCTCAGTCCCAGACAGCTCCTCAGATCTGTCACCTTAAAAGGATGGTCAGGTGTGAGAATCTCCCTCATATCCTCCCCTGCAGTGAAAAGTGATGCAAAGAATTTCATTTAGCTTCTTCACAATAGCTTTGTCTTCCTTCAGTACTCCTTTAGCATCTTGATCATCCAGTGGCTCCACTGATGATTTTTTTTTGAAGTTTCATGCTTCTGGTGTACTTAATTTTTTTTTCCTTTTAGTTTCTTTTGTCTTTTGCCAATTGCTCTTCAGAGTCTTTATTGGCCTATTTAGTTACACTTGGGGGTAGGTGGTAGCATTGCTGTCAAGGATCTCTATTCTTTCGAAAGCTCTCCTTTCATCCTTCCAGGCTGGAGATCCTTTTTAGTTAATGCTAGAAAGCTTGTGTGTACTTTTGGGGGCAGGTCACTGATTTTGTTGTTCACCTTTTTCCTCATTCTGATGTTGGAAACCATGTATAAGACTTGAAAATAAACAAACATGAAAATTATAAACTAGTATTATGTTGATTGCTTTTGTTTTCGGGCATGCCAGGCTACTTAAATAGTTCTCTTTTTTTTTTTTTTTTTTTTTTTTTTTTTTTTTTGCAGGATGGAACCAGTTTTGGATAAAGCAACAATTGTGAGACCATCTTATATTGTTAGTGTTGAGCTACCGCCAAGAACTGGGCCAGTAAATGTTGAGGACCTTAAAGCAGATCTCTCGGATGAATTTTCCCTGGTTTCTTCAAACTTGGATATAAGCCAGGTGAGAATGTAAAACAGTCTACTTGGTTCATTTTAAAATATAAATGACTTAAATTGTGAAACGTCTATAGGGCCTGTTACTTTTAATGGTAAAGCATAAAGCAACAACCAATGTTTGTATTTCTATATAAATGAGGGAAATGTTTTAAACTAGATACAAGAATTCATTACTATAGCATCTGTGTCTTGAGAGTCCTATCAGTATTTTCTGTTCACCAAAAGCCACACAATTGTAAGAGGCTAACTTCTGTCATCAGAGGCAGGGAAATTCAGAGATGTTAACTTTAAATGTATATTGCCTGTGGTCTACCTGTTTTCATCTTATTATTAAGATCTCCTTTGTGATAGCCTATGTAGGTGACAGCATCTTTTTGCAAAAAGAGATAAGTATAAACAATGGCATGAAATGTTGGCAAAATCTTCAGTCATCGCTGACTAGCCGCTGGTATTGCAGAAATTAATACCCCATATTCTCCTTTGTATCTGGGAATTGGGGTGACTTTAATTTTCAACTACTACTTGATCTAAATGGAATAGCATATATTTGTATGTCATAAGAAGTCATCTAAATATTTTATAAGATTATTAAGGTGAATTTCTGGAAGGGTCAAACCATTTGCAGCAGTAAATTAATGAATTATGCGGGGGTGTGTGGGTGGTGATGGTGTGAACTTGATATAATTCACCTTTTTATATTTTACTAGGTTAAGTGTAAAACTAAAAATATGAGCACCACTATTCATTTAATTTTTTTTTTTTAAAGAGGAACAGTTTGGAGTCCAAGGAACATGTACAAGTTTGCCTTCGTATTAAGCCTTTCACAACATCTGAAAAAGAAAATGAATCTCAGGTGTGGCACTTTCTAAATAAAAGAATATTTTTAAGCTTTACAAAACTTTTTTAGTTCATATGCAAATGTAAAAAAATTTTTTCCCCTAAGCTTAACTCCCTCTCTCCCAACTTCTTGTTCTTTACAGGACTGTGTTTCTATTCAAGACTCAACTAGCGTTATGCTGAAAGCCCCTAAGAATTCCATGATCTGTCGGCTGAGTGAAAAAAACAACATAGGTCAGATGGTGCAGAAATTCACTTTTTCACAAGTAAGCAGATGATACTTGAGAGAGAAATTTAATTTCACAATGTGGAAATCTACTCTAAACAAGTTGGTTTTTTGACCTTTTAAAACTGGAAATATTTTATACATTCTAACTTATGAAAAGTTGTTATATGTAAACTACTCTCTTCTTCCTGTATTCCCCAAAAGGTTCTTTTAAAACAATTTAAGCTGGTAAACTGCCTCTTTCAATGCTTAGGTATTTGGACCTGAAACAACTCAGGAAGAGTTCTTCGATGGTACTGTGAAACAACCAGTACAAGACTTTCTGGAGGGACACAATCGTCTCATTTTCACTTATGGTGTGACAAATGCTGGAAAAACCTACACATTCCAAGGTACTATTAACATTTTCTTGAGCAATGAAATTACAAAAATCTGTGTGCAGAGGCTTCTGAGTTAGCCAAATATTATTATTCAAGTGCCTGTTTTTGTTTTTGTTTCTTGTCCTGTGTATAAGCTTACCTCCATTACACATGTATTGGGACTTTGCAGCTCTCCCTTACTACACAATAAAACAAATAAAAATTGGTAAAAACCAACAAAATTGCTTCTTTGTACTGAAGACAGGGACATGTACATTATTCAAAATATAAACAGACTGTACACAGGTTAAACTGTGTTGGTGCACCTCTTCATAAGATAAAGTAGCAACCAGAACTCAAAATGCCTATTAGCTACCTGCTAACAAACTTGGAATACTAGGTATCTTCAGAAAGTGAATGTTAGCTTCAAATGGAGAGTAGTATTAATTGATCACAATGGTCAGATTACAGGCCAGTTCTGAAACTTGTTTGCACACCTGTTTTGGGTGTGTATGGGATTCAAATTGTCGAAAGCTGCTAAGGTTATTACTGACAGTAACACCTTTTAACACAGAATGGTTAACTTTTTATTTTTATTTATTTTTTTAAAATCCAGTTTTAACTGGATTTGTGTGTGTGTTGGGGGTGGGGGGGTTGTGTTGCTTAAACAGTATGCTTCTTTAGTTCAAGTCACTTTCACTTAGGCATGTTGGAAAAATTTACCAGGCTAACATGGCATTTAGTTAAATTCACTGACTATCATTAGATGGATTAAATGTAAATTTTCACTGAACCAGATATAAATGTGAAACATGTCTTGATAAGTTTATGTATCCAAAATATTTCAGACTTTGTTTATTAAACATTTTATATGCTTTTTTGTTTGTTTAAATTCCAGTTGATATACTAATATGGATTAACACAAATCACGAGTATAAAGTTAATAAGAAATATATCATTCACTATTTGCTAATATTTTTAAAATGTACAATTAATAAGAATCTGAAAATATTAAGCTTTATAGTGTATGTAATTTATCCTTCCAGGTAGCAAAATGATGTACCAAATCTCTGTAAAGACTGTTTCTGAATCTATATGTTTTAATGGTTATAACGACCAATGAGTGTGCCTTTCTTTAGAAAATAACTGAAGTACAAATGGGAAAGCTGATGAAAATTTGATTATTTTAAATTGCCTAAATTTAAATCAATCCACTCTGCTCCAATACTCTGCAGTATTTTTGTACCGTTAAGTCATTATCACTGCAAGCCAGCAGATGTCATCCTTCATTTAGTTCCAGAACTTTTCCTATGAATGAAAGGAAAATAGGCCATACCTATCCTTGTATTATGATCTAGGATTGAAATCATACAGCAGCCATAGTTGTTGTTTTGCTAATTAAGTATTAATTATCCAGAAATACCAGGTAGTGACAACACTGTTCTGATTGATCTTATGGAGCTATCTGGAATTGATTCAATTACTGAAACTATGAATCAATTGCTTTATGAGCAGTAATAACATTTTTATGGCTGCATCCTGAAGAACTGATGATGGGTTATGGTTAATAGCACTAGCAACTCTTCTAGATGGTCACTAATCTCAAAAATTGCTCTTGCTTAAATATGTAACAATCAGTTCCGGATTTCTAATCTCAAATAGATTACCTGAAAGTTTCAGAAAATTTAGCAGTATTAACTTCTGTAGAGTCTTGTGGGGTATTTTGGAAAAGCTGTGAAATATAGCAAAACTCTCAATTCAAAGCAATAAAGTGTGAGAGACTGTCAGGCAATACAAAAGGTACACTAAATTTAAATAACTCATCCTCTCCATTTATTAGAAGAAATGGAGAAAAGTGTCTTTCTTTTCAAATTGTTGATTAAGGACTATACAGCAAGTACTATTAAAACACACTCTTAGTGGCTTCCTTCCCTGTAGTTAGCCAGTTTCCACTTGTTTGTGAGGCTCTTTCCAACAGCAACAAGGGGACAATTCTATCTTTAAAAATACTTGTAAAAACCACAATGCTGGAATGGGTGTGGAGAATGGGAACAGATATATTGAAACTTTAAAACAAAAAACCTGGCTGGATTTCAAGTTGATGACATCCCTATGGACAATTGCTCTTTTAAAATATCCCAATGAGCTGTAGCCTCAACATAGGCTCTTGGCATCATCACTATTTCTTTACAATTAGTTTGGCTGCCAGTACCAAAGACAAAGTTCCTATGGTAATACTGCACTTTTGTATTTAACATCGATGGTTTAAAAGAATTTTAACACAACAGAGTCCTTTGAGTCACTGGTTATGAATGTAAGGTGCTCGTGAAATGTGGTGGTGGGGACAGGGGAGGTGAGCCATAGTGGAGTAAAATGTCTTTCAGATTGCCTTGCCAACACATATGAATCCTTGCATTCTGCTCTAGTCAAATTCTCCCAGCAAAGACTCCCTGTCAGTCAGATTGGCATAGGGTTACAGTTTTGATACTTAGGCAAATTGCCATCAGACATACATGAGATCACTTGTGTATCTTTCTATTTGGAGGCAGGATACTCCACCTTTATATGTGGCACTTAGTAAATGTAGTACAAGAGAAGTTGTAGTGGGTAAGCCTCCCTGCTTGGGTAGGTAAGCAATTACAAGATGCTATGACCTGAATTGTCCTTATGAATTTGATAATTTAATGCCGTGTCCTTATTTTCCCCCTTGAAGTATTGTCAATATAATTTCCCACCTTTTTGGTCTGAATCCACTAATTGGTTCACATAACTGTTCCCTCTAAGCACTCAATGCTCATGCCTGAGGGCATGTGTGGAGAACAAGAGAAATATCCGCAGTTATATGAAACTTTGGTTTATCTGATTCTGTCTGACTACACAGTGAATTAAAAGGCATGGTTAGGAAAAGCCAGCAGGAAACAAAATAATAGAAGAGGTGTCAGTGTAAACAACATCAAGGGAATAATGGATGGGAAACTCAGTTGGAAGATGCTCTTCCCATGCACCAGCAAAAAGTCGCACAGTTGTAATATCAGTGCCAAAGTCTAAGGATCAAAAGGGCCATAAACAGTTAAAAATTCTCAGGCAGGGGAGTTTTCAGCAGTTCTTGGAGCATGTATTCTGCCAGTTAGATACAGAGGCAGATAAAGCAGTAAACACTGTCTCTGCGTGAGATGAGGGTCGGGAGTTGTGGCGTGGAAGGGGGATTTAGGTTAAGTGGAACTTTTGCTATCCTTGCAAGGTGTGGATAAGACCAGCTGTATAAAAGCTTTTGTGGTCTTAACCCTTTTCTCAAACTGTTATGTATCTTTGGGTGGATAAACGTACATTTGTGTGTTTTGAAGAAGCTGCTTAAGTCACTTTAATTAGTCAATGGTCACAGTTTACTGGAAAGAAGTTTCTATCAGTTGCCAAATATAGTTGGACCTGCTGGTTTAACACAGTCAAAAGCTAATGGAGGAGTAGCTTAGTTCAAGACACCCAAGGTTGAACTATGTACTTCTGCTCTGTCACCTGAGGAATGCACTTGAGGGATTACAAAAGTATCTAAAGTGTAACTTACCTGTAACAATGATGGCATATGAGAAGGAATTACCCTACTTCCTTTTTACTGCTTGCAGGGAAAGATGAGAGTTCTAACTTCTTTACTGATGTTTTACTTCCAAGAGTTTCCAGGGCCTTGATTTTGCTCTTGTATCTTGATTACAGGGACAGAAGATGATGTTGGTGTTCTGCCAAGAACTATGGATATGTTGTTTAAAAGCATTCAAGGCAAACTATATCCAGAGATGGATTTCAAACCCCTTCGATGTAGAGATTATATAAGGCTGACTAAAGAACAAGTGAGAGAAGAAATTGCTGTTAAAAATTCAGTACTTCGTCTAATGAAAGAGGTATGAGTATTCTTTATATAGTATGCATGTACTGTGTGTGTGTGTGTGTCCTTTTAAAAAATATTGACTTACTGAATTCATAAGAGTGATCTTATTTTCATGGAAATAAGGTGAAGCAGCACTCAAGCATGAATGTGACTAAACATTTGGCTATGAAACTTGTAGAAATGAAAAGGAAACTTTCTATTTTCCTGTTTTAAAAAAAAAAAAAATGGGTTTTAGGAAAACTGAAATAAAGCAAAAGGAGTGGTTTGAAATGAGTTGTTTGATGGAGCTTCATCTCATTATTCCTGCCTGCTGTTCTGCTCTGTAGTATGCTGAAACATTACTGTATTCTTGGATTTTGGTGGGGTGGGGGGGGATCTGAAAAGCAGAAGTTGAGGAATCTAGTCTCTTGTAAACATAAACATCAAATAGCTGAACAAACAAGGAATCCTGTACCACTTTTAAAGACTAACAGATTTATTTATTGCATGAGCTTTCGTGGGAGAAAATCCCATTTCATCAGATGCTTGAAGTGGGATTTTTCTCCCATGAAAGCTCATGTGATAAATAAATTTGCTAGTCCGTAAAAGTGCCAAGGACTCCTTGTTTGTTTTGCTGCACTAGACTTGCATGGCTTCCCCTTTGGAACTTATCAAATAGCTGAGTGACTTTATATTTAAATACCATCTGCCATGATATAGAAACAAAATTCTGAAGTGTATATATAATCACAAATAAAAATAAAGAGGGAGTGTGAAGTTGGAACTTTATAAAAAAGGGTTGTCCTTTCTTTAAAAGGTGGATTCAAAATTAACCCAAATAACTTCCGGACTGTCTCTGGATATTTTGGCTGTGGTGCTTTTGGTAGAGTGTAGTGCATCTATTGTAGCAAACTTCAACTTGGGGTAAAATGAAAGTTTTCCAAAGGGAGGAAAGATGACAGTTAACTCCACTTCAACCCAAACTTAATTACAAACCTTTGTGTAAAGAGCACAAAAAATAGTCAAAGATGTTTAAAATAAACCATTGATTAGGAGACGAAAGACCAGATGACAGCAATAAATAAAACTTAGCCAGAGGTCTTTCCAGAGTCAGAAGAGTGGCTAACTGATCTATATGCTGTGTGCTTGTGCTGTAGTGTCTGGAATTAAATTGAAATTTACAGTCAGCTGCATTTTTGTTTGTTTGTTTGCTCTTTCTTCCTTCTTCCATATCTTTGCCTTATGAGCCTGGATTAAATTTTATCAGGATGTAAGATCTACCACCTAAAACTGACTTTTTTTCAGCCATGATATACGATACTGTCACGCAAGTATTTTGAAAACTGAGTAAATCTTCATTTTAAATTGCTTCCAATTTAAATGTGCTAACTACTTTTTACAGTATTTGAAGTCACTCTTTTGTTCAGTGCGGTGATGCTCTGCCTAGAGGAACACAATCTCAAATGCTAATGTGTGGGCAATATGATTATGATATTTATTGGGTAACTTACTATTCTCTTTGATCTTTATTCCATTCCTATGGGTACCCTGTCACTTCTGCAGCATTGTTACGTTTTTTTTTTCCTCTGGTGAGGATAAATGTGGCTGACCAGAAGAGAGCCTCAGAGTTACGTGTGAAACTATTTCCTTGCTACCACTATCCCCCTCCCTCCCCAATCCTTTTAAATAATATGCTTCTGATAGCTAGCAATCAAGGGAACAAGATGTAGATGCTGAGTGGTTTTTGTTTCCTTCACTAAACTTTGGGGTTGGCCAGTGTAGTGTCTATGGATAGCAAGCTGTTTGGCTCAGAACGTGGATTTAAATTCGCAGATTTAATTAAACTACTTTTTTTTTTTTTTTTTGGTATCCTATGTATGATTATCTAGCCTTTGCAAAATGTATAGTAATGTCTGACATACTATATAGTTCCTGTGTAATAGCAGAGTAAAGGAGAACAAAAAATTATGTCTATTAATCAAAAGTGCTCTGAAGTGCAGTTATTACAATTTGGAGACAATATTTGTCTAATTTTTTAATAAACGAAGACACTCTGCAGACTGTGTATTGTCTAAGCTAACTCTACATAATTCAAACAAAATCAACTGCTTCAGAGCTGTTACAGAGAAGTACTCTCAAGATAAATTTTATAACGCATAGAAACCGGTAACTAAATTTTGTTAGATACCAACTGTAACTTATGTCTTAAAATTCAAAGACTTGTTTTGTTTGTTTTTTAATCTGGGTCAGGGAACAGTTAATAGGATAAAGGAACGTACCAGACACAGATTGATAGACTACACTGGGGACAAAGGCTTTTAACCTACGCCCAAAGATTAAAATCTTGGCCCCATAGATGTCAGTAGAAAAACTCCCATTTATATCAGTGGGGCTAGGATTTTGATATGTATATATAAAGTTAAATATCCTCTTTGAAGTTTTAGTGCTATAATCACTTGGATTTTGTGTCCGTTGCATGAATCATTTGATGGGATTTCAGTTTATTATGGGCATTGTTTCCATATAAAGAACCTCACTTTTAATCCATGATGCTTTCTTTTGTATGTCCACTGTATTTAGTTGTATGCTTTCTTTTGTATGTCCACTGTAGTTCTTGGTAGATTAAATCCCATTTCTGCTTTTTATAGTTGGACTTCATTACTTTTTCCAAAAATGGATATTGGAAGTATATAAAAACTTTAGTAGTAGTAGGAGGAGTTATTCTTCCTTTGATTTACAAGTATAAGTTTAGCAGAAAATGGTACCCCATAGTTTTTTGGAATCTTATATTTTTTTTATTTCAGCTTGAAGCAGACTTTAGTGTGGGTCTGTTAACAAAATATGTGGTGATACAACCATTTTAGTTAAGCTCTTTAAATAAGCATTCTAGTTTTGCTGCAGTTCCAAGCTTATTAGTTGGAAGTGCAAATCATTAGAAATTTGGATATGCTGATTTCTTGTCCTGTGACATTAGTAGCCACTAGAAACTTCATTAATCTACTAAACTTAGGTTGGTGAACTATTGCTAAAACTGATAGGCCTTTTGTGGAGCAGCAATACTCAGTTACAAAACTGATGGGCTTAAATGCCTTATATTATTAAGTTGACATGATGTAATAAAGACAGTACATTTGAAAATCCATCTTTGTTCCTTCTTATATCCTTTTTATAGGTAGACTCTCAAAACAACATAAACAATCACAGCAAAACTTCAGAATCATCTGAAGGTATGTTCTATATTAAAACCATTTCATTCTCTCCTCCCCCTCTTTTACTTTTAGAGACTGAGGGTAATTCTCTAGAGATCAGTAATTCAGTGTCAACCAAAGTTTCTAGTGGTTGAAAGTGTTTGACATTTGATAGCTGTTGTTTGGGTTGTGGAAACAAATTTGGTTTGTATACAGTTCCTTGTGGATGGGTCTCATGGCACAAACCATTCCAACTGGTAGAGTTGGCAGAGTGGTCAAGGGTTCAGTATGTAGGCTGAAGTACTCGTCTAGGTCAGAATTAAGGCAGACTGCAAAGTAGAATTGGCTATGGCGGGAGGAACTTGTCCTGATGGTGGTGTCTCTAGTGCTATCATCTTGGCAACTTTTGTAAGTAGTTGATTATAACTAAACTTATCCTATGGGAGAAAACCAAAATAGGGCCCATAGATATGTCAAATAATATTCTCCATGGTGTTTTAAAAGGGAACTTAAAAGTAGTATTAAATTGGCAAGCATGTTCTAAAGAGAGAGTTCAATTTTGTAATAAAACTTGGTTTTAACCCACTTACTGCTCCAGAAGGAGAGCAGGAGAAATGCAAGAATTCTCATGATAAATGTACTGCAAGTAGGAAGAGATTCCAAGTTGCCCCAAAAATGTTAATGGCTTATGGGTCACCCAAAATTCTTACTCTCATCAAATAGTCTTATCTGAATCCATGTTCATGTTTTGTAATATATGATTTGTCATTTCTGTGTTGAAAGGTTATTATATTTAACTTTTAACTCAAGTTCTATTGCTCTAAAAGCTTCATTTTTAGTAGAGCATTTGTGTAATGCAGTAAATGTTTTTGGCAGACTTGGAAGAACCTATAAAAGAACCTGAACAATCTAGCAAGGGTATGGCAAGCTGCACAAAATTTTCTGTTTGGGTTTCCTTTTGTGAGATTTACAATGAGTGCATTTATGACTTATTGCTTCCAATGTCAAATGACAAGAAAAGAAGGATGCTGCGTCTTGCTCAAGACATCAAAGGCTGCTCTTATGTAAAAGGTAACTAAAATATCACTTATTCTCATAGGCAGCAAAACTTCTTTGAATTTTAGTTGTATTCATCCCTTTGTCGGTATTAAAGAACGGGAACAAACTTTGTAGTAGGATAGAAATGTCTTTATCCTGACTATGAAGCATGAGGAATCCATTCTGAAAATGGCATTTTATTCCCAGGTTTCACAACCTCCCCATGTAAAGTGATCAAGTATATGTACATGTATACATGCACTTTAGTAGGAGGTCTTCTATAATGTTCCCCTAATTTCTAGAGTGCATCATAGGATCCTGCATCCCATTCCCTAATTTTTCCTATACAAAACTTTATCCAAGTCACATTTTTCCTAATATCATGAATATTGGTTTGGGTTTACATAGTCTATTGTTTTTAACAAAACAGTTCCAAAGACAGTTCGGTTTTTTGATAATTCTAGGAGGAATATCTTGCCATGTAGTATCTCTATCTGGCAAAAGCTCGGCTTCACTCTTATGGTAGTTCCCTTTTTGTGGGAGATTTTTATTTCAAATCTTTCAGGATCGATCATAGTGAACAGATTTCCATCCTGGTCACAACTAGGCTGAAATATTAATAAATCCAAGCCCTTGTAAAAGCTCTGACTTGCCTGTTTTCCCTCCCGACCTCAGCATAAGTCATACAGGAAATAGACCTAACCAACTCCAGTTTAGAAGGCCCGGTAACGCTTATTTGTGGGCATAGGGCCTGATGGTGGTTTTTACTTTTGTCATCTCCTTTGTGAGGCCTAGGTTCAGACCTGATTATCTACACAGCAATTAAAAATCCATGATTGATCCATGCCAGCTGACTCAGGTTTCGGAGCTGTTTAACTGCAGTGTAGATGTTTGGGTGCTGGCTGGAGCCTGGGTTGTAGGCTCTGCAAGGTGGGAGGGTTCAGCCAAATGTCTGTAATGCAGTTGAGCAGCCTCTTGGTCCAAGCACTCGGAGTTGGAGTGAGCTGGCAAGACCAGCTGCGGGTGCCTAACTGCAGCGTAGAGTAGACCTACCCCAAAAAACTAGTGAAATTGGCATACACCCCACTCATTGCTTTCTAGAGATTCTAAACATGTATTTTATACAGAATCAGAAAGAACGTATTAGATTCAGGTCTTTGTCCAGTCTTCAGTACATACTGTTACACTATCTCAAAAATTCAAGGTTGCATAAACAAAACAAAAAGACAAAAAAACCTGATACTCGATTTTTATCACAGTCCAGTATTATGTCAAGATCTTACACTGGCTAACTTTATTGTACTTTTAGTTATCAAAAGGTGAAATCTTAATGTTGCTTGAAGTACATTTAGGGTGGTTTCAGGTACAAACTCTATTGTGTTTATCAATATGGGTTTCATTATTTTGTAGGCTCAAAAATACCAATCAGTGGCCTTTTTCAATACAATTGGTTCCATTTAATTTTAAAGAGTTGTAAGAGTGGGAATTGCTCTTGACAAGAGGGCATGGTAAAGCAGAGACAGTTGGGATAAAAATATTTCTCTACTGTTAATCAGGAAATACGAATTATATAATGCATGGCCCATTAAAGATGGACTTTACAAAGTAATCTTGGTGTTTCTTCTTAAGATCTGCAGTGGATTCAGATTTCTGATTCAAAAGAAGCTTTTAAACTTCTGAAGCTAGGGTTGAAGCACCAAAGTATTGCTTGTACGAAACTGAATACCTACTCCAGTAGAAGGTGAGAGAGCTGTTATTACTAGTATTATTTAATATAGGGTTGTAGAACACAAAAACATAGTGGCCAATTCTTAAAATCTCTGTGAAACTTGTTTTGATGGGAGAGCCCAGGTCATCATTAGGCTCTGGATTTGACCAACTTTAATGGTGGAAAAACTGCTTTTGTTTGTTTTTGTTCAAATCTTGCAATGAGATGGACCTACGTAAAAATTAAACACTCTGCTGAAATGCCTTCCTCTGAAGGTAAGGCATTTAGCTGTTAAGTTTGTTCGCCTTTATAGTCCAATCTCATTTAGGGTTTGAAAAGTCCTGGGGCTTTTAATAATAAAGAGGGTATTTGGATGTAGGGATAGTCTGCTACTTTGCCTGTTGAACAAATTTTAAGAAGACTCCCTTTAGATCTCAAGTGTGTATTCACATGAGAACATTCAGGGTGCTGAGTTAAGGTAAATTTTCATGTTATAGTATATCTTCAAATCTCCATACAGGTATTACAGAGACTAAATATTTTGAATTTTAAGTAGTGTTGAAATTGCACCATTTTAAAAACATTTGTATCTGCATCTTTTTAGTCACAGCATATTCACTGTTAAAATGTTAAAGATTGAAGATTCTGAAGCACCACATGTAACACAAGTCAGTGAGTAAGTGACTGTTTGTTTCAAAGTAAACACTAATTTTGCTGACTTAAAAACACCTGAAAAGCGAAATAACAATTAATCTGTATTTTCAGATTGGTTCTCTGTGATCTTGCTGGCTCAGAAAGATGCACCAAAACCCGCAATGAAGGTGATAGGTTGAAAGAGAGTGGAAATATTAACACTTCTCTACTGATTTTAGGCAAATGCATCAATGCACTCAAGAACAGCCAACAGTCAAAGTAGGTGCTGATATGATTGTTTAAATTTTTGTAACTTTGAACAGCTAATGGTATCATTCTAAAGGATGTAGCACAAATATTAACTGTAGTTGTGCTAGAAGAAGCAGTTTGATAAATTTCCCATGAATCTTCAGTCCAAATGTGCAAATTTTCTGGAAGGTCTGAGAAAACTGCTCTTCCTGGGTGTTTTTGAAAATGCACCAGTTAATGCACTTTTCAGACCATTTTGCTATTCATTTTGTTGATTCAAATTTTTACATATTTTGAAACTTGCTTAGTCTTCTGTGATTAGTGACTCTGACTTACTTGTAAACCAAGCTTTGCCCAGCTGTGTGCCCTCTTATGTGAAGGATGTATCTTCTGCTGGTGCCTGGATATTGAATGTCAGGACTAGCATTAAGGTATAGGCCTGGCCAGTGAATAACAAGAGGTTCTCAACAGCAAAGGTGACAACTTCAAGAGGGGTAGCTGTGTTAGTCTATTTCAGCAAAACAAATAAGGAGTCTTGTGGCATTTATAAAGACTGTAAAAACATAAATTAATACATTCGTTAGTCTTTAAGTGCCACAAGACCCCTTAACAGAGAAGTGAATCAGAAGCAGGACTGCAGCTATTAGTAGGTCAAATTCCAAGTGTAGCAGGGAGTCTTCAAACTTATGATAATGCAGAGAGCAGCTATCCTGGGACTGTAATTAATGGATGCCACCGGACACCATATCGCATCACAATGGCTTTACCTCAGTTCCATCTCTCTTTATCTAGAGGGCTAGCACAGAGCCCAAGTACCACTTCAGTGCTTTCTATATCCTCAAACTAAGGCATAATGGTGCATAGGCTTCATGATGGCTCTGCCCGGGGTGACTTTTCCCTTTAGGAAATAAATGGTTTTATGATACATTAAACACAAATAGAAGTTTAGCCAATGTTTTAAAATGACTGTCCCCCCCCCCCAGCTTCAGATGATGCATCTTCTTCTGGGCATCCCTACAACTCTTGTGATTGTACAGTCTCACTCTTCTTTCTCTGGACACATACCCCCCCTCTCCCCCCATTACTTTATGTGAATTCTATGCAATCCAGACTGCACAGGACAAACAGTGAAACTGGCTAAATACAAAGAGCTGTCAAGAACATGCAGGAAGCCAAGTATTTTTCTCTAATTTTACAGTAATGTGAAGTACTAAAAGTACCTATATGATGTAGAATCTTGAAGTGTGATAGTTTACTATGCCTCTAATAAATCTTTAATGCTTAAATTTCTAAGACCCTCAATGTGGTTTGTTCTGTGTATAGTTAAAGAATCTGGGAGTTGCAGATTGAAATGTTATGGCTGAGGCTTTCTCTCTTGAGTGTACTAGACTGTATCTAACTTTGATATTGTTTTTAGGCTGCAGCTGCATATACCATTTCGGGAAAGTAAATTAACTCACTTCCTTCAAGGCTTTTTCAGTGGAAAAGGGAAGGTGTATATGATAGTAAACATCAGCCAGTGTGCTACTGCATATGATGAAACGCTCAATGTGCTAAAATTCTCAGCAATTGCACAAAAAGTAAGTGCACTATAACTGTAGTTTTATTTTTAAAGTCTTCACAGTTACATTATGGAGATATACAGATGTTAGAACTACTCAATTAATTTGTACTTGCACTTAAAGCAAGTCTAAAATCTTTCCTATATCACACTTCAGTGCTTTAAGTTTTTTAATTTAGTCTCTGAATTTAATCATTCCTCTTGATCAAATTAAATGTTCTGCAGTTTTTCCTGGTTGAAATACTTGAAAGTATTGAAAGGACCTTTAAAAAATGAGCCTTTGCAAAAAGCTATTGCAGTTATAATACTTTCTTGGGCTTCTCCAGCTAGAGAGCCATTATCCCTGGCAATTCCAAACTTCACACACCATACAGCTTGTCATATCTCTGATGTGCTTCAGAAATTTTAAAATATGGATGTTAAATCCAAGCATCCTGTCCATCTGTTGGTAAGCTATTTGTTCTCAGCAAGCATGTGGTGGGAAGTGCATCTATATTTTTTCTCCCACCCCCTTGAATTCCTCCAGTATCTGGGGGAGTTTCTTATTCTCCAGTACTGATTGCAATCTGAACCTGTAAAAGGGCCTCTGAAGCTCCTGAGAAAGTCTACTACTGTAATTCTTGCCACAATAACATATCAGCAGTTCTTCTATGGCAAAAAAATTAGCAAATCCACCCCTGAGATGGCTTTGTCCCTAGCCAATCGCCTATGATTCACTCCAGGAGATCTCAGAACAGTGCCGTTTCTTCATGATGCTTGTTCTCTGTGCTCTGAAAGCAATCCTGTTTTGTAGTGTGGCAGAAAAATTTCAGGTACGGCAACTTCAAGGAGCCATTGCTAAACTAAATAAAGAATAGTCCTCAGTTGCATGCTAAATGAGAGCCATAGCTGCAGGGTTCTTTCACAAGTGCTCAGTAGTCTGTCAGTGTCTAACATAATTTGACAACCTTTTTCCCTCTACAGGTTTGTGTTCTAGATACTTCTAATCCTCCCCAAGAACAGCTATTTGTCCAGAAGCCTACAAGAGAAGGGTGTCTCATAAATAATGCTGACACTAAAATGCAGGTAGTCAGAAAAAGAGCCACTGTGCTTTGGGACAGAAGCCTGGAAGATGTGATAGAAAATGATGATGATGATGATGATGATTTAGCTGTGGTTAACTGTGACGCACATGAAGATCATGATATGGCAAAAGAGATGCCGGAGGAAGGGGAAGAGCATGATATGGCAAAAGAGATGCCAGAGGAAGGGGAAGAGCAAGATATGGCAAAAGAGATGCCGGAGGAGGAAGAGGAAGAAAATAAAGTAATTATTGGAAAAGAAGAGTATTTGGTATGTACCAGGAATACTTTTAGGAGTCAATACAATGTAACTCCCTATCGGTAAGCGGCATTCTTCCGATGATGTATTTTGGGTGACTGAGGTATGCTGCCTCCTTCAGAAAGCTGTGTAAAAACTGCTTTTAAACTCAGATTGAAGATTTGGACATGATTTAGTTTGGTTTCACATTACTGGAAAGTCTTGTCTAATGTATTGCACTTACAGCATGGGCAAGCTGTGGAGGTCAATAATGTAGAAAATCATTTATGCCTGTATTCCATACATGCAAGAGCTCTGTAAGCAAACTTTCTTATGTGCCTCAGTATGCTCATTAGTTAAATCTGAGACAGTACTAGATTTGGATACCATTCTTGTTTTAGGTTGTATTGTTCTATATATTCTCCAGTTAACCCTCCTATAGAAACAATGTCTATTTTAAAAATACACTGTTCAAACCCCTAGATTTTAACCTTGTTTTAACAGATAAATCATCCCAATCTTTCTTACAAAGTTCCCCCCATTACAGTATGATCCATCATAATGTTCTTGGGATTCTTGAATATGGTTATTTTGTGTGCATTTTTATACAGTACTGCAGCTTTGCACTGGTAAAATAATTTACTAACATTGAACCAATCTATTGATAATGGTACCAGAATTGGACACAATGATTGCTCACATCTCACAATTAAATCTGAACCAATATTCTCTTTCTGAAGAGCTTTATTGGAGTGGTATTACAAAATCTTTCTGAAAACATTCCTTTAGAAAAACATTAAAAGATTACTTGATCATTGTAGAGACTACTGAATATAATAGAAGACTTAAAAAACAAGCTGATTAATGAGAGAAAAGATAAGTTACTCTTGGAATTAAAAATTCGTGAAGAAGTCACACAAGAATTTAGTCAGTATTTTGCTCAACGGGAAACAGATTTCAGGTAAGTTAACTTTTTGCTTAAGTTTCTTATAGTCTTCTAGTTGTATGTAGCTTACACTGTTGTATAACTCTGTCTTTTAGTCTTAAACATGGGTGGTCAATACTTGTATTTCTACAGTTGCATGTAAAATGAAATAAAATCAGAGCTAAATACTTAATCATGGGGAAGTTTTAAAATATCTGCCCCCCCCACCTCCACCTTGAGTGGAGCCTTATTCCAATATCAAATCTGACTTTTTGTCTTAGCTTAAACCCCTTCTCAAGAAGCATAAGTTAATCTAACTAAGTTTTATTTCTTTTATACCAGAATAAGGATCTATACAAGCATAACCCATTTTAAATATGTTTAAATTCATGTATCTGGTTATAACCAGATTTTCTGTATATATAAGGCTTCAATTATTAAATGGAAGGGGGAACTAAAGCTAGAAAGCTTTTTGTTTCATGAGGTCACTGTGTGGGTGGTTGTGTTTTGTCTATAAAAATGGATGGATTTGGTCAAACAAAATTGAAAGCCACTCCGCCAACCTCTTTAAAAATTGTGTAGGGTAGTATTCTTTGCAAGGAAAAAGACTTGCAAATTGATTTTTGACTTCTCTGGTCTTTCCCCTCAGCTTTCTCACTCTGAAATCCTTTTTTCTTTCCCTGTCAAAGTTAGTTCAAATCCACTACCCAAGTTCCAGAGGGGTAGCTATATTAGTCTAGTTCCGTGAAACAAACAAGTAGTCCTGTGGCACTTTTAAAGACTAATTTATTTATCACATTAGCTTTTGGTGGGTAGAATCCCACCTCATCAGAGGCATGAAATGGAGGTTACAGTATGAAAGTGGATATATAAATGCAGAGACGGGTAAGTCACAAGGTCAGATCAAAAATTGTGACATACATGTTGCTTTCACAGTGTGTAAACTTTGCATTAAACAAATAAAAATAAAAAAAATCTAGTATTCTGGTTTGACTGATTTAATCCACTGAAAGGTTAAAACACTGAAAGATAAATGGCAGTTCTGAAGTTTCAAGATCTCAAGTGCCAAGGCAAAAAAAAATTGTCATCTCATTGGGAAAGTGAAGGACATAATGTTTTTCCAATAGATTTAAACATTAAGTTCTGCTAAAATCACAGGAGGAAAGTTTGTGGCAAACATACTCTAGTTCATGGGCTGATTTATAAATGCTTTCCAAAACAAACAAACAAAAAAAAAGTTTTGAATTCTGGAAGTCCTGAACTAGTGATAAAACTTTGGCATGATTTTGGATAGACTTTGGACATTTGCAAATTCCAATCCCTATATCAACTGCAGGTGTGCCCTCATCCCGTAGGGAACGTAAGTAGCACGCTATCATGCTATAAGTGATTTTGGTATGTGAGGCTCAAAAGCTGCTTGAATGGGACTCTGGATGAAATGTATACACAAACTGAGTTTACAGTTTACCTCTAGTAAGATGCACAAATCAGAAAACCATGTGAAATCCTTGATCTGTATAATTTTTTTTCATAACTTTTAGTTACAGAACTATTTCTGAACACAAGGCTAATAAACTTGTGAAGTTAGCTATATTAAGTACAACATACAATTAACCCTGCTCACAAAATGAGAATATGAGTATTTTTCCATGCCTGTTAAAGTCAAAACTTGCTAACATTCTTTGGTATTTTTTAAATAAAAAAATGTAATTTCTAGTGTTAAACCCTTTAAATACAGACAATGCCTTTCTCATGAAAGAGAGTTGCTGGAAGAAACTTCCGAACAACGCTTGGAAATCTACAAGAATCTAGTAAAAGAATGTACCAAAAACCTGGATGAAGAACAAGAGATAAAGGATTCCTCTTGTAATGAAAGAGCTGGAATGCTGGTATTTTTCACTTAAATAGTATTGAAGGATCTGGCTATGTACTCTTATCTAACACATGTTAAGGGATGATCACTTTGTATGGTTAGGTGTTAATGTAAATTGATTCCAAATACCAAGGAATTTGTTATAGTGATGCCTTCAAGAATCCCTGTTCCAAGTAGGGTAGATCTTATTTCTTATTAAACTAGAGATCTGTACATTTTCTCTTGTCATGAAACAACTCTCAACAAGATCTGTTTTGGGGATTTTTTTTAAGGGATGAAAATTCAGGCATGTGCACTGTAAGAAGAAAACAAGTAGTTCAGGTTCTAAAATGTAGACTCAGTGCATTGAAAGGATGGATTCAAATATAAGCTATGAATGCATCTAATATGAATTTAAACACAAAACTTAATTTCAGTGATGTACTTATTCTGGGAGACTTTAGGCTCGAGCCCCTCACATTTGATATGTTATGGGACATCTCAAGCAATGGAATTGCATATGCACCTAAGACATAATTGGGCAGTGGTTCTTGTTTTTTTGACATGAGGCAGCATTGTCCTCTACTTTCCCCTGTTTCTTCTCTTCCTTTAAAAAAGAATTCCAAAAGGGTAGCCGTGTTAATCTATTGTAGAAAGACAACAGAGTCCTGTGGCACTTTTAAAGATAACAGATTTATTTATCGCATGAGCTTTCGTGGGAAAAAATCCCACTTCGTCAGACGCTTTCAAGATAGGAAAGTTAGAGTGGGAGGAGACTCCCCTGCATTTAATCTCCTCCCACTCTGTAACTTTCCTATCTTCAAAGCGTCTGACGAAGTGGGATTTTCTCCCACGAAAGCTCATGCGATAAATAAATCTGTTAGTCTTTAAAAGTGCCACAGGACTCTGCTGTCTTTTTAAAAAAGAAAATCCTGCATCTGTAACATTTCTATTTTACCTTTTACAAAAACGTATTAAGATTTCCACACTACCTAAAAGCAAGTGTCAAATTTTCTCTGCCATATTGGCATAAACCCAAGTAATAACAGAATTTTGCCCATAAACACGGTAAAGAAGTATAGTATCTTGAGTTGGAAGAATGTGAACTATAACACATCAAATGAACTGTCTGTGTCAATTTCAGAATTATCAAGTTCAATTAAGGAAAAAAAAAAGCTATGCACATATTCTATAGTACAAGATGTCATAAATCAGCATTAAAATCTGGGAATTCTTGGATTTTATGCTTTCCTTTCATGGACAAATTCATGAAACTGTTGAATTGTCCATAAAAAGGATATTCAAAAATTTGTCCAAGAAAACGTAGAGTTCTCTTATAGCTGATACCAGGTGATTTTAGCTAAATTGCTAAACAAATATAAAGCATTTTTCACTTCCTTTGCAGGAAGGAGGCAATAATGTACATCCTGTAAGGTGTATTGATCTTGAGGGGATGATTAATTCTCTACAAGATGATGTCAGTGATATTAAGAAGCAGGCAGAAGAAGCTCACAGCTATATTGTATCCTTAGAAGACCCGCAAGAAGCTATTGCTTGGCTTGAACAAAAACTGGAAAAAGTGACTGTTGAGCTAACCAAAACCAAAGAAGAGCTGACACAGAGAACTAAAGGTGAGTGGGGTAAAACAAGATTGATTCTGAACTAATGCAGACTTAAAAAAAATGTTAAATTCTAATGAATTAAGTGGACTGGATAGCTTAATCTGCTTAAGTTTTTTTTAATATTTACATTTTTAATGGTAGCTAGTTTGTATCTGCTCATATTGCGATCTTTCTAGTTAATCAAATTGTACGTTACCTTTGTTTTATTATGTTATTTTAAAGTTCAGGCAAAGGAAAAATGAAGCAATTTTAAGAAAACAATCTTTTTTAAAAAAAATACAATGGTTTATTTTATTACTTAAGTTGAAAAGGTGTAACTTTTTATTCTAACTTTAGGATAATTTTTTAAATATCATTGACTTCTATGGATTTCACATTTTTATGAGCATATATTTATCTATAAAATACAGTACTTTAATTTACCTTTCAACTAGTAATGATCTCACAAGATAACTGGTGCCTTGCCATATAACTACAATAGAATTCTGAGTATTCATTTGAATCCAGTTTGTGAAACTTTTATTCCAGACAATCCAGTGACTTTAAAATTGAGATATTTTTCAAGTTGTTGTTGAAGCAGTTACTCAACTACAATATATTTGAGGTGATCTTTGTCATGTTTAAAATGGAATCTAGCCTGAATGGAGAAAATTAACTCCACCCTCCCACCCCCAAATAAAAAAGCAGCTTGAGCACATACCTGCTATTGGGAAATGAATGAAACTGTCTAAAAGCTCTAGAGAATAATGGTAATGGCTGGAGTGACTGGCTAGTGGGTGGAATCAACTCTCTGAATGCTGAAGCCATGGATTTATAAACTGTTTGGGGAATTTGGTAGATTCTAGAAGCTGTATGGTATGTAGACCATATATTATATAGATAAATCTGACTAGCTCATTGGTCCTTAGTACTTTCTCAGTCTAACTGGTAAATATGAAAGCTGCTGTTATATGCTGGTAACAGATTATTAGTATTTAATGATTATTGCATCAGTGTGTGAACTGCTAATTTCAGTATGTCTAAAATTGAAGAAAGCGGTAGGAAACAGGTAATTGCATAGCCTTAAACAAAGAAAATAGATTTCTTCAAATAAACATTGAAACAAGTACTTATTAGCCAAAGAGATACAAATCTTCAAAGTGCAGAAAAAAAGATTAAAGATCAGTGTTCTTTTCACTGAAACTGCATATTGAAATGACAGAGATCTGTGTCACAATTTTGTCATTGAAATGTTGCTCTGGTGGTTTGTTTTGTTTGTCTCTTTTCTGGGCTTTCCACCTGCATTCAACGTGGCTCTGTTCAGAAGCCCTATCTGATTCTTTCTGATGCCCCCAAAATGTCAAGGGCAATTCAAGAATTGCTGCAAAGACTTAAAACTGTAATCTTGTTTGATTTGTTTGTTAATGCTAACACCTTCAGTGTGGCACAACATGAGAAATTTAGAGCATTTCACCCCAAATATTCCAAAGCAGACAGATTTGAGCTTACAGGGCTATTGTTGACTGCTGCAAAGTCAATAAATGAGAACTTTAAAGGAAGAGATGAAACTGACCAATTTAAAATAAGGAATACAATGGCTACAAGCATTCCACAGAAAGAACAGCTAAGTAGACTAAGCCCTATTAGTTCAGTCTGAAAAGAAAACAATGCATATTGTATCTAAGATGCTATCCATGAATACAGAGGAAGTAATTAGTACTCTGCCACTTGCTCAGATAGCTGAAATAAATCAGAATGGCTGTAATCATCCTATAAACTGATGATCACCAGTGAAAGTTCAGCATTCCTGAGGTTACATTTAACACAGTCCTAAAGCATCTTCTGAAACTTCTGTGGTTTTTTTGTTTTTTGTTTTTTTTTGGTTTTTTTTAAATGTAAAATCTGTTGCTTGGTTGACTGGGAGTGGAGGGTTGTTCATGTATGACTCACCTTTCCAGTCACACTCCGAACTTTCAGGAAGACTGTCTCTGTTTACATCTCACTACTATGAATTCTGAAATTTACATTGAGCACCAAGAGATCAGCACAGAAATGCACTTTTCCCCCAACAGATGCACACTGCTGAGGAGCTGAGCTTTTATAGTATAGTTGAAGTATTTTATGGAGGAATTTAACAGATCACAAGCTAATACTATTGCAGACTCAGTAAAAAGCTGGCTTTAGTTTATAATTTAATAAAGAACTGGAACCATGCTAAACAAGGAAAAGGTGAGGAGATGGGAGAAAATTTTTATAAAAACCTTTCCATTATTTAGAAAATAGAAAAAGCTGAATTGTGCAGAAAAGGGTCAAAAGATGTTGATTTTAATATTGAGTTGTTTCTATCTCGTACAACATTTTAAAACCTGGATTCAGATTCCTGTCCCAAAGTCTCTGCTTGTGCTCCTATTGGTTGTATCAAAATAGAGAGAAATAGTGGAAATTTGTAACTTTTTTTTCTTAAATAACAAAGTAAAAAACTCCTTTCCTGTCTAGCCTGCAGCAGCATTAGTCATGTATTTTCAGCATACTTAGAATAAGTGAAACTTTCCTAACAGATTAGTTGCTGGAAAAACAAATAAGCAAGAGAATCAGTGGATAAGGACAAATATAAACGGGTAGTGGGACTTATCTAGACTGACTCTAGACTCTCTTACTGTGTCCTACTTTTGGAACTACAAGCTTTTTTTGACACATGCCTGGATTTCATTCCCTTACCCATTTTTGGGTTTGGTGGCATTTTTCATGGCACAGAGTAGCTTTCCCATATTGGGACTGGAAAAACCACAATCCTCATTAAGGTCTCTAATGTTTTGAGCTGGACTTTGTGCGTAGGTATACAAGAAGAAGCCACTTTTTTGCTTAAAGTGTAATTATTGGATTATCTTAGTTCAGAAAATAAAGGACTATATTTCAACCATTTAAATAGTTAAACTTCATTTGAAAATAAAAAAAATTAGACTGCATCATTGAACTAGTCTCAGTGTATCTCAAATAGTGGCAAATTATTAAAATTTTATTATAGAAAGACTTCAGGCCTACTGAATGAACTACTAGTTTACAGTCTATTTACTGAACGTCAGTTTCTCTGTTTGATTACAGAGCTTGAACTGCAGGTGATTAGATTAAGTGAATCTACTCAACGAGTTGAAGAAGCTACAGAGGTAAATCTTTTTTTAAGACAAGTAAATACACTGAAACCAACATCTGCCTCAATTATTCATACAAAATTACAGTAAGTTAATGTTCTCCATCCGGTGGTGTCCCTGTAGGGGTGTTCCATTCCAGGTGTCCATCGCGTCGACACGCCGAGCGCGGAGGTCTTTGCTGCAGTCTCTGCTCGGGCCACATGTGCGCGGGCTGTCTCAGGATGCACTGGTGTTCTAAGCCACGAGTGAGTGGCTGGGCTCCATCAGTTCCTTTTCAACCATCAACTAAATTTCATAGTGTGTTTAACTGAATAGAGCTAGCACTGCTAAGGTTTGTTTCTCATTGTGTATTTTTTTTGAGTGCAAACGATTGAGTCACATTACAATGCATTCTTTTTATCTAAAACTTAAGAAAAATGTAACTTTTCTTTCATTTTAAAGAAAATGAAGACACAGAATAAACGGATTCAAGAGCTAATGAGCATTGTGGAGCAAAAGGATGATGTTATAAGTAGACTACAGGACTTAATATCTCATTTAGAAACTACAATAAAAGACTATGTAAGTTTTCAGCTCTTCATTTCTTAAAATGTACAGTACTTTTTTAATGCTTGTAATGACTGGTAAAAGACAGGAAACAGCATAGGAATAATGATCTGCTCTTAGAATGGAGAGAGGCAAATAGCAGTGTCCCCCTGGGATCTGTACTGGGATCAATGCAGCCCAACATATTCATAAAGGGTCTGGAAAAAGTACAAACAGTGAGGTGGCAATGTTTGCAGCTCCCAAAAGTTACTCAAGATAATAAATCTTTGCAGTCTGCTTTGGATTTACAACAGGATATGACAACATTTGGTGATAAAGCAACAAAATGGCAGATGAAATTCAATACTGATAAATGCAAAGCAATGCATGTTGGAAACCATAATTCCAATTATACATATAAAATGGTGGGATTTAAATTAGCTGTTACCACTCAAAGAGATCTCAGAGTCACTGAGCGGATGTTTTCAAAGAATTCTGTCCAGTGTGCAGTGACAATCAAAAAAGCTGACAAGTACCACAAGGCAAGAGCGGATATTAAGACAATAAATATCATCATGCCATTATATAAATCCATAGTGTACCCACATCTGGAATACTGTATGCAGTTCTGGTTGCCCCATCTCCAAAATACATTAGAAATGGAAAAGGAATGGAGTGGGGCAACAAAAATTATTGGGGTATGAAACAGCTTCTATACAATGAGCGATTTAAATAGAACAGGTCTCTTTAGCTTAGGAAAAAACCAATTAAGGGGGGATATGATAGAGGTCTACAAAATCTCAGATAGTGTGGAGAAAGTGAAGTTATTTACCACTTCACATAACACAAAAATCAGGTGTTGTCTAATGGAAGTAATAAGCAGCATGTTTAAAACAAACAAAAGGAAAAACTTCACACAATGCACAGTCAATCTGTGGAACTTGTTGCCAGCAGATTTTGTGACGGCCAAAAGAATTAGAGAAGCTCTTGAAGGATAGATCCATCAGTAGCTGTTAGCCAAGATGGTCAAGGAATAAGTCTGTGGAGTGACCATCTTATTTGGAAGAATGGATCTACAGTTGATGATGGAAAGAACTGGTGGGCAGGAGGCTAGAGTTAAAATATCATGAAAGTCAGTCAGTGGGAGACAAGTGAAGAAGAATTAAAACCTTGGCAGGAGGGGAGCAATAGTTTATTTAAAAGAGACTTTGGTGAGCATTTCAGAGGAGCAAGCATACAGCAGGAAATAAGTTGGAGACTGAGAAAAAGAGCAGCAGCCCCCAACACCACCAGTGTGGTTCTTTTTTATTAGAATGTGAGGAGAAGGAGCAGTGATGGAGACAGCGTTGCACTGAGAGCCAGATTTTGGTGCAGGCATGAATGTGGAGGAAGCAGGAAAAGAAGAGGTTAGAAATGTTTGGGGAAAAGGCAGGTATGGGTAGAGGGATGCTGATAAGGACACAGACTGAGGTTGGGGGTGTGAAATGAGTAGCCAGGACATTCTTTTCTTCCCTGCCTTTGAAACAGTTGACTGTACTGAGCTACTACTGTTGTAACCACTGAAAACCTTTGGATTAGGATGGGCAGGATGAGATAGTGCCTATAAATATATTGGTGGTGACTCAGTTTGTGTATCAAAATCCATTGTCAGCTAGCTTGAAGCAATCATCTGGTGAGTAGAAGGGACAATTATGATCACCTAATCCAGTGGTTTTCAAACTTTTTTCTCAGGACCCAGTTGAAAAAAATCATTTATGCCTGTGACCAAACAATTACATCTCTGAGCAATGTTTTCCAGTCTTTTGGTGGTGGCAACAGGGGGTGCCGCAACCCAGTACTGGGCCTGACCCTAAGTTTGAAAACCACGGGCCTAATCTGATCTCATGCACAATACAGGCCACAGAACCTCACTCACCCACTCCTGTAATAGACCAGTAACATATGAATGAGTTACTTAAGTCCACAAATCATGATTTAAAGACTTCTGGGTACAGAGAACCCACCAGCAAGTGACCTGTGCCCCATCCTGCCCAAAGCCTCTGCCAGTCTGTCCTGAGGGGAAATTCCTTCCCACTCTTAAACATGGTGATGTAGCTAAACCCTATGCATGAGGGCAAGACTCACCAGCCAGACACCTGGAAAAGAATTCTCTATAGTAACTTGGAACCCACTTCATCAAACATCCCATCACAAGCTGTTGGGCATTTTTACCACTAGTAATATAAGATTAGTTAATTGCCAAATTAGGCTGTCCCATCATACCATTCCCACTATAAACTTATCAAACTCAGCCTCAAAGCCAGGTAGGTTTTTTGCCGCCTTGATTCTCTTAGAAGGCTCTTCCAGAACATCACTCCTCTGGTAGTTAGAAACTTTCATTTAATTTCAAGTCTAAACTTCCTGATGGCCAATTTATATCCATTTATTCTTGTATCTACGTTGGTGCTGAACTTAAATAAACTCCTTTCCCTCCCTCATATTTATCTCTCTGATGTATTTGTAATGAGCAATCATATCTCTCTGTAGCCTTATTTTGGTTAAGCTAAACAAGCCAAGCTCTTTGAGTCCCCACTCGTATGGCAGGTTTTCCATTCCTCGGATCATTCTAGTAGCCCTTCTCTGCTCCTGTTCCAGTTTTGAATTCATCTTTCTTAAACATCGGAGACCAGAACTGCACACAGTATTCCAAATGAGATTTTACTAGTGTCTTGTATAACGGTACTAACATCTCCCTATCTCTAGTGGAAATACCTCACCTGATGCACCCTAAAACTGCACTGGCTTTTTTTCACAGCCACATCACATTGGTGACTTATAGTCATCCTGTGATCAACCACATGGGTCTTTCTCTTCTGACATTTCCAACTGATGTGTCTGCAGCTTACAGTAAAAATTCTTATAAGTCCCTAAATGCATGATCTTGCACTTTCCACTATTAACGTTCATCCTATTTCTATTACTCCAGTTTACAAAGTCATCCAGATCATCTTGTATGATACCCTGGTCCTTCTCTTTATTGGCAATACCCCCCAACTTCATGTGCTCTGCAAATTTTATTAGCACGCTCACACTTTCTATGCCAAGGTCAGTAATAAAAAGGTTAAATAAGATTGATCCCAAGACTGATCCCTGAGGAATTCTCCTAGTAACCTCCCTCCAGCCTGACAGCTTACCTTTTGGTATGACCCATGGTTGTTTCCCCTTTTAACCAGTTTCTTATGCACCTTTCAGTTTTCATATTAATCTCCATCTTGTCCAATTTAATTAGTAATTCCCCATGTGGAACCATATCAAATATGTTACTGACATCTAGGTAAATTAGATCCACTGCGTTCATTCCCTTTGTCTAAAAATTTTTTTTTTCTCCTCAAAGAAGATAAGGTTGACCTGGCACAATCTACCTCTTGTAAAACCATGTTGTACTTTGTCCCAGTTACTGTTAACCTCTATATGCATTGTTTTTCTAGAAGCTCCACACTGATTTATTCCACATTGGGAATTAGGTGATGCAAATTAACACTAATTAATCTTATTCCTGCCTTCAGTTTTTCAATGGTATGGCCATTTTGAGCGTTATGCTCTACTCCAGAATTATTTATGATTAACCAAAGATATGGCTCCTGTTCTCATTCCTCATTCTCCAATTAATTTCAACACCGTAAACTGACCATATTACGCTTCCAAGTCCTGTAGACCAGTCAGGTATGAAACTTTAAAAAAAAAAAAAAAATCCCAGAAGCACAAACCTTAACTCTAACAACCTTATTTAATGAAATGCAGTGTGATGATGACATACTATAATACATGGAATTTTTAGTTGACAGCATGTTGGCCTATCTTGGCCTGGTTCTGTGGATGCAAAAACCTTAATCTTTAGATTTGATCAAATTTGTAATCCATAGCAGAAATGAAAGCATTTGCCAGACTATCTTTTGGGTTTATGATTTATCATGGGCACTTCCAACCTAATTAGAAAGTACTGTAGTGTTAGTAGGAACAAGAGCTAAGGCTATTGCTAAAAATCCCTGCTTTTAAGATGACGAAGTGTAAAGAATTTGTGAAATTGATTCAAATGCTTTTTAAAGGAAGTAAGTTTCTGGTTTTTGATGCATGTTACTATTCTCCCAGTGGAATACATAATCCCTTTGGCTCCTTCACATTATCTGTGTTGGACGTTTTTCTTTTCTTCTCTTGTGCTCTATATTCTGTACTCCAAAGCATTGCACACCTCTTCATTGCCCACAGAAACTGAGGTTGTTTTGCCAAGTACCTACTGCTTGTAACATGTTTAGTGCTTGTTTTGTATAATGATGGGTGGTAACTAATTATTTTTAAACATAGGACAACACTGTAACCACTATTAAAAGCAAAATGGCAAAGGAGAACAGCAATGGGACAATAGAAGGTACTCAGTCTAGTAAAACTGTGATGGATGTAGGAAGAAAACGCTGTTTTGAAAGTAAGCTTACCCAAGAGGAAGAGCCACCTACAAAGAAAGGTACCATTTCTACTGCAGCTGAACCTGGAGCCTTCCGAAAAAATCTGATTACAATACCAGAACAAAAGCAAAAGCTTACAATTCGTAAACTTTATCGTCTGAGGAAAAGAAAGTCAGCAACATTAAATGCTAAATGGAAGTAACTGTTAATTTTCATTGTAGGTGAAATGTGTGTAGGCAAAACCTATCAACTGTTTGCCTCTAAATATTTAAAATAAAAACTGCTTTTAGATGTCATGCTTTGCCTGTGCTATATCGGCTAATACATTTGCAAATTCTGATGTAATCAAGATACTTCTATTAGTTTGGACTATGTCTACAACTGGCATGTTTAACTATTGCTTTTTTCTGCCAAGCTTGCTGTTAATCTTTTTAAACCTTAGCATTTCCTGCCTAATCTCTTTTAGAACTGTCTGAAGAAGTTGATGCAGTCTTTGATCTATTCTATTATATAACATGTATATACTGTAACACATTTCAGTGCAAGACATTTCATTAGCTCAGTGTAACATGTAAACCTGCTGGCTGAAATCTAATAGCTTTATATAATATGCAGAACTGATAAAGGTGGAACTCAAATTCATTTTGGGATCTAGTGTTTTCTCCTAAACATCTTTTTGCTTTTGGAAACTACATTAATTAGCATTCCAGTCATGTATGGAATGCATCTACATAGCCATTCATTGCCTACAGCTTTGAAATCTCTCAACTCTCTTTGCTTGAACTGTGACCTTGCTTGGTCTCTGACCATGAGGCATCCTCAGAAGCTAAGGAGCTTTAAATGCAGGGGGAGTATTTACACAACCTGATGGTGGATAGCAGATATGTTGACCAGTAAGGGGAAGAATTATATGTGGGATGGAGCTGGATGGGCTCCTTCAAAAGCTTATTAAAATAGGCTGCTGCAGAATCTGAGACAACCTGGTCCTGAAACAAGGAAAGGAAGCAATTTATGGTGTAGAGGCTTCTCCTCCCCCCCCCACCCCCCCAAGCATGGTCCTAATGGCTTCCCTAGTTCACAAGCAAAGATGGATAAGAGCTACCTAGCCTCTGCTTTGGAATCAGAAAAACCATCTGAAAGTAAAATGGACAGCAAAACACAGATGCAGGTAGTCTGGCCCCTTCATGGGTTGGAGAAGTAACAACTGTTGGAAGGTACTCCCTTCAGGGCCATGTTAAAGGAGGGGTGGCATAGCAAGTTCCATAGGTCTAGGGTATAGAATATGAGCAAGCTGCAAATGCTGCCATCTTTGATAAGAAAAGGCACCAGTATGCCTCTGAAGACTTTTCACACATGTTGTTGGTTATGGCCAATATTGGTCCTGCATGCAGCCACTTCATGGAGCAACCCATGAAAATGCCAGCCAGGGAGAAGATGACAAAATTAAGATGACACTATTCCCTAACTGTAGCAGACAGTATATAATACCTACTGTAATCTTGGTATTCATACCTGATGGCAGTTTGTAAATATTTAATTTTTAGCATCGAACAGGTAATGAAAAAGAATGCAGAACGGTACATTAATGCTAATGTTACAGTTGCACAAAACTAAAAGCAAAAATTTTTTTTCAAAATATAAAATTTAATCTGGGGTACTCTCTTTAAAGATCACTCAGTCAAATATTAAAGATTAGTTGGTTTACTATCTGGAAAAAGTATTTGGGGAATTTTTGCTTCCTTTAAGTATGTAATTTAAAAATGGCCAATTCTTCAAATGGTGCTAAAAGGTCACTTTTTTGACTTGTTTTAGAGAAGGAATGTAAATTTTAGCAGCAAAGACTTAATATGAAAAAAACAGATTTTAGTTGTAACTCTCCTGCAACCTCTGCTATACTAAAAGACATTTTTAACCTTAATTCTTAAGTTTTCATGCTGGGCCATCTAAGTTGGAAGTCACATACCATGTCACAGCAATATGAACAAAGTTCCCCAGATGATCTTAGCTGTCAGTTGTAAAGCACCCAAATACTTGGAATTTATTTTTATGGCTTTCTGTAATGTTCAAAACTGTCAATTTAATACTGCAGGTGTCAGAGCAGAGTAGACGTTGTTTCTTTTATCTGTTCCAGACACACAACATAAGCTATGCACACCTTTTTCCATGTCAGCAGCAGGTTTTTATTTTACAACTTTAATATAGAGAATATAGAATGTATTTGAGATAAGCATGTCTTTTCTGGAATGATCTTTTCTGGGTCTCGATCAGAAATTAGTTATTTCACTTTCCAATGTTTCTAATACTCATTTCTGGCTCCTGTTGGGTTGTGAGGTTTGACTCTAAAGCCATGACGGTTCTGTTAGTAAAGCTGCTGCTTGCTTATCCTGTCACTCATGCAAAAGTAATTCTTGGTATGGTGGGTTCGAAATTGGGAGAAGTGGGAAATAGTCCTCTGGGAGCTTGCTTGCTGCACACTTGTGGTGTTTTTTTTGTTTTGTTAATGTGGCTGACTAAAGTGTTAAAGGATTCTGTAATAAATAAACCAGTCCCAGGTGAATGGATTATTTGCTACAGATGCATAACAAATTGCACAACAATCATCCCTTTATCAATGCCTCTTCAATTTACCACATGGAATTTACTTCTACATGTGTGTCTACACACACTTCTAGCATCAGTATCGCCTTGGTGCTGTAAGTCTACGAATACTCTACTGGTAGTTGTGCAGCCTGTCTACAACTTACCATGTATTGTATCTTCTACACCAGTTTCATATTCTGTGAAGAAGCTTGTCCCTGCTACTTTCTAGATATAAATTAACATTTACAATATGCATATGTATTTGACTGGAGGACTCCTCCCTAACACTCTATTAGGTGTGGTTGCGCTAGAAAATTCTTTCAAGGTCCAATTTTTCAGAAATCATTCCAGATAATGTTTGTGGGACTTGCAGGTGCTCATTGTCAGAGTTAATCAGCCTTAGTGTATTAAAAACAATAACATTTTTCAAGGTAGAGCTAAGAGAGAGGTGTGTGTGCGCGCGCGCGGCGCGCACGCCCTGAAGTTTTGAGGTCTCAAAACTCAACATTTTGCCATGGGGAGTATTTCTTCATACATGTTTGAGGAAGGCAATCTTTTTTGACTTCCTTTCTCTACTTCCATTTGCATATACATTTGACTTTCCAATTTCCCTTTTCACATTCTTAAACTGCCATAATGTCAAATCAGAAGCAGATTCTGGAAGACAAACCTTTTTGCACATGCTGGAAAGGCATTAGGTGCTACTTAACTTGCTTAGAGCAGACAGTTTGTTAGTTGGGCAGAACTGTGGACAATTTATACAGTCCAGCAAACATCGAGTTTCTATCTGCCCCTGGGAGATGGACATATCTGGAGGATGTTAGATTGTTGAACCAGCAAAGGTGGAAAATAGGGGGCGGCTGAGTTTCAGGTTATTTTTGTGCCTTAGATGTCGCAAAGTTTTACCATTGCTGCAGCAGATTGACTTATGTTCAGGTTCCCAGTGTCAATTCATATTCTGTCTTACTGAAAGCTTAGCTCAAGCACCCCATCTCAAAGTCTGAGGCAGATGCTATCTGTAGTACTGTTCAAACATGTAGCTTCCAAGTTCTGGAACTACTTTTGAAGGTCATGCTTTAAAGTATTGCATAATGTGGTGATTTAAGTTTTACTAAATTGGCCAGAACCTCCTACAGAGTTTTGAAAATTATTTCTTTGTATGTATAATGATTTATTAATATCACTTTTGCTGTTCAGAGTAATGCAGTGATATTTATTTTTCTTTTATAGGGTCCATTAGAAATGAGTGTAAAAGTGATACAATAGAGCAAAAGAAAATTGAAGAGATGCAACAAACTATTTTAGAAAAAGAGACAGAAATACTAGCATTACAAGAAAGAAATGAAACCCTAGAGTGTCAATTAGCTGTATTTAAAGAAGAACTTAAAAATGAAGAAAGGGAAAAAGATGGGTTCAGCAAACAGGTAGCAAACTTGTGCCTGGAGCTATCTGCTTCAAAAGAAAGGGCTTCTCGTTGGGGTGAGGAACTCCAGCAGTGTCAGACTAGTTATGGGAAAATAGCTGCTGAATTAGACATGCAGAAAGCTATAAATAAAGAGCAAGAGGAGAAGATTAAAGTACTAACTAAAGAGGTAGAAGATGCTAGTCAAAATATCATAGTAAAAATGTCTCAAATAAAAACAATGAGGACAAAAATAGATGAATTGCATAAACTTGATTTAAAATCCAATACTGTAGACGATGAGCAGGTCAATCTAAATGATTTTTTGGAAGATTCTCAAAAAGATATAAAAGAAAAAATTCAAATGCATTCTTTAAACTCACAGTGCCAAGTATCTAATATTGCAGATGTCAGGCGAGATAGCTCTTTCCATTGCAGTATTGAAGGTATTTGGAAAGAGTGCAAGCAAATTATTAAGACCTCTTCACAAAAAAGTAATCAGATCCAAGTACTCCTTCAAAAGGTTGAAAATTTACAAAAGACTGTCAGTGAGGCTGAGAGTGAGAACAATCAACTAAAAATAAAATTGAATGACATAAATCAGGATAATCTGTCCATAAAGGAAAAAGACAAACTTGTTAATCAGTTAAAAGAACAATTACAGGAACAAATCTATGATTCTGAAAAATGCATAGCTGAAAATAGAAAAACAATAACCCAACTTGAGAAACAAATTGCCAGTCACAAGGAGAAAATAAAAGAGCTCGAATGCCTCTTGGATAGTTATAGGGCTAAATATGACAACGCAGCCAGGTTAGAACAAATACTTAAGGAAAAAGACTCTATCATTTTAAATATGGAAGAGGATGTAAAAGACCTGGAAAAGAAATGTATGGATTCACACACACAAATCAAAGAATTAAATGATCAGGAAACAAAACTGAAGGAGGAAATCATACAGTTGAAGAGTAACTTGAAAATTATTAAACTCCAGGAAAAGGAGAGAGAAGATGAAACAAAAAAAGTTACAGAACAGTAAGTACAGCATTGAGACACACTGTTTTGAATGTGTACCAGGCTCACTTCCAAATAATGCTTGGGTACTTGTACAAATCAAACTGTTTTGAAGTGGTTGAGATGTTAACATTTCTCTTTCTGAATATCATTTGTACACACTACTGGCTATTTTTCACTTGTGTAATTGTTTATCTTGGTAATGTGTAAAACCAGTAAGCAAGCATCAGTACATGGAAGGAAACAAGTATAAATGTAGACATTGCAATTAAACTTGTAATTAATAGTAAAAGCAATCCATTGTACAAGGCAATATTTGTACAAGGTGTACTAACTAGTTTTATCTGGAGAACTATTTGTTGTAAACTAGTTAGTTAGTTAGTTAGTTTTTTTTGGCGGGATGTTTTTTTAATACCCCACCCCGAAAAGTCACAGTAGAATATCTTGTTGGGTAGAAACTGACTGGGAGGGGGGCGGATGTTGCACTTAATTATAGGAAAAAGATACATGATCATAACTTTGCTTATTTCTGGGTATTTAAATTATATATCCACTAGTGAATTGGGTATAGCCTAAAAATCATTATGCATATAAGTAAATATGGTACAATCATGAATATTTATTTTATTCACTTCATCCACTGGATTCAAGTGTCTTCTAGAAAAGATATTGTGTTTTAAGGCACTCTCCAAATGTGAATAAAAGGAGTCTGGTATATTTAGGGTCTCCCTCATCAGTTAACTTAATGCTGTACAATGAAGTATACCCAATTATTGTATACTATACTTGTGTACAAATTTTCACTAAGCTATAGTTCCTGTGATAAAATGGCCTCTGCATTTGGAGCTCGTAATATTCCATCTACTGGTATGGAAACCAGAGGCAAGAAAAATTTTATATAAGCTTTCCTGTTAGAAATCTGGATACTAGATCGCTTTTTTGGAGTAAAACGTCAGTTATTGGAATGAGAAGCTTCATATATGGCAATTTGTAAAAGCAGGCAACTGTTGCCCTGTATCTAAAATGTTACTAACTGTTTATATGGTAACAGCAACATTTGGTAAACAGTTGGATAACTTTGGTGATGGATGGATGTAGCTTAAGTCAACTTAATAAGAACCACCCAGTAGGTCGACTTAAGCCTTAAGTCGACTCCAGGACAGTGTGGATGTGGAGTAACCCTTAAGTCGACTTTATTAAGTTGACTTAAGGGTTGTTAGGTCCACTTAACAAAGTGAACTAAGTTGACTTAAAATTAAGTCGACTTAGTCCACTTTGTTAAATTGACTTAAGGTCGGCTTTAAGTCAACCTAACTTTTTCTAGTGTAGACATAGCCAGGATGACTGAGTTGCTAATGTGAAAAAGGCTAGTGCTGAAAAGGACACTTCTAGGCGCAAAGTACTTCTAATAAAACCAAGGAAGTATTGATACCATTATACAAGGCACTGATGAGATGTACAATTTTTGTACCCAGTTGTGGCCCTTAGCCCAAAAAGTTTGCCCACTCCTGCATGGTTTGAGGACTTCAGTAACTCAGCCAAGGGTTACAGATCTATTAAAGAAGTGGGTGGATGAGGTTCTGTGGCCTGCAAAGTGCTGAAAGTCAGACATGAACATGATGGTCCCTCTGGCCTTAAAGCTTGAGTCTCCTCATGTAGAGTAAGCAGAGCCTTAGTGGTCAAGTAGATTCATTTAATTCAAAGGGGCTTATGAAATATAAAGTGCTTAATGTAAGGATGGCAGAATTTGGGCCTTAAATTTGTAAAATGCAGAAAGACGACTTCCCTAATTAAATCATAGGGTAGAAGTTTGATTTTATATGCTTTGTTTGCATTTGTATTTATAAAACTATAAAGGAATTCTGTAAAGTGTCTTTGTTCCAAATCTCAGGGCTTTTTATGTTCTAAAAACAAAGTGTAAAACCTGTTAGAAGTGTCCTTTTTAAAAAACAAACAAATCCCTACAGATTTTCAATTAAACATTACTTTGCAGATTAAAGCTCCTTCCTCTGCAATAATACTTTTAACAACCTTAAAGATATTTAACCTCTCCTCTCTTCTTCTCTCCCACCTCCCTCAGGTTAAATACAGAGCTCTCTGAGAAGTCAGTTTTCATACAGAATCTAAAAACGGATCTTCAGAGGAAAGAAGAGGAGTATACAGAGGTGAAAGAAAAGCTAGCTGATGCCAAGAAACAAATTCAGCAAGTACAGAAAGAGGTCTGTAAAACCAAGAGGAAACATGTTTCTTTTACAGACTAAACATAGAATTTTTCTAATCAAATACTTACTCTCAAATATATTGGTTATATGAGTATTTAAAGCATTTCATGTTAAAATAATCTTTTTAACATCTTTAGATTTAGAATTCAGAACCTAAAGTAAAAGTGAACCAGAAGAAATTGGTACAAAACTTATTAGCTACTGAGAAGACTGCAGTTATTCATATTGACATCTAGATATTGAATAGAAAAAAAACATTAATAGTACAGGACTTGACAAATCCTGGATGCCAGGTCACCATGGCGCCCAGGATTTTGCCCAGACGTGTAGCAGCACTGCTACAGCCAGGAAGGTGAATGCCTCCTGGCGCCTAAAAAGAGAGCTGAGAATGTCAGTGCCGTGCTCTCTCTCTTCCCTCCACCACCTCTGCTGAAAGTGCCACTGGCTTTGGCTTTTCTCTTGGTGGTAGAGGGAAGGAAGGTCTTCACGGCCGCACACCAAAGGGCGCCTGAGTTTTTAGGCTGGCTTCTAGGTGTGCGGCCGTTTTGTTGAGGCCAGTAGTAGTATGTTTGGAATGGGTTCAAGATGACTTGAAAATGATGGCCAATCAAGTTACTGAGAAGAGCTCTCCAGACTGATCTTATCGTGTATCACTATGGAATATGTTGTTTTACAGGGATTTTGGAACTGTCCATTTCTTAGACAAGTGGAGACGAGACTCTCTATGAAGATAACACATTGATTGGCCTCTTTGAGGGAGGCAAAGGATTATCAAAAAGAAAGGGTGCTAATTTTGTTTCCCTTGCTAGTTAAAAATAGAGGTTACAAATTCTGTTGAGATCTGTGACAGGAAGTGAAACCAAATAACTTCTAGTTGTTCTAGTGACTGACTACTGAGCAGTAGCACAATTAATGGTTAGTTACATGTATTGCTGTTTACTCAGCAGAATAAACATTAGCATTTCTTTTCCTTTGTCTAACCATCACCCTAAATATTTAATGCTGAAATACTTGGGAAGTGTCAGGAAAGGACTGAGATCAAATATATACTGAAATTTTTTTAAACACGCAACAATTTATAATTAAACATTAGTTTTTTGGTTTTTATACATATAGTTGAAATTCTGACTTGACTGTCACCTGAATTGTTATCTATTGAATTCAATAAATCTTCCCATTCAGTGATCAGAGCTATTCCTTAACTGAAATAAAAATGTAGTATACTGAACCTTCTTTTTTCCAAATAATGGAGAACTGTTGAATTATTTGAAAGCTTCTCATGTAATGTTTGATTTTAAACTTCTTCAATACTATTTGTGTATACAATTCACTTGTGCCATCTAAATCTTAAAAAAACCCAACACATAGGACAATTAACTGTGGACTTTTGCTTATCCTTTTATGAGCTGGATTGCTTTGCAGGTGTGTACAATGCGTTCAGAGGAGAAATTACTGAGGAACAAAGTGATTGAATTTGAGAAAACCAAAAACCAGTTTGCTGAGGAACTAGATTTGAAACAGCGGACAATCCAGCAACTTAAAAAGGTATTTAAAATTTTTTTTTTATAAAATTCACTTCATATGCTCTCAACTTGTCATTTCCTAATTAATAGTTTCTAATTATATAAGGTTTCTAAGCAATAAGGAAGTCACAAGAAATAGGGTAGAACAAAACTAACCATGCTTAAATTAACTTAATGGACAAGAACATTTTAAAAGAACTTCTTATCATAGTGCCTCATCAAATACCTTTGATAAAACTAAGTGTACAGTAAATATATAAATTAATGAACAAGGATCTAGTCTGCAAATGTTCTTATTCTGTGTTGAAGCATCTGGATAAACAGCTGAAGTACCTCAGTTTACAACTTCTCTTGTTCTTGAGTAGACTGGCTGTGAGAATGCCCTTCTTTGGTAGGTGGAAAAACTACGTATTCCAGATTTCTTTACTCTTAAGTATCAGCCCATTACTTAATAAGATCTGAGTGAGAGACTTTCTAAACTTGTTAAATGCCAATTTGCATCTTTGGTTTTCAAATATTTTAGTAATGATTTTCTTTGACTCTACTGCTTAGGAACTGTTGGGTAATGAGAAAACAGAAGAAATCTCAAAACAATATCAGAATGCACGTAAAGGTAAGCAATCGTTGTTCATGTTCTGTCGTGAAAAGGCCGCATAATAGGTTCTTGTCTAAATCACTTGCTTAAAGGATTTGATATTCATATTTTTAAAACATTGTTTGGATAGAACTAATTCCAGACATAGTTTTGTTTAACTTATGTCATCTGTTCTACTAGAAAGCAAAAAAGTGACTCAAAGGATATAAATTCCAAACCATATTTTCAAAAATAAAATTAAAATGGATTGTGGGTTTGCGGTACCCACACATATGTTTTTAAAAAGTCTGAGGACGTGTGAGAGCTGCCATTTTAATAAAATATCAAAGTTTAAAATGTTGACTGGTTAATGATAGTTACCTGTTGCAGGATTGATGAGAGTACATCAGTCAAATAATGGTTACAGTATTGAAGAAAGATACTGAAAAAGATTCTGTAGAAGAAGATAGCCAGTATAAAAGTCTGCACATCACTAAATGTTCTTCCTTCAGATCTCCTTTTGGGATAAAGCCCTTTGCAGCTGATGATGGACTGGGTTTTGGTTTTTCTTTTTTTTGTGGTGGTAACTCTGGCCATCAGAGCTTTAAATGTATTTTTTGCACTTTTTTGCAGTGCTTTGGATCCAGTGCTTTTAATAGGCATACTAAACTGGGGGGATTGGTGGGGAGAAAAAGGAGACTCCTTATTTAATCTATTTTTATATCTTCAGATCTACATGCAAAAGAGAAAATAATTGAAGACATGCGACTGACATTAGAGGAACAAGAACAGACTCAGCTGAAACAAGATGAAGTGCTAGAGGCCAAATTAGAAGAAACTGAGAGATTAGTTTCTGGTAAACTACCTATTTAGAGTAGGGGCAAAAACACACCTTTTAGATGCTTAGGAACACCTCTCCATTTTTATCACTGAGTTTGTCACTATTAATCAATCAGTAGTTGTAACTGATAAACATAGGAGACTGTTAAAAGAAGGGTGTGAATGGGGTAAAAAAATTTTAAAGTGATGCAAACCACATTATTTCTTGCTCCTGTGTTCTGACTAGAATTGGAAGAATGGAAACAGAAATATAAAGAGCTGGAGAAGAGTAACAGTGAGTGGCAACAAAAAATAAACAAATGTGAGGAAAAAAACATAGATGCAGTTAGTGGAGAACTTATAAAACTACAAGAAAAACATAAGGTAAAATTTGGTGACTTAAATTGAGTACTCTTTTAAAATTAAAGCAGGCAAATAGCTACTTCACCTCTTCCTTGTTATGTCAAAGAAGTGGGACATGTTATATAAGTGTGCATGTACAAACTGTGTCACACTAATAAAGGAACCTCCCTCTGAATGATGTACTATTCCATAACTGCTAAGGAGAATGCAGTGTATATGACACATCTAACCAGTCTGGATCCTTTCTCCACAAAAAAACAATCAGTTTCTCTTTAGGCTGCCATGGAGTCAGGCTCCGGCCAATCCACTAAATAATTTGAATGCTTTCTTTACTTTTCTATATGCTTCTCCATCAGTTCTCCCACATCCTATTCATAATATTTCTAATAACTATTTAGAAAATACAAAGCTGTCCTCTTAACAAATGGTAACATTAAGCACGTCAAATATGAAGTGTTCACAATAATATGCGGTACTAACCGGGATGCAAATCAAAAAGGCCATGGAACGGTCTATGCCAAACCTGCAGTTAGAATCACTGTTCTGTCCCATGCTTAATCCAGTAAGATTCATGATAATGAATTTTGCCTCCTGATCCTTAACTGATGATCTATATTTGATTCATTGGGTAAGGGAGCCAATTCAGCGCCAGGCAGGTCTCTAGGAAGCAAACTTGAGGAAGACCAAGCATTATGACCTCCCACCGCTGTAAATTGGTCTGGGCTTTCTGCAAAACTGGGAGCTCCCATTTCAGAAGTTCTTTAAGATCAAACCATGAGGACCACAGATTTGTGACATACGGAAAAATCAGTAAGCGGCTTCAGTCCTAGTGGTTTACATCTTCAGTGCTCTCTTCATAAGGAGCTGTTGTGGAAACTTTTAAAAATTAAAGCAGAGAGGAATGGATTGCCAAAACAAGGTGGGCGTTGAGGAAAGAATCAGGCTTTGGTCTTCCCAGACTCCAAAGACTGGCTGTGGTTGGACAGCCAACTAATCATGATACCTTTGTGAGAAATGCCGAGTTGCCTTGATTCAGCTTGCACACTGGCTTCTACAAATACCTTCGTTTTGAGGAAAATGATATCTGGCACGAAAGATGGAAATAGTGTTCTGTGCCTTACTGAGAGAGAAGTAGAGCAGGGTTTCTATAGGTTCCTGGGTTGTTGGTTCAGTCTTGTCAATTGCTGTCCAGTTATGCGGGAGAATGTCCTGCAAAGAGGTTTGTGGATAGTCATTTTGGTTCTGAGGGTAAAGAAGGCAAAGTTTATGTTGGCTGAAGTGACATTCTTCAAGTTAAACCTATTTATCACTTTCCATTAGTGCCACTTCTTTTTTACTTGTATGGAGTGGTGATTTTTGTCCTTCTGCCCTGAGCGAGCAACAGTATACATCTGCAGTTCACTTTGTGACAGAGCTAGGGAATTCAAGGGATAGGGACAGGAGAGAACGGAACAAGAGCTGTTGCTGGTAAAACTTTTTTGGCAGAAGTTGATTTGGTACCACTGAGTAATCAAAGCTATCAATGCTGCTGTAGATCAAACACAGAAATGTCTATCATGTAATATAATTCCAAAAGTCCCTCCTCGCCCCCCTTCCCCCCTCCTGCTTTTTAAATGCTTTATGCTGTTTTTATAAATAAAGGAAGTTCATTTCAGGAATATGCTGGCATCCAGTTAGTGGTTTGATTTGTTTGTTTTTTACTGTTGGGTTTGTCAATCTTGTCTTGTCCTAAAAAACATAACTGGGTGTCCTCCCTATAATTTGGAAAAATTGTCAGTTTACCATTAGCTTAACCTTGGAGAGTCTTCTTACTGGCTAAGAAAAATTTATGCCTGACTCTAATTTTTGATTACTTAAAACAGGAAATTGAAGAAAAGTGTAAAACTGATAGAAAGAAATGGTTGGAAGAGAAACTGGGGCTCATAACTCAATTAAAAGAAGCTGAGAATCATCGCAACAGAGAGATGAGAAAATTTGCTGATGATCGAGAACGTTATATGAAGCAACAAACGGAAGTGGTAAATAATAGCCCAACAGTTCTAATTTCCATGGTGCTTTAAACAGGTTTCAAAGAAGATTCAAGAGCTTGATCCTGTAAGGTGTAGAGTGCTTCCTGTGAGGTGATCATGTGTACTCTCAACTCCTCTTGTAGATAATTAGAGTTGCAGGCATTTGGAACTTCAGAGGACTCAGACCTTCACCCTTCTTTTTTCATTTCATAGAAAAGTCAGGATAGAAGGTACTCAGTTTACCGTAACTACCAGGTAACAGTTTAGGGATAACAGAAGATGAATCTATGTTCATTCCTCCTACATTAACTCCCCAGTTATATATCTGAGAACAAGGACCGTAAGGATTTCAAGCATTACCTCTGGATTTAAGTCTCAAAAGGAGTCCTTACTGAGAAAGTGTACTGATTCCCCTTTTAGGAAACAAATTAGGTCCTCACTCAACTTTATAATTGATTTACTTTTAGAAAAAGATGGCAATGATGGAGATTGAGGAGGGTTGGAGAAAAGCTAATTTTTCAGCCCAGATTTGTAGCAGAAACTAGAATATCTGGTTTAAAATGCATTTTGTGATAGTGAGAGAAAAATTCACTATTTTCTTCATCCATACCACTTTCACAGCAGGTCTATGGTACCCAATGTGAAATAAAATCTATTGATAAAGGCTGATGCTATTCCACAACATAGTGGCTATTCAGGGTAGCCACTCAACTATGTACGTAGGGGGCCAGATGCAATTGTACTCTGCAGGCAGCTATGAGATGCTACTCTTTTTAGGTGCTAGCTCAAGCGGAGTTGGGATTCACATCTCCCAGTTCAAATGTTGATGTATCCTTAGCTGACTTTTCAAATTTTGGTGGCCAGCTTATATAATACAAGAAATAGATTAGCTCCGTCAATAGTTGAAGGGGCTTTTCTTTACTGAAACTCTGCTCTTGAGAATTTCTTAGAGAAGAGAATGTAGGAATAAGATTTATTACTTAAAAGATCTTCTGTTTTTATACAGTATTAAATATTGCAAATAAAACTAAATTACTTGTCTGTCTTTTTTAAATAAAATATAGTACTTATACAGGCATAACTTCCTAGCTTACTAAGGCCTTTCTTTTTGAGCAAAATATAATAATAATTTGAAACCATGTAGTCTGGACAACTCAAAACAGAACTTTTTTTGGTTTTTCTAATCATTTCCCATTTTCTGTTTAGGAAAGGCTTACTGCACAGCTGACAGAAAAGGATAATGCTCTGCAAAACTGGCGTAAAGAGAGAGATCAGCTAGTAGCGGCTTTGGAAGTACAGCTCAATACTCTGGCTTCTAGCAACATCCAGAAAGATAAAGAGATAGAGGAACTGAAACATACCACGTTAAAGGGGTTAGAAAAGGTAAACCTAATTCTCCTGTGCTTTTTGACTTATCTATTAATTCTGCACAGCTTTATCATATTGTTGCTCTCTTGGTCTCAGAGCTATGTTAGCTTTGAATATTTGCAATATTTCAGTATTTAAGAGCAAATTAAAAAAATGAAAACCAATCCCCTTGGTTGATTAATTAAAAGATTAATACATGCGGAATCCTACAAGCATTTCATAAAGTCTAAACACATTTTTATAACTCTAATCTCTGTTTTGACAATACAAATACATTGGTGAGTCAGATTGCTTTCCAGCTATGCATTTGTCAGTATGAGGGCCCTTGGCATGAGCTGGCATCTGGTCTGCCACATCACAATTTGTGTTTAGCTCAGACTGATGATTGCAAGGGAGACAATACTCAATTTATAGTTCAATATGCAAATAAACATTGCTGATCTAGTAGGAAACCAGTTTTTCATCTCCTGTTTAGGATTAATACCTTGATGTCAAATTACAAGAATTTATTGTCATTATAGATACATAACTCTTTACATGGTGGTAGTAGAACATACATATTATGACAGTAGTTGTTAATAGAGACCTTGCGTGACCCTCTTCAGTGAACTAGTATGTATATGCCAAACTTGGAAGTTTCCTGTAACATCTAGGTACTCCCTCTGTGCCCCTTTGTCAGCTGGCATTAAGAGGTTCTTTGATCACAAGTACTTTCAATGACTACCTAGTTAATACAGAGTATTGAACTTGGCTTTTAAAAAAAAAATTGTTTGTAGTGTGTGTGTAGCCCATTTGTTCACTATTTTTTTGTAGATGTGCCTGTCTAATTTGTATTTTGCCCATCATTTCTCAGTTTATATAGTTAGATTTGTAACATGTTTAACAGGGTTATGGAACTGCAATAAAACTAAAGAGACAGTTGGCTGAGAAAGAGGACACAATAAAGAAGCTAAAACAACCTACTTGTCAAGAAAATCCTGAAACTTTAAAGGCAACTACATTAATGGAAGAAAGACAAAATCAAGTGGATAAATACCTCCATAATAAAGAGGTAATCTTTTATGTTTAGTAAACACTTTTTCTATTAACACAAGGCTTGACCAAACCTGGGCACAATATCACCATGGTGACCAGGGTTTGTAGCCTGGCTCCTAGCTCCGCTGTGGAAATGCAATGGAGGAACACCCTCTGACAACCAAAAATAAATTGCTGGTGCCTCGCTGGGAGCCAATTTTGCTGAGGCCTGTATTAACATCACAAACTATTTGCAATAGTTTATTTTCCAATTTTACTGGCACCCACCCCAAAGCCTCTAGGCATCTCCCATAATTTTAACATCAGTAGAAAATCTAATTCTTTTTTCAAATGTATTTTGATTAACCAAATTTCTAAGTACAAATTCTTTTACTTCCTAGATTCTCCCACTAAACCAAAGATGCTCTTTAGCTAATAAAATATCAGCTGCTTCTCCACTTATGAAAAATCAATCTCTGTAAATGCCTATGGGGAAAGTTGAGCTTCAGAAGCTACCTAGATAGTTAACTAATAGAGGTTCTAGTGAATCAAGAAAGGAACCATACTTAAGAGCTGACAAGTTCTTAAGGCGAATTCCCTCTCTAGCAGCTTCCTTAGGTCTGTGTCTATAGAATTCCAGCTTGGGTTCCTCTGTTGAGCTGAACTGTCAGTATGGCGTATGGACTTACAGATAACTAAGTTCCAAATCATTCAGGATTTATAGGTTAAAACCAGTAACTCAAATTCCACCTGGAAACTTATTGGACAGGTGTGCAACTTGCAGAGCATTAGTGTTGCGTGCAGCCTCTCTGACATTGTTAAACGGGAAGGTGACCACATTGAGGCTGTGATCCTGATTTGCCCCTTAATTACTATGGCAAGGTAAATCTTTAATGACCCACCTTTCTCACTGATCTGCACCATGTAAGTCCATTACCATTAATGAAGTTGGGGGCTGAGTCAACACGGATAACATTGCACTCCTCTTGCTGCTAGCAGATGTGACAATCTAGTCTAGCCTTAATACAGGATTTAAGATTTAACGCAAAGCCCCAAACAGGTCTATTTCTGTGACTGCCTGCTTCTCTGACTACTGCTGAGGATTGTAGGCTCAGCCTTCATCTCCTTCCCTCTTCAGGAAGAACATGTTTGAAGAGCCTGGCAGTTGGTGTTGTGTGAAACAGAACAGCTATTGGAAAGGCTGCTTCTCTGTTTAGCTCCATGCTTGATATGTTGCATACATGCACTGGGAGCCAGTAAAGATGGTTCTGTGCTCTGTGGGGAAGCTGGACCCTCCACTCCTTCCAGCTTATCATTGGGATCTGGGACTTTGAGTGGGGCTCCCACTTCCCCACAGAATAAGAGCAGTAGTGAGGAGCCTGACTTCTTCTCTGCTGGCCCAATTCCTGACAGATCAGTAAACTTAAGAAACATGAGGTCTGTTTTTGTGTGCAGTTCCTGGTTTGCTGTTAACTGAAGCCCAAGTAAGTGAAGTCTCTCTTATCGCATAGAGAAATGAAGACTGATCTCACAGTGTTCCTCTTGTATCTTGGGTGCTCCAGGTTTTTGTTGTTTGTTAAAGCTACAAAATAGACCAAATTGCTTAGGTTAATTGTATTTCCGATTCCATGATCTTGGCAGATTCAAACATTTCAGACCCTTTGAGTGAGGAAAAACAAAATCCACTGTGTTCACTGACTAATGTTGGAATCTTTTGTTAGTTAAACTTGCTTGCCTAGTTTTTTTAGCTATTCAGATTACTCCTCCATATTCTGCTGCACAGCCTCTCTTCTCTCCCTGTTCGTAACAAATGGGCAGTGACACCCTCCTTGTGGAATTCAGCAGCAGTCCAATGTTTAGGGGAGGCTCAGCCCTTCAGCTGAAAATGGCAGTGGAACGAGTTGGTAGTTCTTTTTCTCTCAATTGCTTTGTTTCTGAACTTTAATTTTTATTATTTGTCATGTCTTAGCAACTTAATGTCAACTTCTAGTTCCTCTCTCCCTCTCCTGAGGCAAGAAGTCTCTGAAATGTCGAGGCTCTGATTCTCTGTTGCAGCTCTTCTCAAGTGCCCCCTTCACTGTAGCAGCAGAGGAGCCCAGGAGACATCAAGCCAAGTATGATAGGTGCTGTCAGGAGCTTTTTAGGAGCCTCAGAGGGTGAGCCATGTCCTGTTGCATCAACCTTCTGTCTACCAGAAGGCAGGGCTTAAGTTGGCGAGCAAGGCTTCTACTCGGAGTAGTGCCCCTTTAGTTACACATATGCCTCAGATTGGAGACTTTAGCTAGCCTGCACATGTGCTTCCAGCAGTCTCGTGCTCAGCACCTGGCTATATAGAGCTGTGCTACCCTCAGTTCCTTCTCAATGGCATCAGTGAAGCCTCATCAGCATCCAAATTGAGCTTACCTGAACTGTATTTTTTTTCTTCTATCGTGCTAGTTGGTGTTTTCTTTGTGTGCGTTAGTTGTAATGATTTTATAACATTTTTTAAAAAAGATTTTCTTTTAGGGAAAAGATTATTGTCCTTTCACCTGTTTCCCCCCACTTCCCTCCAGGGAGCTTAAACACTGGGCGGACATGCCTGGTTCTCTTAAAATTGAGAGCTAAAAGGAACTAGAAACTTCAACTACATCTCCTTACCATGGAGTGTTTGTTCCAACCAGCTTCTGACCCTGGCCAGATTATCCTCCAGATTATCTTCCATCATCTCCCTCAGGATGCCCATCAAATCCTTTCTCCTAATCTTGAGGTTCTTCAACTCAAGTTTCTGGTTCCTTTTTAGCTCTCAATTTTAATGGCGAGCAGACACTACACTTTTGGGGAATGTGTGTTTTTTGTCCACAATTCTCAGGGAATAATCCTCCCATCATTTTGTTCAAATCCTGAGCAAACCTTTTGGAAGATTGTGATAGAAGAAGGCTTTCCCAGAACTCTCTAAAAATGATACATCTCAGGCATGCAGCATACACATGCCAATAGTATCCTTTTCATCATTCCATCCAAAGTGCCTTAGGACCTCAAAGTTGCCTCAGGCAAAATTATAATATCCTGCACCAGTTGGCATCTGGGAAATCATTCACCGAGGGAATCCATGTTCCATCTACAAAGTTTCTATTGGTGCTTTGAGAAGAAAGTGTCTGAGGGCACTGTTTGAATCAATCTAATTTGCGTTGCTCAGGGGAGTGAAAAAGACCCCTGCTCCTGAGCAGTGCAAGTTAGTGATCTAAACACTGTCCATACCAACATGATGTCAGCAGGAGAGCTCCGATGCAGCTGTGCTGATGTTTCACTTCTAGTGTAGACCTGACCTGAGCCTCATCTAAGGGAGACTTGCAAATTACACTTCCGCATCTTTGCAGAGGTATCCTTTGGGAGGAAGGTGCTATTCAGTTTGTTCCCAAATAATTCCTCAAAAATAAATTTTTTGCTTTATATGAGGGAAACTTCCTTTTCATTCCTATTTCTGTCCACTGCAGCGATAATTAAAATTCTGCTTTCTCCTTCCACTCACTAATGTCCTCTACTTCTGTGAATTGCTGCTTGCAGTTGCCCATTAGGTGTGAATGAGGAGTGAAGCCATGCAGCAGAATGAAAAATTTCTTATCTGATTTTTCTTTCTGTTAGCAGCTTCTTAGTTCCTTGAACCCATGCTGGTGGTTTGGTAAATGATTTCAATACAACCTGTTTTTAAGCATTATTTTTTTCTCTGGTGGGAGGCTCACATATGCAGTTGCTCACATTAAATCACCTCCAAATTTCTCAGGCAGCAGTCCACTACCTATTTGTTATGAATGAAGAAAGAAGCTGTTAACAGAAAATGATCAGGTCTGACTTTTTCATGATGTAGTAATAGTGAAATGTTTCTTATAAAAGTTAAGTACCATTGGATAGTAACTGCTTGGGTCTTTTGAAATGTTTAATATGGTCTTCCTGCATAAATGTTCATGAACTCAAATGTATTGAGCTTTTATTTTGGAACATATAGGTAGCCCAAACTTAATTTTGAAGTTTACATTCTAGTATTCTTGTGACTCATTCTAAATCTTTTACAGTTTAAGGAAAAACAGAGAGATGATAATCCTATAGCTGGACAAAGTATCCCAATATGCTATAATGAAGTTGAAGATAATCCATTATCACAATGTCCAAGCAGTATATCTTCATTAGATGAAACTGAGGTTGGTACATAGCTTTCGATCTTTAGGTGATATGTGGTGATAAAGCTTTTGACCAATAGATGTATTAAAGCTAGATAAAGAAATTATCTATAAAGTTTTAAGATAGCAATTCTCAAGATGTAGTCCATAGATCTTTTCCTGGTGGCCTGTGGAGAACTGACAGGTCACGTGGTGCTGGTTCTTTGTTTCTAGCTGCTTCAGGGGTACCCAACCTTTTCATTAATGGCTGTTGCTGTTCTGGAAGAAAGCAATAAGAAGAGCCATGCTGAAGGGGGGGAGAGATGTTGTGGGCGCTCTCCTACTGTCTCGGTGTTGCCCCTTTGCATGCCTATCAATAGATACAATACTTACTTCATGGGATCTAATGAACGACAGATTGTATTTGCAAAATGACTGAGTCTTAGATGAGATGGTTTAAAAAAGAGGGGGGGGAAAGCACTTTAAACAGGCCTCACTTAAGACAAGTTTGATATGCCTTCTTCAGATCAGAGCTCCCAGGTGCAGGTTTATAAACAGAGCAAAGTCCCAAACTGACCTTTTCAACTGCCAACTCTTTAATAACCTGACTTCTACATAATGAGTAATATCATTATAGACCCACCTCTGGTTTTGGAAATCAGATGGTGCTAAGTTTCTCAGTAGATTACTGTTCCTAGTTGTATGCTCCATCTTTTGTATCAGCTGTAGGTTAGGAACATTAGTGGCAGCTGTTAGAAAAGAGAAAAAGCTTTAACTTTCTTCTTACTTTTCCCCAACGCCTGAGCCTTCTTGCTTCTGCATGAGAGCAAGATCTCGGTACCCCACACCTCTACTATCCTTGCTAATACAGAGGAGTAGTGGAAGGGTCTGTTAAGTCTATCCCTTTACTAGCCTATATTTTCACTTTCTCCTCTCCCTCAATAGCTCCTGTCTGTAGTTAATTCCCAAGTAGCAGCAGAGTGAAACTGATGTGATTCTAATGAGCTTTGCTGCTGCCCACAGGATTCTTTCCACAAACTTCCCAGTCATGTTACTTGCCTTGGAAAACAATAAGCAGCTGTAGAGCAAAGTTGGAATTATCCGAAGAGATGATTCAGTAAGCAAGCACTGCATTGGATTCACATTTGTAACACATGTAATCACATGGATTCATGTTTGCACCCTAAAAGCTAGAAACTTAATTTTCTTGTTTTTGTTTAAAAAAACAAATTTTAACTTTTGCAACAATTGAAGATGTAGACCCCCAGACATGCCATGGCAAATTTGTCAATGCCAAGAGCTACTGGGTAATTGGATCTTTTCGAGGGCTATGTCAATGTTTTATTTTTTGTATCACAGAGCTATTTTAAAGCTTATTCAACAATACTTTTGTCTTTAATTCACCCCCTGTGCTCATGTGACTGCAGGACCATTCAGACACTGTTCTGGACTCTTCTGAAGTGTCTACAGAGAATGGGAAAGGTAGCAGGTTTCCTAAACCTGAGATGGAGATTCAGTTCACACCTCTGCGTCCCCATAAGTTGGAAGTGAAATGCCAGGGCAGTGCCTTACCAGTGACTGTCAAGATGCCCAAAACAAGAAGGAAAAGGAAGAGTAGTGAGCTTGATGAGGTAAGTCCTAAACTGATCACAAGTGTTTAGAAAGTACAGTACACTGTTGAGACCAATTACTGTGATTGGTTTAGTGAACATTACTGCATTGGCAGGGAGTCACTTCTGGGGAATTTTGTGTAGCTCTTATATTGTGGCTTTAAATATATGTCCAGGGTATCCAGTGCTTTGGATGAGTATCCTTTCTGGTGGCTTATCTTTTAGTATGGGACAAAAAAAATAAAAAGTTTCTCCAGATATGCAGATCAGCTTCACACAACAATCCTTTATTTTGTATAAGTCTTTCACTTTGTCTTGATTTACCTGGGAATGGTGGCTTGACGAGGTTTTCATATCCTGAAAGCAACCTGCCTTTTTCCTTTCCTGTTTGAATCAGTAGCAGCTGTGAAATAATGCCAAAATGAAAGATTCTGTCTGTTAACACTAGTACCAGACTGTAATATGAAAGTCAGGCCACATCCTCTTGGGACAACATCATGGTACCTGTCAGCCTTTGGCAGTCCTTCCTTGTGAGTTTGATATAGGTCTGTCTCAACACTTCTAAAAAGAACTGGGATTGGCTGATGGATAGGAAGGGCCTCACCCAACCATTTATCTGAGCATGGAAGCAGGCCTTTTCCTGGAAAAAGGGAAAACTTTGTGCTTCATTAGCAACTTTCATCCAAGAATCTCTAAGTACTTGTTTTAGCAAACTGAGAAGAAAGTAAAGATTTCAGTTCAATGATCTTGGAAATTATATATTAAAAATTACATTTTGTTCTTGTCAAAAACTTAAATGCAAAAATTATTAAAGACTATATATGAGCATTGAACAGTAATTCTGCGTTATAAAATATTTTGGAAAAAAAGTATTCTTACTTGTCTATTAAAATTACTTGTATTTCTTCAACCAATTTTTTCAAGAGTAATATGCTTTCAAGTTGCTGGAGAAGCAGATGTAGAAATAAGAATATTTCTGAAGCTCTTGGTCAGGTATTGAAGCTCTTGGTCTGATATAGATGAGCACATTTCATCTAACATAGAGTTGTTTGTGCGGTAGATGAGTACTTTAGAGAGCCTTTTAGACAGAAATAGACTCTCTTCATACCCCATTTAGATAAATCACAGTAACATTGTAACATCACTGAACTAAAACTGAAAGGTACCTTCTTAGACTATTCTTTTCTGAAATTTATTGGGACCTATTTTTTTTTAATATGGACAATTTTCAGTTTTAGTATACTTCTAATTTTTTTCCTAAATCGGACATATAACGTAGACCAAATAGGAAAACATAAAAACATCAGTCTTCAGCAAACTTGAAAATCAAAGTTAAAAATGCTGAATTATTTTGTTTATATTTTTCTGAAATATGCGTAATGGAGCTACTTCTCCCAGAAAAAATGTTGTAAGGTAAGGAGCAAACTGCTGTTGAAGTTTAGCATCTACTTCATTTTCTTAGGACTTTGTGAAGAGTGAAAACAAGAAAAATGCCACACCTACAACTGATGTTACTTCACCTACTTCTAAAATCAATGAGAAGAAGATGGTTTGTTTTATTCTATTCTTGAAGTTGGTTTGGACACTTTTATGTGAAGACAGATGTATGCTAATCATTAAGGGGCTTTGAAAAAAAACTTTTGGATTTTACTTAAGAGTTTTTCTGCTTTATGTTTTGCACTTGTGTGGCATTCCCATACCATCTTATGTTGCCATCTTATTAGATTCTTCAAGCTAGTCAAAAATAGTAAATGTGTATTTGACGGAGATCTTTAAGGAGTAGCTGGAGGGTACAGGTAGTGGTGTAGGAGATTGTTGCACAGCTTCTCTCCTTATTCATTATTTATGGGCTAATGCCCCCCACCTGTGGAAATTGTAGGTGGTCCAGTGTTGCTGGAGGCTCCCGGACTAGGCTCTGCCCTTCAGTTCAGGCCACCAGATTTTCTGCCTCCTATGGTGGAACAAGTTAGTGATTCCGTTTTTCCAGCCATTTTGTAATAAAATCTTTATTTTTATTTTTATGCAGCTATGACTTCAATATTCCTCCTTCCCCTTCCTGGATTGAGTAAATATCAGCATAGGGGTCTCTGTGCTCTAAACCATGCTCATTGTTCCTCCATCACCCTACAGCATTTCAGGGCATGCGGAGAAGCCTGTTCTTGCTGTGCAGCCTGCCTTGGGCTGCAGTCTAATGGAAATTGTGGCTGGCTTTCAGCCCCAACTCTCACTCTGCCAGAGAATGGAGTTCTGATTTCAAGCATAGTAGAATGGGAATTGGGCCTTCTGATCATTACCCATAAATCCTTGCTCTGTCTGAGAAAGGGGGTTCAGACTCTTAAAGGCAGGAATGGGGGGTGCCCTCTCTTTCCACCCTTCTCCTGCTCTACAGACTGGCTCTACGTTCAAGTCTTAGGAGCACTTCAGGCAGCCTGTGATCAGGACAGAGGTACATGAGGATTCTACTCTCCACAAAGCTGCACCTTCATGGGATTATAGGGAGAAGTAAGAAATCCCATGTTCAAAATTATCCTGATTTATTGGGTAAAAGCCCCAAGTTTTTTTCAGTTGCTTCTACAGTTCTTATTGGGTGCTAACCAACCTGGGGAAGCAGGCAGGCAGCTTTTCAGGCACCTGGGAGCATTTAGCAATGTAATTCCACAATCGAGGCATGTATACCAGTTACCTTTCTCTGCTATGTGGTCCCCAAGCCAGGACAAATAGTGTACTACCTCCTCCCTGTAAACATCCTGGGGAAGAAGTACCACAGATGCCTTTTAAGGAAGAAAGGGAAAAAAGTGGCTTGTAAAAACTCATTAACATTAATAAAATAGCTCTTCTTTGAAGCATTGCTGGATACATATTTCCCTGCTAATGCCTCCTATAAGGATGTCTGATTTAAACCAAATGTTCAAGTAAAATGTTTACATTACAACAAAGAAATTTCATACATTTTGGGAGCCTAAGATGGGTGCTCCAGTTGTCATGCTATGCATCTTGGAAGCTATTTTCTTAAGAGTCTAGAGCAGGGGTCTGCAACCTGTGGCTCCGGAGCCGCATGCGGCTCTTTGGCTACCCCCTTGCGGCTCTGGATCTTCCCCGCCAGGGGGACCTTGTGGGCAGTCTGCTCCAGGCCCCCTGCCACCGGGGATCCTGTGGGCAGCTGCACCAGGCTCCAGACTCCCCACCTCCGGACTTCTGTTCTTGCTTCCAGACTCCCCCCTCCTTCACCAGGGGACCTTGCAGCAGGTGCCTTGGCCCAGCTCCCAACTCCCCCCACCAGGAGGCTACACCTATTTTGGCTCTCAAAGCATTTGGTTATAGAAGGAATTTTTTAAAATGGCTCTTCTTATATTTCGGGTTGCCGACCCCTGGTCTAGAGGCACCGTGGGAAAGTGTAGGAGCCTTATTGAGGAAAAATTTGTAAATTCCCATTTGTCTACGAAGGCATCCTTTGGTAGGAAGGCGGTAGTGGGCTCCCACATAGCTCCTTAGTTTATAAAGCTCTTGCCACTCTGTGGGGTAACTTTCATTTGTCTATTATTCCAGTTTAATAATTTAGTTTAAAGACTGCTTATCTGTTCCCTCCTTTCCTCTGGGATTTGCTGCTAACTATTTCCCATGAGTAATAAATGAGGAGAAGCTGCGCAACAGAGAAGATCATCAGTAGGATTGCTGTAGAGGAATCAGTGCCTAAATTAAGTCAAACAACAAATGGGAAATGGGGGAGGTTCTATTCAGGGGAAACACTGAATCTAATTAAACACAATGCTGCCTAATACCAATAAATGAAAAATAGCACAAAAAAATAACTTACTTGGCTCTTTTAGTCATAGTAACTTTGACAATTAGAGCAAGCAAAAGAATCCCATATGCATGTGGTTTGTTTGTTTGTTTGGGGTTTTTTTAATAAATTGTTTAATGTTGCTGAGTGCTGTTAAACTGCCAGCATTTCATGCCACGTATCAGGGTGAAACAATCCATGTATGTCCCAATAATTGTTAGGAAAGTACTTTGTAATTTTCTGTGAAGTGCAACAGAATTCTGTTGTCTTAATATTTATTCTGGTAGAGATTTAATATGTACACAATACATGGACTGAAATCTTGGCCACTTTAAAACCGATGGGAATTTTGACACAGATTTCAGTGAGGCTAGGACAGGGGTTGGCAACCCAATTCCCTCAATAACCAAGTGTTTTGAAGCCGCAATGGGTATAGGCTGCCAGTGGTGGTTGAGGGGGGGAGCTGGGCCAGGGCACCTGGCATATGGTGCCCTTGTGCAGGAGGAAATCTGGAACCCAGGGTCCCCCAGTGGTGGGGAGGGCCAGAGCTGGAGGCAGGCCACCCTCAGGATCCCCCGGAGGTAGAGAGCCCAGAGCCAGGGGCAGCGAAAGAGTGACATGCGGTTCCTAGCCCTGGGCTAGGGCCTCTGGTCTTGATAATGTCGCTATATTTTGGTGGATTATTTTGTGTTGCGAAACATTGTTTTGTTAAACACTATTGCAGTCAGAATATTCAGATTAACATCACTTGTGTATATTAGTACATCCATAAATGTGCCTGGTCCTGAAAGAGAATAGCATTAGACATGTATTAAAAACTGCATTTATATGTAATTTTAAAAACTAAAAATGAGCCTTCTGATTATCAAACTTACATTTGATCGATGAATTAAATGAAGTAGTGTTTCTATTTAGATATCCACTACACAGTCATTGAGAAAGGAGTACCCCTTAAGAAATCAAGCGTCAACTTCAAGTACAAAGTCAACTCGGAAAAAAGACGGAACCCTACAAAAGCTTGGAGATTTTTTTCAAAGTTCTCCTACAATTATTCATTCCAAAGGTTTGTACAGAGCAAAGTAGAAAACCTCTCTCTTTTATTTTATTTTTTTTTAAAAACAAGGAGTCCCGTGGCACTTTTAAAGACTAACAAATTTATTTATTGTGTGAGTTTTTGTGAGAGAAATCCCTCTTCATCAGATGCTTGGAAAATTCCTGTTAGAAAATGCAGAAAGAGGATAATTCGCTAACATAATGTAGCGGCTTACAAATGTGACATGGTAAGCACTTCGCAAATGCAATGTTCGGCTGTTTGTTCTGCAGCCCAGCATCTCCTATAATTTTGGACATCTGGGCCACTCTCCACCCCACACCCTCCTGCAGCTCACAGAGGTGGATCAGTGTCTTGGCACCACAGTTTGACTACTCCCCCTTTGCTCTTGCTTGCTGCCAGATTCCCTGCCTCTGCAGCAGTAGATGTGCCAGTTTTCTTTGCTGCTTCTCTTAGGCTTTCTCATTTTACTTTTTCTGCCCATATTTTTGAGCAATGGGGAGCAATGAATTTCTACTTTCCACACTAGATAGGAATAAAAACATATGGATTTGCAGAGCTACTATGTAGTTCTTTGGGACTTGGATGGTCTCTTTTTGTTCTGTTTATATAACACCTAACACGAAGGGATCCTGGACCATGATTGGGTCTCCGAGGCACTTTTTTTTTTAATAACTAATACTGTTTATTAATATAAAAAGATAAATTTTAACAAACTGGAAGACCATAAGTGTTTTCCAGTTCTATATTGAAAACCAATCTATGCTTGGTTAGTTAAAACAATTCTGTGTAGATGGTTAAAGTTAACATTTTGTACAAATCTGGAAACCCCTTTTAGTCTAGTGTAAGAGAAAAGTAAAACAGTTACATTAGGTTAGACACTGAAGGTGAGATTTTCCAAGCCCTCATGATGGCCAAAATCTACTCATTGAAGACAGTGGTCACGTAATTAGGCAAACAATGTAAACTTTTGAAAAATCTGCCCTTGAAAATATATTTTACTTTTTAAAAACAAAAGAAAAAATCCCAATCAACAAAGAAAACTGAAGGAAGTCCAAAGTGAAGGATTTTATATCAATCCCAACTCTGGCCCATGTACCACTCCCTTTCCATTTCTTCTCTCCTGTCTATAGCTCAGTGCCATTACCACAGTCTTTTCTTCCAGGATAGATTTGGTGCTCACTCTTGGTACTACTTTTATGAATGCATAAATTAATGTATATGGGAAGCTGCCTGCACTTTTATCCACACAAAGAAATTAGCCTGTTAGTAGAACATATTCTTAAACTCTTGTAGCTGACCCAGGCAGAAGTGTGTAAAGAGCCTTTGCAGAAAAATTTCATAATGGTTCCATCAAAATATAATTTCATCTATAGCTAACTGCTCTTTGAATTTTACATTTAATATTTTCTAAGTCTTTTAAAAATCAAGCATGTCTGTATAGTAAAGCAAGATTTTATTCTAACAGTTTTGTCTTGGAAAACCTTTTCCATGGTGATTAGAGAGATGATAAAGCTTTTAAAATATTACGTTGATTCCTCCTGATCAACTTTTTGTTTAAAAAAAATAAAATAAAATAAATTGTCTTGTAGCCAAGAAGCTGATTGCAACAATAAGCTCACCCAGATCTACAGAAGAAGAAACTCGCAAAGCAAATGAGTTCAAGCCGAAACGAGCCAAGCGAAAACTGTACTCAACTGACATTTCCTTTCCGTTAGACATTCCGGGTGACATGGTGAGTGATGTACTTTCTCCCCCTATTGTCCCCTGCCCGTATTCCCACACCCCACCCCACCTCCCTTCCCCACTGCTCTACACTACCCCATCCCATCTCACCTCAACCCACCGCCCTTACCTTGCTTCTCCATGGGCACTCACCAGAGTACAGATCGCAGGATGGCTCCCAGCACACACAAGTGGCATCCAGCTGCTGAGTGCTGGGAACTGCACCCTGCCTTACCCAGGGCAGCTCTGCACTCAGAGAAATGGGGAGGGGGCAGTGGCATCTGACTCTTGTGCCCCCTCCATGTCTCTCTCATCTTCTCCAACTAAGACCATGGGTGTCCCCAGCACCGCCATGGGCATGTGATGATTTACCTTTTTAATGGATGCCAGAAGCCTCCAGGAGTAACCTATTGTATTACAAGATGTTTGATGGTTTGGCTTTTTTTTTAACTGCATCCATTTAAACATAGTAGGAAAAGGAAAATGTTAAATGCCTATTGAACTAATTCATGAATGAGGAATAAACTTGATTTAAACACTGAGGATGAGATTCTGTGCTGCATTGCTCAGAGGGGCAATACAGAGCTGGCAGCCCAGGGGAGGAGGGAAAGTGGCTTAAAACCATCTTTTGCATTGTCCTTGTCTTGGCTCTCCAGACCCTGGATCAGCCCCTTCCTCCCCCACCCAAGTCACTGAGCTTACACAGGTCCATCAAGCGATGGCAGTCTCCTGGAGCTGCCCTGTGATTTGGAGCACTGCCAAGAATTCCACAGCTGGAGCATCACATCAACACAGCCCTCCTACTCAGTCCCTGCCATGCCCCATATGGCAGTGTTTGTAACAGGGTTCTTGGGAGATAGCCTTAGGGCTGTCTACAGTTCTTGGGTCTTTTAAGACCCTTTTAATTCTGCTCTGGCCCTTTTTTCACTTTGGGAATGAGGATCTCATTCTTATGCAAATGAGTAGTCCCATTAACTTTTCAAGTGACAAACAAGGTGTCCTGTGGCACTCTTAAAGACTAACGCATTTGTTTAATATTAAAAGTGCCACAGGATTCCTTGTTTCGTTTTCTGAACTAGACTAACATGGCTACCCCCCCTGGAACTTTTTAAGTGATAGCAGTCTGGAGTGGGGGGTAGATGGGGAGCAGAAACCAGACTTCATAGGATCCATGTGGGAGTTAGAGAAGAGGAAACAGAAATTATAAGGCAGCAAAATGCTTTATTGACTTTGGAAGTGAAGGGATGGAGGAGGAGAATGAGCTGCTGGACAAAGTCAAAGGAGGAGGAGGAAGGGGAAAGTCAAAGAAGATTAAACTAAAAATCCCATGCTGCTATGCAGTGGTGTAACCAACTCGGTCCCAGGATATTAGAGAGGAACGGTGGGTGGTAATAACTCACCCATCTTGCTTCTCTCGCTCTCTGAACGTTAATTTTGCTGAGTTGGTACTAGAAGTTTAGGACTGAGAATTGTTTCTATGGTTTTACAACTTGTTTTAACATGACTTTCTGTGCAAATATAGTCTGACACATCCTAGTCCTTGCTATTCATTTTCTTTTTTCGTGAAATTTATGTGGTGCTCTGAATATTGGCCTTAGACTATTATGGATCCTTTTATTTTTAAATTCAATAGCAATAACCGTGCAAGTTATTAAAAATATAGCTCAAGAGAACATTAGAAAAGTAGTGGGTGTTTCAAGTAGCCAACTGTATGAATACGCTGTATAGCCCTATGAATAAATATATCTAGAATTATCTATAGTGACAATGACACATGATTCCATACATTTATCTGAGGAAAAACAAAAATAACTTTCAAAATATCTTAATTTTTAGATTATGGATCAAAAGGAAAAAGAAAGTGATCATCTAATCATCAAACGACGACTGCGGTCAAAAACAGCAAAATAAATGGTCATATTAGAAGCATGTTTATATTAATCAAGGCATATTTCTGTTGTAGTATTTTGATTGTATATAGTGAACTGTAATATTCTTATCATACTCCCAATGCCTGTATAGTTTTCTTTAGTTTTAAACCATCAGATTACTGTATAAAATCTCAAATTCATTAAAACTGAAACGTGCTCAAGAAAGTTAATATCTGTAACTTATTTTAAAGATTGCTCTCTTTTTTAAAAAGAGTTCAGAAATTCCACTCCCAAGTGGTAAAAATTGTCATCTTTTGCCACATTTTTGGTGGAAATATATTTAGTATAACTAAGTTTACTAAAGAAAAAAAAAAAAAACACCTAAAGATCCTGTATGCTTATCTAATTTGAAAAGATTTGCAGAATATGCCCTGAAATCACTCAGATGATGGAAAGTGAACCACCGCCTGGTTTTTGTCACCTTTTTCATGAAGCTACTTTGTTGTTAGTATTGCTTAATTTTTTAAAGAATACTAGATAACTTGTGGGCCTGATATTTTCGCTTCAAGTATTCCTATCTCAAGTCAAAAGTTGAGGCAGTCCTCAATGTGATCTATTAATCCAGGAGAGTTACGCTTGTATATAACATCTGATGTACAGCAGTGTCTTGCTTAAGATGATTGAAACACCAGATAAGCTTTTCTGTGGTGTTCTTCACTGTAGCATCTGGATACCTCTCAAACGCCAATTAATTAAGCCTCACAACACCCTGTGAAGTTAAGTTGTCCATGTTTTATGTTGTCCATGTTTTACAAAGCATGTTGTCCATGTTTTACAAAGCAAAAGTGATCCTCCCAAGAGAGTTAATGGCTGACTTGTTCCTAGAGCCTGACCATTCTGGTGCAATATTTTCTCTGCCTTCTAGTCCTCACAGCTTTTTTGATGGCTGACTGTCTTTTCTAGAAATAAGGCAAACCACATTTTTATATCCTTCTGGTTTTGCTGTCTTGGATATGCTTTGTGCTATTATTTCAAGATGACTAAGTGACTCGTTATCTGGCCATGGTGATGTACAGGAACTAGTAACTGTATGGTCCAGTCTGCAAACTTATTAATACAACTGTAGTCCATTCCTATCCATTTTAGTTAATCTTGGGTGTTATTAATGGAGTTTATCGGGGAAGTAAATAGGTTACTTTTAATGAAAGCCACATCTATATCCTAATTACTCCCTTGTCAGTGTTCTTTATAGTTGAAGCTCTTTACAAATGGTTAAGAACATCAATGGAATGGCAACAGGATGTACAATGTAAATCTCTACAGAGCTGTGTGATCCCGCAAGGATCTGTCCTGGGTCCGGTTTTGTTCAACATTTTTATCAACGATTTAGATGATGGCATTGAGAGAGAACTTATAAAGTTTGCAGATGATACCAAGCTGGGAGGGGTTGTGAGTGCTTTGAAGGATAGGCTCGCAATTCAAAATGATTTGGACAAACTGGTGAAATGGTCTGAATGAATGAAATTCAATAAAGATAAGTGCCAAGTACTCCTCTTGGGGTTGAACAACCCATTGCACACATACAAAAAAAGGACTGCCTAGGAAGGAGTACTGCAGAAAGAGATCTGGGTGTAATAGTGGACCACAAGCTAAATATGAATTAGCAGTGTAATTTTATTGCAAAAAAAGCAAACACCATGTATCAAGGAGTATTGTGAGTAAGACATGAGAAGCGATTCTTCCACTCTACTTTGCACTGATTAGGCCTCAACTTGAGTATTGTGTCCGGTTTTGGGTGCCTCATTTCAAAAAGGATGCGGAGAAACTGGAGGAAGTCCAGAGAAGGGCAACAAAAATGATTAGAGGTCTGGAACATTTGACCTGTGAGGGAAGATTGAAAGAGCTGGGTTTGTTTAGTCCAGAAAAAAGGAGACTGTGAGGGGATATGATAACAGCCTCCAAATATCTAGAAGGTTGTTACGAGGAAGAAGGAGAAAAATTGTTTTCCTTAATCACAGATGATAGGACAAGAAGCAACGGGCTTAAATTACAGCAAGGAAGGTTCAGCCTAGATGTTAGGAAAAAATTCCTAATTACCAGGGTGATTAAACACTGGACTAAGTTGCCTCGGCAGGTTGTGGAATCTCCTACATTGGAGGTTTTTTAAGAGCAGGTTATACAAACACGTGTCAGTGATGGTTTAATGGGGGTACTTGGTCCTGCCATGAGTGCAGGGAACTGGACTCTATGACCTGTCATGGCCCCTTCCAGTTTCTTTCATTCTATGATTCTGTGAAATACCCCTTTCCTGTATACTTGTTCCACCAAAAGATTTTATAGCATCCTCAACCTTACATACATTTCTTTCTTGTTTTGAATTAGTTATTTTGTGTATAGATGACAGAGAAAGCACGCATTCATGGTCACTATCAGCCCTTTTAACCAAGGATATGTGTATCTTGATTTCCCTGAGACTATTAAATGTGGCTGGAGGTCAGGGTGGTTAAAATATTTGTACTTAAGTGGCTTAGGCTCTTAATATCATGGATTTTAAATGAGATTTAGAAGACTCGTCTCTCTCTCTTGGCAGTGGTACTAAGTGCCTATGTCTTTAGGCTGTTGTCACTTGGGCACTTCTTAAAACTTTTCTTTGTGCCATAATAGTGCTCAGTATGGTACAGATTGGTCTTGCAAACACCACAGCTCAACATGCTTTACTAGTCACTAATTTGTAACTAACATTTTCTCCCCATTTTACTGCATTCTTAGCACGTTAGACGTCATTAGAAGGTATTCTCATACTTGGATAACAACCTTTTTGCCTGGCTCCTAAGTAAAAGCTAGAGGAATCTCTAGCTACATGGTGTAGATCCTAGAGCATTCATCTACTCCACCACCCGTGAGGGATTAGGGTAGTATCTGGTGAGAAGGAAGCTTGTAGGAAACAGTGGTTAGCAGCTACTATGTATCCTAATTATTTTCATGGTTACATGTACTGATGTTACAAACACAGATTCATGGAGCAGAATCAAAGAGAATAGCCAAATAAAAACTGAAAATCAAACTTGAAAAGCCCTTGAGAAACATCAGAGATGTGGGGAATGCTTATTGCTCTTTCAAAAATTCTGCATGATCTGCTACTCCTGGTCAAGGAGAAACAGGTCTGCATGATACATAAGGAAGTTGGAGAGAGAGGTAAGTTTGAAAGATACTTTGACCTTTGTAGTAATCCTCTATTGGACTGATATTAGTGATGGTTTAACAATGGCAACTTGGTTAATTACTGGTAATTTAGCACTGCAGGAAACTAGTTTGACTTCCAAACTCAGGGTCATACTGCTACTATGCATTCTGTAGCTTGAGGGATCTGGAACTCTACAGATGCTGACCTGGCAATATATGTAAGAGGAACTACCACAGAAGTGGCATATTCCATCTCCTGTCCTCTGGTACTTTGTGCCTCAGGCAAATGAGGCTTTGATCAGGGGTGTTATTTGAACCAGGTGGGTGGGAGTGCGTTCAGCATGGATGTGACCTAATGGAGTAAGGACTAGCACAGTGTCTCTGCTCTAAGCCTTCCTCCTTCATCGGGAGATCTTGTACTTCAGCTTTTATTTCAGCACCAAGGCCAGACTTAAGGTTCAGTAGTCTTCTCTGTATATCTGCTGCATATCTATCTACACCAAGCTAACTCCTTCCCAGTCTAGCCCTCTGGGGAGCTGTTTGAAGGGCATGTCCACATATGTCCTTTCCAGGACACTCTCACCTCGAGAAGCTCACTCTAACCAAGTAGTAACTACATCCTGAGCAGAGCATGGAAAGCTTTGAGGGATGAGCTCTGCCACCTCATTGGTTGGCAACAGGTCCAAACCTTGCAGTGCTATCATCAGCTGTGTACATATCTCCTGATGCAAGCTTTAGTTGGCAAATTCTCTGAAAGTCCTCCTAGAGGAAGAGACCCATTTCCCCCTAACAAGTTCTGATCCGTTCCCTTCTAATTCTTCAGCTTCACTCATCTTAGTTTTGTCATCACTACCATTTCACTTCTTAGATATGGTAACTACTATTGAGACCCATTTGTCCGTGCTAATTGTTAGAGAGGCGGGTAATTATTAGAGAGAGAGGAGAGTCCTGTAACTAGGGCATGAGCCTAGAACTTAAGAACCTGTGCTCATTTCCCTGCTCTGCCATAGATTTCATTTGTGATCTTGGACAATCACTTAGTCCTCTCTGTACTTCAGGTTCCTATCTGTAAATCGGAGAAAATAGCCCTGCCCTTCCTCATGGGTGGTGGTAGAATAAAAACACATCAAAGACTGAGGTGCTGAAATGTGACAGTGCTCAGGGTCACGTAAATGCTTTAGGTGCTAATAGCCACATCACAGAAAATCGAATTTGTCTTACCTCCCTGTAAATATGAGCCCTCTCTAGGATACCTCTCCAACATACCCAAGTTGGCAATCAGACTCAGCCAAAGTGTCCAAACTGTCCAGCTAGTGTAAAGTCTAGACTACACTTAACTTTCTCCAACTTAGAAAGGTCTCAGCTGGGGAAGTCTTTCCTGTATGCTGTGAAGAGGAGGAACTGGGCATAAAACCCCTGTCTCTAGATTGGCTACTCCCTTACTAAGTGAGAAGGACTCACTCATTTACCTATACTAGTGTTGTGGCATCATAGAATCAGAAAACAATTAGCAAGATGCAAGGCTCTTATTTTACTGTATGACTTGAATTCTAAGATCACTTTTTTATTTTAGAAATAAAATCTGGTGTGGGGACGCAATGCAGGAGAGGGTATTTTTCAAATTTAAGAGCTTTTAATCAGTTTCTTAATATGTCCAGATCTGCTAGATGCCTTGACATGTTCTCAACATACATTGATAGTTTTTTTTCTTCGTCGAGTGGTGTCCCTGTAGGGGTGCTCCACTCTAGGTGTGCGTCGCGTCCTCGCGGCGAGCTCGGAGATTTGTGCCGCAGTGTCCCCCTCTGGCCGCGCTCGCGCGACCCTCCGCAACCGTCCCCAGTGTTCTGGGTCACGCGCGCACGGCCAGGGTCCCTCAGTTCCTTCTCAACCGTCAAACGGCTGAGACGGAGTCGCCAGTGCTCCCCATAGATTTAGTTTTAAATAGTTTTTAAAATAGTTTAAATATAGTGTAAAAATAGTTATGTACTTAGTTTAAATTAGTTAATTAGATTAGGAAGCTAGGAAAGCCGCTTCGCTAAACGCGGCGGCATTTAAAAAAAAAAAAAAAAGGCGGCAGAGAGAGAAGCCGCTCCATTTAAAGCGGCGGCGTCAAAAAAAAAAAAAAAAAAAAAAAAAAAGTAAAAGGAAGACAGCGATGCCCGGTCCAGCGGGTTTTAAAAGGTGTACCCTCTGCAGGGATGCGATGCCCGCATCAGATGGCCACTCAAAGTGCATCAGATGCCTGGGCGAGGGACACATCCCCGGCAAGTGCCCTCACTGCAGCAAACTGACAGCGAGGGCGAAGAAGGACAGAGCTGCGGCTGAAAATGATCGAGCTGGAAAGATCACTGCGGCCAGCCTCTGATCCGGGGAAGAGCTCTCCCCTGAGGCAAAGAGGCAGAGAGGAGAGGAAAAGGTCCTACACTCCCTCTAAGAGCCCGCCTCGGAGGCAGCAGCCTACGCTGAAGCCAATGGCTGATTACAGACCGTTAGGCTCTGCGGCACCGAGAGCACCGAGCTCAATAAATGCCGGTGCAGAGTTGAGGTCCCAACTGACACTGACCTCCTCTACGTGCCGAAAGGGGACGACGGCACCGGCGGCAGCTACAGCCAGATCGGCACCGCAGGAGGAGGCTGAGCCCGGCACGGTAGCTGCTTCAGCACCAGGGGAAGAAGCGGTGCAGCAGCACCCAGCCCCTTCCACGGCACCGGAGCCTGCAACTGCACCACAGAGGGCGCTGCAGGAAGCTTCCTCTGATAGTGACAAAGCACCCCAGAGACAAGGGGGCAAGAGGACACAAAAGAAAAGACACCTGGAGCGGGGTGACACATCCCCCCAACCATACTCACCAATTGGAGGAAGGATGTCGCCCCTCCCATATTCAGATGAGGATGAGTCCCTTGATGTCTTGGCCCCTCGTCAGTCCTCAAAGGATTGGGCATCTCCTAGGGCAAAGAGGAGAAGTGCTGAGCCCTATGCCAATAACCCGTGGCTCCTGCCACCATGGATGGCTCCACCAGCATCATTTCTGCCACAATGGCAGAACTGGGATGCATGGTCTTCATATATGAGAGCATATAGCAGACAAACCAGCTGTTATGGAGATACAGTTTCTACATCAGGGTCATCTCTTGGCCCAACAGAACAGAATCCTGATGCTCTAGAGGAGCAAGAGGGCAGTCTGGCCCATGAAAAGGATGACCAAGCACACAGCTCCCTGGATACTTCCATCTACCCCAGTACAAGTGGGGAAAACGCTAAACATTTCCAAGAGCTTTTCAGAAGGGTGGCTCAAGATCTAGAAATTCCTTTAGCGGAAGAAGTTAAACCCAACCACAAACTTCTACGAATCTTACACAAGACGGCTCCGTCCAAGGTAGCTTTACCAATGGATGAGGCCATCATGGACCCTGCAAATGACACGTGGCAAACCCCAGCAACCACTGCTCCAACCAACAAACAGACCGATAAAAAGTATTATGTACAATCTCTCAATAACGAATACTTATTTGCACATCCACCTCCAAGCTCACTTGTAGTGGAGGCAGCACAACAGAAAGCTAAACAGCCAAGAAATAAACAAGATAAGGACTGGAAGAAGATGGACATACTGGGAAGGAAGGTGTACTCCTCTGCCACATTACAGATGAGAGTTGCTAATTATGCAGCGATGCTGGCTAATTATGATCACAGCACCTACTCCAAGTTTGAGTCTTTCCTAGAAGTAATCCCGGAAGACAGTAGGGAACAATTCCAGTCCACTCTCAGGGAGGGACAACTCATATCAAGAACAGCCCTGCAGGCAGCCCTGGACGCGGCAGATACGGCGGCTAGGACAGTTGCCACAGCGGTGGTTATGCGCCGAGCATCGTGGCTGCACTCAGCAGGCCTTCCAAGAGAACTGATAAACAATATTGAGGACCTCCCTTTTGATAAAGTGAAACTTTTTGGGGAAAAGACTAATGAAGTACTGCACTCAACGAAGGACTCTAGAGCCACCCTTCGTACGTTGGGTATTTACACTCCTAACACTCCTAACAATCAGTGGAGACAGCACAGATACCAGCCATATCAGCGGAGATATCAACAGTACACGCGAAATAGGCAGCAGGGTAGAAATAGGAATAGGCCGCAAAGACGTCGGCAGAGTAATTTCTCCCAGATGACATCGCAACATCCACCCTCATCTAAACAACAATTTTGAGGAGTTGGTCGAGGGTTTGAACGACCTCCCAGATCCAGTGAATATAGAAGCTACAACCATCTTCAACCATTGTCTAAGACCTTTCTTGAACATCTGGAAGTCCATAACCATGGACAAATGGGTCTTAGAGATCATTCAGCAGGGATATTCTATCTCCTTCAACTCTATTCCCCCACCACATTCCCCTTCCCCGTCCCTTTTCAGGGACACAACTCACGAACAAATCCTGCAACAGGAAGTCAACTTCTTCTGGAGAAAGGAGCTATAGAACCGGTCCCTACACAGCACAGAGGGAAAGGATTCTATTCAAGATACTTTCTCATCCAGAAGAAGAAGGGGGGATGGAGGCCAATTCTAGACCTCAGAAGGCTCAACAAATTTGTAAGAAAGCAAAGGTTCAAGATGGTCACGCTAGCAACTATAATTCCGACACTGGAAGCAGGGGACTGGTTTTCATCCCTCGACCTGCAAGACGCTTATTTTCATGTGACGATACATCCGGCGCACAGAAGATTTCTAAGGTTTACAGTAGGTCAGCTGCATTACCAATACACAGTGCTCCCCTTTGGTCTATCCACAGCACCAAGGGTTTTCTCCAAGGTGTTGGCAGTGGTAGCAGCACATCTACACAGGCAAAGCATAATCATATACCCGTATCTGGACGACTGCCTAATAAAAACAGACAGTCCTTTGCAAGCAGAAAGTGCAAACCGAAAGGTGCTATCCCTATTCCAGGCACTCGGACTAAAAATAAATTATCAGAAATCGGCTCTACTCCCTACGCAAAAACTGGAGTTCATAGGAGCGTATCTGGATGCTACAAGGGCACGGGCGTTCTTGCCGTACAAGAGATTCATAACACTGGCAAATTTGATCATGTCACTCATAGAAAGCCCAACATCTACGGTACATTCCTGCCTACAGATTCTAGGACACATGGCAGCAGCCACAGCGGTCGTGCCCGATGCACGGCTTCACATGTGACACATGCAAATTTGGTTTGCACCGGTATTCAAAAGGTGCAAGCACAGCCCTCTGAAGGGGGTACCTATCCCTCAGAGGGTCAAGCAGTCACTGGAGTGGTGGTTGGAACCAACAAACGTTCTAGTGGGAACCCCCTTTTATCAAGAACCACCTTCCATCTTTATAACCACGGACGCGTCCCTGTTAGGATGGGGCGCTCATCTACACAACTACACGGCGCAAGGCCGATGGTCCATACAAGAGACCAGCCTCCACATCAATGTACTGGAGCTCAGGGCAGTAAGGAACGCGTGCAGACATTTCTTGCCAATGATACAAAACAAGGTTGTAAAAGTCATGATGGACAATGTAGCTTGTATGGTGTATATAAACAAGCAAGGGGGAGCTCGGTCCCGACTGTTATCAGCAGAGGCAACGAATTTATGGACATGGTGTATAGAGCATGGTATCAGGATATCGGCATCATACTTACCTGGCTCTCTGAACACCACTGCCGATTTATTAAGCAGGTACTTTGTGACAAAGCACGAATGGGAACTAAACAAGGAGGTGCTGCGCACAATCTTTCAACAATGGGGCAATGCTACCATAGACCTCTTTGCGACTCAGGAAAATCGCAAGTGCCGATACTTCTGTTCCAGGGCGGGCGTAGGTCACAGGTCCTTAGGAGATGCATTCATGATAAGTTGGAAAGGACCTCTTCATTATGCGTTCCCGCCAATACCATTGATACACAGAACGATACACAAGGTACGAGAGGACAAAGCCAAGATCATATTAGTTGCCCCAGCGTGGCCCAGACAGACCTGGTTCCCTTACCTCATGCAAATGTCAGTAGCCGAACCGATAACGCTCCCGAGGTACAGAGATCTTCTCTATCAGGATGGGGGACAGACATTACATCCACATCTGGACAAGTTGCACCTTACAGCGTGGCTTCTCCATGGCTTCAGTCGGAAGAATTGCAATGTTCAATCCAAGTGAAGAACATCCTGGTGAACAGTAGAAAACACAGTACAAGAATGTCTTACCTGAGAAAATGGTCCAGATTTTCCAAATGGTGTGAGCAAAGGCAAATCTTACCTGATGTGGCTTCAATCCCAGCGGTCCTGGAATACCTTCTGCACTTGAAACAGACAGGACTGGCGAATAGCTCAATTAAGGTGCATCTTGCGGCACTGTCTGCCTTCCATGTACAGGTAGAAAACAGGACATTATATTCGCACAAGACGATTAGAAGATTTATGGATGGGCTGCACAACACATATCCAGAGATACGCCCTCCAACAACCCCTTGGGACCTTAATCTAGTTCTGAGGGTGCTTATGTCACATCCCTTTGAGCCCTTAGCAAAATGCTCAATGAAATACCTGTCCATGAAAACGGCATTTCTGGTAGCCATAACATCGGCTAGACGTGTGAGCGAAATTGGGGCGCTCATGGTGGACCCCCCCTACACGGTGTTTCATCCAGATAGGGTGACATTACGGCCTGATCCAAGGTTCATACCAAAAGTAAACACTCCCTTCCACCTGAACCAGGAGATTAACCTACCGACATTCTATCCAAAACCACATGCCGATAAACGGGCTGCTTCTCTGCATATGCTAGACGTTAGAAGAACATTGGCATTCTACATAGATAGGACTAAGCAATTTAGGAAAACCCGTAGACTTTTTGTCTCAATTGCGGAGAGGTCTAGGGGCAACCCGATCTCGTCACAGAGACTATCTCAATGGATAAGAGACTGCATAATAACGGCCTATAAATTGAACAACGTACCCCCTCCAGGACAAATTAAGACTCATTCCACGAGGGGCATGGCCACTTCGATAGCTTTTCTCAATAATGTTCCAATGGAGGATATATGTAAGGCAGCTACATGGAAGTCAGCCCATACTTTCACTAAACATTATGTAGTGGATCAGACGCTCAGATCCACCTCCGCTGTGGGATCCACAGTTTTATCTACTGTAAAACACACTCCTGAGGAACCCGCCTTCCATGAACAAGGGAACTGCTCCTCAGGCACCTAGAGTGGAGCACCCCTACAGGGACACCACTCGACGAAGAAACAAAGGTTGCTTACCTGCGGTAACCGATGTTCTTCGAGATGTGTGTCCCTGTTGGGGTGCTCCACGTCCCTCCCTCCTCTTCTTCCTCAGGGTGTAGAGTTATGCTCTGGGGTTGAGAAGGAACTGAGGGACCCTGGCCGTGCGCGCGTGACCCAGAACACTGGGGACGGTTGCGGAGGGTCGCGCGAGCGCGGCCAGAGGGGGACACTGCGGCACAAATCTCCGAGCTCGCCGCGAGGACGCGACGCACACCTAGAGTGGAGCACCCCAACAGGGACACACATCTCGAAGAACATCGGTTACCGCAGGTAAGCAACCTTTGTTTCTTTAAGGTCAGAAGGGACCAAATATGATCATCTAGTCTGACCTCCTGCACAATGCAGGCCACAGAACCTCTCGCCCACTCCTGCCATAGACACCTAACCTATGATTGAGTCACTGAAGTCCCCAAATTATGATTTAAAAGCTTCAAGGTACAAAGAAACCTCCAGCAAGGGACCCCATGCACCATGCTACAGGGAAAGGCAAAAAAAACCCCAAGGTCCCTGCCAATCTGCCCTGCAGTAAAATCCCCTCTTGATCCTAAATATGGCAATCTGATAATCTCAGCATTTAGGCAAGACTCACCAGCCAGACATGGGAAAAAAGCACTCTGTGCACCAACTCAGAACCCATTCCATCATGCCATTCCTTCCATACATTTATTCAGCTCAGTTTTAAAGGTAGTTAGGCTTTTTTCTTTTATTCTTTTTTTTTTTTTTTTTTTTGCCCACACTGCTTCCCTCAGAAGGCTATTTCAGAACTTCACTCCAGTGATGGTCAGAAACCTATGTCTAATTTCAAGTCTATACTTACTGATAGACAATATATATCCATTTGGTCTTGTTTCCACATTGGTATTGAACTTAAATAATTCCTCTCTCCCTGGTATTTATCCCTCTGATGTATTTCTAGAGTGCAATCATATCTCCCCTCAGCCTTCTTTTGGTTAGGCTAAACAGGTCAAGTTCTTTGAGTGTCCTTTCATAAGGCAGGTTCTTCATTCTGCAGATGATCCTAGTAGCCCTTCTCAACATGTATGACTTCAGTAGGGTATAGTGTGAATGTATGCATCACACTACCACGCTGGGATGTGACTGTCAAACTAAAGGTTCAGCTGGATATAACATTGACCCATACATCCCTCTTACAGACTGCAACATATTAAGCCTGGGTGTGGGGGGAGGTTTCTCACCCTTTTAATTAGCTTCACATCTTTTGCCTTTTAATTTTATTGGATAGTTTTTTTTCTATTATGAAAAAGTAGAAATAGGAGCAAAATGATCTTTTCTGTAATTTTCATTTTATAATTTATGTAAAATTGTAAACCTTTCCTGCCACCTCTTATTTTTGTCTCTTTTGTAAATCAAATAATCCTATTCTTTCTCATTTCTCTTCATCAAATCTGTCCATATGTCTAAACATCTTTTTGTCCTCTAGACTTTTTCTGGTTCTCCTATATACTTTGCAACATGGGATAACGCCCACAAAGGAACTTAGGGGGCTAGATCAGCAGCTGGTGTAAATGAAGTAAAGGGTCCTATATAGATTACTCCATCCAAAATCTGACCTTGTACACCAAATGAGGGTATACAAAAGATCTATATAATGGTATAGAGTTTTCAGTATCATTTTCTATCCAGCTCTTAATACAACCTAATATCTTGTTTGGTTTTTTTCCACCTCTTTTGCACAATCAGAAGGTATTTTCATTGTGTCCTCAGTGACCCCTAATTTTTTTTCTGAGTGGTTTCAGTTAATTTTTAGAATTAATCACTGCATATGCTTAGTTCAAATTGTTCCTTCCATTGTACATAACCTCCACTTGACTACACTGAATTTCATATGCCATCATGCTGCCTTGAATGACAGTTTGATTGCTGATCATTAAATCATCAAATGGGCCGATGGTGCTTCTTCAAAAACATTTGCAAGGTAAATGCAGTATTGAAAAGATGCTGGATTACTTGACTGTTCCATGCTTGATTTCTTTGTTGATTCAAAAGTGTGGAAAATTATAGAAATGTCTCGTATTTTAGCCATGTGACTTTTTTTTGTTAAACTTCTGGTTGATCAAGACCATTTATCCCACTCTCCCTCTTTAATATAAAATTTCAAAGTGAGTAACTAGTGATACTGTGAACGGGTATTGGACTAACGGGAGTGTGATGTGTGTGTGTGCACGCGCGCTTAATGGGAGCAAAATAAGCATTTACTTTCAAATAAGCAATGCAAACCTGTTTACAAGCAACGTACTCAGCTGTATGTTGTTGTTCCATATTCCCAGCCTCTGACTTGAATGTTTGTCCTTTTGCGATTTAGACTTTCATCAATTTTGTTCATTATTTTGGGGTCACTATATGAAAAACTGTTCTATGTGGGCATTACTGCAACCGTTAAGCGGGGACTATACACACAAGCAGTTGTACAGGCTACATTTTTCTCTGAAATTTTTGTTTTTCAATGAAAAATGTCAATTTAAAAAAATTTTTTTGTGGTGGGGGAAAAAAATTTCTGTTTTGCTCTAAAAGGGATCAGGATTTTTTTTTAAGTGAAAGAAAATTGATTTCTCCCCCCCCCCCCCCCCAAATTTGAAACACAAAAATTGTGTGTTTTTGGTAGTATTTTTGTTGCAAAATTTTATCCACAAATGAAAAATGTTTATGAAAATCAATTTTTTATGGAAGTATTTTCACAAAAAATCTTCAGCCAATTTTGCTTCCAATCTAAAAATAAAAATACAATAATGATTTTAAAACATATATGTAAATATTAAGGAAAATAAATAGAGAAATATGCAAAGTAAAGCAGTAAGTCTTGTGTATGCTCGAATGAATATTTGTTTTGTCCTATGTTACAGAGACTTCACAACATAAGAGCTCCAGAGTCCATCTCACAGCTGCTTGTGGCTTGCTGTAAGACAGTGTGTGAGAGTACCAAGCAACTCCACATGCTTCAAGCTTCTCTTCATGGCAGAGTGTGATAATGCAATCTGAAAGTAATACTTTCCTGTGTGGAAAAAGATCTGCTAGATTTCGTCTTATTACTTTCCACTCATAAAATGTAAGCTAATGAAATTTTAACTGCAAAATTATCACTATGTTTTTATATTTCTATTAAAGGCAGGCAATGAAATAATTGCTCCCAAACATCCACTCATTTTACTTCTTTTTGGGAATGCTCTTAAACCAAACCAGAATCCAAGCTGGTGCTAGTGCTATCCGCTCTGCTCTTCTTCTGCAGCAGGCTCTTAACATATTTTATCTGGATCATATACCACTCTGACACTTCCACTGCATGAAAACACTCCTGGGTTGAGGTTCTGCAAATATAAAATCTCAAGTCTTCTGTAGAAGTGGACCCTTTAGAACCAAGACAACTCCTGCTGACACTTGGAAAGTCTTAATCTAGAGCTTTTCAGAATTGAAGACAATTGCCCTGTTGTCTGGTCCCAGCTTCTGGCAGTCAGAGACTTAGGGCTGGAGTAGGTTCTGAGTAATTACAGAGAATTCTTTCTTGGTTGTCTTGCCCACATGCTCAGGGTTAAACTGATCGCCATTTTTGGGGTTGGGAAGGAATTTTCCCCCAAAGCAGATTGGCAAAGGCTGTGGGTTCTTTTGCCTTTCTCTGTAGCATGGGTTTCACTTGCTGGTGGATTCTCTGTACAGTAAAGTCTTTAAACTATGGTTTGAGCATTTTAATAACTCAGTCAGATTTAGGGACTTATTACAGGAGTGGGTGGGTGAGGTTCTGGGGCCTGCATTGTCTGGGAGATCAGACCAGATGATTATATTGGCCCCCCTCTGACATTAGACTCTATGAGACACCTCCAGAGCATTGGTTTGCATCCCTGACTATCTTGGGAAATAGTCATTGATGGACCTATCCTCTGTGAACTTATTTACTACTTTTTGATCCCAGTTATAGTTTTGGCCTTCACAATATTTCCTGCCAACAAGTTCCACAGGTTGACTGTGCATTGTGTGAAGTACTTCCTTTTGTTTGATTTAAACCTCTTGCCTATTAAAATCATTGAGTGACCCATAGTTCTGTGTTTATGTGAAAGGGTAAATAACGATTTCACTTTCTTCACACCGTTCATGATTTTATAGACCTCTATCATATTCTCCCTTAATGGTCTCTTTTCTAAGATGAACAGATGGGCCATAGATTAGGTGATATAAGTAATCCTCTGAATGATGATGAAGAAAAACTGAGAAGGAATAGGCAGGGCCAAGAATAAAGCCAGGAAGCTGGCAACAGAAAAAGGCTGCAGTTAGGGAGCCTGTGGCTTCTCTCAGGACATTGAAGAGGGAAGGAAGGAAACCTAAGAGGAGAGGGTGGAGGAAAAGGCTAAGGGAAATGGCAACAAGGTTGAAGATGGTGCTGATCTTTGACTGCTGATTAGGGTCCTTTAGCCAGAGTAGATGATTGACCTGAGTTCCCCCACTAAGCACTGGCGATGTGACAACACCTGGCCAATGAATGGGAAGACTTCTGTTCACAGTTTCTATAGAAAGTCTTCGATACCCTGGTAGGAGGAAATTGCTGAGTGGCCTGGCTGGCGGTCCAAGCTGTGAACAGAGGGCATTCTGAATATCGGAAAGAGAGAGAGAGGTGGCATGGCAGGTCCTGTGAATGAATGGCAGACGGGGAGGTCAAACCTGGAAAGAGTGAATTCCCAGAGCAGCCAGGAGTAGGCACCCTAGCAGTGAATGGTCCCTATGACAATTACTTTGCAGTGATCAACATTTTGTATTTCATCTGCCATTTTGTCACCCAGTCCCCTCGTTTTGTGAGATCGCTTTGTAAATCTCCACAGTCAGCTTTGGACTTAAATACCTTAAGTAATTTTATATTGTCTGTAAATTCTACCATCTCACTATTCTCCTCCCACCCCCCATGTTTTCCCCAGATCATTAATGAATATGTGTTAAACAGCACAGGGACTTTTTAACCCGTTCCTGATACATGAGTGGACATTCCCTTTTATCCCATTACTGCTTTCCTGGTATCTCACCCCACTGTGATTGGGTTCTGTGCAGCAGTAACTAACTCTTTACTGCTGATCCTGCAGAGTTTTGTACTTCCTAGAATATCAGGAGACAGAACCTTTTATCAGCAGTTCCCTAAGTAGGGGAATCAACTGAATCATAGAGAGCTTTGTTATCTTAAGTACAAGTTTTATACCATTGCATTTATAAATGACTTGCTTAAAACTGACAAATCGTAATAATTTGGAAAACTAAGGCAATGTAGGGTAGATGCATTATATACCCTGTACACGTTGCTATATACCTCTGTCTATCTCTTCCCTCTCTTCTTAGCATAAATCAGAAAGAGAAGACAGTTTAAAAGAACAAGAAATAAGATGCCCAGATCCTCTCAGAACAGATGTGTAAATTATAGTTTGTTTCAACTGCCTTAATAGAAACTCTGTCAAGTTTTGTTGCTATCTTTTAAAATCTGTATGTTTCAGTGATGACTGCAAGAATTTCTGCAAGCAGCCAAAGCAAATTCAAGGATTTAAAGAAGCCACATTTTTCATTTCCACTACAGCTTCAACTACTTAAGCACAAAATCAATGGATGGGAGCACTATTCTGCCTGTTGATAATACTCATTACAAATTACTGAAGGTGTCTTCTCCTTTTTTTAAATGAACTCTCATTTTAACACTAATTTTTATACCATTCTGTTAAAGATTCACTAGTTTCTCTGTTGATCCCAAAAGAGAGATTTTACCCTCCCCTCACCAGCATGCAGGGGGGTGGGGCAGGGCCAGCTCAGTCTGGGCTCTGTGCTCCTGCTCCGCCCCTGGGGTTGGGGCAAGCCGGCCCAGAGGCCAGGATCTGCCCTTCCACCCACCTCTCTTGCTGCTGAAGGCAGCAGGGAGCAGCATAGCAGTGCAGGGCCCACCGAACTGCGGGGCCTGGGACAGTCACCCTACTCACCCTCCCAAGGGATGGCCCTATGTATGTGCCACAGTGCACAATCTTCTGGAAAGCTTTTTGCCCTTAGCTGTCCCCATAGAGTCAAGTCCCATGGCCAGGCTGCAGTGTATGGCACTGACCCTGTCCCCCCTTCAGTTCCTTCTTTCCGATATCTCCAAAAAGCAGGGGTGGAGGGAGGGTATAGAATGTATGTGAGCAGCCCATCTCGAAGAAGGATGCTTACAAGTAAGCAATCTTCCTTTCTTCAAACATGCTCACATCCATTCTGATGTAGGTGACTTACAAGCTTTTCTGTAGGCTGGTGGGCGGAGTTACAGTTTTCCCGCCTGCAGCATGGCTCTGCCAAAGGCTACATCATCCCTTGCCTGTTGTGTGATGGCATCGTGTGATGTGAACGTGTACACAGAGGACCAGGTTGCTGCCCTGCAGATCTCCTGGGTTGGCACTTGTGCTACGAAGGCAGCTGATGAGGCTTGCGCTCTAGTAGAGTGAGCCCTGACTGAGCTGGGCAAAAGTAATATAGCACAATGGTAGCAGTCTTTGATGCAGCTCATGATCCATGACGAGATGCGCTGTGATGTGACCGCTTGGCCCTTCATACATTCTACAACCACTACAAAGAGCTGCGTCGTCTTCCGGAATGGTCTCGTCCTTTTGATGTAGATGGCAAGGGCCCTTCTGACATCTAAGGTATGCTACCTCATCTGGTTCCCCATTATGCGCGGTTCAAGGAAGAACACAGGGTGGAAAATGTCTTGGTTGACATGGAAGGGGGGGACTACCTTTGGCAGAAATGCTGGATGTAGTCTCAGCTGCATCTCATCCTTATAGAATACAATATAGGGAGGTTCTGAAGCTAGAGCCCTTATTTCAGAAACCCTCCTGGCTGCGGTGATGGCCACCAAGAATGACACCTTCCAGGACAGGACTAGGAGGGAGCATGTGTCCATGGGTTCAAAGGGGGGGTCCCATTAATACACTGAGCACAAGGTTAAGGTCCTATTGTGGGACAGGGTCACGGACCTGGGGGTAAAGCCTTTCTATCCCCTTGAGGAATCTTACGCTCATAGGGTGGGAGAAAGGGGTGATTCCTATGAACAACTGGTGGAAAGCGGAGATTGCTGCCAGGTGGACTCTAAGGGAGGCTAGGGCCAACCCTTGTGTTTTTAGGTGACAGAGGTAGTCTAGAATAGTCTGAATAGTTGAGCTCTCAGGGAGACCCCTCGATTTGCTGCCCACATAGCGAAACACCTCCACTTTGTTCAGTATGTAGCCTGCATAGATGGCTTTCTTCTGTCCACCAAGATGCATTGTACCTCCAGTGAGCATGCTCTCTCGTCGGAGTTCAACCATGGAGCTTCCACACAGTCAGGTGCACGGAGTCCAGCTCCAGGTGCAGGAGGCAGCTGTTGTCCTGGGTTAGTAAGTCCTTTCTCTTGCGGACTGCCTAGGAGGCGGCGTGGAGAGGTCAAAGAGCATATTGTACCATGGTTGGTGTGGCCACAGTGGGGCTATCAGGATCACATCCGTCCCGTCCCTCTTGATCTTTAACAGAACCCTGTGTGTTACGAGAATTGGGGGAAAGGTGTATAGAAGGGTCCCTGACCAACTGACTAGAAATGTATCCAACAGGGAGCCCCTCTCCCTGCCTCTGAGGGAGCAGAATAGAAGGCACTTGCAATTCGCGTTGCTCGCAAACAGGTCCACCCTGGGGTGCCCCTCCCCCCCGAAGACGTGGGCCGCTATCTCTGGGTGTAGGGACCATTCGTGCTGTGGCAGGAATTGTCTGCTGAGCCTGTCTGCCTGGTTGTTTCTCACTCCTGATAAGTGTGAGGTGACCAGGTGGAAGCTGTGTCTGATCACTAATTCCCAGAGGCAGATTGCATCTTTGCGGAGGGCTGATGAGCGGGCTCCCACTTGGCGGTTGATGTAGAATATCACCACTGTATTGTCTGTAAGGACCTGTACTGTCCTGCCCTTGAGCATCTCAAGAAAGACCTTGCAGGCTAGGCAGACCGCCCTCAGTTCCTTTACATTGATGTGGAGGGAGAGTTCCCTCTGGGACCATTTCCCTTGAGTATTTAGGTTAGAGCTGATGTGTGCTCCCTACCCCAAATCCAACACGTCTGTGATCAGAGTCACTGAGGGTTTTGGGCCCCTTCAGAGTGCAGCTTGGCTTTTGCCATATACCGAGGGCTTCCAGCACGTCCCCTGGTATGGTAACCACCCATTCTAGTGAGTGGCAGAAAGAAAGAACTGAAGGGGGGCAGGGGCAGCGCCACTTATGTGCTGCAGTCTGAGTGCAGGACTCGAGAGGGCAGTGGCCACTGACCGTAGGGGGACAGGCTAAGGGCAAAAGCTTTCTGGAAGACTCTGCACTGCTGCACATACACACCTATATCAGAATGGATGTGAGCAGTGCTCGAAGAAGAATTTAAATTCCTGAATTTCATATTCTCTTGAATATCATTTTTGGTTTCCTACTCTGCAACCTTTTTGCTATAGTACGATTACTCATACTCATTCCCAGTGTAACAGCTGAATTCTAATAAGTACTATGCACAGTAGCAGTATTGCCTCTGGCGTTTGTAGCTGTGCAGGTGTTCTTTACTTTACTTTACAGATGTTTACAGGTACTTTACAAGTGTTTACAGGTTCTTTATTTTACTTTACAGGTGTTCTTTACTTTTGCCCAACCGCATCAGTGACTTTACCAAGAGGTTCATCACTACTGGAATGGGGAGCCCACTTCGATACTCTCGTGACTGAGGGCAGATGGACAATGCAAGAAACCAGTCTCCACATTAATCTGTTGGCACTCGGGGTTGTCAGGAATGTTTGCCTTCATTTCCTACTCCTCATCAGGACAAATGAATGAGGGTCATGATGGGCAAAGTATCCTGCAGGTTTTATATAAACAAGCAGGGAGGTGCAAGATCCTCTTCCTTGTGCACCAAAGCCATGAAATTATGGAAGAGGTGCATAGCTCATCAAAACCAAATTTCAGCAGTTGACCTCTCAGGTATTGTAACACTACAGCTGATGTCCTCCCAGACACTTCTCACAGGATTACGTATGGGAGCTAGACACCCAGATTGCCCATAGATTATTCCAAAGATGGGGACTGCCAGAGGTGGATCTCTTCACCACCTCCAGAAATAGGAAGTGTCCTCTTTTCTGTTCAAAAGAGGTCTGGACCACCAGTCCTTGGGAGATACCATTCTTCTATCTTTTGAAGAAGAGTTTGTTTTATGCATTTCCTCCAGCATCACTGACACTAAGGGGAATGAACCAGATCAGACAGGACAGAAGCAGAGTTATCCTTATAGTGCTGACCTGGCCAAGACAAGTTTGGTCTCCTTACTTGCTTCACCTATGCATTCAATCAGTGGTCAAGCGCCCAACCATTCCTCACCTCTTGTCACGGGATGCCGATCATGTGAGTAATCCCAACCTAGCAGTTCTCCACCTTAGGGCATGGCTCCAAAATGGTTCATGGGGTTAGAATTCTTGTGCTCTACAGTAATACAAGAGGTGTTACTGAATAATAACCTGTGCTACTTATTTGCTGCAATGGAAGCATTTCCACTGGGAGTCTGGTGTTGCCTCTTTTCTGATCTGGTGTCATTTTTATTCATCCTGGATTATCTTTGGGATCTAAAGAAATCAGGGTTATCCATTAATTTGATTAAGGTTCAGGTAGTCACAGGTAGTTATCAATCTTCTGTCCTCGGGTTGAAGGGTTCTCCATGTTTGCTTATCTTCTGTTTGTTAAGGTTTTGGGGAATCCATATCTGAAGATTAGAAAGACTAACCTAACCTGGGACCTCAATTGGGCACTCAGTTACCTTGTGAGCTCTCCATTTGAACCAAAGATACTCTGTTCTCTGTTGATTTATCTATGAAGATGGCCTTTTAGTAACCATCACATCAACCTATAGAGAGTCAGAGAGACATAGGGAGAGACACCTTGAAGAACCAGTTACTGCACACACATCTTTTAAGGCACTTTAGTTAAGTGTAAACAGGGAGGAGCATAGGACCATGTGACCAGTTACCTTTCCACGGACCACAAGATGGTGCTCTATGTCTACAATTTGAGAACCTATGAGGGGGATAGCAAGAGATGGGAGAAAAGAATTTGGAGACATTTTTCACCAAAGGGAAAGTAGAGAATGGTTTTCTATTGATGAGAGGTATGCTCATGCACTCTGGTCTTTCTGAAGCCTACTAGTTAAACCCATTCAACTTTTCCTCTTTCATAGGCTTAATGAATGAAACAAACGAGGAGTCCTGTGGCACTTTTAAAGACTAACACATTTATTTATCGCATGAGCTTTTGTGGGAGAAAATTCCACTTTGTCAGATGCTTTGAAGAATGAACTTACTCATATTATTATATATTGGTGGTCCTCCATTGAGACAACCTAGTTTAAATTATATATGATCTTTTCAGGTCAGTAAAGTCTCCACAAGATGGCGCCTAAACACTTCTTAACTTTTGAATTATCCGGAGAGACTGTAAACTAATTTGGTATCTTTTTTGGATGAAATGAAGTTTCGTTGATATATATATATATATATATATATAGGATGAGGTGGTAATATTATTTATTAGACCAGCTTCTGTTGGTGATAGAGAACGAGTCAATGGCTTTTAAAAATGCTATCTCTGCTTTAGCATGTTTGTGCCTTGAAGCAACAGTATATACAATTATAAAGGTTCTAAAACCAAATGATATTCAATTAACATTCCCACTCCAAAATCTTAAAATCGTTCCATAATCTATAGCCTGCAAAGAAATTGGATGACTGACATCTTGCAGTATACATCAACATAACATCTTGTCCAGAATATCATATAGATGCAAAAGTTGCTGAACAGATGAAAAAGGACAATAAAAAGCTAATCATGTCAGTGTGGCTCCATTTAAGGTAGCTGGGTTGGACCATTACAATTATACTTACTGAAAGAAGTTGGGTAACCAGATGGGCAAAAGGTATTTGAATTACAACAAATACTGATGTCTCTGGACAAATTATTAGGGAAAAACATCAAAAAGAAACATGTATCTTTTTTTTTTAAGTCTACCTCTATCTTGTTAATTGTTTAGAATCTTAAACTTTTTTTTTTAAAGCTCCATTCATCTTCAAGGAGCTGAAGCTCTCTAAAATGAACAATCTTTGGAAGCTGAAGCACTTAAAATTATCCTCCTCATTCCATATTTAAGTGCACTAATCTTCAGAAGTGTTAAGCATTTGTAGCTCCCACCACTGTCAGGCCACTCCTATTTAAGTGCCTAAATGGAGATGTAAGGGGCCTAATCTCCAGCAACTGAGTTTGAATACTTAGTCCATACTGCTTGTAAGTCTCCTTCGTACAAACTGATGTGAGAATACATTACATGAACCAATTATTTTCAGAAATCAGTAGTAGATGCTGTGTTCTGACTTTATGCCCAGTCATGTTTTTGCAAAGAATATTAGAAAAATAAAAAGTGCTTAAAAATGCAGCTCCCCTACATTATTAATGTTAACTAGCATTCAGACACCTTTTGGAGAGAGGAGCAGGGCATGCAGTTGACAAGGAAATGGGTATGGATGTTCACAGAGGAGGTGACAGTTTGAAGAGAGAGAATCCAATTTAATGCGGTCAGTTTTCCCCTTCCAATGTCAATGGGCACTGGTACATACATCAGAAAGAGAACAGAATCCCTTGTGAATAGATTTCATGCATGCAGAAAGAAAACAAAGTAATTTAAAATTTTGGGTGAACAAGTTGAAGCTGACCTTAAATAACTATAATTTGTGCAGCAGACATTGCCATGCTAGAAGATTTGGAGAAAGTGACCCTTGTGGCATTAGAGGCAAGTGCATAGGATGGAAGACGTTACACAATTTATCTGAATGAGCATTAATGCAGTTTTCATCAAAGCAAAAATACCTTTTCACAATAGACATTTCTTAACTTCTTGAAAACCCTTTTTAAAGTAACTTGTCTTTTCATGACAGGTACCTACTCATTGATTTTTTTTCTGTAAAGAAAAATGCAGCAATATGTTTACTATATCAGTCTTAATACGGTTTACTCCTGCTGCAACACTGACATTTGGAAAATGTCACATGCAACATTTAAATGATCTTAGATTTGACATATGTATGCAGTTCCAGAGTTCAGAACGTTATGTAAAGGGAAAAAAATGTACTTCCAAAAAAGTAATTGAAACTTGTTAATGCAGGTGCTTTTCCAGTTTTACAGATGGCTATTTTAACGGTTGTGACTTACAAGATTTGTGACAAAATTATTGAGAATCCTTAAAGATTAATGTACAGATATTAAAAAGTACACAAAATTGTTCCATTACTACAGTCTTTTTTAACTTGACTTGTGAACAAACATTTGAAGTAAACATTTAGAATAAAAGCTACTGATTCTTTTAAAGAAAGTTAAGGACTTATCATGCAAGATACAGAATAGCCTCAGTTCCCATTGATTTCAGTTAAAGGTTCTCATCACCTTGCAAGACCCAGTCTAGCAGTCAGGAAAAAAAAAAAAAAAACATTGACTGTTGAACTGCTTGGTTATGAAGAGACAATTGACAATATATTTGAATCACTGGACATCACTCAGGCAAAACTACAGTAGAAGTCTAATGAATTCTCCCTGAATAAACTGAAGGATCCGTACGTACTGACAGTTATTCACATGAAAGATCTCTGTTAATAGCATATTAATGGTCAAAGAGGAACGTTATCTTTCTCATCTCGGCTAATTGAATGTCATAAATTTAAATGAAACAGATGACTTCCTAACAGTTCGCCTGAGGTAGGGTCTTTTGACTAATCCTCTAAATAGAGCTCGTTGGGAAAACTTCAGCGTAACCGTTTTCCATCAGATGCAGTTCCACCAAAATTGAAGTGTTTTGCAGCATCGTGTTGATTCCACTGAAAGGTCCGAACAGTATCAAAATTGGAAAGGACATTTCACCATCTCTGGTTTCAGGTATTTAGATGTCTCTTTGAAACAATTTTTCATTACAATTTTTAAATTATATAATATTTTATTATATAACATTTTAAAAAATCTGAAATCAGAATGAGGGATTTTAACAGGCATAGATGCAGTTTTGATTTTGTCTAAACTTTTGAGCTGATCTGATATGAATCATTTATCACAGAAAATTTTAAAATTTTCAGGTTTCATTTGAAGTCAAAATGAAAACAAATGTTAAAATCTCCAAATCCTTCTCAAAACAGAATTTCTGTTCTCCACATAACACTGTGATTACAATGGGAATAGCATGCTGATGGGTTCATTAAACAGTGATCACCTGCAAACGAGTAAGGTTGTCTTCCAGGGATCTCAGTAGTGAGTCTAGAGCTGACTCCATAGCTCAATTCTAGATCCACATGTCTCATCACACTAAGGGCAGGTGTTTCCAGGAGAGAGAGGCACATTGCTGCATTGAATGTTCTGATGTTCTTTCCACCTATTAACCTTTTCCTCTTCTACCTGTCAATGAGCTGTTTCAAAGTGTTGAGATCCCACCAACAGAGCCTTCCTCCATTTTGGAGGGTCCTGAGCGAGGGTCTTCCAAGTATTGAAGTCAATATGTGGCACTTCTTCATGTTTGCCTTCAACGTGTCTTTTAAGTGTTTTTTTGTTTGTTTTTTCCCTCTGCGACTTTGCTAACATTCTTTCAGCTGTGAGAAAGAATTCTCTTGGGGAGCCAGGAGTCAGGCATGCAAACAACATGACCTATCCAGCAAAGTTGGTTTTGGATAATCATGGCTTCAATGCTGGTAGAATTTGTTTCAGCCAAGAAGCTGATGTTTGTATGTTAGCCCTCCTAACTAATCTGAAGCATCTAGCAAAGGCACAGTTGATGGTACTTTTCCAAGTTCTTGAGATGCCTCCTGTATGTGGTCCAGGTCTCCAAGTCATACAACAAAGTTGGGGATAAAGATGGATAATTTAAGAACACTTTCTTCCTCAGACCTCCAAAGGCTGTGCTCAGACATTTCAAGTAGTGTTGTATTTCCACATCAATGTCTGTCTTTCATGAAAGATAGCTTCCAAGATATGTGAAATGATTCTCATTCTTTAGCGTTTTTTCATTGACATGAATGAGGGCATGGGTGGAATTATTTATTCATTTGGAGCAAACTGGTAAACAACTTGCATTTTCCTGATGTTTGAACTTAGGCCAGTACTCCTGTAGGCTTCTGAAAATGCATTGCTGATGGTTTGGAGATCCCTTTCAGACTGAACAACAATCGCATTATCATCCGCATGCCATCTACTGGAGCTCCATTAGGGATGTTGTTGTAGACTTCGTTTTGGATTTATCTGTTGAGGTTAAAGAATCTTATGTCTATCCTATTTACACTATCAATTAGTGTTCTAATGGATAAAGTACAAGGTAGAGTATTAGTTGTCTGGTACATATCATCAAACCACAATATAGAACAGGATGATTGGCTCCTTAAGCATTGATCATATGTTGGAAGAAAAGCTGCTTTATCATGGAGATCTAAGGCTCCCAATAATAAAATGTCCTTTGCATTTCTAAAAATTATAGATGACAATTTCCTATCTTAATAAGTGTTGTATCCAACATGGTGGGAATTCTGTAGTAGAGCAGATCTCTCCAGACCAAGACAAATAGATCACAGAACTAAAGCTACTTTAGTTTAAAAAAAAAAAAATACTAGGGTCAGTTAGAGGGGAAATGACGGCATCTATAAAATGTATATAACAAAAAGGGGGAGGGGAAGGGAAGTTGATAACAATAGATATAAATTAAAAGTTAAGAATTGTAGCAAGTTGAGAAGAGAATCAAAATTGAAACTGGCCACTATGAGAAATCTCTGGCCAGCAGAGTTAAGGACCCCAAGAAGGAGTTTGGAAGTATATTAAGAACAAAATAAATCATAACAATGAGCCATTGGTTCATTAGTGGATGGAAATAGAAGAATGGCCAATAATAATGCAAAAAAAGCAGACATATTCAGTAAATATTTATATTCTGTATTTGGGAAAAAGATGGATCAAATAGTCATAGTATATGATGAGGATAAAATACTTTCCATTCCAACAGTAATTCAGAAAGACTGTAAACAGCAGCTACTAAAAATAGATATTGTAAATCAGAAGGTCCAAAAATCTAGTATCCAACAGTTTAAAGATCTGGACAAGGAGCTTTCTGGCTGGATTGTTAATGTGGATTTTAAATAAATCTTGGAACATGGGATGAGATCCAGAGGCCTGAAAGAAAGCTAATCTTGTGTTAATATTTAAAAAGATGACCCAGGTAACTAACTGTAAGTCTCTCAATCTAACCCCTATCCTGGGCAAAACCGTGGCATGGCTTATTCAGGACATTTCAAACACAGAATGTAAGGAAGGCTATGTAATTAATACTAATCCACAGGCATTTATGAAAAATAAATCTTGTAAAACTGATTTTATATACATTTATTATGATATTACAAGTTCATTTGATAACAATTGTTGTGCTAATAGAATATACGTAAACATCTGTAAGCCATTTGATTGCTACCGCATGATGTTTTGATTAAGAAGCTAAAATGATACAAAATCAACATGGCACACATTAAATGGATTAAAATGACCTGCTTTTTTTTATCTGGCAGCATTCCCTGATTTAATCCTTGCATTTCCAAACTAAATAAAAACTGAATAGGAAAAGAGAATGGTAATGCAGAATAAACTAATAAACCCCAAATAAATTAATTTCACAATACTTGAACTTCAGAGAGAGAATATTTAAACACAGCTCTAAGAAATATTATGTTGATGAAAATTATAAGGATAAATTATTGCAAAAGGGGTAGGGGAGGGAAGAATGCAGAAGCCCCCACCTCTCTGCCACTAGGCTGGTGGAAAGTAGAAGGCCTGGTCTACCATGCATATTCCTCTCTGGGGCTGGATTAACAAAGGAGCTTTAGGGGTTGCAGCCCTGGAGTAAGGGGGGCTGCCATATGCTGCCCCACAAAATAAATTGGGCACTGGCAGTAGGCCCAGAGCAACTCTGCAGTTGGCCAGTTTGTCAGGCCCCAGTGCTGCCCCACCTCTGTGGCTTGCCGGTCTGCAGGTCCCAGGGCCCCCCCCCCCCAGTGCTGGCTGGGCCCCAGCGCCAAGAACCCCCCCCAATCCCTATGGCTGGTTGGTGTGTGGGCCCCAGGCCTCCCCAGCATGGCACACCAGCCCACCCTGTAGCAGCTGGTAGGTCTGCAGGACCTCAGCACCAGTGCACCCGAATGCCACACCGCCCACTGGCTGGATGCGGCTGTAGTGTGTGGGGAGGACCACAAGAGGAGGTAGCCCCAGGAACTTTACTCTGGTCCTGTTCTTATCCCATGCTGGTCATGCGTACCTAGTTGGCTGTGGGTCTTAGATGGCTTGTGGGTCAGAAGAGAGTTTTTTTCCTCCTGGTTTTGCCTCTTTCTTCGGTCGCCACCTCACTTGTGCTCGTCCAGCCGTGTATTTGTCTGCTTGACAAATGAGGGCTGAGATGACCCTGGACCTTTTACATTTCCCCACTGAAATGATCTCCTAGTAGCTTGACTTGGGGGTGGGGGGAATATTACCCTCTCTACATGGCATTACTCTGTTCTATGCATATAGACCTGTTCCTCTGTCCTACATACAATGATAAATTTGAGTGTTACACACTGTTAGAAACGGGAGAGAGCAGGTCTAGCGTGGTGTATTTGCACTGAAGCAGCATTTATGTTAAAATGTCCTCAGTTTGTTTTGAAGGAGACATGATTTCTTGGAATTAAAAGATTGCTGTTTACAAACATCTATGGAGAACAGTTCACTCTCCTGATAACAGTGCGGTAACCAGCTGCTAACCAGTGTTAATTTTATAAATCCTGTAGTATTTAGACTAAGATTTGGGCACATGAGCTCTTTCAGCTCTTCTGGTTGTCAGCAGGAGCTTGCCTAGCTTTGATAATGGTTATATTTATAGTTCTAAATTTTGTGTCAGCAATTTTGCCTCTGGCAGCAGAGGTTTGCATGGAGCTGAGGGCCCATCTGCTGGGCTGATCCTTTCAGCCGAATTCGATTCTTTACTCAGCTTCCCTCACTAGAGACCACTTTACTACAGGTGTGTTGTTAAGAATCAATTTCTTGAACTCCACTCAAAAAACCCATCACAGTAAGGGTTAGGGTTAGAAGAGGGAGTGCTCCACAGCTGCAATAAACAAAAAACACTTTTTTATAAAGACCAAAATGTTGCTCCCCGCTTCCTGAAGCTGATGATAGGCTGAGCTTCTTTTCTGCCATCCAATGTGAATTATATAGCAAAAGCAGGAGAAATCAAAAGGCTGTTCCCCTTTAGCAGTGGCACAAGTGAAATGGCACAAATCAATGAGTTTTGAGTCCCATTAAACCAAAATCAATAGAGCGCATATGTGGAGGGAGGAGAACCATTGAAAAGTAAATGGTATTATGTGAAAATAAAAGCTAAATGAAGTGGCAGCTAATGTTTTTTGGAGGGGGACTTGTGAGAGCTAGCAGAATAAATAGTATACATCAAATTGCAGCTGTAATATGGTTTGCAGTTTGGGAGATTAATTTGGGAAAGGTTATTTAACAGATATAAAAGTCCTAGGGAACAGTATTTACAAAAACATTGGGGTTTTTCCCCCCAAAAAATCGAAAAGAGGAAGGAATGTCAAAAAACCAGTGCATTCAAATCCACATGCAGTTACATTAGTGTGAGTGAATTTTGAGTTACTTATTTTTTTCTAACTACTTAAATTGTAGTTCTTGATTATCTGGGTCAGTGTGATCTAAATAATGGATGAAAATTCCAACGGGGATAACACTGCATTTAACAATATTATGCATAATAACTTTATTTCTGTAGAAACAAGGGGCTGCAGTTTTAAAGTGGATTTAAGTAAAATTAGTGGCCCAAGATCAGCCCCCAAGTTTAGCATTTTACTCCCAGCCCTTCCAAGCTTAAGACTTAAGCTCAGCTCCTCAGCTGGTGTCATCAAAGTCAACGATGCTGCACCAGTTCACATCACATTGCACAGATTTATCTGACTTACAGTATATGATCACTCAACTGTGTTTCAGTCTTCAAGGAAAAGTCAATCCACTGATCAAATACTGTTTGTACCACTTTCTTGAGTAACCAGGTAATGCATTGTGCTTAGAAATTCTGTCAACCTACTGCTAAGCGATTGCTAATATCAACATTAAGGGCTGCAGTAGCATCCATTGCTGTAATGCCTCTCCTCTAAGGCAGGAAAGTGGCTGGTTGAGCCGAATAGCTGTAGAACCATCAGGCCTCCCCTGCCCAAATCTCCCATACACACTAACGAGCAGGGAGACCTCACCAAGCACAGCTCTAAGGGAGTTGCATATCTCTGTATGTGGTTACAGACCTTTTTTGGGTATCCCAAATTCTCCCCCTCTCCACCCAGGCAGTTAGGCCATACTGGATTCATTGTGTTGAGGGCCCTTTATACCTGTTGATGGGGAGGCGTGATGGGAACATGCTTTCTATATGGTATTATTTACTGCTGTTCTAGAAAGAGCGAGGGAGTGACTAGCCTCTGAAAAAAGAATAATTGCCGAAAATTGGTAATTAATGGTAGCTGTTAGTTAGGCTAAGTAGCAATGAACAGTAAATGGTGAGAAACTATTTAGAATAACTGTTGTTGTGATAGTAGCCCATTAGTCCAGTTATGCCCTAAGCAACAATACACCTGGCCTACCTGTAGCTGATTATTAAAGTATAAATTTGATCTTGTAACAGAACCACCAGTCAAGACAGCTGCATTTTTCAAAGTGATAACAACATGAACAAACAGAAAACAGGGAAGGGGAAAGAACAAAAACTTCCATGATATCCAGTAGGTTTGTTACAGGAGTGGGTAGGTGCGATTTTGTGGCCTGCATTGTGCAGGAGGTCAGACTAGATGATTATATTGTCCCTTCTGACCTTAGAGTCTATGCCCTAGCTACACTTGCTGCACTTTTTGGCAGCAGTTGACTAGACATGCGCAAGGTACGTAAAATACCTTGTGTATCTCCTGCCGACTTCTTAACTGCTCCCTATACATTACACTAAGCTGACCGGAAATGGTGTCCAGTCGGTGTAGTGTTACTACGGTCATGGAGCTGGTGTTACAGCTCCGGTTCCGTGTTCGATTGAGCGCATCTACACAGATGGCTCAATCAAACCCGGAAGATTGCGCTGACGGTGGCAATTTTGCAGTGATTTGCTCTATAGAAAATCCCAAGAAAGCTCAATATTTATGTTCAATTCAGAAAGCTACAAAAGTCAACACACTTGTGGGAACTTTAATTTTGCTAATTCATAATAGATCTCAGTAAAGAGGTAATCTTCCTTAAGACATTCCTTTTTTTCCCTCTCATCATGCTATATACTATTCACCAGTATTTCAGTTTTACAGCCTAACAAAGCCTGCCCTTGCATCAAAATGCTGGCGAGAGCCTTAACATTTTATCTACCTCGCTTTGAATCATCTGAAGATTGTAAGTTACCATTTTACACTTCATTCTTCTGTTCCTAACCTACTCCAGTGGTGGGGGAGATGGGACCAAAAGCACAAATCCTGTTACTTCTAACTTTATCTACAGAGATCTTATTGTACATTGGCAGTTCTCTCTTCCTTTGTTTTATATGTTCCAAAGAGGTAGCCATGTTAGTCTAGTTCAGCAAAACAAACAAGGAGTCCTGTGGCACTTTTAAAGATTAACACATTTATTTATCACATGAGCTTTCATGGGAGAAAACCCCACTTTTCCAGACGCTTTGTTTTAAACATATCACTTTCAGATTTTATAGACTCTATGGCTATGTCTACACTAGAAAAGTTAAGTCGACTTTAAGTCAACTTAATAAGGTCAACTTTATGTTGATTTAAAGTCGACCTTATTAAGTCAATTTAACAAAGTCGACTTAACTTTTTCTAGTGTAGACATACCCTAAGTCGACCTTATTAAGTTGACTTACTGCTTTAAGTCGACTTAAAAAGGTTGATTTAAGTGCTAATCCCTGTCCACACTGGCTTAAGTCAATTTAATAAGGTCGACTTAAGCATTAAGTCGACTTAAAAGGAGGTGTTATTAAGGTGTTATATAATGTTGACTTAAGGAAATGCTTAAGTTGACTTAAGAAAAGCCCAGTGTGGACGTGGCTTTGTTTAGGTCGACTTAAGCCTCCTTAAGTTGACCTAACTTGTAAGTGTAGATGGACCCTAATGGCTGTAAAACAAGGTAATTCTTAAAATTCAAATTGAAATCAAACACACACAAAAATCTACATGCATCAAACACAATGAGCTGCTAAGTATGATTTAAAAAAAATCTGATTCTTCAAAAGACTGAAAGCCAATTTATATTATTTAATTAATTAATTAATTTTTATTTTATGGAAGATATATTATGGGCAGAGAATTTTGAAACTGCCTTTTACAATATTCTCTTAAAAACAGATATTCATGTTATTGTCAAAATGTTGTTTATATAAACTGTAGATGCTTGCTAATGAGAGCCGACGTAATGATAAGATTAATTACAGAGAATTTGGAAAAGCTCATGATACAATCAAAGCTGTACTGAAAATAAAAATAAAATATTTAAAAATAAGGCTCTTTAGAACATTTTGTACTTGGATTATTATACTGGAACATTAGCATTGCACTGAGAATACTGATTACAGGGTGAAGCAATTATTAGTTCCGTACAACGTAGTTATTTTTCATGACTGGAGGTTTGGCTTTCTAATACTATGAATCAGAGATGTATATGCTAAGGAATTGAAGTGGAAAGAGGAGGTTACGTGATTGCTAACTTACTGACAAAGAGTTGAATTACAGCCTGAAGACAGATTTAGTTTGTAAATTGAATTGGAATAAACAGTGTTTGTATGATAAACAGAATGTGTTCCCTAATGCTTTATATATTAGCTGCCAAGTTACTCAAGTTGCACTAACAACTGCTATAATGATCAACATACAATAGGCCAAAGTCTGTCCTCAAATGGAATTACATAGGTCTGGTTTTCTTCACTGAGAATTGAATTTAGGGGAGAATTTGATCCTATGATTTTGTAAGCATTTGCATTCATAAGCAAAGTGACTCTTCTAGACTGCTGAAGGAAATGAGTGCCACAGCAAGAACTGTGTGAAAATTTAAGAAATTGCGTATAGTTTTTGTTTTATCTAGAGCCTATAGAAGACAGAATCTAATTTTATATGAGCACTGATCGTATGGAGGTTTACAAAGCATTGCATTGAAGTTTTCTCTGGCATTACCAATGATTGGTTTTACAGTGAGAGAAGGCACTGTCAAGGTGGTTTTATAAAATGAGGAACCAGACAAGCTTTTAGCAGATTCTGCTAATAGTACAGGGTCAAAATCAGTTGAAATGCAAAGGTTAAACTCTCCACAGACCTGAAAATGCCTTTCAATCAGTATACTCCACAGTATTTCTTTATTCCCTCCCAATCAGATATAGGTGAATTAAACAAAACCATGAAACAAAAGGAAAACAACCTCCTCTCTCATTTTCAGTATCCAAAAAAAGTAGAGCACAGTTCCACCAACACGTGTCAACAAACGAGTGTTAACTTTATCTTATTCAAGTTGATAGCAAAATAGGCTTTGCGGAGGCAATGTAAATTGGAAGGGTGAGGCAGCATGAGCTATTCGCAGTTCATTTCTAAAGATTCTTCTGCTTGGACTTTTAAAAGATATAAAAACTAGTATAAAGAGAATATGAATTTGGAGTGTTAGCTGGACCCTGCTGAAATGCACTTTCAACCTTATCTCTTCTTTAACACAGCTTCTATCTGAAAATTGTTTGTAGATGATCCCAGTTACACTAGCCTTTCTACTGTGAGATTCCTGGAGGATCTTGGTGTGTTTTCCAGTTATATGGTTAACTGATTTATAATAAAACCTCTACTTTCAATGTGAGTTTAACTTGCTATATTTTCCCCTTCAAACTTAAGTGAGTTCATAAAGATTGAAAATATCTGGGCATTAAGGTGATTAGGATGTTTATTAGGGATAAGTAAACAAAATAGTTAATGTTGAGGTTTTAGATGTGATCCCTTAAATAGTAAGTTTTTGGGGAAGAATCAGTGCTGCTAAATTGGAAATTTAAGAAATTAACTTATCACAAATGCTCCCTTTGGAGAGAAGTTTTGCTTATTTTTTTTTTAGCATGGAAAGGTGTAGCTTTACCTGAGAAGGCAAAAGGCCAAGTTCAAATGCAAAAGAATACTTGCTAAAATAAATCAACGAGATCTTAAACTTCCTGGGAAAAAAATAAACATAAAACAACTTTTGATTTTGTGTGTGGTGTCTTGACATATCCCCAGTAATGCAATGAGAAGGATGGAGATCAGACAACTTAAAGTGTCTTGGAAGATCATGATGTTTTTTGGCCTCTTCCTTTGAAGGGTGGTGGCTTTCGGGTTTTTTTTTGTTTTGTTTTTGGTGTGTGTGTGTGTGTGCGTGGTGCGTGTGCGTGTGCGCATAAAAAGAACACCCAAACGCAGCTATAGCAATTCTGTCATAGTAGAAGATTCTGGAAGATTGCATGATGGTCTTGGGACACAGCATATATTCGTATGGGTTTATACGCCTTTCTAAATTGGCTCTCGGAGAAGATTATTTAAATTGTGGACTAGATAGGGCTTGTTTAAAGACAAGACCAAGGTTATTTTTCCCTAGATGGGTATGGAAGCTAGAACAAGCTACGAAGGGGTAGCGGTTTTAGTCTAGGTCAGCCAAACAAACAAGGAGTCCTGTGGCACTTTCAAAGACTAACAAACTTATTTATCGCATGGAAGAAAATTCCACTTCATCAGACGCTTTGAAGACTTAAACAGTTAACTACTTAGGGCAGGTCGCATCTCATAGACTGTCTGCAGACTTGAATAGACAACACAGTTTCAATTTACCTTAAAATGTGAACTGAGTGTAATCTTCACTACAAGGACCAGAAGCTTCGTTAGGAGGGGAGTTAAGAAGTGATTCTGGAGCACAGACCTGTGGCAAGGGATGCCTTTCACAATAAATTCCATAGCTGTACAACTGTGGAGTACATAGATCTATGTACAGTAGAAGAGTCTTCCTGAGCCCAGGCAGTAAGTAGTTGGTTAATGACCTTAAGCATGCAAGTTTATATAAAAATGAACATCCTGTGGCACTTTAAAGACTAACAAAGTTCTTTGGGCATAAGCTTTCAAGGGCTGCAACACACTTCATCAGATGAATGTTCATGAATATGCATCTGGTGACGTGGGTTACAGCCCACAAAAGCTTATGCCTGAAGAAATTTGTTAGTCTTTAAGATGCTACAGGACTTTCATTGTTTTTGCTATATACAGAATAACATGGCTACCCCTCTGCAAGTTTGTATAGTTTAAAATTGTTTCGCTCTGGTCCCTGGCAAGATGAAAGTTGATTTTTAACAATGTTGTGGAAACCCAATGAGCACTGAGGCTATGTCTACACTAACACATCAGTATAAATGACATTGCTCAGGCATCTGAATAAACTACTCCCTGAGTGACACAAGATGCATCAACCAACGTGGTTTTTTTATATTGATATTTTATGGACTTTTGTCTTGGGTTTCAGCATAGAAGTGGCCTCCGTACTGAATATATCAGGAAGTACACCTTGACTCAAGTGTTAAACATCCATTTAAAACCCAGGAGGCTTTAGGCCACCTTTTTGGTAGCAGGATCCTGGGGACATCTGACCTACCAGCATAATGAAGTAGCCTTGAGGCTGACCTAAATTATGCCCAGCTATCACAGCCCCAAAAGCCAAGGCCTATGATAGCTGGGCTAAAGTCTTTTTCCCTTGGTCATGGCACCTACATTAGGGCTGTGCCTGGGATAGGAGTCAAGCAGCCCCATGCCATCCAGGGATTTCCCTTTTCATTAGGGGAAATGGGGTGGGATGGGAAGAAACACCTAGGAGCCAGATCTGCCAGAATGGGACTGTTACTGTATTTGCATCTTCTGGTCTTTGCAATTTACTTGGTTAAGAGATTGATAAGTGCCAAGCTTCCTGTCATTAACACCCGTAACTGCTTGTTTTTCCTTCACATCTATAATTCCTTATAAACAGCATTGCAGTTTATTACTGATTTTGACTCAGTCAATTGGACCAAAGACAACATATCCGGTTACAACTGATCTTTTCCCTGCAAAATAACTTGAGATTGGGACCTGCTGTGGAAAAGGTGAGTCATGTGGAGATGCTGTGAGTGTTTGTACAATCTGCTTTGTGCCACCTTCTGTTGGCTTTAATGTCAAAGATAGGCTTATTGTCCTGCAGAGCACACCTGGTAGCAGCTGGCCAAAACTGAGTACAAAGGAGGCCCTAGCTTTTGTTCACACAGGCAGCATGAGACAGGCACACTACACTGGCAGAGGAAAAAGATAAATATTTCTTTTCATTCCCTATAAGATGGCTTTTTGCAAGTTGCGTTTTTGCTTTCTGCATTATCTCTGATAGAATCTCAGCGCTCATGGGAATGCAGGTCACTAAATCAAACTAACCTTATTTCTAGTGCAGACAGTGGAACAGGCAGAAGTAAAAAACAGAGGAAACCAAGCAGAAAAACTCTTCAGAAAAAAACAAACATTTGAGGTAATAACAGCACACACCTTGTTTATAACGTTATTATATTTACTGTTTCTTTCCTATTGATTTTTAATTTTCTTTATTCTGAAACCCTGCCTGTGTTCATTGTATCTTTCCTCAGTCCTCTGAGAATCTCAGCATATTTTTCTGTGTAATTTTCTCTGAAGGGTCCTGTGCTGGGGTGTTCTCCCCACACTGGCTGTACAAAAGCTGAATTAGGCCAGGTGGAACCAATTGGTTAATGAGGCTGCAGACAGGGGAGCTTTAGGCTGGAGGCAGTTAATTAGAGAGAAGCTCACCTGTGAAGGACAGGCAGGGCTTCTACCAAAGACAGGAAACGGGTGGGGGTAGGGAGAAGGCTGTAAACATCCTTTGCATGTAGTGAGCTATGTTTGAGGGATGTGGAAGCAAATTGTTTGAAGTTATTCCCTGGGAGGAGGGAGTGAAGAGAGACAAACACAAAGCAGTGCAGTAGGTATGGAAGTGGCTCAGAGTAAGATAAGAGTCAGGAAATGGACCTTGCTGCTGTATAAACGGTCCATGAGCTGGAACCTGGAGTAAAGGATAGATGGACTTGAGCTTCCCTCTCAGCTACTGTGGGAGGGGCACTGTGAGGCAGTGAAGCAAAAGATTGTCTGAGAGTGGGAACCTTAATGAACTCTCCCCTCCACCAAATGGGAAACCACAATAGTAACCTGGCTGGAGAGATGAATCACAAGGAGGAAGCTGTGTCACCTGAGAGAGGAGATATTGAGGAGAAACTGATGCGGTGATGGTCTGACCCAGATAATCCAGAGACCCACGAGGAGGTGTTGCTGTCCAGTGGTGAGTTGAGTAACCCATCATATTCCCACAGAGGGTATACAATTACTGTTGTATGCTTGCTCTATGTGATGTGGCTGTTATCTTGTGCCCCTGCCAACTCCCATCTTCTCTTTGGTATTCTGCTACTAAAGTTCTTTACATTAATATCTCCTAGGGAGAGGATGCCTGCCTATACCCCATCTGACTGTGAATGTGTATTTGAAGGTGGGGGTTCAGTTCTCTTTTACATTTCACCATGTCTTTAGAACATGAGGGAGTCTCGTCTCTGCTGAAGGCAGTGTGTGTATGTGAAATTACTCATTAAACAGTAGACACACACAACACAACATTTCTAAAAATAGAATGGAAATACTGGTAAGAGAAACAATTTTCACAACACCCCTCATCTGAATACTTTGCAAAGCCCAGTGAGATAGACCCTATTAGCTTAGTGCAAAGAAAATCCTGCATCTGAAATCAGTCTGTCTCTGACCATCTCTGGGTCAGTCTGGTGCCTCTCCTTTTTGCCCAGAGCTAATTAGTCCTTCACCAACCTACTTGGATCTGGCATCTGGATGGAGCAAATGATACTCTGTTTCCCATGATTTTGTCCCTCAACACCTCCAGGGAGGCTCCCCCACCTTCCTGTCCCCAAATCTAGTGTTTTACAGACCATTTTGATTTCCACCTCGTTGGGTACTCCTCACCACTCCACAGTACCTTTTGACTTGCACATCCATTGTTCTTGGCTACAGGAGTTAGATCTGATGGCTCTGCCAGTGTTCTGTTTCTAGGAAACATAAATTGGAACAGGGCCTGTAGTCTGTTAACGTTTGCAGAGCTCCACAGAGTAATTACAAGCATAAGCTGTAGGGATGAGCAGTACTCAAACAGTGTATGCTTATTGGGTTTATTAAATAAGACAGTCTTAGGTCTGTTGTATGCCTAAATCGCCCAAAAGGATTTACAACCACATGCTCTTATATAATGAGACATCATGCTAAGTAGGAGACCTCCTTATACAGGGCATAAAAAGAGCTAGCTAGACCTATGTGTGTGTGTTTTGTCTCTCCTCTCCTGCCATTTCCTTTGTAGTACTGCCTTTTGTACTTGTACCAGATAAAAACTGTCTCCTGTGAGCATCTTGCTTTAAAAAACAAAATTTAAAAAACTAACTAAACAAGTTGAGGATTTAACCAAAGATGCATACCTTAATATTAAGCAAGAAGCATATGTTCTTTAACTTGGACTCCTGACCTTATTAACTAGACTTAATATTCATAGACAGAATGATGATCTGTCACTGCCTTAACTCCTGTCCATGTGTTGAGTTAGCGTTGTGTCCAGTCACAAGCTGACTAGATCACAAGTGCTGAGCAAAAATGACGTTAGAGAAAACTGAAAAAGTGCATGAGGAAAGCCCTCAAAATTAGCAGCCCTCAGAAATGTCTATGCTGCAGTTAAATATCACCTTAGCCCAAGCCCAGTGAGCCAAGTTGGCTGCCCCTACCAGCCATGGTTTTTTAACAGCAGTGTAGACATTTCCTAATGCAGAAGCGCTACGTTGAAGCGTGGGGGGAATAATAATTGCTGTGGTAGCTCTAGTGTGACTGAAATTGGATATTTGTTTTAAGTATTAGTGTTTTGGGGCAGATCTCAAATACCTGCTATAAACTGGTGTAGCTAAGGTATCATGTCTATAGCTGGGAAAGTGTTCTCGCCTTGAAAAGAGATTAGAGGAGGAAAACAAGTGTCTCTGATTTATTGGAACAGGAAGGGGTTAAGATTTACCTACATAGTGTGTGATGAAATGGTTTATTATCATGTCTATCAATTCGGGTGACACAAGAGGCTAAGATGAAATTAAGAAAAAGGAAAACTTTTTTTTTGCTGTCAGACTTGTATGATAGGGCCTTTCTTTCCAGTCTCCACCTGACTGGTGTTCTCAGCAGCTTCTAAACAGCAACACTAGTAATACATGGCTCCTATTCCAAACCTTTGTTCTTCCAAGGCGTTGGGATTTTTCTGCTACACTTCATAACCTGGTTTGTACTCTGGCTGAATACAGATGAAACTTGTGTAGCTTATTTTAGTCAGAAATATCCTTTTCCATTGCACTACCAAGTGTAAGGCCTCTTTTGGCTTTTTTGGGATATGTTTCTTTTATGTTGTTTTCTGAATCCGAGACTGAGTGAAAAATGTCTTTGTATTTGCCTGAAATAGAAGCTATTGTCTGGTAGATAACAATGGCATTGCAGATACTTATGCTAATATCTTCAGGAACATTGCATAATTTTCTTTCCTGCCGTGATCTATGCATTACTTCCAATATACTGTACTTGTAAAGACTTAATTTCACTACAAATCCAAGACTGATGTGAAAGAGTTTTGGCAAGTACTACTTAGAGGTAATTTCTCATGGAAATCAGTTCACTGTGAATGCATATATTTTCTCTATATAGCCCTCCCTATTTAAGGCAACGTACAATTAGCATAAGTGTCTTTTAGTATCAAGTCTCTTAAAGTTTTAAAGCTTTTCAATGTAAATAGTTGCCCCACTCTGAAGAAAAGGGTAAAGGTATAATTTCCTCCACCCCCTGCTTTTCCTTGTATTCTTTAGCTTTCTGATAATCCTCCCACTTCTACTTATGACCTGTTTCAGCAAGGCACTTAAGCACATGCCTAACTTCAAGCAAGTAAATGTACCCAATTGATTGTAACAGGACTGCACATGTTCAGTAGGTATAAGCGTAAGTGCCTTGCTGAATTAGGAGCTTAATTGCCTTCCAGATATCAAGGTCCCACTAAGTAGCTGCCATGCATCTGCAGTGGTAGACAGCATGTGACTTCTGAGAGCACCATCACTAACTCCTCAACTGGTCTCCGGAAGTCTCACTGTAGACCATTGCCTCACAGCTTGGATACTAAAACGTGGTGTCTAGCATTCTTCATTCACTTTTAAAGGCAACTTATTCAAGTGGAACGCTGAATGATGTCCATTCACACATTTTACTGCCCAGTAGCCTTTCTGGTAAGTTGCATCTGCTCTGTATCACTGCCTTTTAAAATTAAAACCACAAGAGCTTCTGATAGTGAGTTTCTTTGCAAGAACTTACCTATCATTTCACATCCACACAATGAGGCCTTTTATATAATAAACATATGGATTCCTCCCCCAACACTGTCGCAGTCCAAAGGGGGAGGATGCTGGCTGGCCATTTGGCTGCGTTCTTTTCCCAGTCACAGAATCAGAATGGTAGCCTCTGCTGATAAGAATCCTATGGACTCCCTGCTGTAAACGAAAACTTTCCACAGCAGACCACCTGATGGATAGTGTCTTATCATTGCTGCACTGTTGATTTGAGATGAAAACCTACTGAAGTGCATTGGACCTGACTGGCACAGGGAAGCACGAGGGAATCTGGCCTATAATCTCCTCACAGCTTTCAGGTTCTTAATCTCTTTGCCATGCATTATTCAATGAAGCCTGACATTTCAGTCAAGCCCAGTGACTCTCAAACTTAGACTCTTGTGCTGCAAGTGACTCTTTAATGTGTCCTCTGGCTCTTTATAGCACATGATAAAGTTATTAATCAAATGGGATGCTTTTTCTATGTTATGTTGGTGCGCAGTTGATGACTTAATTGGTTAACCAATTTGCTGCAAGGAACAATGTATAAAAACTAAATATTTCCTCATCATACTGTTTAAATATGACTAGTAGTATGGTTAATGAATTCACACTACTTGGGCTCTATTGGGTAATGTTGATCACTAAACTGGCTCCGGAACACTGAGGTCTGATTATCACTGGTCTAGCCTCTCTCTGCCTGATCAAGGGCAAATAAGAGTTGTCTATACAATATATAAAGTTTACTATCTAGCAGGGGAGGCCAAACTTACTGATCTTCTGAGCCATGTACTATAATCTTCAAATGTTTGAGAGCTAGGCATGTCTGTTGGTGCTGAAGCCCTGAGTCTGAGCAGGCACCTTCCATGGGGTCTCATCCTGAATTCTGGTTGCATCATTTGCCTAGTAATCAGGAGTAAATCCATTTGAAGTCTCTGGGCCACATTCAGGAGGAATGTAAGTGATGGTGTAAAATTTAGCTGCTCAGAAAGCAGGTCTCAGTAGCAAATTAATGTATTTTATGCTTGTGTTGGTATTGAAGTGTATGCAAAAAGAATGCATCTTGCACCCCAAGTGTGTAGAAGTGGAGGGTGCTGTTGGAAAGCAATAAGCCAATATAAGGTAAATCTCTTTATCTTAACTTAAGCCACGTCTACACTGACAGCAGCAAATTCACTGCCGTCAGTTCAATCTTTCTGGTTTGGTTTGAGCGGTCAGTGAAGATCCATGCAATCAATCTGGAAGTCGACGCATTAAGTCCACCCTGTCAAGAAGAGTCGCGTTGAGTCAAATGGATGGCATTTCCCTCCGACTTAGCGCAGCGGAGATGCCGTGGTAAGTAGGTGTTAGGCAAGTTATTTGATGTAGCTTGTGTATCACCCTTTGGCTGCCGCTGAATTCTGTGCCAAATGTAGACCTGGCCTTAGTATTGATAGAGCTGGTTGAAAATTTTCTAGCTCACTGTTTTTCTGTCAAAAAATACCAATCTAGCAAAAGCACTATGTGTTTTGTGTGAAAACTTGTCATCTCTGAAGAAAATTTGTTTCTAAACCGAAACTGGGGAAAAAATCATTTTGATAAAAAGTTCCATTTTGACTGTGTTGGAAAAGAATATGTTGACTTCTTTATATATTTCAAAATAACCTCTCAATTTTTAAAATTTCCAATTTGGACTTTTTTTGGACTTTTTTTAAAAACAAAATGCTTCAGTTGACTAGAAATGCATTTTTCCCTTGAATTTTGATTTGCAGGAAATGTTGAAACTGATAGATTTTTTTCCAAGGCAGAAAACATTCAAATAATAAAACACTCCCCTTAAATGAAAAATCTGTTTCCCAAACAGCTCTAATTGTCTGCATTTCCATGGCCACATTTAGTCTTCCTAGTAAGCAAGCACAACTACCAGCAATCTAATCTAATAGTGAATGAGTTGGGATCCTCTTCATTCTTGTGCATCATCAGTGGAATTACTTACTGAGCTCCAGTCAACTAAATGTGTGTAAACCCACAAAGTGATGGCATTTCACAGGTGTCAGGGGGTCAAACTTTTTGTTATTAAATGGTTTCTTTCTATAACTCCAATTCATCAAAACCAAAATGTTTTGTGACAGCACCCCTGGCTTGATGAACTTTAGTTGAATTCTAGGCAGGTTTCTTGGCAGGCTATCAAAAGCACAGCTTCCGGTTAGTCCAACTGTGCAGGCCATAGCCAGGGAAACCAGTTTTTCTAATCTCCCTGCTGTGGATCCAGGAACCTGGAAGCCTTTACAGCCTTGGCTCTATTATGGGCTTGGCTCCAGGCCCTCCAGCAGGATTTCCATGGTGCTCAGGAGCCCCCAATCATGCAGCCTACCCTGGGCTGGGAACCCAGAGCTTTCAGACTCCAGGAAGCCAGCAGGCCCAAGTTTCTGTAGCCTAGAGAGCTAACTGCCACAAGAGCAGGGGAACTAGTTGCCTTGAAGTCCTGGAGTGGTCAGCATGGCAGGACAGTGTTTGAACCACGGACTCTGGACGTACATACAACCATGTCAGAGTTTCCAAGAATTTTTTTTTGGCATCTCAAGATTGCAGGAAACTTACAAAACCTTGGTTTTGGTGGAATTTGATTGAAACCAAATTTTAAAATTCAGAATTTCCCATAAATCAGAAATTCTGAGTTTTGACCAACTCTCCTGAAAAGATTTCAGCAACTTTCGTGCAGTCAGCATTATTTAGCTGGTAAGACATCAGCTGTAACTAATGACTTGTAAGAGGCAACTGCTGGCTGAGTTTGCAAAGGTGAAAATTAAAAAAACCCTCTAATGCTTGTAGACTGAGAACATATCAAAAGAATTGAAACTCAAACATGGAATCCTTCAAAGCCAGTTCTGCTGTCTCTGTTAGTAGTAGAAGTCTTGATAACAACTGCTCTGTAGCATAAAGAATGGAACTGGAGAAAGTGTCAGGATAGAAGTGCCTCGGTAGAGCACTAGATGCACTGGGTACAAGGTTGGGGATCCTCCTGTGTGGAGAACTAAGAGAAGCAGCAGGACTGTCAACAAATACATAAAACCAGGCACAGTGCATTGTGTAAGTTGTTGCTGTCCTGGAACTTGTGTAACCAAGACCATATGCACTTTTAAAACAGTTAATAGTTTTCATGATGCATTTTAAGTTGTACACACTTCTGCTCCTTATTTGGAGGTGGGTGATATTGACACGGTCTGAACTGGTGCATTATTAAGAGATGGATGTTCAGATATGGATTTGTTTTAGGTCCAGTGATCCTTGTTTAGTCCACGTTTTATAAAATTTCCATTTGACTTTACAGAGACCTTTTCGTTCATAAGAAATAGATAAGGCCTCAGACTGGAGGATATGACTAATTGGTAGTTTACTGTACTTTTGGGGACATTACATGTTTAAATCAAAATGAAATGGCTAGAGCAGGAGGTAATATAACTCTTCTTACCTGGTGCTGAGCAGGAAAACTAGGTTCCCAGATAGGACCAATGAATTAATTTCAAGAGAAGCTGCTTATATATCAAAATCTAATATTCTCCATTGCATATAGTATGGTATATCCAGATATACAGAAGTGATCATGTTTACATTTAATGGAAACTATGTTCCCTGTGACTTCACAAAAACAAGATATTGCTGTTCTGTAATCCTGCTGTATTCCGACAAGTGACATTTTAAATGAACTGTTAGATGGCTGGTACAATTCAGCTTCTACATGAAAGAAATGCACATAATTAAGAACTCAGATTAATGTCGAAGCACATCTCAATTTATTCACAATGTACAGTATTTTAAAAACATTTTCATGAGCAAGAATTTCTCTTGGGGTGTTTTATAGGCCTGTTATATACTTAGGTAACTCATCTCAGAAGGGAATACTAAGATGTGCAAGTTTATAAGAAATTAAATTTTCACATTATGCAGCTAGCCTAAGAGTTGGACCTGTATTTACAGTAGTGCATATGCAATGTAACTCAGCTTGTGATGCTCTAATTAACTATTTCTAGTTAATCTAAATTGTGCACTTGAGAGGGGAAAGTCAACTTATCTTCATTAGCGTTAACAGAACGAGTACAACTGGGGGAAATGAAGATGAGGATTAGGTCTCATAGACTTTAAGGTCAGAAGGGACCAGTACAATCATCTAGTCTAACCTGCAAAATGCAGGCCTCAAAACCTCACCCACCCACTCCAGCAATAGGCCACTAACCTATGACTGAGTTATTTACCTCCTTAAATCATGATTAAGGACTTTAAGATACAGAGAATTCACCATGGGTGGGACATTGCTTCTGATGCAAGGAAACAGATATTCATGGAGCTGTGGTGAGGAGCTTGAACCACATCAAATGCCAGAACACTCAATTCAGGAAAGCCAGTCTGGTGCAGAAATGGCCCACTATTGCCCTGTGAAAGCTGATAACACCAAATAGCTATCGGTTAGCTGCAAACTGCTTTGGAGTTGGAAAGTTGATGGTCAAGTGTGTGTAGTAATTAATACTGTGATCAACCCTTGGGTGATTGCTGTAAGTGAAACTGTGGAAAGAACAGCAAAGTTGGAGAATTAATATGAAGGTGGTACAGAATATTAGACTCTCTTCCTTCATCTTTCAAGGATTTGGATGTCTGAGTCATGCAACCTTAAATATCAGGAAACTCTGTGTGTGAAAGATAGTGAAATGTGCCTGAAGCAATTTTCTCTCCCTTCTGCTGACATTTCAGGCTCTAATTTGTATTGCAGTTAATAAACAGAGTGCTATTGCTATAACTTTATAATTCGTGTAAGACCAAACACGTTATAAAACCAGACAAACAGAGCAAAGGCCTAAAGTTCTGTCTTTTTGTCCATGTAATCCCCCCGCCACTAGCAGCCAGTTACTGCTGTATGGGCTTTTATTTATCCAAAAACATTCCTCTCTGCCCCAATCTCAATTCCCAATAAAACCAGCATGAAATGTTACAGGAATGTTGGCCCAGTTTTAAAATGCGAGTAGTTCTCCTTATTAGATGAGATGAATCAATGTCAAAAAGCTGCTTTAAAGTTCAGAATTTGCCTGGATCTGGGGGTTTTATTGAAAACTTCCCTAAAGTTTTGAGTCTTGACTCAGATCCAAGTTTCTCACTTTCAGACCACCACACCCTAACTGAAACCTGAACTACACCTTAAAACTGAAAAATATATTACACCCTGACAAGTTCCAAAAAATATTTGTTTAATTTAGAAAGCTACAAAAGTCAATACTCTCGTGGGAACTTTTTTTTGCTAATTCCTAATAGATCTCAGTAAAGAGGCAATCTTCCTTAAGACATTTCTTTTTTCCCCTCTCATCGTGCAATATGCTATTCACCAGTATTTCAATTTTACAGTCTAACAAAGCCTGCCCTTGTATCAAAACACTGGCGAGAGCCTTAACGTTTTATCTACCTTGCTTTGAGTCATTTGAAGATTGTAAATTACCATTTTACACTTCATTCTTCTGTCCCTAACCTACTCCAGTGGTGGGGGGAGATGGGACCAAAAGCGCAAACCTGTTACTTCTAACTTTATCTACAGAGATCTTACTGTACATTGGCAGTTCTCCCTTCCTTTTTTTATATGTTTCAAAGGGGTAGCCGTGTTAGTCTAGTTTAGCAATAAATACAGTTGTTAGTCTTTAAAAGTGCCACAGGGCTCCTTGTTTGTTTTATATTGCACCCTATCCCCCCTGTCCTGTAAAAGGCTCTGCAGTTACACAAGGCCTAAACTATAAGCCCTTCTAGTTAGTGTGGCCCACAAAAGTATTTTGTATTCAGCTGCATTCTAGCAATACAATACTTCAGACAATCTCAACATTTCTGAGTCATGCATGATCCCTTTGCTTGTTTCTATTAAACCCATCTGACTCCTCTTTACTAGTCTCTTCAGCATGTAGAGATAAGTGATGAAATGGTTTAGAGAGAACACAAACCTTTTAAAAATAATTCATATGTCCAGGCAAAAACCACTGATTCTCAAAGTCTGATCTGAAGCTTAAAATGCCCTTCAACCTTGAATGTTTGTCTGCATGGCCCAACCTATCTTCTTAGAAGCCCTTGCTAAATGTAGCATCTCCTACAGGCTGTAGGTGAAGGGCTCTGAGCGCTAATAGTCAAATAAAAATATTTAATACTAAGTTTTCCTTGGTGCAGACTTTAGATCAAACTCCTTTGTCATTGCAATTGTCCTTACCCTAATTTCTTTATGAAAAGAAATGTATGCAAATGTCTTCTATTTCCTTGATTTGATGGACAAATCAAACAGTGAAACATTCTGAACACTAGAGCACTGAAGAATGAGTCGATTTTTTTAAATACTGCAGTATTTCAAAACAAACCCCAATAAATACCTGTCAGCCTCTCCCTCCAGCCAACGCTTCACATAGGTAAATTCATTGTATAGCAATTCCTCCTTTTTTAAGCTGTCAGAGTGTGACGGAATGCACATCTGTGCAGCCCTTGGGCGTGACCCGTATAATCTTTCTGTTCAGTTTTGCAGTGTAATTGTGTTATTTGATGACAATTACACTATACCAGGTTCCTCTGTGAATGCTCAGAACATGTGCCACATGATTACCAGGGTGCCATGTTCCCTGCTGCGACATGTATGTATAGATGTGAAGCATGTTACAGGGTTCAGACTCTCAGGGCTGTCTCTAGCACAATGGCTGAAGATTTACACATCAAAGGGAATGCTAATGCCCTCCCCTGCTCAGGTAGGAGTCAAGAGAACAGGACAGTGAGGGGGAGGGGCTGTCAGCAGTTTGTTAAAACAAAGACACAGAGACTGTGAGGAGGGAGAAGCTGCAGGCTTTCAGCCTGAGAAGACACCATCCTGCAACCAACCTCAAGCAAGATCGGGGCCCTGCCTAAGAACAGGCAGAGAATGGCTGCAAGACATCAGACAGCCAAACACCATGTGCATAATCTTGGACTCTGAGGTTAGTTTAGGTGAAGATGTTAGAGTAGTATGCGGTTTATACCTTTTATTTGATAGTGGTCACTCCTGACTCATTTGTAACATGTTGCTGCCTTGATTGGCCATATTCTCACTTGAAATCAAACTCTGATCAATAAACTAGTAGTTGTTTTACCTAAAGCTGTGTGGTCTTTAGAGGGTGTGGATGTGGGAGGCTGGGCACAATCCACTTCTTTGTTAAGTGGACGGACTGGAGACTAAGGTGATTGGGAGTGGGTTCCAATCCCTGTAAGGCAGTGGCTCCCAGTGTAGTGTCTGGGGCTGGGTGTGCTTGCTTGGGGACCAACGCCTGTGTGGCTAGTGGATTTACACCCATTGCCTGGGACCAATTACACGCTGGTGGCTGGTGTGGACTGACTCAGGAGTGAGCGGTCACCCAGCAGAGCGGGGTAAATTGGGGTTCAGGAGTGGGGTTCAAGCGGTCATAGCAGCACACCAGACTGGATTTGGGGAGCAGCCTGTCACACAGAGCTACAGACTGTCCAATAAAAGGACTATTTTCTACCCCAATTGGATCAGGTATAGTTAAGATTCAGACTGTCATTTTACTGATAATTCTGTTTGTTGGCATTCTTGATGAGGGCTCCATTTCCTTGAAATTTCTTGACAAAGGGAAAAATGCCAAAATGTTAGCACCAAGTGTTCTACATACAAGAGAAAGGATGCTGTTTCCACACGTTCCCAGTTTAATATCATTCTCTAGGGTTGTGAAAATGTCAAATAGTTAATTGAAAAGTTAATATATTTACCACGCATGGCAAACCCATTAGATTTTCCCCATTAACTGTGAACTTTCTGACCCTGTTGGAAAAGGGGAAGTTGCAATACTGCTGGGAGAAGTAAGATGATGATGTACTGGCAGTATTTCTATTTCTTTAAAAAGAGGACTGGTGAATAACCACTCCCATGAGATATACATTCTCTAGAATTAGTCAGGAGGGGTACGTCTACACTGGAGCCTTAGGTTGACTTAAAGAAGTTTAAATCGACCTACAGACTGCTGCATCTACATTGGGCTTTTATTAAGTCAACTTAAGCGCTTCCTTAAGTCGACTTAACACCACATCTTATGGTCGACTTAATGCTTAAATCGACCTTATTAAGTCGACTTAATCCAGTGTAGACGGTGAAGCCCTTAAGCAGACCTAATTGGCCTTCAGGCGCCCTCCCAGGGCTACCCACAATGCACCACTCCTCTGTTGACCTAGCACCTGCCAGTGTGGATGCAGGCAGTCAACAGGAGTTTTCAGTATGGACTCTCTAAGTCGACTTAACGTCGACCTTGTTAAGTCAATTTAACGGAGCCTCCAGTGTAGACATACTCAAAGAGGGGGCCAGCTTCATTACATTCTGTTCCAGCTGTCATCGTGACCAAATCTTTACCTGAGTTGCAAATTTTCACATAACATTTTGTAGGGACTGGAAAACCTACATTATGTAGGAAATGGTGAGTGATTCCAGCTATGCTTTAACTCTAATTTTGGAAGTCAGTAAGGTGAAGTAATGATGGATGGAGAGTGACATTCTGTAACTACTATGGATCAGTCTGCCACCATTATGAGTGCCATACTCTAGTCAGACTATCAAAAAGGGGGGCAGAAGCCCCAAAGTGGTTGGCTGTTTTAGAATTAGATTTCGCCAGCCAAGTGTGAACTCTTAAAGCACCATAACAGACTTTTCATGAAAGCACAGACCATAGTCTTGTATGTTCCAGTCTGTCTTACCATCCATCCAGGCAAGAACTTTACACCAAAATTCACAACAATGTTCAGGTTCCAAAGGGGTAGCTGAGTTAGTCTATGGCAGAAAAACAACAGAGTCCTGTGGCACTTTTAAAGATTAACAGAGAAAGCATGAGCTTTCATGGGAGAAAACCCCACTTTGTCAGACGCTTTGAATTTTCTCCCCCGAAAGCTCATGCGATAAATAAATCTGTTAGTCTTTAAAAGTGCCACAGGACTCTGTTGTTTTTCAACAATATTCCGGTTACTGTCACTCACAAAGAACCAGTCATTTACCTCAGGTCACTTGTACTCGGGTATCAAACCAAAGACTATTACAGGACTCACTACAGGCATAAACTAACTGAAAATGTATTAAGTAAGAAAAGAAATAATACTTATTTACAAGGTTAAGCCAGGAAACCTAAACATACAAGTGAGATAGTCAATAGAAGCTTCTATAATAAGCAGCTCTATTTATCCTTTAAGGCTGACCCATACCAAACAGCATGTCTCTCATTTGTGTTAGGAATCTTTGCTCAACAGAATCCAGACAGTTTTAAGATCCCAGTTTCTCCTTGTCAGGGAGTTTATCTCCTTTTTACCCTAGAAACCAAGCTGATGGGATGAGTTCATACACAGGTCTCCCTTTCTTGGAGGGAGTGAGGCATGCCATGAACACTATCCTTTGATGCTACACAATGACTCATTTGCCTCCAATGGACCTCTTGTGGGCAGAATGAGCATTTCAATGTAATGCTGCTTTTCCTGTATGTTCAACAGTCAGAGGCTTACAAATGTGAACACTTGATATAACCCCATCCTGTTAGACACAGACACAGATAGTATAAATGCGATTCAATACACGCAGCATAAAGTCAAAACACATTCTTATAACCCTAATAAATATTCTAACTCTACTACCCCACAAGTGTGCCAGACTGTTTCCAGAATGCATTTGATAGTGTTCACAGAGGTCTTGGGCTTTTGGCCTGAGCTGGCACCTGGTCTGCCCATCTCACAAGGGTATCACAAATCTCAGTGACTGTAAACCACTACAATGACTTTGGAACAGCTTCTCGTATATTAGCTTCTCCTCAGGCAGGCTAGGATAAACGGTTACTTTTGAGGTCTCCCTCACTTTATCATCTTTACTGCAGCAGGCTCCCTGTTGCTGTATGATTGGCCCCCCTTTTATCTTGAAGTCATATTCTTGCTTCCTACAACTGCTAGTGTGACCTACATAAAAACCAGTTGCTGTACTTTAGATTAATAAAAAGAAAATACTAAAACATTTTTAAATGCATGTTCAATAATTACAGTAGTTCAACACAGGGATTTTGAATATGCAATAGTTTGGGGTTTGGCAGAGAAGTATGTGAATAAAGATGTATTCCACTTACTTTAATGGAAGCTGCAAAAGAATATAAGAATGGTCATAATGTGTCAGACCAATGGTCTATCTAGCCCACTATTCTATCTTCTGACAGTGGCCAGTGCAAGGTGCTTCAGAGAGAATGAATGGAGTAGGTAATCATGAAGGACCCATCCTGTCAGCCATTCCCAGCTCTGGCAACTAGCAATCCCTGCCTATCCTGGCTAATAGCCACAGACGGACCTCTCCTCCATAAAGTTTCCTAGTTCATGGGGGTGTAGGGTTTGGTGGGTTTCTTTAACCCTGTGAAGGCCAAGACGCTAACAGCATCCTCTGGCAAAGAGTTCCACAGGTTGTCTGTGTGGGGGAAAAAATACTACTTTTTGTTCATTTAAACCTGCTGCCAATTAATTTCATTTGATGGCTCCTCTTGTGGAATAAGGAGTAAATAACACTTCCTTATTTGCTGTCTCCATACCAGTCATGATTTTATAGACCTCTGTCATCCCCCTTAGTCATCTCTTTTTCTGAGCTGAACAGTTCCAGTCTTTTAAAATTCTGTTCATGTGGAAGCTTTTCTCTAACCCTAATCATTTTAGTTGCCCTTTCCTGTATCTTTTTCAATTCTAATGTATCTTTTTTGAGAAGGGGTAACCAGATCTGCACCCAGTATTCAAGATGTGGTAGTAGCATGGATTTATAAAGAGGGAATATATTTTTCTGTCTTGCTATCTCTTTCCTAATGATTCCCAATATTGTTAGCTTTTTTCTAACTGTCCCTGCACATTGTGGATAGTTCTCTGAAAACATCCACTCAAAGATTCCAAGATCTTTCTTGAGTGGAAACAGCTAATTTAGTCTCCATTTTCTAAATATAGTTGAGGATTATATTTTCCAATGTGCATTACTTTGCATTTATCAACACTGAATTTCATGTGCAATTCTGTTGATCAGTCACCCAGTTTTGTGAGAACCCCTTGTAATTCTTTGCAGGCTGCTTTGGATTTAACTGTCTTGAATAGTTTTGTATCATCGGCAGTCTTTGCCACCTCACTGTTTACCCCTTTTCAGCATATTCATAAGTGATCTGAACAGTCACACCGCTGTGGGGGACACCACTACTACTTCTCTCTATTCTGAAAACTGACCATTTATTCCTGCCCTTCGTTTCCTATCTTTTAACTAGTTACTGACCCAGGAGAGGATCTTCCCTCTTATCTCACGACTGTTTATTTTGGTTGAGTTTTTGGTAATGGATCTTGTCAAAGGCTTTTTGAAATCCAAATAAACTATATCCACTAGAGCATCCTTGTCCACATGATTATTGGCCCCCACAAAGAATTCTAGTAGACTGGTAAGGCATGATTTCCCTTTACAAAAACCATGTTGACTCTTCCCCCAACAAATCTTATTCATCTGTGTCTGATAATTCTGTTCTTTTTATAGTTTCAGTAAATTTGCCTGGTACTGAAGATAGGCTTACTGGCCTTTAATTGCTAGGATCTCCTCTGGAGACTTCTTAAAAAATTGACTTCACATTAGCTATCCTTCAGTCATCTGGTACAGAAGTTCATTGAAAAGGTACGTTACGTACCACAGTTAGTTCTACAATTTCACATTTGAGTCCCTTCAGAATTTTTGGGTGGCTCCCATTTGCTCCTGGTGACTTATTACAGTTTAATTTATCAATTTGTCCCAAAATCTCTGCTGATGACACTTCAGTCTGGAGCAGTTCCTCAGATTTGTCACCTGAAAAGAGGGCATGAGGGTTGGGAATCACCCTAATGTTCTCAGCCTTGAAGACCGACACAAAGAATTGATTTAGTTTTCTCTACAATAGCTTTATCTTGCTGGAGTATGGCTTTAGCATCTTGGTTGCATTAAGCTTGCAGGGTTTACTTTTGGCACTGTCAGGGCCCATGCATAATTTAAGGCTCAGTATAAACGTGTAACATAAGCCCCTAGGACTAAGGTTTGCAGCTGGGGTGGGCCCCCTAAGGCCTCTGAGCCCCAATAAAGTGTGCCCTTCTCCCCACCCATGTGGGGGTCCTGGGCACTGTACCTTTTAAAATTAACTAACTTCCTCTTTTTTTTGTCTAGTTCCCATGAAAGGTCATTGAATCCAGTCCCTAGCACTGCTTTGGTTCCCCTCTGGCCCGGGGGATGTTAAATTTTATGTTATGGTCCCAATTACAATGTTGTTCAGCTATAGTCCTCTCTTGGACCAGATCCTGTCCACCACTTAGTACTAAATCAAAAATTGTCCCTCCTCTAGCTGCTGCAAGAAGCAGTCATTTAAGGTATCAGTAAAATTTATCTCTGCAGCCTGTCCTGAGGTGACATGTACCCAGTCGATATGGGGAGAGTTGAAATGCCTTAGTATTTTGTTTTTGTAACCTCTCTCATCTCTCTGAGCATTTCACAGTCACTATCACCATCTTGGTCAGGTGACCGGTAGTATATCCCTAGTGCTATATTCTTAGTAATTCAAGCAAGGAATTACTATCCATAGAGGCTCCATGCTACAGTTTGGTTCATTTAAGACATTTATTTCATGTGATTCTATGCTTTCTTTCCCATACAGTGCCACTCCCTCACCAGTACAACCCATTCTGACCTTCCAATATATTTTGTACACTGATATTACTGTGTTCCACTGATTTTCCTCATTCCACCAAATTTCTGCAATGCCTGTTTTATCAAAAACCTCATTTAATATAAGGTGCTCAAGTTCACCCATATTAGTATTCAGCATTCTAACACTTGTATACAAGCACTCAAAAAAGGTTACTTTCTAACTGCCTGTCACTGTGATATAATTAAATGGGCTGTTGTTTTTTCATTTGACTGTTTCTCGTCAGATCCTACCCAAATCTTATCCTCCTCTATACTCTACTAAGATATAAAGAATCTCCATTAATAAATCTTCCCCTTAGGGATGTCTCTGTCCAAACCATGTGCTCCTCTGCTCCTGTTAGCTTCTCTCAGCACTTAGTTTAAAAACTGTTCTATGACCTTTATTATTTTATGTGCCGACAATCTGGTTCTGTTTAGGTGGAGCCTTTCCTAATGAATCTAACTCCCCACCCACAATACCATAGTCTTATCCACACATTGAAACTCTGCCATTCTGGCCCTGCACATGGAACCGAAAGCATTTCAGAGACTGCTACTATGGATATCTTGGGCTTTCAGTCTCTTACCAAGCAGCCTAAATTTGGCCTCCAGGAATTCTCTCTTCTTCTTCCTTGTGCCATTGGTATCTTTGTGTACCATGACCACTGGCTTCTCCCCAGCACTACGGAATTCTGTCGAGATGTCTTGAGATCTGCAACCTTCACATCTGGCAAGCAACATGCAGTTCTCTTGTCATCACAAACCTACCTATCTGTTTCTAATGAGCAAATCCCTCATTACTATTCCCTGTCTTTTCCTAATAACTGGTGTTCCCTGCCCCAGAGAAGTATTTTCGATGAGAGGATACCTTGGTATCATCTGGGAGGAGGGTCCTGACTATGGGCTCATTTCCCTCTGTTACAGTTTGATGCTCTTCTTCCCTGAGATTTTCATCCTCCTCAACAGTACAGAGGCTGTCATAATGAGGATGGGACTGTTCACTGCATCCCAGAAAGCCTCATCTATGTATCTCTCTGTCTCCCTTAGCTGCTTCAGTTCAGCCACCCTGGTCTCCAAAACCTGTATGCAGTCTTTGATGGCCAGGTGCTCCTTGTACCGAATGAATGTGCATGCCACCAGCCCATAAGGCAGGTAATCATACATATTTTGTTCAGTGCAATAAACTGGACAGCCCCCACTTTGTTGCTGGACTTCTGCTTCCATGCTCTTTTTTCCCTCCTGCAGCTCTTTCTTTTATTATTTTTGTTTTCTTTTGTTTACGGAATATTAATGAACTCTCTGCTCTCCCCCCTCCTCCTCTAAATTCCCTAGAAAAACCCCTCTGTTAGCTGTCGCTGGTCATTTAGGAGCAGGCTTTTTAAACTCTGGTTCTCCCTGAGTAGCCTTGCCCTGGCTTAAGGGTTGATGAGTGCTAAGTGGCTTGAGAATCAAAGCCTTGTTAAGAAGTGCTCAGCCTTGCCTAGTAGGCTGCTAGATCAGCACCTGGTCCCCCAAACAGCCCTCATGATATACTTCATTCCAGCAGCAAGGACACCACGAACACCCATGCTACAGACCAACTCATCCAAGGGTCACAGGAGAATTTTGCAAGGATGAAAAAGGAGTGACTGTTATCTTTCTCTAGCCTCTTAGGATTGAGCTTTTAAAACCCTGATTCTCCATGGGTAGCCCTGCCCTCTGCTTACTCAATGAGGAAAACCAATAGTTAACTTGTGTATATAGAAATTTCTTCAGATATGAAGGGGAAAAGAGACATGAATCATTTTCAAGGGAGATGTTACTTGAGGCCTTCAGCGTTTACACTCGGGGCTGGAACATCCTGTTGATAGATCACTCAAGAAAACTGAGCATCTCTGTTGGGCAAAGAATATCCTTCATCGTCTGCTGTAAAACTTTTCTAGAAATCTCCTTTAGTAGCACAAATCACTGAGTGGCACTCTTGGAAAATGTTTAAAAAAAATTAATCCATAGTTTGCACATGGGTAACAATTAGCAGGATATTTATTTCCAAGAGATAAATGGATTCATGAGTCTAAAGCATATTATAATATGGAAAAAAATTCTGTTTCATGGTGATTAGGCCCTACTGTCTCTGGAAATACTTTTAATAGTCTATAATTGTGATGTTTTTAACAATAATTAATATTTCAAAGTACAACCAAACAATAAAACTGATTATCCTGGATTTAGGATATATATAATTATCAAAATGGATCAGCTGAATCGCCTGCTTGTTTATTAGCTAAGATAAGCTTCCTCTTTCATGCAGGTTGGGTATAAATATCCGACTTTGTCAGCTCCTCTCTCCATTCCAGTGATACAAATGAGTCCTGTGGCACTTTCAAAGACTAACAAATTTATTTATCACGTGAGCTTTTCTGGGAGAAAATCCCATTTCGTCAGATGCTTTGAAGATGGGGAGCGTACAGAATGGGAGGAAATTAAATGCAGGGAAATGTCTGACACAGGATCAGGTCTGGCTGTAACAGCAAATCAGAATAGGTGATTCCAATTATGTTGACTTCTCTCCTCCCCAGAAAATAAATGTGACATTGGGAACTCCAGTTCATATGTTGAAAACATTAATGACTTGCAACATGTTTGCATTCCTCGTCCACAATATGACTTGTGTATGAAACTCGCACTGGTTTCAGAGGGAATTATCTTCCTGGAAGGTAGAATTTGAACCTTATAAATCTTGTTAAATTGGAGAATGATTGCAGATGTCCACCTCTTTCTCTGATTCATCATTTTTGTCATTTCAGTTCTAATAATGCAATCTGCCCAAAACCATGCTTCATGAAATGAGGGAGTTAAGAACTGATTGAACATTTGGGATAAAATCCTGGCCCCCTTAAAATCAGTGGTAAAACTCCCATTGACCTTAATGGGGACTTAAATTATGATTTTGCTGCTAGTGGAAATTAAAGTTACATTGCAACATCTGTTACGTCACCCTGTCCATTTTCATGTGCATATAATTTCTTGTATTGGGCTTAAGGACTTCCATGTGTTGGATGCAGGCTGTTTTAGTTTTTGTTTCTCAATTTGAAAGCTTTGGGGGGCTTAGAGTGGCAAGGAGAGATTCGGATATTGAGCTGTAGAACTATGGAGGGAAAACACTTTAGTTTCTCAAATTTTTAAAAAGCCATAAATATTCTTTGAAACTTCCCAACTTTTCAGCTTTGATGAAATTTCTATGGAAATATGCTCTGTTAATTTTTTTTTTTTGGTGCATGGGGATTTACAATTGAAAAAAATACTTAAGATATACTGGGGGTGTTTTAGGAAAGGACATCAAAACTAATGATTTTAGGTTTGGTTTTTTTAAACATCAGAATAAACTGAACTTTCTTCCTTCTATAAAACAATATTAAAATGGTGGTGCAATCCCCTGTACTTCCTGCAATGGAAATAGGCAGAATGGCTTCTTAATTCTTGAACTGACTTGCAGGGGATTTGACCACTAACTTTTTTGCATCTTTGCAAATTGTATTTTATTGGGGAAGGAATAAACTCTGACTTTCAAGTACCTTCAAATTATTTGCATTCCTGCCTGTTCAAAGCACCTGAGTCATTTCTTCAGCTTTCTCAACAATAAAAATTTCCTTTTCCTTCACTACAGTGACCTCCTGAACCTGTTGCAATCAATTGGAATGTTGTAACTGACTTCAGTAAACACAAAATTTAACCCCAATCTCATGATTATTCAATGCCACTTGGACTTAGCCTAGTTACATATTTCCATCTCCAAAACACAGATGGGAATGACAGTTGATGTGCAGTTTCTGAAAGTTACCAATGTGATAGAGAGGCAAAAAGGGCTAATGAGATACTTGGGTGTATAAATAGGGGAGTAGTGAGAAGTAGAGGTGACTTTTTTATCTCTGTATTGTACATTTGGTGAGACCACTGTTGGACTACTGCATCCATTCTGTTGCTGGCACATTACTAAAGCTGTTGAAAAAATTGTGAAGTGTGCAGAAAACAGCCACTAAGTGACTTGAGGGCTGGAGGAAAATGTAGTGGGATTTAAACAGATTATGAGCTCTTGACTTTATCAAGAATATGATATGGGGAGGAATTTGATTAATGTAAAATTACCTTCTTGAGGAGAAAATAGCAGGTACAAAAGGGCTCTCCAACCTCTCAGAGACAGTGGCTGGAAATTGAAAGCAGATATTGAAATTAAAAACATATCACAGATTTTTGAGAGTAGCTTTTAAAAGTTATTTAATGATTGAAACAGGCAGCATAAATTATCCATCTTTCAATGCCTTCAAATCAAGACTGTGGAAGACCCTGTAAGATATATTGTTTTATCCAAAGTGCAAGTTATTCTTTGGCAAAAAAGTTCTTGGTGATTTGCACTGGAATGTGGACAGCTGGGCCTAGTGGTTGGAGGTATGGGCTGGAGCAGGGTGGGGAAAAAGGCAGGTACAGGAGTGATTGCAACTGGGGCCATAAGCATTGAGCAGCAAGTCGCCAAGTGCTTCTGCTGGGCTTAACAACCATGCTGCTTCTCTAGTAAGGCGATGTGACTGATCAGGGGTTTCAGCAGATCCAGCCGCAGGCCTTCAAATTGGGCTGAATCCAGGCTTAACTAGGTGACATTTAATGATCTGTGATCAAGGGCATGCATAGGGTCTAGGGGAGTTCTGTGCCCCCATGGATTATGGGAGGATCAAGCCCCTATTTGCCTCTTGCGCTTGTGCACACACCTGCCTATGATACACGGTAGGTCAGACTAGATGATCTATGGATCCCATCTGGCCTTAAATTTTATCAGTGAATGAAGTTCACGAATTAGAACAAAAAACAGACCTGGAGACTGAAGGGAGGGGGGAAAAACTATTAAACTTTCCAAGAAGAAAATGATTAGATTAATTTTTAAAAGCATGTAATCATTTTTTTGCAAGTACTCAGCCATTTTTTAAACTCCAGGTGACTGGTCAGGTATTGTTTTTGTTCTGGGGTTACAGTAGGTATGCTTCTAAACTCATTCAAATACCTATGCAGAGATTAAGGTAAGAGGGAACGCACCAGAACGCAGTTCCGGGGCCCACAAATTTAAGGAGCCAGAGTTCCGGGGCTCCTAAAAATAGAAAAATCCTGAGAAACGCATGTTCTGCCCTGCCCTGGATGCTGGCAGATCCTAAGCCCCACCGTTGTTAATCACAATACTTATTGTGTTATGCAGTGTTTGCTAGTTTGTGACAATAATTGCTCTAAAAATAAATGCCATATAAATTATAAATATTTTTATGGCGCGTAACCAATGCATGGGGTACTGAGAAGTGGTTGCAAAGGCCTACCTGGGCTGGGGCCCACACATGCATGAAGGGGACCCAGACAATACGAGAAGGGGGCCTGGAGTTTTGGAGGGTTCCGGGACCCGTCAAATTATACTTTAACCAGTGTACCTATGTGTACGAATTTGTTTTGTTCCTGCAATATACAAAGCCAGATTTTCCTAAGTGTTCAGAACCCAGTAGCTCCCATTTCAGCAAGAATGATCAGATTTTCCAAAGAGCACAAAACCCAATGTTCACCTGGCCTACTTAGTCATAAGTACAAGAGCACATGCTCTGCTCTCCACACTGTGGTCTCTGAATGCACCTTCTCCAGTGTCAGGTCTTGTTCTGTCTCTCCTGGGGTAGAATTCTGCTATTCTCCAACTCTGAGCAGGCTCTGGGCTACAGCAACTGTGTGAACAGTGCTTACCAAACACGTCCACTGGGGTTGGCACTGGTGGCTCTTCCCTTTGCAAGTTTGAGACCCATTGTGAATGTAATGATCACAGAGCTTTCTTAAAATCTAAGTATTGTTTAATTTTTAACAGTAGGAAAGAAAGCAATTACTGGGAAAGGATTTTAAAATAGTCTGTAAGCAAGGCTATCTTATCCAGAGGCTGACCATCCCCCGATGGCCTAGTTCCTTCAGATGCCTTATCAGATCCTACATCTCAGCCATGGTCTACACTAACCATGGATTTCGGCGGCAGTTGAAGGGAGGTACGGAAGTTACTTAAAATAACTTCTATATCTCGCTTTGACTTCCTAATGCCTACTCACCACAGTGTCTTCAGTGTGCTTAATTGATGGGGAAATGGCCTCCCATTGACTCAGCACTGCTTTTTTAGGGGTTGCTTTTACTTGGTCGACTTCCCAATCAATTGATGACAGTGAATTTGTCACTGTAGTTGTAGACCTCCCTCTCTCTGGAAAGCGGGTTTTTTAAAAAACCAACCAGAATCCCTGTATTCTTGTCAGTTGCCAGGCTTTGGCCCTTCTGAACAAAATCTGTCCCACAAACTCATTAGGAGGTTGACTCAGAATCCTAATGGGAAAAAGAGTATGTACACACAAGTCAGGTGCCCAGTTGTGTAAACATAAGTGTTTAGCTGCATACCTACAACTTCCTGAACAATTAAGTCCTGAATGTGTTGCATGATCCTGTTAACCAAGTTTCTGTTGTAAAAGCTTGAGGAAAAATAAGTCTAATTCTTGCTTTTAGTTTTGAATTTTGCAAGTAACTAACAACATTTTATAAAGATTCATGCATAAGAAAATGTTCTGTTTAAACTCCACCCCCTCTCTATTTCCTCTTAATTTTTCACAAAGAATGAATTAGATTTTAAAATTCAAAAAGACAAACTACTACATTAACTAGATATAAACTTGCTTCTGGAACTTTTTTCTTTGAGTTTAAGAGAACTGATTAATCTTTTCAAATACTTCAGCAGAAGGGACTAGAGATTAGTCATGGGATTCCTATGAGTAACAGACATGTTTAAGTGGGCTCTGATAAAGTTGATTTGTTTTGTTTTGTTTTCAAGATGACCATTTCACTAACCCTAAAATACCTTTGTAACATCTGATACTATCACATTCTGAAACTAAGTTGTTAACTAACCACTTCCATCCCAGGTGCTCTTAAAAGATCCTGGTATACAGTAATTTCTTCAGTACACGTGCAGTGGGTGACGAAACTAACTCTTCCCTCTTAAAATAGTCTAGCTTGCTGAGACAAAAATGAGTTGAATATTGGTATATTGCTGAATTGATGCAGTGAACACTTTGATACAGGAGTCCAAACTGATCACTTTATTTTTAGCATTCCTGATTCATGAAGCAAAGTTGTGTTGAACAGTAGTGAGAGATTCACTTTCTTTGGAATAGTAAATGTCAGACTTCTATATAATCCAAAGCCAGTCCAGGTAGCACTCTTGATAACTTGGACTTTTTTAAAGAAACCCAGATAACTTTCAAAAAGTGAGCTTTTACTTAATTTTTTTCTCTTCCTTTTAAAGGAAGAATGCCACACTAGCTAACTCTGCTGTTCGCTGAACTGACCACAAATGATACCTAATGTCTGTAACACTGCTTCTTATATAAAAATCTGATGAAAATCAGAATCACATTTTTAATAACAGTGCATACAGCTTTGCGTTAGGGTCAGCTCATCACTTTATATGCAATATCCTTCCCCTCCCTTCATTTCTTACCTATTTAGATCATTACTTTTTTTTCTGGTAGGGCTAGTACCATTAGTGTATGGCTCCTAGAAAATGTCCAATGAGATTGACTTGGATATTATCCTTAGTATTCATTCAAATCATAGGGCAATCCTGCAAAAAGAGAACACTGAGAAATAGTAATTTGAGGAAGATCATACCCTACACTGACTCCCCCACAACATCATGTAAATGAATATCAGTTAGCATTGCTGTGTGGTTCTTCTCTATTTCATACTGGAATTCACATGCAGTGGAGGAAAAAGACTTCCCTCTATGCAGCACAAAAGTGTCCAGTGGGACCATTGATTTGACATGAAGCAAAAATGTCAGCAGTGTGCTTGAGCACAGTGGCTCCCCAACAGCTACAGTAACAATATTACTCTATAATAGCGGGGAGATAAACAATAGACTATTATTTATGGCTTTATCCCAGAAAATTATTTGACGTTACTGAAGATCTTCCCATGAGCATGTGGTATAGCCGAGATTCTCAACTCAGGGTCCAATCAGCACATAGCTGCAGCCCATGTGCCATCTTCATGGCCATAGAGGTAGCATACATATTGTGTGAATGCAGCCCATGTAAGGCAGAGAGCTGCGTTTGTGGATCACAATGATGAATAGGGTGAGAACCACTGCTGTATAGCTAGAACACCGGCCTCATTGAAAGTATAGTGAGAAGAGAATGATTTTAAATGCGCTACCATCCTCAGAAAAGCAGATGGAAGTAACAGAACACAATTAATACCTACAACTAGTGCTTTTTTTTGAAACACATATGTAGGAACATAAGTGAACATACCTGAGCAATGTAGGAGTCTGGGACGCACCACTATTAATTCCATAGGAAAATTTAATTTATAAAATTAAGCTTACTGTGCCATATTGACAAGTTTTGTCTGGAAGTTGATTAACTGTCAAAACTTGTGGCACAGTGAGTGGCTAAATTTCAAAGACATTTGGCCAAATCCTTATTAGACCAGAAGAAAATGATCATCATCCTGTCTCTCTGCATCACAATCCTTCTAAATTTTGCACAATTGAGCAATATTGTTGCTTGTAATTTTCTGTTCAGAAAGCAATCAGTGCTGACTGAGTTCCTTGCCTAAACATGCCTGCTTTGTGAACTGATTCAAAATCCACTACATTCATTGGAGAGGTTCCCATTGACTTCACTGGGCTTTGTGTCAGGCCCTGCATCTGCTTCAAGGTGCTTCCCAGAAAGTTACAAACGGTAATCCCTGTTCAGGGAAGATGCTGGTGCTTTGAGAAGAGGGCTGGACTAGAAGATGACCTGAGGTCCCTTCCGACTCTGACTAAGCATGCACTTGAGTACTTTGCTGAATTGGGGGGGGGGGGTCTAATGTGGATAATACTTTTCATGTGCTTTGTTCCATCCAAACCAATCTGACTATAAGCTAATTGAATTACACGTAGGTAATACTGTTGATACTTTTCACTTACATAATGGCAAGTAAAACAAACTTGGATTCAATAAGTCATACCTAGCTTACAATACCCAAAATTACCAACTAGGACTAGTTCATATATACACTTAAAGCATTTCTTTTGTGAAGTCTGAAACTGGATTACAGATAAAAGATGGGAGTACGACTAATAATTATGATCTAATATTGTGCAGAAGGAATAATTATGGAATGAGTTTTCTGATATTAACCTAATTGTGGCTGAGCTTCAGTAGAGTCTCACTTGGAAAAAATAGCTTTTTTTTGGGTAAGCTATTTTCCATTGGAGTCTGAATACCCTGGTGAGTAGTGGAGAAATCACATAATCATTTTCTACTTTCTAGACGTGCTAAAGGCCAAAGACAGCTACACTCCCACACCTGCCAAGTAGAGCTCAAGTATATTTCCTGCCAAGGGTCCTTCTAAGGCACAGCATGTCAGGAGAGGATAATGAAGGGAAGGAAAAAGTTGTGCAGGGAATCCTGCAACTCCCCCATTTGGTTTCTTAATTTTTTGGTCCAAACACACCTCCAACACCCCCTCTCCCCCCCCCCCCCACTTCAGAGAGAAGGTTTGGGATGCAAATAAGGAATGATTTAGTTCAGTTAGGAGTGTCTTGATCCATGAGGGGAATGCTCTTTGGATTTCCAGCTGTGTGGTAACTGACCTAAGTCTTTAAGTTCTAAGACTATTTTGACAAAGGGATTGTGCAGGTAGTGTGATGTGATGAGACACATCATGTCATCTTGGGCTTTATCTTTTGTCTATCAAATACATTTTTGTCTATCAAATACATTTTTCGATGTTCTTTTGTCTCAGTACTGCTATAGGTGACCATATGTGACCTCTGCTAAAACTGACATGGTTAGAGCTCAGCATTGTTGAAGTGCCTTTTCCTGCTGTTTCTATAGCACTGAGACCAAAAACTGTCTACTACAATATTAGCAGTAACTGGCAAAGAGGTGAAATCACCCTCCTGATTCCTAGTCTGGAAACTCACAATACTAGGATTTAAAATAAACAAATAAAATTAGTAAGTTTGCATAAAACCACTGGATTTGTCTTGCCTCTGCTGGTGTCAGGAGGATGAGGGTTGTTATGCCCCAGAAATATTACAACTTATGCCCTTTCCTGGTGGGAAGGAAGAGAGCTTTAATTTTTTAGATGAGCTTCATAGGAACCCCCCTGAAAGAAGCTACACAAGATATGTTCTGAATCAGCATGTTTTGGTTGCAGGTGACACACAGAAACCCTTCACAGGCTTTATCTATCTCTTGTCATGCACCATGAAACACCTGGATTTCCTCTTGCAGCCCTTTCGGTCTCTCTCAAACCCCTTGCACAGTGCCAGTCACAGGGAATTTGATGGTATCAGAAACAGCTCTTGTTGTTGTCCACCACCCCCATATTTAAAAAAATAAACTTTTTTTACTACAGATATAATGGCACAGCAATCTAATGCAGCGGTTCTTAACCACTGTGTCGCCACACTGCAGTAGGAGTGTCACAGAGAGCTAGGGAGATGGCTGGATTCAGTCTAGGGGCTGTGGGGCTGGTGTGACCTCTAGGGCAGTGGTTCCCAACCTTTTCTCTGCCATGGCACACATTGATACCTTTAATTATTTCGAGGCACACCACCATATAGTTTCCAAATGAACTCATGAATATTAATGAGCCAATCCACAACTGTTACAGTAGTTTTTTCAAAAAATTCCACGGCACACCTGCTCAGGCCTGACAGTACAGCTGTGTGCCATGGCACACTGGTTGGGAAACACTGCTCTAGGGTCTGGAGACAGAACCAAGTAAACCTAGACCAAGTGTTTCCCCAACTTATTATTAAAAATCTCCAATCATGGGGGTTCCACATTACCACTTGGAAACTTGTTCCAGTGACTGACTATGCTTCCAGTTTAAAAAGTTCCAACTATCTAACCTAAATCACCCTTGCTGCAAATTAAACCAAGTACTTTTTGTCCTTCCTTCAGTGGAGATAGAGAACAATTGATCAAAGTCGTCTTGAATTTATAAAAGCCTTCAAGTATATTAAGGCCCATTATCCCATCTGCCCTCAGTCAACTTTTCTAAAGACTAAACATGCCCACTGCCTCTCCTCATAGGTCAGGTGGTCTAAACCAGTGGTTTTCAAACTTTTTTCCTCAGGATCCAGTTGAAAAAAATAATTTGTGCCTGTGACCCAATGATTACATCTTTGAGCATTGAATGCCAGTCTTTCGGCAGTGGTGGGAACAGCAGGCACCGTGACCCAATACTTGAGGGTCTGCGAGCCAGTACTGGGTCCCAACCCATACTTTGAAAACCACTGTTCTAAGCCTCTTATTATTTTTGTTGCTCTCTTTTGGACCCTTTCTAACATGTCCACATCTTCATTTAACCTTCCTTAGTTGTGAAGGCCTCTGGCTGATGCATACTGAGGAAAAGGAAAGAATAAATACACTCTTTTATTAAAAAAAAAAAAAAAAAAAAAAAAAAAAAAAACCACAACCCCATGGCTACTTATACTTTTAAATGAATTCATTTTTTGTTTTCACCTCCTTTTGGGTTCTTCCACCAAATCCATGACTTTTTAAAACAGATGTTGTTGAATATGTGGAAAGAGAATTTCAGCTGAATGAATATTTCCAACAGAGCTCTGATTTTTGAAATTATGGTCTTCCAAATAGGTGGGGAGGGAGCAAGAAAGAGGAGACCTATTAGGTGGTGTGTCCAGACAAGAGTTCACATTCTGAATATTGAAAAGACTCTGCCAAGCTAAAGACCAGAAATGATTTCCAGAAACTTGTTCTGGGCTAGAGTAGAAGTTACTATCAGCTCTAAGTATGCAGGAGTATATTTCTGCAATAGCCCAGAAGTCATCCTGGGATAGCGCTTGATCTAACGGGGCAAGAATTTATGCCACACCTGACGAGAGCTTACGTCCTTACTCAGCTAGGGAGCTGGGACACATCTTTCTACTCCCCACAAATCCATTTGCTCACTGAGGGAGGAGAAGTGGAAGTAAAGGTCACACAGAATCTACTCCCCCCCCTGCACCCAGACTTACAATTTTGGGTAAGCCCTGTGCGGTTGTGTTGTGAGTGGGGAAGGGCTGTAAACCTCCAAATCCCCCATAAGACTCTCGGGCCAATTACACCCTAACTTTCCTTCAGTCTCCATTCACAAATTACTTTGAGATAATCCTTTCTTAGTCAGGCAATCTTGACAGAAGAGTTGATCAAATGAATTATTTTAATTTACTTTCCCGACTAATAAAAATACATGGGAATATAAATACTTTAACTCATATTTGCATTCCTGAGTGCCCAGTTAGGGAAACTTTTCAATTAAACCAGACTGAGGCATTAAGGTGCACTTTCTGGCTACCAGAAATGGGAAAAATGATTGTCAAATGGTATATTACTCTCTCTTTAAAAAGATTACAACATGCATTTAAATTGTGTTACCAACTTGCACAGATTGAAATCTGTGGCTATTTCCAAATGAAGTAGGAACCAGGAAAAGCAGACACTTTCTACTATAAGCAGAGAGATCCACTGGGGAGGGGACATGGCTTCCTTCCTGGTAATTTTCAAATTGTCTGTCTGATTTTACCAAAATCAGAAAACTCAAACTATCTACTGGGTCAATGTCACATTGAACTGATTTTGTTCTCTGAGCAATGAGAAAAGTCTGTTTGTTCAATCTGATCCTCATTGAATATCTATGGCCTCTATCTATGCACAATATTACATTTTTTAGACCTCCTGAAGATGAAGTAGACCCAAATTCTTCCAAGCACTTATTTTTTAAAATTTAATTTAATTAGAGAACTGATGATGAGATGTTATAAACTTGGCTAATACCACATGGTATTAGCAAAGTCATGGCTCTTAGCAAGTTTTACCAGCCAAATTTCCAGTGATTGACACATGGAATGTGTATGTGAGCAGTTTGCCAGTAAATGTGAGGTGTTATCTGCAAAATAATTGAAGGGCAGAAAGGTGTGGGCTGAAAGGACCAGGAGGGAACAGCTCAAAATAACTATGAATTACCTTCCGTTCGCATGGCTCAAGGGACATAGGGATCAGTAATCAAGACTAAAAATGCACCAACATTGTTTTAATATCCCTGTTTTACACTGTAAACTCTGTGTCCTTTAATCAGTTTCTCAGTGTTTCTCTTTGAAGGGAGATGTACAAGTAAAAACACAACCCTTACATGCCAGTTAGAGGCAGGTGAGTTCCATGTGAATTGTTGCACTATAGATCCCTTCTCCAGGTAAAGAAAGGAGCCATTTTTCTAATTAATGCTACTAGTATTGGTGCTGTATTTTAATAGTAAGTGTGGTCTTTAATCTAATCCAGCTAGGTCATGTACGCTATAATGGAAGGCCATTTAAAGTCTTGGAGAAGTCAGAAGTCCACATACACAGTCATAGGACTGGTCTGAAACCCAATTGTTGAGCTGTTCTGACCGTTACTTACTTTGCTTTCTTTATATAAACGCTGCTTGCCTGCCTGTCTGCCTGCTATCCATTGTTTGCTTTGCAGAAAATATTATTCTTGACCACTGCTGTTGCCTGTGCCAACCCAAACTGTATTAGAAAGCTAGGGAAAGGAGGAGGAGGACACAAAAGGAAATGTTCTGTCTGTCTGTTTGTCTATAGAAGTGGGATAGATATCCCATAGGCTGCACTGATACCATTAGTTCAGAAGATTCACCAGATTTCTGCTTAACAAGGCCCACCCCCTTGAACCAAGAGATTGATTTCAGGGGTGGGGGAGTTGAAGGAACCCCTAGTACCTGTGCCTACAACAGCAAGTGGTTGCTGTCCAGACAGAAAGAGGGCCAGGAGCTAAATAATTAATGGCATCCTGCTTCTTCCTCCTAGGTTCCATACAGTTGGGCTCCTCTAAGCACGACATTTCATTACTTCACCTATAGCTTGACTCAAGCCCTGAACTCCATTTCAAGGTCTTACTAAACATAATGATGAATAAATATGTGCAAATAAGGTTATGGAGAGAAATGGCAACCATGAAGTGGAAAAAAACCAGAGGGCTAAGTCTAGAATTTATGTAGAGTAATGTGTTTTGTCTGTTTATCCTCCAACATTCAGGACCTGACTCTTGACTAAGACAAGACAGCTGTTTGGTTGACACTGTCCATTATCTTAAAAGGCAAAGGCATAACAAAACTCAGGCTGATACTGCTTCCGTTACCAGTATCAAAGAGCATGTTTCTCTTCTGGACTGTAATCACTTGCCCCCCACACCACTTCTAAGTAGATGATAGGAGTTTGTTCTAATTGTATACTCTTCCAGCTTTTCAAGTGCTCTTTCATGTTTCTTCTAGATTATCAGCTCTCTCTGTGTGATGCCAAGCAAAGTTACAATTCTTCATTTGCCTGGCTTTACACAGTATAATGAGAAATGACTCATGAAGTACAAGTGATTTATTCCAGGAAGCAGGTCAGCAGCAAATGTTTTTTGGAAAAAAGATTAATTCTCAGAACATGAGGAGAATATTGGTTTTGAGAAGTCAATCTCTTCTCATACTTAGAGGTCTCTATTTGTGTCAGAGGGCTGTAAAATATTAGACACGTAGTCAGATATCTTCTCCCTAATATGTGGTCTGAGCAGCTGCTCTGCTCGAGAGAGATCTCAGGAGTTTGGGTGGGAAAGCAATGAAGCACAATAGCCTGGAAATATGGATGAGGGCAATACAGAACACACACAAGCCCAAGGACTACAATGAGGGAGTAGAAATCTTACAAAGTGTGTGACAACACTTTATTACTATACAGAAAAGAGAGAAAGATTATAAAGACTCAAAGAAGGAGTTCTGTGGCGCTTTTAAAGACTAACAGATTTATTTATTTCATAAGCTTTCGTGGGTGTGATCCCACTTCGTCAGATGCACAAAATGGAAAATGTGGCATGTTAGCTGCTACCCATCAAGGAAAAGACTCAAATGATTATCAGCCTGCAGGTAAAACAGTTTTTGTTTAGTATGTTAGAAAACAAATTCATTTTCTATGCACAGCATCCAGTGAGAAGGAAGCAGAAGTTATCGAAGGAAAAGAAATCCACTTATTCAGTGGGAATATGTATTGACACAGTCGCTTCATAAAGTGACTTCTCATATTTATTACAAGGGTCTAGTTATTCTAAGAGGCCAATTGACATGTCTGGTCCCAAAAGGCTGAGAGTCATTTGTGTTTTTGGTGTGACAAACAGAACTTGCCAAGAAAGTTTTACAAAAGAAATCACAAAAACCATTATCTTGCTGAGAAAGTAATGCTGTTAGTTCTCCAAAACTGTTTAATTGGATGTGCTCCCATGCTGTGAATGCCCTTTCAAAAGACACTAGTGATGTGGTACTATTGTTATGTTACCTGGATTTGATATTTAGCTGGCAGAAATTTCAGTACTTCACCACTTTGTCAATATTTCCCATTTTTAGCCTTCACACAAAATTTCCCCACCTCTGCTTCATTTCTGTGCAGGAGATGATAAAGTTATGAGTCAACTCACATAATGATAACCTTCATATATGAACACGTTTGTTTCTGCTCTCTTAGTTTTATTGTAATGTATTTGTGAAAACTGATTTATAAATCAATAAATAATACCACAAATACTCCTACGTATCAAATGATTGTTTCATAAAGAGTTAAATTGTAATCTAGTATTTTTAATAGCACTAACATATCACAAATTGCAATTATATTTCTTTGTTTATTCGTCAAATACCTTTCTCCCCCTTCCTCCACAGATCCCTCCTACACATCATTTTAAATCACAAACTTCTGCAGCTGGTATTAACTCTTTGATATTGCAAGATTAAGAGGAAAAACACTTGTGGCATGGATAACAGCCAACAGAGATTTGTAAGAGACTATAAAGTAACACAGCAACAAAACAGTTTTAATAGCAGCAGTTTACTCCCTTAAGGACGTCCAGGGGAAGCTGCAGTGTCTATTTGTAATGCAGACTCCCTAAAAACAGTCAGCTGTTGCACTAATTATAATGGTCATCTCATAAATAGGGGATGATGCTTTCCCCATTCCAATAGCTCTGTGTATGGAGAACTAAGTCTGATCCACATATTAATGTGGTGATTGTGATAAAGGGGTTGTGTCCTTTCACCAAGTATCTTATAACTTGGAGGTGTAGCCATGGCTTGAGTAGGGTGGGATGGTTTTGAGTTATCATAGAGCAGTTACCACTGGTTATGGTGTATGCTACCATTTCTGGTGCCAGCTCTCATTCCCAGGTGACGCGAGGAATGGAGCTGTCGGAATGCGGCACCCCAGCTGACATTCTAAGGTAAAAGATACCTCTGTACACATGTACATCTGTAATCTATTGTTTTCTGCATAGAGTGAAAGCTAAACAAAGGCTAAACTGATTCCTCGGTCAAAATATCTATTCATCTCAATCTGGCTGCTTTGCACTTATGACTGATGAATACTTGGATAGGATGATGCTAAAATATAATGACATATTTGCCACCCCAGAGATTTTAGTGTCAAATTCTTATAATTCAAAGGTAGCATTTTATGAAAAGTATCAGGATGCATCAGCTGATTAGAGAGACTTGATAGCTCAGAACACTTTAGCAAAGAATTTTGTTACATTGGAGAGGGAAGAAAATGCGCTTAGAATTTTCATTGTCTATTTACTAGAGAGATTAGGTGAGAGTTTTAATACTGAGGAGGTGGGGAAAAGATACGTAATTGTCATCACTCCTTGACAGATATTGCTTGCTAGATTTTTTTTTTGTTTTGTTTTATAGCTAGAGGTAAGTGAAAATAATACATGTCAATAAAAGTTGTATTTAATCACATTACTAAACACAGAGGAAATGTAAGACAGTCAGCAAAAGCAGCTGATTCTATGGCTAAAGTGATAGTTTAGCAGTTCCACTGCATTCCATATTGAGAGAGCAAATGATAGAACAATATTATAAAATATAATTCAGGTGAAACCGACAGAGACCTATGTGAAACCAGTTAGGATACCATGCTGTATGATGTACTTTCTATTTTTAAACCATCCTGCAAAATACTATAGTGGGATTTTAGTTCACTTTAACACTGATTCTTGAACCCTGAAGTTTCTCTGGTGTAAAAGGGACTAGCAACTATGATGGGTCCTGCAGAGAAGTAACAGGAACAGCTATGCTTTGTCAGTTTTTATTAGAGGTTTGAATTGTTACTTGAATTGCAATTCAAGACAATGTTTTAAAAAGGGGTGAGTCTGGACCTTATTTGTGAGAAGCAAGGATGGAGGAATATCAGATTCATGAAGACGATACAAAAATATAAAGAACAATTATTTTCTGTTAAAGACTTTTGACTCTTCCATAAAGAAGGAGGACCCTTTGTCTTGGATTATGATTCCTTTAGGATCTGGGGAAAGGAGTAACTAAAATTAATTCTCTTTCTATTTGATTCAGAAAAGCACAAGTGTTAACTTCGTAGGAGGCTTAGGGCCTGACCCAATGCCTCTTACAGTCAATGGGACTCTTTCACTGGATTTCATATGCTGGATCACATCCTTTTTGCATTCTCTTCATATTTGAGAAAAGCAGCCTAATATAGAAGAAATCTTATGAGAAATAGAATGGTCTACAGAATGAAAGTAAGCAGGCCACTGAATGAATCAGCCTTGGATCAGGACTAGCATTTTAAAAAAATGGCCTACATTTGAATGTATGTAAAGGAGGTAATATCCCCAATAACACATCAACACTAATAGGCTGCGTCTACACTGGTAAATTAAGTCGATTTAAGCTTGCTTAAGTCGACTTAATTTACCCTGCGTCTACACTACAGTTCCTTAAGTCGACGTAAGCAGCTTGCTTAAGTCGACTTAAGGAAAATTAAGTCGACTTTATAAAACCTGCTTTTTAGTAGACCTAAGGCTTAAGTCGACTCCCTAGAATCGACTTAAGCCAGTGTAGCCATGGGGTAGCCCGAAGTCGACTTAGGGCTACCCCAGGGCTACACCAATGCCCTCCCTGCTGGGGGGGGGAGGGCACAGGGGTAACCTGGCATGCCCCCCCCACCTGACAGGGCAGAGCCCTGCCCATCCTTCCCCTATGCCCTGCCAGGGTCCCTGACCCCCTTTGCCCCATTGTACCTAGGTACAATGGGGCAAAGGCTGAGCCCCCTGGCATTGCGCAAGGGGTGCCCCCCCTGCCCCTGTGGACCTGCCCTAGGTCCCCCTAGCCTCACAAAGTCCAACTAGAGCGTCCAGTGTGGATGCTCTAGGTTGACTTTTTAAGTTCCCCTTTAAGTCAACTTTATTTTTAAGTGGGGACACACTAAGTCGACTTAAATTCCCCAGTGTAGATATAGCTATAGAGAGGAAGGTAGAATAAACCACCAACCAAAAACCCAACTTCCCCCATATACAATATGGGTAGCTGATTTACTTTTTATAAGATGCTGTTATTTGATAATATGAGAAAGCTGTCCTTAATAGATAAACACTTGCCTATGATTCCAGTAAATTAGTATTCAAATTATCCTCCCAAATATGCAATTCTACGGGTTTGTTTTAATCTAACTGCCCTAAAGGCCAGATTATATGGTCTTCCTAAATGACTAGAAGTAATTGGAAACTATTCCACAAACAAAAAGCAGTGAAGTATCTATATAACTAAACCACAGTTGTATATATGCACGGAGGGACGTGGTCGCAGCTCCTGCGCGCGCATATAACTGACACAGCTGTGCGCGCGCAGCAGCTGAATCCACGTCCATGCTGTGCATAAGCCTGTGGAGAGCCGGCCCCCCAGCTCAGTCCAGGGGTTCGGGTGGCGGCAGAAGCTCCGCCAGAGCTTCTGCCGCCCCCCGATTCCCCAGCTGCTCCTGCCATTCTTCAATTTGCGATTCTTTAGAGAATCGGGGGTTTACTGGTATTTTGCTAACTTCAAAATCCACTTTTTTCATACAATTCTGACATCTATGAACCAAGAACTGACATATATCACTCTGGCTATTAATATAGCCGATTTATTCATATGTGGAATCATGAATCATAAATCATGATGGATGATCTATTCTTGGAACATAAGAGGGAGCGATAATAACTAATTAATCCTCCATTAAAATTAATTGGTGTTGCCTAAATAAGATGAATTTATCATAAGAGGACTTTTGGCTCTGTTAGAATTTTATGAAAGTATTTAGGACTCTCATATGCAAATTCCACGTCATTATGTCAGGAAATTCCATGCAATTTGTTGGAACTTAAGTTGACCGAACCTTAAGTGAGGGCAATTTTCTAACATGTATTTATTTTGAAAAGAATTGATTAGACATGATAAGGGAAAAAACCTGGAATCACAAACTCTTTTGTGCAACAATTACTACTAACTGATTTTTCAGTGATCTCAGATACAATTAAGGCACTTAAAAATTGATGCATTGTGCTTGTAGCTGGAGTATTACCATTCCTAAGGTCTGGCACTTAGACACAAATTTTTAGTGTCATATGATCACAAATAGTATGTCAGTTTCATAAGAAAATGACTGAGTTCAGGACTTCTTGAATAGAGAAAATAATCATTAAAATACCACCAGATATTTCTCTGTGGGGGTTGAGAGCAGGGAGACATTACCCTTGTGGGGCTGAAGTTTTTTTGCAAAGTTTTGCAAGTTATTTTTGGGGGTTCAAAAGTAAGTTTAAACTAGTTATTGAGCTCATTTCAGGAGTCACTGGATTAAATTCTACAGCCTGTGTTGTATAAGAGACCATGACTAAATGATTTAATCCCCCCTTCTCACCTTAAACTCTATAGATTTATTAATTTTAATGCTATGTATTAAGAATAGAATGCGTCTATGACCCACAAATTAGAGAGGTCCAAGTAAGATTCTGTCCCGCATTGATGTAATAAATCAGAAATATTGCCTTTTGAAGTCAGAGGAGTTACACTTATTATAAGATTGGTAAAAGTGAAATGAGATTCAAGTCACATTTTCTATAGATGGTTTGTTTGTTTTGTTTTTCCCTCTCCCCGTCTACTTCCTGAATTTCTCCATCTTTCTCACATGCCTCCAATGTCTGTTCTTCTTTCTACTTCCTCTCCATTTTTTATCTTGTTTGTTTCTTATTGGATTTTTTGTCTGTCTTCTTTCACAAGCACAAAATGAAACTTGTAACTTGTAAATATGAACTGAACTTTCCAAGAAACTCACCCATCCCTAAGTCAGAGCTGCTATTCCATGAGACATGGAAGGCTGCATTCAGGAGCATGAGTGACATATGACAAAGGTGGTTTATAATGAGTGAATAATTCCAATAATATAAGATTAATGTTTACTTCACTCTAGATCTGGAAACTTTTTAGCCACTGCTCTTCAAAGTGGTAGCACGTGGTCATAACTAGCAACGCTACAATTTACAATCATTTTAAAATAATGTCTCATCAGGCATTCCAGCGCTGCTCTGAGTCAGCCTGATATAGACTCTGGACTGAATATATTGCACCCTATGTATGCTAATAGTCCTTGAATTCATGGCCTGCAGGGACAAAGATCGTGGCACCTATAGAAATCATTTCATGCCATGAAGAATAGCAAGGATTCAAGCTAGGATATTGCTTATATCTTCTGTCTGGCCTATGATCTAGTATTGAATGTACAGGATCCTAGGCAGACTGATGGGAGGGCATCTCATTTTGACATAGTGCCATTATCACCTGTCAACTGCCAGTGGCACTATGCCAAGCCTTGGGCACAGACTAAAATTTGCATTTGAAAAGTTCAGCCATTTCTGAGTGGAAGAGTGAAAAAATACTCTTCCCCCTGCTCCCTTAATAAAAATACAGAACATGACTTTCCTTGAAGAGCTTTACAGTTGAAACAGCTAGAGGAAGAAAATTCATATTTCATAGGAAAAGTGTCCTTGTAATGCAGAAAAACCTATGAAAACTGGTAAAAAATTATTTTAACCGAGTTAGGACCTTTGAAAACTGCACTTTGTACAAAGAGGTAATCAGAATAATTTGTTAGTACTACTTAGCGATGTTGGAAGTGAAAGTAGATTCCACGTGAACATGAAATGAGGCTGGATTGGTGGGAGTCCTAGCTCAGTTGCTGTATAACTTGTGCATACTGGAAGGCACATAGAGCCTTTGATGGTTGAAGTACATTTATTAAAATAATAAAGATATGCATTGAACAAGACTGGATTATTGTGCATCCCTGCCTCCTTCTAAGTGCCTCCTGAAGCGGTCACTGTGTATCTGGCAAGGTACCTGTGGTGAAGAACATGGGAATTGTCTGAATTCATTGCATAACGGTTTATATATGGGTTTGATGGATTAGACTGCTTGTTTAATTTTTCCCTAGTTAATGTATGGATTTCAGGAAAAGAGCTAGTAAGTGCAGACAGAGCAGATTAGCCAGTACTCTAATGTACAATGGAGTGTTAATTCCTTTTAAGACTATTCCACAAATGTGGATTGGGGTCCAGCTAGTCCAATGGCAATGGTGGAAGGTTGTCCTCTGCTGGAACCCCAGAGGCCGTTAGGCAGATAGGAACTTTGAAACCAAAAACTTGGAAGCAGTTGTCTGGGAGGAAGGAGAGCCCCTGACTGAAGAACCAAACTTGGGTGGTTTCATGGGTGCAGCCTATATTCCCCAGTGCAATACTGAGAGGTGACTGAGAAATACTGAGGTGACTATTTAAACTTGCAAGGAAAGCCAAATGTTTAGGTGAGGTATTGTATGATGACTCTTTTTTTTTTTTTTTTTTTTTTTTTTTTTAACCCCAGCCCTTTATCTTTCCAAGTCTTGTTCCATTTGATAGACAAATCCTACTTGTTTTAAAAAGCTGTCTTTAGTCGCTGCAAATTCACACTGGTCACAAGCTCCTGGGGTGAATTTAGTAGCAAGATCAGAACCCAGTCAGGCCTGTAGAGGGAAAATGACTGGTAACAGGCTATTGTAACCTGCTGATCCAAATTAAAAGTGGGGTGAATTCGTGGGTTCCACTCAAATGCAGGTAAAGACTTGTCCTTTTGAAAGAAGTGCTCAAGGACCGACTGATAGATCACAAGTAGAGTTCAGCAGTGAACCATTACATGTTACATTTTATGATTAGATGGCAAATAGCTTATTTATATACAATGTATTCATATACAAGCGTGTGTGTGGGTAAGCAGGTTGCAACCTAATTATAAAAGATGTAATGGACAGAACTCTCCACGCATCACCAAAATGTTTTCTGTGACCTCTGAGTGGAATGAAGGAACTTTAAATAGTGTAAAGCAGCACTACAGAATAACTGAGGGCAGAAAGTGAAGGGGATTTTTGTCCAATTGAATCTACACAGAGAATTTCAGATGTAACAACTACTCAAGTTGGAATGTAAGAAAAATCTCTGCCAGACACCTTTTTGTTGTTTTGGCTTATGTTTTCTACCCTCCTGGGGCTGAACAAAGAATATTGTGTATTTTTCAGGAAATGATTACTAGAATATAGTAGACACCTTTACTGAATTTTAAAAGCATGGATAATTGCTCGGTCATAAAGTGAATGCTTCATTAGACCAGCGTATTCCTACAACCACAGTGTCCCAGATAACTTTTATTTTGTTTTCTGAGAACATACTTTGTATTGGAAGAATTTACTGTGGTTCAAGACAAACAAGTGACTGTAGAAATTCAGAGGTGAAATTTCCCAGGAGTTTTTATTCTAAATCCAAGATTTTGATTTAATACAATAGCAGAATTTTGATACTTGAGGGGTTTTATTATGAATTGTTCATGTTTTCACATATCTTGAAGGTCACACTTTCTGAAGAATCGTATTCAATCCTAAGAAAATGAGCTGAGATCAAGGGCAGCCTCACAGGCAAGCAAAATAAATGGGCAAATGAGGCCACAAGATAGAAGGGATGTTCAAAGGTACAAGTATGCTAAGGGCATGGTTTTCTGTCTTGCATTTTAAACAGCTTTTCTTCACTTGTAAGTGTACTATATCTGTTCCAGTTATAAAATATTGTTCCAGATCTCTGGCTTCCTATGCTTGTATTTCCATGCCACTGGCTGCAGCTCCTTTTCATATATTCCATGCTGTGGAGGGAGGCAGAAGAGCAGGTATCTCAGGCCTTGTACACACGATCAGTTTATCACGCATTAACAATCATTACCGCGCGATACCAACAACAGCGTACACACGTGCAATAGGGCTGTTGCGCATTAACTGCCTTGTTGTAGCGCAATACAAAAACCACCTCGACGAGGGTGGTAACAGCTAACGCGGAACAGCTGTTGCACCTTTGCGCTCGTGTGTATGCTTACCGCGCAATGATGGGCCTCCGGAAGTGTCCCAGCATTCCAAAGTCGTCCTCTCTGGTCTTCCCCCCACCCGCTCTGTGGCCATGACGAAACTGTCTCCACCCTGATCTGATTCCTGGGATTTTCAAATTTCTCGTCTGTTTCACTTCCTGTTCCCTTCCTCATGGAGTGGAGTGCAGCTCCGATCTTCAGTAGCAATGGCGGCCCGTCGTGGAAGACACGCACCCCTTTGGAGCACAGCAGAGGTGCTAGACCTGATCAGCATCTGGGAAGAGTCCGCTGTGCAAGCGCAGCTATGTGGCAGCAGGAGAAATTATGATACATTTGGTATAATTTCTTGGGCCATGTCAGAGAGAGGGCATGATAGAGACACTGTGCAGTGCAGATCAAAGGTGAAGGAGCTAAGAACAACCCATCACCGAGCGAAGGAGGCAAACCGCCGTTCGGGATCAGCGCCTGCTAAATGCAGGTACTATAAGGAGATCGAAGCCATCCTCAGTGGGGACCCCACAACCACTGCAAAGAGTCCTGTGGACACATCGGCCCCCCCTCATCCAGTGAATGCCAGACCCGAGCAGGATGAGGACGTTGTTGAGGAGGAGGAGGAGAGGAGGAGATGGAGGATGACACGGAGGAAAGTGCAACAGCGTGTAGCCAGGAGCTTTTCTGCACCCCCGCTGAGACGTCCACCCAAGGCTTGAATTGCAGCGTGTCCTCTGACGCTGCAGAGGGGGGTTCCGGTAAGTTTCTCCTTCGTGCAGCTATGGCTCCTTTTAAAATATCGTTGTCTGGGGTGGGGGTGCTTGCTGGTCCCCACTGTGCATGCTCTTTACTCTGCATTCATTAGAAGTGCATCAATACAAGCAGTGATTGTAAAATAATCATCTGCATTTAGGTCAGTAAAGGTTTCCTCGATGTACCTCCAGAGCCTAATACTCAGGTTAGATGGGAGAGCATTTGTGTCTATGCTCCCAAAGACGGATACTCTGCCTCGCCAGCTGCAAAGCACAGCCCTGGGAACCATGGCAACACACAGTGCAGCAGCATACGGTCCTGGCTTGCAACCGGTGGCATGTAGGATATGTATTCTAGCTGGCAGGGAGACTCTGAGGAGAGAGATATTGGGTTCCATCTGTGTGCCCAGTGCTGAATGTTAGCCCCCAGTAAGCCGTCTATTAGGACGTACCTTGTCCGCTTCAGCGAAGCATAGGATGTTGACTGCCCTGTACCTTCCAGTGGAATGTGCTACTGGAAGGTTACATTGGTTATCTATGCTATGTGTTAACAATTTCTTTATTGTTATTTTTTTATTAGATTCAACCTTCACAAGGCTGGTGTCTACCCCAGCTGACCGAATGAGAAACATTCAGCGGCATGCTCGAAGAAACAGGGAGGATATGTTTCAGGAGCTGCTGAAAGCAACACAGGAATCCGCGAGGGAGAATCGAGCCTGGAGAGAGGAATCCCAACAGAGGAGGCAGAAACACAGGGACGAACTGATAAGCGTCATGAAGGAGCAAACAGAACTTTTTAAGAGCATGATTGCTTTGCAGTCCGAGGCAATTAATGTACGGGCTCCACTCCAGACAGTTCAGCCGTGTCTGCCTCCCACTCCCCGTAGTCCCTCAAAGCATTTCTTTGAAGGCCACCCTTCCCCCCGGTACACTCCATCATCCAGTCCCTCCCCCAGCCACTTTTTAGAGACCCGCAGCTACACCCACCTGTAACCCCCCCACCTTTTAGGTTTGAATAAAAACAGTAACAAATAATTTGAAGAGTGGGTTTATTTGTACACATTGAAAATCTCATAAGGTGCACCTGATGCGTCCTGGAAGTTAACTAGGGGAGGGCATAATTGAAAGGCTCCCTGAGTGCCTCCCTTATGCGAGCAGCTTCTCCTTGGGCCACCCTAATACTCCTAGTGGCTGGCTGTTCGTATGCTTCCTTGAGGCACTGTGCCTCCGTAGCCCACACCGGGGAAAACTTTTCTCCCCTACTTTCACAAATGTTATGGAGGACACAACACGACGCAATCACAGCAGGGATGTGGTCTTCCGCCAAGTCCAGCCTCCCATACAAACATTGCCAGCGCCCTTTTAAATGGCCGAAGGCACACTCCACAGTCATTCTGCAGTGGCTTAATCTGTAATTGAACTGCTCCTTGCTGTGATCTAGGTTACCGGTGTACGGCTTCATGAGTCATGGCATCAGTGGGTATGCTGGGTCTCCGAGGATGACTATGGGCATCTCCACATCACCCACTGTAATTTTTTGATCCGGGAAAAAGGTACTCCCTTGCAGCTTCCGGTACAGACCAGTGTTCCTGAAAATGCGGGCATCATGCACCTTTCCCGACCACCCAGCATTGATGTCCATAAAAGGCCCCTTGTGATCCACGAGTGCTTGCAGCACCATGGAGAAGTAGCCCTTCCTGTTGATGTACTCGGTCGCGAGTTGGTCTGGAGCCAAAATAGGGATGTGTGTGCCGTCTATGGCTCCCCCGCAGTTAGGGAATCCCATGGCAGCAAAGCCGTCCACAATCTCACGAACATTGCCCAACGTCACCGTCCTCCGTAGCAGAACGTGATTGATGGCTTGGCAGACTTGTGAGAGGGCTAATCCGACAGTGGACCTCCCGACTCCAAACTGGTTTGCAACCGACTGGTAGCAGTCAGGAGTCGCCATCTTCCAGACAGCAATCGCTACACGCTTCTCCACGGTTAGGGCTGACCTCATGTTGGTGTCTTTACGTTGCAGGGCAGGGGCCAACTGGGAACACAGTACCAAAAAGGTTGCTTTCCGCATTCGAAAGTTCTGTACCCACTGCTCGTCATCCCACAGCTGCATAACAATGCGATCCCACCACTCGGTGCTCGTCTCTCACGACCAGAAACGGCGTTGCACCGTGTGCAGATGATCGGTGAAGGAGCTGAGCAACGGTGCTGTTGCTCTGCATGGCATCGATCAGCCCCTGCTCCTCAGCGTCCTCATCTGACTTGGAGCTCATTGCGTACTGAGCAACCAGCCGAGATGTATTCAGAATGTTGAAGGCAACAGTGGAGATCAGAGCAGGATCCATGCTGTCGCTGTTGTGATTTCTTGCAAGTGGTGTGGTGCGTCACTGCACTGTTGAAAATAGGCGCTAGTTGCTATTGGCAACGAAGAAGACGCAAGGGGAACACAAGGCACCACGGGAAACTGAGAGTTTACCCATGGCGCTTTGCGTTCCTTTCCTTCATCCCATGATTCCAAGCGCCGATTCAGGGAAAATGGAACGATGGGATAGGTGCCCAGAAGTCATTGCGCTCAACCGCGATAATGCAAGGAATTCTGTTGCGTTACACGCTATCCCGCAACAAAGGTCACGTGTTTTTTATAGTGCAATTGCCATGTTGCGCTTTAATCTGATCGTGTGTACATAGCCTTACTGGAGAGATTCTGCTACATCTAGATGCAAATTTAGTGCAGTATAGTCAGCCACATGTGGAGAAGTTATGTTGAACCATTAAAATTTTACTGTAAAAAGCTATCAAGCTCCTTCTTAACTGTACCAAGTGTAAGTGAGGCAGGAAAGCCAAGAACTGCACTGAAATATCACAAGGAGATGTGATCTGTGTTTTGACAGTGTTACCTTCCAATTTAGTAAATATTGCATGGATGTGCCAAATTCTTCCCCCAGGCAACCCCACTAAATTATTGAATTTGCACAGGTGCAGCTGAGGAGAATTTGACTTTCTATTTATTTTGTCATTTTAAATAAACCTTTACATGTCTGCTGCGGGGAGTCTAGGCACCTGTAACTGTTCAAACTGGCCATTTGATCTCTTGTGCTGCTTTCATGCTACACAAATCCTGCTCATTGCAGAATATCATGGTTTTCTGTGCTGATCTCCATGTATACTCAGAACTGTACAGCTACAGCAGGGCTACACTATGGATCCTGCTGCTCTCTGGTCCAAAGCCTGCTGAGTTCACTGGCTTTTGAGCATGCTTTATAAACATTATTCCCTAGCACTGGGCCATTAGCTGTTAGCAATCAGGGCCATTTCAGATAGTGTTGCCAATGGGGGACCCAAGTCATCAGGATGTGACTCCATCAGGCATAGGTGGAAATCACAGTAGGATATTTACTGTCTATATTGGGTAACATGGATTAGAAGATACGTTATTCCTTGTGAGAGATTTGTGAAGTGGTGATGGCCTGAGCTTAAAATCTCCTCAGAATTCACAGTAAAGGGTGGAACCCACTGCAAGTTGTCCCCTCCTTCTTTAAAAGGAAACAACCATCCACAAAGCACACAGACTGGTTCCACACACGCTAGGCTCAAGTGTCCACTGAGACTGGCTCCTAGGCAAACTAAAGTTAAAGTTGCAGCTTTAATTTATGCAGCTGAGAAAAGGTTTCTCAGGGACGTTTCACTACTGGAGATTCAGATATTACAGAGACTCGCACTCTGCCACAGCCTGGCTTACATCTTCTTTTCCTGCTCCTTCCAATCCTCACCTCCTTCGCACCCTTCCCTCCTTATGAAAGAGGGGAAGGTGTTGAGTGCAGTGCAGTGTCCTCAGCCAGCTTTATGTTGGTGGTGAATCTCTGCAGAAAAGGGGGAATTCTCCGGGGGCACTCTTCTCCACTTGCATTTAATTCCCACTTCTTGTGGAGGCTCAGACAGAGCTTAGTGGACTAGAGAATCCAAATGATCTCTTCCCTTCCCACAGGATTGAATCCTTTCCCCCACCCTCCAGAGGTTTTGATCACTTTTCAATGGACCACAAATTTCCTTGAAACATCCCCGTTCTGAATATGTTGTTCATACCATAGCTGAAGAGTTCTGACTGTGTACAGCAGAGATACACATACCACATTGACATCATCCCAATTCCTTTATGCCCTATATAGACAAGACTCTCATTGGCGTCAGGGCAGCACTGGGCCCTAAGTGGCTTATAAAATAAGCATTTCACCTCAGTGAATTCTTCTTGATCCTCATAAAAAGTTCTGATAAAATCTATGTTTCAGTGAAGGATGTATTGGATTTCCCCCCGCCCCTCTCTAACAATATTATTTTGTAGTACCAGTTAGTTGCAAACAACTCTGGTTTAATCGTCCAGAGGGGTAGCCATGTTAGTCTGTGTACAGCAAAAACAACGAGATTCCTGTGGCACTTTATAGACTAACAGATTATCTTCGGCTTAATCTTTCATGGGCTGTAACCCATTTCTGACAAAAGTTTATGCCGAAGATAATCTGTTAGTCTATAAGGTGCCACAGAAGTTTGGTTTAGTTATTTTATTTCAGCATTGAAGTAAGACTACTTTATTACATTGAGTGTGTGCTTTTATTAGCCAATTCATTTTATCTAATTATCTTTAATTTTTCTTTAGAAAAATTATTGTATTCAGATGAATTATCTTGTACATCTCTAGAGAATGTTGAGAGCAGACTATATGAATGTGCCCGAGGTATTCAAGCCTGCCACTTTCCTCTTAGATTACCTTTAAAGGGGCCCATAAAGCAACAAATCTTTATGATATGTATGTCAGAAAAAATTATTCTTCCTTCTGCATGGCTTGTACTTGCCTTTTGAAGCATTTCTTTCTGCTCTTCATAAAGGCATCATTTATTCTTTGTCTTCTAAAATGTGAAACATTCAGTTCTAAGAAAGGCCAAGTCTTAATTTAGTTGGGTTTTTTGTTTCCTTGTAGCATTTTAATTTCAGAAAAAAATTCTGGTGCAATGTCATGTCTTAATTATTAAAAGACCTATTCAACCAAATAGCATGTCACATGAATTGCTGGCAGAAACAATTGTTTCCATTGACTTAATGGAGTTATCCTTGTTAATGTCAGAGGTGAATCTGGCCCACAGTCTTTAACACACACCTCCCAGATAACCGTTACTTTTTTTTCCAATACAGTGAGCCAAATTATACTGATGTCAACCTGGGAGAAACACAGGTGGCCAGTCTTCAAGGTGGATAGTCTACAGGAAATTGAAGGTTGTAGTGGCAGAATGCAGGTGCACAAGAAAGGTATTAGCAGGTCAGGTCAGCCTAAAAATTGGACAGGAAAGAGGTGTGAAGGGAATTTACAATGACTGAGAGCATTTCCTCAGTTGCTTCTGCAGCAGTACTCCAAAAATCTGCTGATTAAAATTGCTCCATGTAATGTGGTGGATAAATGCCATATTGGAGAGATGGATTTGCAGAAACAACTGGAGCTGGGAAGCCCTGCTCCGGAAGTAGGGACATAGCTATAGGTGGGTCTGCCCACCAATTTTGGAAGCAGGCCCACTCAGTGTGTTACTTCTGCTGCCAATGCTCCGCTTACAGTTGGAGCACCAGGAAGCTTTTGGCTGGTTGCTACCTGAAATTCCCATTTCCGGCAACATGACCCGAAGTCAGACGTTCAGGTAGCAATTGGCTGAGAATCACTAAGCTGTCCGACACTCCCGTTGCCAAGGTAACTGGACCATCTGGCAGCTTAGTCTGCCCAGTCGCTTCATGGATTTCCTGCTTGTGGTCACATGCCCAGAAACAGGAGCTGGCCCAGGCCCACACAAGTCAATGATAAACCCTGCCGGAAAATCACATCTGGCTATGCATCTCCCAGAAGGCCTGCTGGGCATGCCCCAGTTGGAGGAGATGTTTAAAAAGAATCTTTTTTCAGTTTAAGAGGGTGCTGGGTTGAGGGAGGCAGGGTCTGTACTTACTGCCATGGTTGGACTACATCACACGGGTATCCCCAAAACGGGACCACTGCACGAATCCCTAGGCTGCTGAGGCTGGATTGCATGGAACTGCCACAAGCCATGACACTTCCTGAGGAGGCACAAAGCTGTAGCAAGAGAACCAGATTAGTTAGACTGCAGCTAGTGGACGCCTTCCTTACAGTACTCAAGAGATGCCCTCGGTCAGAACCCAGGGAAGTGGAAGGTTCTAGATTACACTATCCCTCTAACTGGTAGGTGGGCCTTCCACCACAAACCGACTGCTAGACAATCTTACTCCTCCAATCTGGTGGAAATGATCCCTGTGCGTATGTCTTCACTGAGGGTGCTAATTCGATGCCATCAGATGGATTCTTCAGGATTGATTGAGCAGAAGTGAAGACCTGCTCAATCAATCTGGAAGTTGATTTAAAAAATTCATCCCTGGAAAAAGAGCAACACTGTGCCAATGGGAGTGTATTTCCCATCGATGCAGCAAAGTGAAGACACCATGATAAAGTAGCTTGCATATCTCCTGGTAACTGCCACCAAATTTCCCAGTCAGTGTAGACCAGGCCTGGCTTCCACAGAAAAAATTGCTTTAGGAAATCTATGCATCAGCTTCATTACGTCAGTTTCAGTTGCAGTTCATCCTTTAGGAGGACAGAAATACTGAGTGCAAATGCAATACTGACAATGTTCTTCAACAGTAGCATAACACATTTTACAACACTTTCTGGCAGTTTAAAACCTGTTGTCTCAACTGAAATGGCATTTCCTTGCATCTTCATTCACATACGCTGACCTTAGCAGATAATATATGATGAGCCCTTCTCCCTGTGAAAAATCCTATGAAGTAAGTGAAGTTATCCAGGCTCTAAGTCAGGCCAGAATTTAGTAATATGCATCCTTCATATCCTCAGTTTGGCAAGAGATTAAATAGCGGTTTCAACATTGTTTTCCAGAAGCAGGGTAAAATGCTCATTTGTGAGCTAATTTCCTAAAGCCACAGTCTGAGAATAATCAAATCTTGATATTTCTCTGTTTTAAACTCTTGAATCCTATTGTCTGAATTACATTTTTACATTTGTTTTTAATTTGAAGTTTTACAACACTTTTTTGTCTACCCCAAAGTTGCATTTCCATTTCTACCCTGAACTACAAATGACTGTTTGGTAAAAGTAAAACCTCTGAAATTCATACATAGAACTTGGGGGAATCCATCTTCCATGAATTCTGATGCACTGTCCCTTCATCGCATCTCAGGAGCCTTGGTATATGCCTGTTTGCCTTTATTTTTGTTTTATGTCATGTGTCTACTCTTTCTGAAGAGCTTTATTTAATAATTTTCTCTGAACTGCCTTTTCATTTTCACTTTTCTGCTTTTTTTCTGCATGGCATAAGCATACACAATGGAGTGCATATTTTGCTATGTAGGTCTCCATTTATAGTCTTTCTAAAACCACACATTTCCCTAAAACCTGATACAATTTTTTGAAACAATAGTGGTAAATCTAACTTAATCCCTTGCTCTCTAGACAACTACAAAAGAGATGCCTCTTTGTCACTCATTCAACCAGACCTGTTCCAATGTAGAGGAGTATGAGGTGATTACATGGTTGCTCATTTGGAATATATTAGCCAGTGATGTACAACTGATGGCCCTTCTTAAAATGGCATTTTAGTTGAATAGGTTGTGTTTTCTTAGACACAAGATAAAATATTTTGTTCAATCATCATCTCACAGTAGCACTTCCTAGAATAGATTATATCTTTCTCTTCTCTCTGCTTGGAACTGTCTGTTGCCAAAATCTGTACGGCTTGATCCTGCCAACCTGTCCTCATGTGGGTTGACCTTTTGTATAAGTGATCCCAGTGAAGCAACTGGGATTATACCTCTGACTGGGTTTCATGGCTCAGTCACAGTATTGCTTCACTAGAAGGGAGTGGAGTAACTTGAAAAAGGCATCCAAGAAAACCAATAGACACTGAAGCAAAGAAAGTTGAGGGTTAGCTTAAAAAAAAACAAACAGAAAAAAAAGCTAATTATCTTCACTTTCTAGGAATTCCTGAGAAAAGAATCTAATTCCTGAAGAAAATGTAACCCCCTATGATCCTAATGAGTGACCAACCACATTTATGTCTTTAAAGAACCTGCATTTTATCTTCATGTAGCCTTTTTGAGATTAATCTCTGTCTGTGCTGTGAGCAGGAGGGAGGGGTGATTTTCCCTGCTCGTATACCCATGCTCACACTGGCTCTCATTGAGGTATAAATAGCCTTGGGACACAAGCAGCAGCAGTAGAGGCATGCTGAGTTGTAAAGTGCCACAGGACTCTGTTGTCTTTCTACAATAGACTAACACGGCTACCCCTTTGGAATTTAAATACCCACCCAGTATAGCTCAGCAGTGCCTCTACCAGTCACACTGTGACTATACTGCTATTTGTACTTGAACTAGCTCAGTCAGTACACTCCTATAGCTTGGTATCTGAGCACCTCACAGTCTTCTAATGTATTTATCTCCCAACACCTATGTCAGAAAGAAGGCAGTACTAATAGCCCCACGTGACAGATGTCGATCTGAGGCACAGAAGGACTAAGTGGTTGCCTAAGGTTACACACTAAGTTTGGCAGAATGGGAAGCTGACCCCAGGTCTCCAAAGTCCTAGGATCATGCGAGTGGGCCATTGATAAAGCCAGCTCATTCAAATAATAAGTACAGAATATAAAAGAAATGTTAATAAAAGACCAGAACATTCAGTCTTTATCTCAACATGAAAGAGCATGGTTTAGCTGACATCAAATTGTCTCCTTAAGAGCTAAAATGACTGGATCCTTCCTATAAAGAAAAATATGAAAGTATTCTAAAATATTCCACAGCTGGTTAGACTACTTCCTCTGTGCATGGGCAAAATAGTTCTCAGAGCAGTGGCTTCCAACCTGTGGCCCAGGTACCGAAAGTGGCACGCAGGGGCTTTCAAAGTGGTCCACAGTTCCCCTCCTACTAGCTGCAGAAGGGAGTCGCTGCCTAAGGACCCAGGTGGAGTGTATTTCCTTGGAGCTAAAAGACCCGTCTCCTTGCTGCAGCCAAGAGAATAAGAGATCAGTGCTTCCCTCCTTTGGCTCCAGCAGAGAGCAAAGAGCACTTCTGGGTCCCTAGATGCTGAGGTCCAAGCTGGAGCAAGAGAGAGGGGAGCACTGATTTCCATCCCCCTGGCTGCACAAGGGAGCCGCTCCACTACCCAGCTGGAGCACACAGGGCTACAGGACATGTGCGGTTTTCTGGCTACAGCCAGAGTGACAGGAGATGAGTGAGAAAGCTGCCTTCTCGCTGAACTCCTACCGTCTGGCTGCAGTGGCAGAGGAGTGTGGTGGTGAGGACGGGCAGTCCTTCAGGGTTGTAAGAATGACATCTGGGGGCCTTGAGCCGAAAAGGTTATCTTACAGCATCTTCTTATGGATGAGGTGAAGTGCAATAGTAAAAAATACTAATAGCTAGGCACAGTGATGAAACTCATCCCTTTCCAGAGGGCCCAGGCAAGCCTCAAGCACCATGGAACTCCTGTTTGTAATCCTATTGAGGTTATAAATGATGCACGAGCTTTTCCTTGACCCTCTAAATGGACTGAATTAAATATGAATTCTTTGGTATACCTCACACTTTTTTGAAGCACTTGGCACAAAAAAATGTTAATATTTTGTTACTTACACATATGCAAATCCACTGCTGTGGTTCCTACAAATTATCATTTTAAATTGAGAAATTGGTGGTAATAAATTAAAATAAATTTTTTCTCAGGTAGGTTTACCAGCTGCATACAAAAAGTTTAGCCAACGTTTTTGAAATTATCAAAAGGTATTGTTCAGACAAATGTAGGGTTTATAATCAATAACCTGTGATTTATTTTGTTTGGTTCAGCTTGTAAAAAGGGTACTTTTCCCATTCTGGCAAGTGAAATCAGTTTTTATATAAAACTATATATGAGAGAGCCAAACTTAGATCAATAAAACCTTTCTACCCCACGGATCTAATTCTTCTGACATATTCTTAAGTAGTGAATTGTAGCCAGAGAAGATATGTTACTGCATCACCTAGAACGTATTGGCCTTGATATACATATATACATAAATTTTTATTTCACCTGGCCTTTATACAGATATCTAAAATGTTAGATCACAGATATGCAAAAAATAACACACTAAAGTAATTGCTGTTAGTCACCAATTGGTTTTTCCTCCCAAGGTCTGTATGAAAGTGTGTATGTGGCAAGATAGGATTAATTATTCTAATTATTGTCTTTTACAAGTCTATGATCCATTCATGTCTTCCATTCAATCCCTTTTAATACAGCCACCACAATGAGCCATGAGATCTAATGATAGTACTTCTGTTAAATAAATGGTAAATGACACCAGAAGTTAAAAGTAGTTGCTGAGCAACTGAGCCCCATTGATTATATACAGTGAATAATTGTCTCCTGAGCTATTAGAGATGAAGCAGCCAGGGTTAAGGTTCTTTTCTCCCCATTCACTTCTCTGTAGTCTAAGGGTAAAATCCTAGTTCCACTGAAGTGGGTGGAAAAATTCCTAGATGCCTGCAGATGCTCTGCAGCACTGATTTTTAAGAGCAGGATGTCTTTGTGGATAGCAGAGGTGGATTTTAATGAAGTATACATTCCTAGCATTTTATTTTAATATTTAGTTGTCATATAGAGTCTAGTAACGCTATGGTATAGGGCTTTGGCAAAGATAGTGACTGGATGAAGTGTAAAAGTATGCCTGTGCCAACCTAGATTTTGTTGCCTATGCTATCTTTTTTAGAGTGCAGATTAACTGAAGTATTGAGTTCTCCCCATATATCTATGAATATACATTTTTTTAAGTCGTGGTATATAAATTTGCTGTGACTCATAAACCAAGCGAAAGGCTAAATATAATCAAGCAAGTCCTTGAAATCCCTTTTATCTTTTCCTTTTAATTTTTATATATATATGTGGAAGGTGTGGGGAGAGGGGAATACACCTTGGTTCTAGAATTCAGATTTATTTTCCTTTTTTAAACGTTGTGTGGTTTCCATTAAGCAAAATATTGCCAGCTAATGTAATCTATGATAATGAGCACCATTATAAAAACAGATGGAGGCTATAATCTTCTGGGACAACACTCTAAAATATAACTTTATGTCTTAGTATATAGTTCTAAGAGCTAATCATCCATATTTTCAAGTTGGTTTGTATTGACTTGGTGAGAGTGTACCACAGAGAAGTGGAAATTGTAAATATGACTCTAATTCTTTGGCTGTGAGGTTAACAAATCAGAATTACTGAACATTTTTAATTTGTGTGTCCTCTGTGTAAACTTGTGTATAGAAACTGTCTTCAGTAAAAGTAATGTTTTTATCTGTTTTTTATTCTGGTTGTTTAACTTTTTCCATGATAGGGAAACCATAGTGTTTTCCTTTTCTCATACAGTACTTACGGTTCTAAGGAAGGGTTGAAATATCTTTTGAGATACGAAGAATCCTCCTTCCCAGTCTTTTCCCTCATAACTTCTGAAAACAAGCAATACATAGAGCCAGTCCTGTACATGTGACTGACTGACTTCAGTGGGACTGCTTTTGTGAGGTAAGTTACTCCCTGTGCATATACACGTTTGAGATGCTGCAATTGGCTCATCACAGGCAGACCCCTTCAGCCATGGAGTGTGTGTTTCTCTTCAATGGGATTGTGTGCTCAGGTACAAATGTTCACCCAGATGGGATCAGGGCCTAGAACAGTAATTTACTGTTGTTTATTAGAATGTAATCTACTGAACCAATGCAGCCATGCAGAAAAAAGAAAGTAAAGGTATATGTAGTTTTTTCAACCCTCCCATAAGTGTAGCCAGATAGCAGACGTGAAGGAGGATAATATTTGGTAAGGAGTTCTGCTCTTCTCTGTTTGCAACTGGCATATCCCTTCTTGCTGCATCTGAAAATTAAAACTTAGCAGACTCATTGCACATTTCTTAGTATACTTTCCTTATCTAGCACTTTCACCATCATCACAATAGGATCTGTCTCAAGGAGGTGTACAATAGGTTTGCAGACAGCAAGAACTTCTATAAAAAACAATGTGTACTTACCAGAGCTCTTCAGCCCTGCAGTCTAGGTTCTTTCAAATCCTGCAGTGTCTAGAGTTAATAGCTGTCACTTCCGTTTTTAATCAGAATATCTGTCACTCTGTCTGCTACTTCTTTGGAGCTGTGATTGTTCAGAAAGGGAAGGGAGGTCAGTTGAGAACAAGTTTTTCAAAACTAATACTTCTTCCTTTTTGATCTGAACAGAAACTGAGGATCTCAGAACCTGGATATGAAGGGAAAGCAAGGGAAAAGTGAATATTCCCTGTCTTTAAATAATATGTTTTGCATGCTTTCCAAGTCATGGCTACTCTGATGAGACTGCCAAAAGAATTAAAACAATTAGTTTTTAAATTGAAAGTAGGAAAAAAGATCTTGCTGATGGCTTTTTTATTTCATATAAAAATACTTAAGTGTCTTTTCTGATGTCTTTTGTATCAAATGTGTCAGCATATTTAAAGTGGGATTCTTGTTGTGCTGAGCTCTAATCATTCTATTAATCATGATTTACTGGTGTGTCTGTTCAGGATGCTGATTAGTCAGGAACAACCAAGTTATTTGTAATCCACATAATATGGCGTACTTTTAAGTTGCCACAGAAATGTAAGTGTTCTACTGAAATGTTCACTTGGCTTGCAATTGTAAAAATGTTGGGGAAGTGAGGGTGAACAAAAAAGCGTCAGTTACTATAGTCACATAGTGTCATGATTCAGGTCAAGCTGTATCTTTGACTCCTAAGTTGATCTTCCTATGGATGCCCTTTCCAAGTTTTAGGCCCATCTATGTACTTCCCTGAGTGGAATCCCATGATGCTCTCCACTTTTAAACTGGGACTCCGGTTCAGAGCATCTCTGTTCACCAACAGTGTCCTCAGAATGTCCAACTAGGTTTTGGCCCCTTCCTAGACTTCTCTTCAGGATTTGTGACCAGTATAATGATGCAGTCACAGAAGAGCTTATTCAAAACTTGTTTTATTTATTGGTCCATATGAACATTACAGAGAAGGAAAAGGTTAAAAAAATAAGGCTTTTATACACATTTTCTTACCTAACCTTAGCCTTTGCATCTAAGCTTATGTAGGCCTTGCTTTGTCCCAGGCATCCTTACAGCATCTGCCTCTGTTTGAGCCTCGGTCAGTGTTTTTTTCTGCACAGGCAGTCTTTTATTAATTTCAGAATTCCTTTGTTTGTTCTTTTGTTTGTTTTGTTTGTTCTGGAATTCCTGAACCTCGTCTGTGTAGTTTGTGCCTCATCAGGAAGTTGGAGGTAGGCTTCCATAAATGGATTCACTGTTGTCCATTTGAGTATCAGCAATTGAATTAGTCCATTATTTGCCTTCCTGGAGATATAGAAATACCTCCCAGGATTTTAGAGAAAGGTTTGCATACTGTTTACATAATTCCTTTCCCCACTCCCTCCCCTCCCCCCATCAAATTCGTCACACACAGATATATGCAGAGAAACTAACATTTAACACAGAATGGGAAAACTTCACAGCCAAGATAACTAACCTTTATCAACTCCTCCTGCAGTCTCAACAGGTCTCTAGTTTGTCCTGCATATTCTTTAAGACCCTCTGCATAACTTCCAAATGCTTTATTATTTACTTTCCCGCAAACATAGATGCAGAATTTAAGTTATTGTCTCATCTAAACAAAAATAGTGAAGACCTTCCATTGCTCTTAGAGGGCAATATTTTGAGATAGTTTTCTTGCAAAGATAACTACTCTTCTGCAGAGATACAATTCTTGCAAAATGAGAAAAGTAAAATTTGAGTGTTCAGAACAACTATGGTATATGTGTTTTGGGAGTCAGCATGCTTTGAAGAAACAAGCATTTCATCTTTTTTTTCCTGTAAATTTGGAGTGGGTGTGACTATGAAAGTGCTATTTTGAAAAGATGTTTTTCATTTAGGCTATGTACACACGAGAACACTTGTCCCACAATAAGTTATTGCGGGACAAGGAAAGCGCTATAAATATAGCGCTTTCTTGTGTACACATGTGCTGTTTCTTTCACAAAGGAGCATTCACCGTGTGAATGCTCCTTTGCGAAAGAAGAGCAGTGCATGGTGGGCACCTGTCCCACCATGCACTGCCCACAGCCAGCCCCCTAGCCCACCTGCAGGGCTTCCGGTGGCAGCGGGGGCTGCGTTGCCAGCCCCCGCTGTCATCCGAAGCCCCGAGGCTGAGCTGGGGGCTGGCCCAAACTGGCGAGGGTTTGAGCTGGCCCCCCAGCTCAGCTCCCAGGCTTCGGGAGTCAGCCGGCACCGTGGCACTTAAGCGCCGCGGTGCCTGCTGACACCCGAACCAGCTCAGGGTTCGTGTGGCGGGCGGAACCTCCCCCGGAGCTTCTGCCCCCCCCCAAACCCCTGGACTGAGCTGGGGGGCAGGCTCCGGTACAAGCTTCGGGCTCCAGTACGAGCTACGGGCTTCGGGAGTCAGCAGGCGCTGCGGTGCTTAAGCTGCCTTAATTAGTTGAACCTGTGGAGTACACAGTATAGTTTTCATGTGAAACTCTTCATTAGAAAGCTGACTTCTTACATTTTTCCACTGGGTATATTTTGTACTGTATCAGGAGCAAATGGACTGATGTTGTCCCAATATCTGCTTTATTTGTTGTAAACTTTCCTTCCTCATACATCTTGGAGGCAAACATGCGCTGAAAGTAATATATTACAGATATTTCTAGTGTCCAGAGGTGAAGAATTCAAGAGTAACAGCAACTTAATACTAGGGAATCGAATACCATTAGCTCAGACTCCCCCAACCTAGAAAGAATGCTTGAAAAGTTCAGTGAAGTCCACCTTGTTTTACTGGCAATTCCTTGTTCTACCTTTTATGTAAGGTGGGATTGTTGAATGTGGAATATTGCTTTCCTTAGGGACAGAGATAAGGAAGCTATAAAAATTATAAGTATTTATTGGACAAGTAAACCTAAAAAATAAAGGTGACAGAAAAAGTCTGTTTTAGCAAATATATTGGAATACTGGGGCCACCACTATTCTATCAGATTTGAAATAAAATATGGTGTGAAGAATATTTACAAGCATGAGCTGATGGCTGGCTTGCAATGTATGGACATCTATTCAGATGATATCAAGTTGCATTTCTGTTTTGAGTAATATTAATTTTATAGGATGTCTCATTTAAATGATCATGTGGTCACTGCATGTTAATTGTTCATTTTCAGGTAATCTAGGTGAACCGTAATTAATTCTGATTAATAAAAGTGAAATTTATTTTTTATTTTCCAAGCACTCTTTTTGTCTACCACCCAAAAATAATCCTATTGTTCAAGATTGATATACATATAAAAATAAGTCTGAATGAACCATGGCTCTCAAGTTCTTGAAACATGTTTCTTGTAGTAAAAATTGTAAACCAATGATAGTTCAAAAGACTCCTTTGGCATAAATCATTGGTGGTTGTTTGTGTGGCAAAAGTAATTTGCATTTGCTGTATAAGCACCTCCTTGGATGTAAGTTCCCACAGGAATAGCTAAAGATGTCGTCATGTGGTAACCTTGCTTAAAATCATTGAGGGTTAAAGCACTCTCCTTTAAAGGTCTTGCTGTTGAAACTCTAAGGTTCCTTTATGTTGCAGAATAGATGAATAGTACAAGGTTAGATTCATTTTTTCTAGGACATGTGATCTTGGTGGCCCCATGGACTCGAGTTTTCCCAGGGGTAAAGGAATGGAGAAGGAAAAGGCAACTGTTAAACTGTGGGTCTTGTGTGAAGCAGCTACTTCTGGGATCAGAGCAGAGCTTATTATCCGAGTTTTCTGCATAGAGTGTGTGTGCTGTTTTTTTCCACCCCTGTTCAAGGAAATGGAAGTTGTGTTCATTTACTAACTGTACACATTACACTAAGAAAACACAGTAGTCATCTTCACTGATTCCTGCTCCAAATGAGAAACTGACCAACAGGCTCTGAAAATCTGCTACAGTGGAATATTAAATAGAAGAATAACCTGTAGCATAACTAAACAGCAAAATTCTTTGCTACCAAATATATTCTGAGCTCAAGAGTTTAGCAGGATTTAAAAATAAACTGTTTCATATGGATGATGGGAACAGCCACAGTTACATTATATATGATAAAAATAGAGCATATAAATTCTCTTAAATGCATAATCTGATTAATTGCCTGAGGTTAAAGAGAAGGTGCCCCAGGTAGATTATCCTATAATTATCAAAAAAAACCCAGAGTCCTGTTGCACTTTTAAAGATTCACAGATTTACTTATTGCATGAACATTCGTGGAAGAAAATCCCACTTCGTCAGGCGCTTTGAAGATGGGAAACTTACAGAATGGGAGGAAATTAAATGCAGGGAAGTGTATGACATAGGATCAGGTCAGGCTGTAACAGCAAATCAAAATAGATGTTAGGATTCAAACACTGGGGAACAGCACATAGAGGAAGGTGAGGTAAAATCACCTGTTGTAATGAGAAAAAAATCCATAGTCCCTGATTGACCCCAAGTCAACTGAGTCAAATTTGCATGTAAATTCGAGTTCTGCAGTTTCTCTTTGAAGCTGTGATTTATTATTCATCTGTTTCAGCACAGCAATTAGCAAATTGTCAATGGAGTGAGCAGAGAGATTGAAGTATTTCCCTACTGGTTTTTGAGTGTTGCAGTTTCTGATGTCAGATTTGTGTCCATTTATTCTTTTGCTCAAAGACTGTCCTGTTTGTCCAATATACAAGGCAGAGGGGCATTTCCGGCACGTGATGGCATAAATTACATTGGTGGATGAACAGGTGAATGAGCCCTTTATGAAGTAGATGGCTTGATTTGGTCCTGTGATGGTGTCTTTAGTGTAGATATGAGGACAAAGTTGGCAGTGTGGTCTATTGCAGGGATACATTCCTGCTTTAATGTTTCTGTTGTTTGATCTGTAGTTGCTGGTGCGTATCCATTTAAGGTTGGGGGGCTGTCTGTAAGCAAGGAGAGGTCTGTCTCCCAAGGCTTGAGAGAGTGAGGGATCATCTTGTAGAATAGGCTGTAGATCTTTGATGATGTGATAAAGAGGTCTGACTTGGGGGTTGTAGGTAGTAATCAATGACGTTCTGTTGATTTTTTTTCCTTGAGCTTCTCTTGTAGTAGTTGACTTCTGGGTACCCATCTGGCTCTGTCAATCTGTTTCTTCACTTCTGCAGGTGGGTACTGTAGTTTTAAGAATGCTTGATAGAGATCCTGAAAGCGTCTGTCTCTGTCTGAAGGATCGGAGCAAATGTGGTTATATCTTAGGGCTTGACTGTAGATAATGGATCATGTGGTATAACCTATATATAAACATATATAGCACATCCAAGTGTCGATCTGTATGCATACATCACACATCTTTCATATTGCTAAGGATAGTACATGACCCTGTCAATGACTTAAGTCACCTTCGGACATGAAGATAATGAAGCTTTTTTTAAACTTCTCCATATAAAGTGGACATTTAAATGTATTGTATTGTTTCAGATGAAATTGTGAGCTAATGTTATTCTTACAACTAAAGATCTTTCTTTTGCGGAAGCAGATACATATGAATCTGAAAATTGTTAGGTGCTGACACTAACTATATGGATTCTGCTGGGCTTTGCAGATATTTTACTTAGACAAAGTATTTTTGATTAATGCAATTTACTTGTATACAGTATCAATTGCTCACAATGATACAATATTGTCTGGTGTGTGAGACTTTAGAAAAGTTTGTTATCCTCTCTTTGTACCACTTTCCCTGTTTGAAAAATTGATCAGGCCACAAAGGCAAATGAATCACAGGCACATGGGAGGGATTTAAGCAGCAGGCTGCAACTTTATTAATCAGTGGTGGGGATATTGTGCACCCAGCTCTGCTTTCATATATCGGGCATTGAACTGGTTCCATTGCAGAGTTAAGGGTATCGCCAATAATATGTGTGCCTCCATGATGCTGTGACATAAGTGGGGTGGGGGTGGGACACCACTTCTTCCAGTTTGGTCCGAACCCCCCAAGAAGGGGTTTATGTTGATTTATCTTAACCTGGTTTGTGTTAAATTATCTTAAATTGACTCCTTACTCAATTAAGCTATATCAATATAAAACAAGTTTAAACTGATTAAGTATCCCCACACATTTCACACTGGTTTAATTAAATCATTTAATTTAATCAATGAAGCTTTGTATGGACAAAGAGTAAAATTTTCAAAAGTGCCTAAATCCCACTGAAAGTCAGATTTGGGTGCCTAAATTCCTTTTGAAAATGGGATTTAAGCTCTTCCATTGCTTAAGAGTTTTCAATATTTTACCCCAACATGTATGATACAAACACTCTCAAATCTTTTTGCTATATAATTAATCAGTGCTCTTAGCTGATCCTGTGCATGTTAATTATACAAAACATTATTACAAAGAAGTTAGAAATAACAATGCTGACTATTCAGTGCAATCTGCAGTGAATCATAATTTATTAAAGAGGGTTAATTTTTAACTTTTTAAACCTGTCATTGTGTTTTACAATTTCCTTAACCAGCAATAGCACATAATATGAGTGACAATCTCTGGAGTATATAGAGGTGAAAATCATATTACTACATTGAGTTTAAGAGTTACTGTTAGCATTGTTTTGTAGAGAACTGTGGAACAGTGCAGAGTAGAAGACAAAGTAAGTCCTGATTTCACAGGCAGTCTAAGGTTATTCAGTCTCTGGAAAATAAAAGCAGATCTTCTGCCACTGCAAATCATCAGTTCCATTCACTTCAAGAGGGTTATAACAATTTATACCAGCTAGGATCTGCCTCCAAATGAATTAAAAAGAAAGGAATATTCTTTCTCATGGCAACTTCCTTATCCCCTTTCCACTAGTATCACTCCAGATCACCTGTATAACACAAGTATTAATGAAAAAAATCATAAGTTCTAATGACCTGATCCTGCCTGCTTTGATATCAGTGGACCCTCAGGGAGAGCAGGCTTGGGCCTTATGTCATGTTATTGGCAATAATTACCACTATATCTGTAAGAGCAGGCATTTGAGAATGCATAAAAGAACATTTTTAATTATTAGTTTAAAATTATAGAATCGAATTTAACTATTTCATAAAAGTATTTAATATTCTAACCTTGTAAATATATGTATAAAATGTCATGGCTAAATACTTCTTTAGTAATCAGTAAAGTTTGGAGTGGATAAAATTTGTTAGTCACAAGTATATGTTGTATTTTTTATCTAATTTGTGGCCCAGTGTACAAAACTTGTTCATACTGAAGTTGGTGGGAATACTCTGGGCTTGCAGCATTGGACCCATGGAAAGTCAATTTTTTGAGGAAGAGAATAGTCCAAATTCTGCTTGGTTCCCCATCTGTACTTAGACAGAACTCCCAATGAAGGCCATAAGAGTCAATGGGAGTTTTGTTTAAGTGAGGATGCCCAATAGTTTAATTTTGTGTTGCTAGTTGCTGTATATATTATGGAAAAGTAGTAAAACTGAAAGACATGAGACAGTCTTTTATCTTACCTAACACTATACTGCTCTCTTTACTTAACTTTGAGTAAATGCATTTTAGTTATTGTATTTTTAAAGGAAAAGCACTCTTATATAATAGCTCTTCCATACTCTGTTCAGTTTTTAACCTGTAAAATTGTAGTGCATCCAATAAATAATACATAATTTTAAATACTTAATTTTATTTTCGTAACTCGTTTTCTCATTTCTTATCATTCTTTCTTAGTAATTGGCAGTGATGCAAAGTACAAACATGAGGTTTTAAAAGAAACCTGAAATGTGTCTAGCACTCATGAAATAGATTTTCCTCATGATTGACCTGCTGCTGACAAATAAATGCACTTACCTGCTATCAGGCCAATTTCACGTTATTTTTCAATTCATGCTGAATTGTAGAACATTAAAAGCAACCTAATTCCATTTAGTAATGTTTATGAATTTCTAGCACTTCTTTTGCATATTCAAAAAAAAAAAGACTTGCTTACATATCTACTGCTAGTGACAGTGCTCATTACATAAAAATTCAAGATTTGTAAGCTTGCTGAAGACAGATTTAATACATCACTTAGAAGATTAAAAGAAAAGTTCTACTTTTTGAGCTAAGTCTTAAGTTATGGGCAGAACTTGATTTTCCGGTCGGGGGCGGAAAGAGTCTTAAAGGGCTTTCTGTATGTATCTGACCTAAAGGTGGTGATCTACATGGAAAATAATACAATGACCAAGCATGCCCTAGATCAAATGGCACCCCAGATGAAGAGTATCTTTGGCATCTCCCCCACCCTTTTGTTAAACTTTTGAATATCTTATTTTTTATTGCATTTGTAGCCCATTTCATGACTTTCATGCACGGTTGATATATATGTATGTATAAGATCATAAATTTGCATGCTAAGAATTGTAAATCTGTATTTATTCATTCCAAATATAAGCAAATAAAAAAAATTGTTCCCTGTAAGCTTATAAAAACTTCTTAACTTTAAGAATAACTAAAATGTAGTAACATCAAGAAATTGAACTATGCACCAACATTGGGTGGACCAATATTAAATAGTATTACAGTACGTGACATCGTTACAGTGTTAACCCTAGTCCTTTAGTTCAAAAGGTGGTTTTCCTTGCCTTTGCCCATGCAAACTGAAGCATGGTGCCAGAGGGATCCAAAGACAGAGCAGTGACATTTTCAAGCAGTAAAATAATAAGCAACATTAGTCTTTCATCAGCCAATTTTGATTGAAGATGGTCCTGAGCTTCAAAAAGCTGTGCTCATCACTCATGATTGTGAATGGCAGCATGAGCAGAATCCTCAAAGCTATCCATACATTAGGAAAAGAGTCATTCAGTTCTATATCATGAATTGGAGGCTTGGAGTGTAGAGTGCTTCCAGTGTGGCAAAATATGATGGAGGTTGTCAAATTTGAAATAGAGGTCTTTATCATTGATGTCTAAACATTCCTCATGTATTACCGTCCAGTGATGGTCCATACAATGGTTCAAGAGTGTTTTCCTGTTCCCTGGCAGCTTACTATGGTCATGCAACTTCCCCTAAGGACCAAGTCTTTTTGTGGTGCTTCATTTGTTCCAACCTTTCTTCAGTGGACCCTTGAGGAATGTCAACAAGCAAGCAAAAAAACTCCCTCTCAAATTTTTCTTCCAAGCCTCTCATCACCTCATCTCTACTCACATAATCAAACTGTCTCTTCTTTTGCTGAATACAAGATTCCTTAAAGACAAGCTCAACTCCTAAGTTTTCTGTCATTTCACTAGCAGTAATGATGGCATCTTCAAATCTGTTGTTTCTGTAGGCCAACAATAAAAATAGTACCCCAAATCCCGCACCCATCAAACCTCACACACCAGGCAGTTTCCTAGGTCATTTGCCCCTAAATTCGGCCCTGTGACCAAGAAATACTGGCTGTAAAGTGAAAGGAGATTGAGAGAGAGATTAGAAAAGTGAACAATGAAATCACCAAGAAAAAAAAGATAATTGAGTATTTAGCTTCTTCCATCACTTCCTGCTTGGTCACTGTAGCCTCATGTATAATTTTTGCATAAAATGTAATTAAAATGCTCCATTACGTTTGGATAATTCCAACTAATGCAGCACAATTTTAAGTCCCTGATGTGGCACAATACCTCTCTATATATTTGCTGTACACAGACTAACACGGCTACCCCTCTGGAAATACCTCTATAGTGTTAATAGAAGAATGTTACTAAGTTAGTGCTTAATGACAAGTTTACCACCTCTTTTTGGTGCTGGTATTTTAATTTAGATCTATATTATTAAACATAGACTGGCTGGATTCTTCCATCCCTTCTTCTAGACAGACAGACATACCTTCATGTTTCCTACAGCTGATGGGACCCTGGCAGTCTTCAGAATCATTTTCATGGTGACAGAAGCTCTTCAGGTTGAATTAAAAAGTTAATTTAATTTGCCCAGAATAATGGATATGTTCATGAGTACAGGATCTGATTATCAAACATCAGCCCCATTCGTAGTTATATACATGCATTTTTACGTGCATGTGCAAATTGAGAATTTGAGTGTATACAGGACTGTGTGGCACAATTAGAGATATACAGAACTAAGTCCCAGAAATCAGACTCTCACTGTAATGACTCTTAATTCTATAATTACATTACCAGTTAAAATGAGCATACCAATATGGCATCCTGTGGCCATTCATCCACATAGGAAATTACCCAAAATTCGCACTAGTGAACATACTAGAGTGTTTAAAATGTACAATCAACCACAAAGTGATGTTACTGTTAAATTTATAGACTAGGTTTTCCAAGTAAAGACTCGTTTCCAAAGTAGCGGTTTTACTGTCCAGAATGCATGGTTCACTTTTTAGAAGGTGTCCTTTTAATTACTAACCTTATGTGGCACTAAAATTGTGCCTACCTCAAAAGAAACTCACTCTAAAGCTGGCACAAAGAGCACTGTTCTTATGCATAAAACAATGTTTTTTCATGCATCACTTTTACCATAATAAAAAGGGGCATTTGTTCTTTTAAAATAATTACAGGAGATTCTAATTTCGGTTCTATGCATTTTTAAAAATGCACAGCTAGTGTTTTCTGGAGGATGATCAAATGCTACAGCTTAATCTGTCAGAGCAAATGTCTCATTTTCTTTTCCCATTTTGTGTTTTCACTATGTTCCTGTGACTGCAGAATGATTTTGTCATGGTAATTTGTCCTATAATGATTTTCTTGGAACTTGTATTGAACATACTAGAAATTACTGCTTAGGTAGTACTGCATATTCAAATAAATTTATCTTTATATTAGTAACTGCCCGTTTCACTTGTGTTTACATATTCACATAGAAACATTTGAACCATATATGTGGGTAAAATATGAATAGCAAAAGTTGAAGTAATGCTGTATTTGATGGCATTGTATTTGTATCCTTGTCATAAATCTAATGAATGATGAACCTATATTTATACTGATATCAGTCTTCTAAAAATAACTTACTTAAAAGCTTGTGCTATTTATAACATGTAATGGTATGGTAATTAAGACATTCCAAACTAGGTTAATGTAGGCATACTATACTGTGTACTAAATTACTACTTAGCTGAAAGATTGGTTTTTCTAAATCAGCAGATACCAACTTTTTCTAACGTAATAAAACAATTTTTAATTTTTATTTATTTATTTTTTGGGGGACAAAAAATGCCCCTAGACCCTTTATAAAGGACTGATTCTGAGATTACTGCCTAGGCAGTTGGGGTTACATGCATGTAGGGTCAGATGGTTGGGCATTGTCTGAGGGAGTACATTGGGAAATGTCTATTTTGATTAAATTCTGATGGAAATGTGCCAGGCCAGGGAGCTCCAGTTTCAAAAGTCACGTTCCTGATTCCTCAGCAATCTGGGCTTCCAAGTTTGACTCCCCCTCAGCCCACCAGACAAGCTGCTGAGACGCTCCCAGTGTTTCCACATACATAAAGATCACCGTGTGTATGTATTAAAGGGTTTGCAAGAGTAGGGCCTACATTTGTTATCACTAAAGAAACTGAGCCTATTTCCTAGATGGCACCATGGGCACTCCCTGTGTCACTGACTGATTTCTGTGTCTTGCTTTGACTACAATCTGATGATCTTTCACTTTTGTATGAGTTTGCTGTTTTCTGCACTAAATTAAAGGCTTGTTGCCTTGATGACACTTTTAATGTAGTTCTCTTAGTTTGCTGTTTATATTTGTCTATCATTGTTCACTTTCTGAAATGTTTGCTATTAAGAGTGCTATGTAAAACAGACTGATTTAAAAGGAGGGAGACGTCATGAGGCCTTTAGCAAGAACGCTCTTATCTCTAGATTCTCAAAATAGTAATACACTATAAAATATTTAATTAGCTATTTGGCCATTTTGAAAATATTCATTTTTAAAATGAGATGCTCAAGAGCAAAGATGAAAAAGGTGTGAAGTGTATATATATGATTCTAAATTTAGTTATTTTTCTACTTTAGGTCCCATTTAAAAACAGCTGGTTGGCTCTAATTTCACAGTGATGTCCCAGCATATTCTGAAAATACAGCTGTCATAAAACCCATACAGAAGCATGGAACTAGTCTAGTGAATTAGGTAGACAAGTATTTCATGGGTATGGGACTTTCTTAAATTATTTTATTTTAAAGGGTTAAGATTAAGCACATATGGCACTAAAGCCAACCAAATTAGTTTTAGTGCATTTGACAAGATGTGTGATACCAGTATGTGAGAACCTCCATAAAAATCTAATTTGCCTTTTCGGCTTAGTCTAAGACCTAAGTGGGTTTGAGATTCCTGATTAGGTACAAGACTTAAGTAGCCTTGGAATTTAGAAACTCTGAAAGGGCTGATCAAGTGCCCATTGAGATCAATAAGACTCTTTCCACCAGGAAATATCAGGTCTCAAAAGTCTTGGTATGATACTTTAAGTTTAAAACATACTTTACATCTTTTAATTGTGCTTTTTAAACAGTTCTCAAAAGGACTTACAAGGTTTGCTTTTTTTCTTTTTCTTTTTTTTTCTTTTTTTTTTAAAGTAGCAATATTTTATGTTGAAAACCGTTCATGTTCGCTTGTATTTAGCCTGGGTGAGTTTGACGGAAATGATATGGCTCTCTGACCTTGGACATAAAACCTCTACCATGGGACTCAATGCTTGTGCATATTTCTATATTAGCATTGTTGGGATGTGAGGTCCTGTGCTAACAGATGCTCTTGTAAGATATGGGAACTGGTTATTTACTAATAAATTCTGAAAGCTAATTGAAGAAATGGTTGGCTTCTTTCTTGCCAAAATGTATAGAATTTTTGACCAATGATTACTGGACAATAAAACTCTACTTAAAACTTTAAGAACTCTGTAAATATATTGTAGCCAGTCTATGATGAGGTTTCCACTGTCTTTTCTATTATTCCTGAGTTCTAGATGACTGTCTGTCTGTTGTTGGGTTAAGGCTGAGATCTCTTATTATATTATTATATTATTATCTCTTATTATATTATTATATTATTTCAGAAATGTAAATTTAATGATTAATCAAATATGAAATATTTGATTAAACTTTTGAGACCTTTAGGATTGCTTGTCGTTAGAAAAAAAGCTTTTCCACATTCTCTGTATGTTCCTGTCTAAAACTGAGGTTATAGATGGTCTTTTTTTATATAGCAATTTTTTCTCTGTTTAATTTCAAATAAATATAAACAAGTGCATTTTAAAAAGCAAGATTGCAAATAGCTGTCATGAACTGAAAAGCGCTCTCAAGAAAATGCTCTCTCTCCATTGAAAATGAGAGCTGAAATAATTCGGTGCTGCGACCATATCCCCTTCCCTCTCCCTCCTTCTATTCCCCCCAAATTAAAATATGCTTGTATTCTCTGAGAGTGCATCTGGCAGATTAGGTGCATTTTTGGTCCACGCTATTAACCACAATGATCTTGAATGTCAGTGGGGACATAACAGATGCTGCTTTATTTGAAATTCATCGTAGATACAGAAAGCAATGCAGTGGTAAATGTTTTCCTCGCTCTGTCAGATAGCTGTGTTGGGAGAGTAGCCTGAGGAGATAATGACTCTAATCACAAAGAATGGCTCATGTAAGATGGAAAAGTGAGTTTTTTAAGCTTTACCTCTTTTTCTTTTCAGCCTAGCTCCTAATGCAACCTGAGCGTGCCAAGGATAAATTGCATTAGGCTCTATCTCATTGTTGTATTCAGTTTGATTAGTCAAAAGGTTACAGGCATTCGTGACTTCTTCTTAATGCATTATCTCCTCTGAGTGGCATGTGACAGGCCTGGGCAGCATCTTCCCATCTACCACATTTTCTGAGGCTGAATGGGGCTGGAGAGAAACCCTGTGCTGGTCAGTGCTCCACCCTCTCACAACTGAAACAAGGATCCATTCAATTTGTTTTCATCATCTTGGGGATGGTGACCTTTGCTGTGGTCTTAGCCTGGAGAACAGATAAAAATTCATATTTTCTCATTCCACCTGGTTGGTTAGATTAAACTTTCTTTTAGCTAGATATTTTTTTTGATATTGCCACCCTTATGTTCATCTGTAAAGGCCTTATGCTCAATCTCACCAATTTTTGTGAAAAATAGAATCTTTAAACATTACAGGTGTTCCCCTTCTCACCAGTATTATACATATAATATTCTCTTGCCAGTATCTTCACTATATAACATTTGCATAAAATTATTGTTCCAACTGCTATACTGATAAATTCAATATGCTTTAACATCTTCCTCTGTTTCATTAAACTGAAAATCCTTCATAATTCTGCAAGGGGATATTTCTCCTTTATTTTTATTTTTCAGTCTGTTTTTATTGTTTCTTTGCTGTCCTTGAACACTGGTTTTTTTTTACAATCTCATTGGTACTGTATTTCTTTTTCCAATACAGAAAGATCAAAACATTTATTTTTCAATTTGTTATTTTTGTTTTTCTTAACTTAAATACACAAAGAATCTATTTCAAGTCTGGGGGGCAGGGAGAAAACACGAGTGACTCTAACATTCTGCATGTGAACTGAAATTTGAAATTGTGCATGTCCCATAACTGCCCCTACAGAAAACAAGGAGGAGACTCCTATAAGTTCAGTACACAGGGAAGAATATCCCCTTTTTACTTTATATAGCTAGATATACTGCAGCCTAAATAATAGATTTCTAGTATTAATAGTTGTTAAATTAAAACATTTAAAATGATGGTTGAATGGGTAAATCTATTTTGGAAGAATTATTCTATGTAATATTTTTAACTAGGAATACCTTAATAGCTACAAAACAACGGCATAGCCTATATTGGTGATATACGTGTGCTCCACCTTCTTCCTCTGCTTTGTAAGAAAATTGTGGATTTTGCAAAGAATCATAGCCTAGTTAGGGAAAATAATTTCTACTCAGTTCATTCCAATGAGTATGGAAAAAATCACATATTGATTAAAAAAAATGATGGTTTATGAACACATCAAATCTAACTTCCCTTCACACGCCCCACTTAGAGGCATTCGGCCAGTTTTTAAAGTTGAAAATTATCTTGAATAATAAAGGAATAGACTTCAAACTTGAAGCAAGCTTTGGAATGAAGGATTCTCTGATTATATGCCTTCTGTCAGGTATTCTTGCAAAGTGCAGGATTTCAGAAAGCCTGTCAGACTCTTCATTTCAGGATATAAATAATGTAGTTAAATAAGAAATTATGCAACAGAGTTGAGAGAAGCTTCTTTCACTGGACAAAGTCAGGAAATAATTATGCTTTTCTCAGAAGTTAAGTAGCTCCAGTCAAAATATTTCTATCTAAAATTTTTCCTGTGAATAAGATGATTTTGGTGGAGGGGAGGCCAGAATTATGAGAAGAATTTCATTTTTTACACTATTTTGTACATAGAAATTTTGAAATCAAACTAAATGAGAATTTTTTTCAAATTGAATTTTCATTTTAGTTTAGTTTTTGAGAACCAAAAAAATGAATATTTGATTTTTTTTGTTGTTTATGGACTTAAAAGACCCACAACTTCTCATTCTATCCCTCTCCCCCACATAACTTGAAAACAGAGAAGAAAGGCAATAATGGGGTATAAATCCACTTTCTGCCCCTTTTTACTTTTTGCCTACTGAAAAAAGGTGAGAGAGTTTTTTTTTTAATGTGGCTGTGGGTTGGAGGAGAGAAGATTTCATCATTCTTCTTTCTTTTGTTTGGATTGTTGTTTTCAAATAGAAAAAGTGGGTGGAAGGTATAGAAAAAAGTGTGAGAAATTGCTACTTTCACCTTTTAAACTTCAAACAATGAATTCACGCTGTTCTTGATCTAGGACTAGGTTAGCTAGAACCAGAACTAGGCACTCCAATACCCCAATGAGAGGCATTATATAAGAACCTAGACATGAATTAAGGAGTTTTGCATGCTAGGCAGATCTGCCTTACTAAGCTAGTACAGCCCAAACATTATCTTTTGCAAGGGTAGGGGGTAATGCTTTGGTAAATGCTTTAGTTTCACTAGACAAGTTCATTAGACAAGTAGCAGAATCAGGAAACAGACAGAGGACTGGATCATAGTTTTTACTTAGAATCATAGAATACTAGGGTTGGAGAGGGCCTCAGGAGGTCATCTAATCCTCTTCAAAGCAAGACCAACCCCCAATAAATCATCCCAGCCAGGGCTTTGTCTAGCCAGGCCTAAAAGACCTCTAAGGATGGACATTTCACTACTTCCAGTGCTTCACCACCCTCCTAGTGAAAAAGTTTTTCCTAATATCCAACCTAAATCTCCCCCACTGCAACTTAAGGCCATTGCTCCTTATTCTATCATCTCCAACCACTGAGAATAGCATAGTTACATCTTCCATGGGACCCTCCTTATATAGTTGAAGGCCGCTATCAGATCCCCTCCTCTCTTCTCTTCTGCAGACTAAATAAGCCTAGTTTCTTCAGCCTTTCCTTATAAATATGTGCTCCAGCCCCCTATTCATTTTTGTTGTCTTTGTTAGCTGCTCTTTAATTTGTCCACATCCTTCCTGTAGCAGGAGACCCACAACTGAAGACAATACTCCAAATGAGGCCTCACCAATGCCAAATAGGGGGGAATAATCACTTCCCTCAATCTATTGCCAGTGCCCCCACTAATGCAGCCCAACAGGCCATTAACCTTTTTGTCAACAAGGGTTCACTGTTGACTCATATCCAGCTTCTTGTTCACTGTAACCCCTCAGGTTCTTTTCTCAAGAACTATGCCTAGCCAGTCAGTCTATAGCAGTGCATGGGACTCTTCTATCCTAAGTGCAGGGCTATGCACTTGTCCTTGTTGAAACTCATCAGATTTCTTTTGGCCTAATCCTCCAATTTGTCTAAGTCACTCTCTGTCCTATCCCTACCCTCCAGAGCAGGGGTCGGGAACCTATGGCTCGCGAGCCAGATGTGGCTCTTTTGATGACTGCATCTGGCTCGCTGCCAGTGTTCCCTCTAAGCTGCGCGGCCGCACAGCGGCCGTCGCACCCCCCGCGCAGCAGTGAGGGACCCCCGCGCAGCCCGGCAGCCCCCGCCGCTCCCTCCAATCCCCGGGGCCGCGGCACACCCGGCCTGCGCCCGGCCTCTGGGCTGGCCCTCCCCGCCCCCAGGGTGGGACAGGCAGGCTCAGATCAGGAGCGCGGGCCTGCCTGCCTGCCTCACACAGCCACGGCAGCGGGGTGGCTGCGGCAGCGGCGGGATCCCGGGCTCCCACCCCCCGACCGCCTCCTTCCCGGGGCTGGGGCCGGGCTAATCCACGGCCCCGGCCTCCCAGCACGGGGCCAGGATCAGCCTCCGGGGCTGGGGTCTGCTCCCCCCCCCACCGGCGGCTTCCCAGGGCCGCGGTAGGGTCCTCCCCCGCCGGCGGCGTTGGCTTTCTTTCTTTCTTTCTTTCTTTCTTTCTTTCTTTCTTTCTTTCTTTCTTTCTTTCTTTCTTTCTTTCTTTCTTTCTTTCTTTCTTTCTCTTCCTTTCTCTTCCTTCTTTTTCTTTCTTTGCTTCCTTCCTTTCTCATCCTTCTCTTCTTTCCTTCCTCTTTCTTCTTTTCTTCTTTTTCTTCCTTCTTTCTCTTCCTTCCTTCTTTCTCTCCCTTTCTCTCCCTTCTCTCTTTCTTCTTTCTCCCTTTTTCTTTCCTTCTTTCTCTCCTTTGCTTTCCTTTTTCTTTCCTTCTTTCTCCCTTTTTCTTTCCTTCTTTTTTCTTTCTTCCTCTTTCTCTTCCTTTCTCTTTTTTTCCTTCTTTCTCTCCTTTGCTTTCCTTCTTTTTTCTCTTTCTCTTCTTTCCTTCCTCTTTCTTCTTTCCACTTCTTTCCTTCTTTCTTTTTCTCTTCCTTTTTTCTCTCTTTTCCTTTCTTCTCTCTTTTTCTCTCTCTTCCTTCCTTCCTCCCTTCTTTTTTTCCTTCCTTTTTAAAAAAACCCAACCTTTAAAAATTAATTTTAATTAAGAACCTTTTTAGAGGTTTTTTAAAAACCTTTCTAAAATTAAATTTCAATTAAAAGTAATTCAAATTCAATTAATTAAAACATAAAATGCACACATTTACTTGTATTTAGTTTTAAACATATTGTACGGCTCTCACGGAATTACATTTTAAAATATGTGGCATTCATGGCTCTCTCAGACAAAAAGGTTCCCTACCCCTGCTCCAGAGTTATATACCATCCCCTCAGCTTAGTGTCATCTGCATATTTACTGGAAGTGCAATCCACCCCATCCTCTGAGTCTACATTGTTAATGAAGATGTTGAACAAAACCTGCTTCAGGACCATCCCCTGGGGAACTCTGCTTGTTACTGCCTGCCATCTAGACACCAAGCCATTGATCGCTAGCCACTGAGCCCAATGAGCTAAACAGCTTTCTATCCATCTTATAGTCCATTCATCCAACCCAGATTTCCTTAACTTGCTGGCAAAAATACTGCGGGAGATCATATCAAAAGGTGGTGTGTGTGTGTGCACGTGCGTGCATGTGCGGGGGGGAGGGGGGGTTGTTTTTGTTTTGTTTTGTTTTGCCAAAGTCAAGATACATCACATCCACCAGTTTCCCCATATCCACAGTGTCAGTCATCTCATAGAAAGCGATCAGGTTGGTCAGGTATGACTTGTCTTTGGTGAATCCATGCTGATTATTCCTGATCACCTTCTCTCTTCCAAATACCTCAAAAGAGATTTCTTGATTTTTTTTCCCCCCCTCCCCCCCCAGGGAGTGAGGTGAAGCTGACCAATCTGTAATTCCTTCGATCCTCTTCTTTGATTTTTTGAAGATGGGCACTATGTTTGCCTTTTTACAATCATTTGGGACCTTCCCCAATCACCATGAGTGTTTAAAGATAATGGCCAATGGCTCCACAATCGCATCAATCGACTCCTTTAGCACCATTAGATGTCTTGCTTCCTGCCCCATAGACTTATGTATGTCCAGCTTTTCTTAATAGTTCTAAACCTATTCTTTCACCACTGAGGGTTTCTCACCTTCTCCCCATTAGTCTGGGAGCTGACATTGTCCTTGAAGACAGATGCAAAAAAAAAAAAAGCATTGAGTACTTCAGCTTTTTCCACATCATCTGTAATTAGCTTGCGTCTCCCATTCAGTAAGGGTCTCACACTTTCCCTGGCCACCTTCTTGTTGCTAACATACCTACAGGAGCCCTTCTTGTTATCCTTCACATCCCTTGTTACCTGCAACTCTAGTTGTGCTTTGACCTTCCTCATTTTGCTCCTGCTTGCTTGTGCAGTATATTTGTACTCCTTCCTACTCATCTAATCAAGCTTCCACTTCTTGTCAGCTTCCTTTTCCTGTTTCGGATGACTGACGATTTCTTTGTTAAGCCAAGCTGGTCACCTGCCACATTTGCTATTCTTTCTGAACATCAAGATGGTTTGCTCCTGCACCCTCAAAAATATTTCTTTAAAATATACCCAGATCTCTTGGGCTTCTTGCTACCTCATATAAGCCTCCCAGGGGATCCTGCCCATCAACTTCTTGAGGGAATAAAAGTCGTCTTTTCTGAAGTCCAGGGTCCATATTCTGCTGTTCTCCTTTCTTCCTTTTGTCAGGATCCTGTGCTATGTCTACACTTACAAAAGCTAGTTCGAATTAGGTTAGTTCGAATTAGTTAGTTCGAATTATTTTAGTTAGTTCGAATTAACTTAATTCGAACTAGCATGGCCCCTCGAGAATGCTAGTTCGAACTAACCATGTCCTGCAGGGCACTTGCTTAGTTCGAATTAGTCAGTTGCATGAAGGTCAATCTGCCGATTAGTTCGAACTAAGCAGTTAGTTCGAACTAATATGGCCACATTGACTTAATTTGAACTAACAATTTCGAATTGAGGGTTAGTTCAAACTAAGCAATCGAATTTATTAGTTCGAATTAAGGAAGCCCTTAATTCAAACTAATGAAAGCCTAGTGTGGCCAAGGCTTAGGTTAGTTCAAATTAAGCTTTCTTAATTCGAACTAACTTGCAAGTGTAGACATAGCCCTGAATTCTACCATTTCATGATCACTGCTGCCCAGGTTGCTACCCACTTCTACTTCCCCTTGAAATTCTTCCCAGTTTGTGAGCAGCAGGTCAAGAGGAGCTTGGCCGCTAGTTGGTTCCTCCAGCACTTGTACCAGAAAGTTGTCTGCAACAGTCTCCAAAAACTTATTGGATTGCCTGTAAACTGCTCTATTGCTGTCCCAGCAGATGTGAGGGTGATTGAAGTTCCTCCTGAGAACTAGGTCCTGTGATCTGCAAACTTGCATTAGTTATCTGAAGAAAGCTTCATCTACCTCATCCTCCTGATCTGGTGATCAATAACAGGTGCCTGCCATGATATCACCCTTGTTGCTCTGTTAGACATTTGGAATGATGCCGTAGCCATTTTCTTTTTTTGTCCTCTTGTTCCACCCTACTCCTTTACTATGCCTTGTGAACCTAACAGCTGGAGACTGGGTATCATATACTATAGCCTTCAAAGGAGTAGTTAATGTTGGCCAGTGTCCTCTCCAGGCCCCTCTGCTCTGAGGTGGCATACTTGCATCTTCCCCTGTGTCTCAGACTGCTGCCATGTGGTATCTGCAACTCTATCCCACTAATCACCCAAGTTCTGGCTTCAAAATCCAGAATTTGATGTTAAATTTGTTTAATACAAATAATCACTTTCCCCTTTACCTATTAAAGAGAGATGACTAATTGTATTTTATTAGGCACCCATATTAAATTTGATACGAAGTCAGTTATTACTCCTGTTTATATAGCTATTATGATTCACAAAGATTTGATGCTATAATGTTTTTATTTGTTTCAGCTGTAATTTGCTGAAATTCTTCTTGAATTTAAGAATATAATTATAGTATCATAACATTCCTTGAGTTATGTTCTTTCCTTTTAGCCTTCACTCTTTCTTTGGTCTAATGTTTCTTTACACACATCATTACTTACTTTGTTTCCTACCCAAAAGATGATATTTAAAAGCATGTCTTCACTTCCTTAAGCACAGATTTTTGTTCTGGCTTTCTCACTTGATTTAATGGCAAATATGATGCAGCATTTTGTCACGTAGGAATTAACATCTTTCTTTGCAGAGTACATATTTGCAAAATAATAGTAAAAATCACCGGTGACTTGATGAAGCTGAGTGGCTCCTGCAAGGTGCTAAACACCTTAACTCATATTAAAATCAAGGGCACATAGCCCCTTTCATGTAGCACTCACCACCTTGTAGGATTGGAAAGGAAAGGTGATGATGTGAGTAAGGTCTGAGTGGAGATCTGGGTTCAGTTCCAAACTCTACCACAGACTTTCTGTGCAACCTTGGGCAAGTCACTTTATCTCTCCATGCCCTCAGTCCTGTCAAGTGTGAACAGTAGGTGCATACCTCCTGAGGGGTATTGTGAATAAAAGCTGTAAAGTGACCAGATGGCTAGAGTTGAAGTCCAAGTAGATTGCTTCCTTCATACGTGAAATTCCCACTTAAGTCAAAAGAAATTTTGCCTGTGTCACAAATGCTAGACTGGGACTTTTTCTCACTTCCTACAAAGATACAACCAGCTCAAACTTTTTATCAAAAACAAAAAACTCCCCTTAGCATAAGCCTCTGTTGATTGGGACATGCTAGTGAAAGAGAGCAGACACAGGTGGATTTTAAACAGAAGGTCTCAACTTTACTGGTGTCCCTCTTGAGTATTTAAACTCTATCTGTCTCATTTCCCTATAGCAAGCATTTAGATAGGAGCCCTGTAAACCCTACACTGGACCCATCAGACAGCCCTTAACTCAGGACAGTCTCCATGGCCTATCCCAAAGATTCAGCTTGTTCTATGGAACCCTCTCACCTTCGCTGCCCTGCAAAAGGGACAGATGACACCGAAAAAGGACTCCAGTCTACAAGGGCTTCAGAGCTCTATTGTTTTGCTGTAGACCTAGGGTCTACCAACAAAATCCCACATCTCTGATTTTCTGGTTACTGGCCCTTTTGGCCTATTTTCCACACTGATCAAGGGGGCACCAGCAATTAGATTGGTTGCACTCCCTACCCACACTACCATGTATCTCTCATTTATCTAATCTTATGCATGCCTAATACAAGACTTTATGTTCTGAAATCAAAAGTCTGCCCTCACATCTAAGAAGTGCATTCCATTGTCCTGGGAAAACTCAGGCTTACTGTATCATATGTCCCTATGACTGATCACCAAATTGTTAACTTTCAGGAAAAGTCTGGTTAACCTCACAATTCACATTATCGTGTGTTTTATCCATGTGGTCTGGCTCAGTGGCTCCCTGCCAAACTCACCTGATGATCATCTCCCACCAGACCAATCTTACATACATCCATGTCTGCGTAATCAACCCCACATCTCTCCAAATCCTAATTCTTAATAGAAGCCTTTGGACTTCAGTAGGCTTCGGATCAGGCTCATAAAGAAACACAGCCTCAAATCTCTCCGATCCTTCCCACTTGCTTAACGTAACAAGAATGGAATAGCCTCCGATTCTTCCTTCATTAAGTTATCATCAGTGGCACTCAGGAATTTCTGTACTTTGGGGTTCTAACACTTGAGATTCTTTCCATTTATAATGAAAAGTAGAATGGTTGCATGGGCTACTGCATATCTGGAATTTCCTAACTTTTGAGCTCTTAACTTTGCAACCTAATTATATGTATTATTGTATATAGGCTCTGATCTTCCAGGCTTAGTTTATGAGTAACCTTGCACATAAAAGTGAAATTATATGCATAATTCTATAAGGGATCATCCCCAAATGTAATTAGTGAACACTTTCAATTCCTATAGTTTCTGCAGAATGGTTAAATTAATTGATCAATCAGTCTCCATTATTGTGCTGCTGATCATTTCCATTACTTTGGCTTATAATCAGCGGCCCTTTCTTGAAACAGAAAATAAATAATAAACTGCATTTCAAATTCTGCTTAAAAATAGTTTCCAGGGTTTTTTTTAAAGCCACTTCTAGAGATAGTTTCATGAAATATAGCGAGCTTTTTTTCTCCCTCTTCAGCTGGCTGAAAAGTTTTAGCTAAGAGGAGCTTTCAAAAATGGAGTCATCAGATAAGAAAGAATCGTTGGCTAATTTAAAAAAAAACAACAACATTGCAGTCCTTGTAGGTAGTAATTATATCTTGAACAGAATAATTTTCTTCAAGAATTCAATTACTGCTTGTAGGCTGGTAGCCTAAGAATAACAGAATGTTCATACAGTAGCAGCTACTGAGAAGAAGAAATCTGTATTTTATATTTGTGGAAGATTAGAATGATTTGCCCATATAAGGCCAAATTTGCTCTTATATCTGTGCAAAGTCACTGGAAATCAATGTCTGCTAAATAGAACTGGATTGTATCATGAAGCAACTCCATGGAAAAGAATCCAAGGAAGTGGGTTTCAACCCATGAAAGCTTATGCTCCAATAAATGTGTTAGTCTTTAAGGTGCCACAGGACTCCTCATTTGCTTTATATAAAAGAATGGAATTACTGCAGGGTAGAGAGTAGAATGAGCCATAAGTAGTAAAGTTGCCTTATCCATAAGTGAACCATCTGTCTTTTGTTGTGGTCTTGTAATTTTTTTCCAGTAATATTTTTTCACTGTTTTTGAATAATGACAATCATATAGCCGTTCAAAAGACAATACACTTGTAATGGAATAATACATTGCATATAAAATAAAACAATAAAAACCTTTTTAATTTCTGCTGGAAAAGTCCACAAAAATGAACCTCATACAGATGCCTAATGTATTTGTGTGGAACACTGAACACCTTACAGCAAAAATGTAGATAAAGGTATTGGCAGAAAAACACAAAACCTAAAAAGATAATAAAAATACAGCATTGCAATATATTATTCATATTCAGGAACAAAGATATTTAGAATTTCAGCATCTGAATTTAGTTTTTTCGCTACAAGAATTGCTTTTTGTTAAGATGAGAAAGTAAGTTAATTCTAAATATTAAAAAAAAATCAATTAATTTTCTTTAACATGTTTTATAGGATTTGGGAATCCTGAGCTTTGGCAACCCAGAGAAAAGAATCCAGCTGATGAATTTAATAGTTGCTGTGCAAATTTCAGGTTATTGGAGACAGATCAGGAAAAATGAACTTTGATTTTATTAAGCTTGTGATTTTTCTTTTCATTTTCAGACTTCACTTATTAGATGGTCTTTGTCATATGATTCAGAGAGAATAATAATAGTTCTAATAACAGTAGAAATCTTTTTGAGATTTCAGTAAAGATACTTTAAATATATTTACAGGTAGATCAAATGCACTTACAGGTGGAGCAGCTTTGATCAATTAAAATAATCAATCTTTTAATCAATCCTCAGTAGCAATAGATTCAGAGATTAGGTAGGGTATGTGTCGATCTAATAGTTTTCTGTAAATTCTAGTTTATGGAGAACAAGTGCATTGTCTTGAAAGGTGTTCCAGTTAGTGTTACTGTCAAAATCCTGTACAGAAACATCTTTATTTTTATTATTGAGCTCTCTGATCTTTCTAAATCTGTAGTTCATTGCTCTAAATTCATAATATTGTATGAAACTGTAATTTTTACTCAAATGTCAAATTTAGTTTGAAGAGTTTTATTGCATTGCAAATTGTCTCCAGTAAGATATTATGAGTGGAATATGGTGAGGAACTGTAATCAGGCCTCTGTTCTATTGATTTTTAACGACTTTTAAAGTGACTAGAGATGTAAGTGATTACAGAGAGGACAAAGGCCCTGAGCCACAGTCTTTTTATTGATTTCTGAGGGCTTTTGAGCAGCCCCTATGTTTAAAAAAAACAAACAAAAAAAAACAACCCACAAGTATCTCTTCATGTTGTTAGCCCTGCTTACAATCAGACTTGAAACTTTTGTGCCTACCAAGTACCTGATTCTGTTCCTGTCTTGGGTGGCACACAGAGAAAGGTAGATTATTAGAGTATAGCACCAATGTGGACACAAGAACAAATGGGTACAAACTGTCCACCAGGAAATTTAGGCTTGAAATTAGATGCATGTTTCTAATAATCAGAGGAGTAATATTCTGGAATAGCCTTCCAAGGGGAGCTGTGTGGGCAAAAATCATAACTGCCTTCAAAACTGAGCTTGATAAATGTATGGAGGGGATGGTTTGATGGGACGGCCTAGTTTGGCAATTGACTGATCTTTGACTCCTGGGGGTGGATATGCCAGTGGCCTAAGAAGGGACGTTAGATGGGGTGGGTTCTGAGTTATTACAGAGAATTCTTTCTTGGGTGACTGGCTGGTGAGACTTGCCCACATGCTGGGGGTTTAACTGATCAACATATTTGGGGTCAAAAAGGAATTTTCCCCCATGGCAGATTGGTTAGGGCTCTGCGGGTTTTTTGCCTTCCTCTGTAGC
>ML685755.1:29351835-29560568 GCA_007922175.1 Pelusios castaneus | reverse complement strand
TGGCAGATTGGTTAGGGCTCTGCGGGTTTTTTGCCTTCCTCTGTAGCTCACTTGCTGGTGGATTCTCTGTATCTTAAAGTCTTTAAATCATGATTTGAGGACTTTAATAACTCAGTCATTGGTTAGAGGCTTGTTACAGGAGTTGGGTGGGTGAGGTTTTGTGGCCTGCATTGTGTAGGAGGTCAGACTAGATGATCATACTGGTCCCTTCTGACAATAGAGTCTGAGTCAAGCCAAGAAAAAATAGGAAGTGGAAACAAAGTTAACATGTCTTTTTTTAAAACAATGAGATGAGTCTATGGCCTGCATGATGGGCCTCCCACTGGGGAATTCCCCCCAAAATGCCAACCGGTAATATGCCTAGATGACAGAGATAACGATAGAAACTTAGACATTGGGTGGAAGAGTGTGGATGGAAACAGCCCCTATCTATTTTCCTGCAATGTCACTGCTAGAGGGTGAGGATGGATTTAACTTTTTTTCTCATGAATCTCTGGGTATTATTCGGTCAACAGCATCTGAGGCAAACAGCTTTCAGCTGGTTCTCTGCAGTGGCCTCCTTGACATTCTTATTAGTGGCTTTTATAAGGATTGTGAACAGTTTAACTATGCAAAAGTTAGTTTAACGGTACAAAAGTTCTTACTGAACAGAATATAGAAAGAGAGGCCAAGACTATTATTTCTTTGGGAGAAATTATATAAAACAGCCATGTCAGAAATTATTGATAATTTCCCTTTATCAAAAGGATTTGTTTATTACTTTCAAGCATTAATGTGGTTTATAAAATACAAATCTCATGCAAACAAATTTATAGCTGGGTGGGAAGATTAAAATATGCATCAAAATTAGATTAACATTCAAATTAAACCTACAAAAAACAAATAACATTTAGTTTCTCTCAACATGTTTTACAAAGGCTCCATGGCTCTTTCAGGATATACAATATGTTCTGTGCAGGGACTGTCCATAATTTCATTCTCAGGGGCACAAACCCACTCCTCTAGAGGATTAAGGAGAGAGACAAGACCATGATGGCCCTACCCCCATTCCACATTGCCATGGAAGGAAAACACCTTCCTAAAATGATGCTAACACCATGGCCAGAGTACTGCCACCACTCCCCCTACCTCCCAGCTCCAGCTGGAGCTGGGAGGGAGGAGGAGTGGCACCCTTCCGCACCTCTTCCACCAGCTCTGCACCCCCCAGCCGGCTCTCCCCGACCTGCTTCTGCCCCCCCTGCAGCTGGCTCTGTGCCTCACAGGGCCAGCTTTCCCCCTCTGCTTTCTGCCCACCCCCCGGCCCCCAGCCCCACTCTCCCCCACCCCCACTGGCCCACCCGTGAATATTATTGCCCACCTGGGGTAGGTACATGCCTCTCGTTCCAGTATTCCAGTAAAAAGCCACAAAGCTCCATCTGAAAACTGATTAACTGAAAAGGGAATGATCAATAAAGGCATGGTAGAATTCTCTTAAATTAGAGAACATTCAAGACAATAAGAGTAATGATGGAAAAAAATCCCGAGGCATGTGTGCTGTGGCTATGGTCAGAATAGAACTGACTAAGGTCTAGAAGGGACTGAAGGCAGTGATGGTTCCAGTGGAAATAGGCTGATGCCCAACTGCTACTAGAGGACTGAAAATTCCAAGAGTAAAGATAGTTCTAATGTCTCATATTCCTGAATTGAAACTCAAGACTAGAATCCCTGTGCGTGGTCTCTGTTGATAAGTGTCCTAGAATGGCTAGTATCTTTACAAAGAGAAAGGGTTGGGTTCCATGTCCACTCAGGCCAGAAGAAAGGAGGACCAAGTAGGATCTGGAGCTTTGTATTCCCTTGATTACAGAAAGTTGGAGAATTGTTTCTGCACACCCCCAATGGGCTCCATGACATAATTATGTCTTTTAGTGATTAACATTCAGAACTGGTTTAGTCAATGAAATGTATGGGATTTGCCTAAGTGAGTGAGAGCTTCAGGAAATCATATGTATGACTCCTAAATTGATTCATTTTTATCAGATTATTCACTTTAATATAAGACTCCATTCAATGTTGTGAATTTCTTTATCAGTGCATGTGTATGAAATCTTCTACTGGCTGGCCAGGTATTTCACCTTTCTGGAACTTATGGATGGTGGGCATTGTAGATAGCATCCATCATCTCAAAAATCCTGTTGATGAAGCTACCAAGTTGCATTCTGTCCAAACAGCATGGGTATCAGGAAAAGGTTAAGTAGAACAGACTATAGCAGTAGTGAGTGAGGCCAACTGCCGTGTGTTGAGTGATTTGGGGCAGTATATAGGAGTCAGAAGAGGACAGTGTGGAGCATGGGAAAATGCAAGGTCTGGAGTGAGGCAGAGGGAGGTGGGTGCAAGGAGGTATATTGGTCATTGGTGGATAGCCAAGAGAAACCTGATCTGAACAGCATTTAATGTCAGACTATGAATTATTCATTTTAAATCATGTTATACCGCTGAAAAATGTTTTTATTTGTTGTGTTCCCACTTCAAACTCCTTCTGTGATTTAACACTGATATATCAGATTTTTTCATTTAATATTGCCATGATACCTTAGTATGGATTGTGAGCATTCTCCCTCTGAAACATTATTGGGTTTTTTGGATTTTTTTTTTTCAGTAAAACTGTTACTCAGTAATTCATGTTTTCTATGCATAGCAACCAATGTAAGTATTTCAACTGCAATAATATATTTGTTCTCTGTTGTCCTTACCGAGCACTTCATTTTGAAATTTGATTGCGGTCCTGCTCCTATCTGGTTGCTATGATAACAAAATGAATTTCTACACAGTCAGCTTGCACTCAGCTCTTGAGCAGATTGTTTGCTCTCTGAGAGAGAGATCCTCTTCAACAAAAAAAAATACCAGGAGAGTTGTGCAGCTGATGTAAAGGCATAACTTCATTGACCCTAGTTCTTTAAAATTCTGGTGGGTGTCTCAGGGTTTCTTGGAGGAGGAGGAGAGAAGAGAAAGATTTTTTTATTTTCATTTCTAGGATGTCTTTTGACCTTGAGCCAGGGCCGGCCTTAGCAGTAGGCAAGCTAGGCAGCCGCCTAGGGCTGCCGATTGTTAGGGGCCGCTGCCGCCCTAAAAATAGAAAACCAAGGCGGAAAGCTGCGTTCTGGTGTGTTCCACCCAGGGGGCCAGCAAAGCTGCAGACTCGGGTGGAACGCTGCTGTGGCTAGGCTGGGGAGTTTCAAATCTCCTGCCCTGAGCACGCTCAGACAAGTTGAATCTCACTTGTAAAATTTCCTGCCCCAGATCATCTGCTTCCTCTGTCCACTGATAGAGAGGATCCTCTGCACATGCCTCCCTTCTCCCATGCAGCAAGGAAGGGCTATCAACTTCTGCAACACAGTTTCTTCACCTTCCCCTCCTCCCCCAGCACATCTCTCTGCAGGTCCAGGAGTCGGAGTGTGGCAGAAATAGGTGAAAGAATTGAAGGGAGGATTTCTCAGGCTGCAGAGAAGGCAAGGGGGACACAAATTATTTTCCCTATTGTCTTGTGGCTTTCTCATGTATCTTATACTGGCAGAGGATAATCAAGGTCCATATGTCGATCTGACAAATCCACGTGACACCACATATGTTATCTTGAGCAATTACATTCCTAATTTAGATGGCTGATGTTAGAGCATGTATGAATCTTTTTTTAGACAAACTTTTTGCCAAAAAGAGGGAAAAAAGAGCAGATTTGGGTGAATTGAAACATTTAATAAATTCAGGTCAAATTCGCTGAATGGTTTGTCATAAAAGAAACAAATCTGAGCAAAATGCTTCATTTCAATATTTTCAAAATGAAACATTTTGATCTTGAATCAAACTGACAGTTTTGAATTTTATTTCAATGTTAATTTTTCTAAAAGGTTTTAAAAAACAAAATATAAAAAACAAAACTAACTCCATTGCACGTCCGTCTTCCCCCCTCCTGAGAGTACAAACAACTTGTGACGACTGTTAGCCACATTGATCAATGTGCTAGTGGAAGGCACTCTCATTCTTTTACTATGCTCATTGCCATGATATCTATCTAGAGTAGTATGCATTATGACACAGTCGAGTTACATGGTCATTTACTATTTTTTCCACAGCACCATGCCTCATTCAGTGCACAAGGTGGACAGTACTTATTAATGAGAAGCTATTCGGTCTTCTATTTTATCCTTGTTCATTGTGTGACTCCATGGCTTATTTACTGCGTATTATGAAGTTCTTGGTTTGAAGACAGAATTATTGATCTCTTCATGGGGTTTCTGTAGCACTTGTCACTTTAGTATCAGTGCTTCACAAACACTAACTTAGTTAATCTTCATAACATTCCTGTGAAGTGAGCAGATAGTATTTCCTCCATTCTACAAGTGGACATATCTACTAATGTATCTACTAATTCTTGGTGCCTAATCCGAGGACCTGATTTTTCAGACTACTTAGCATTAGATGGCATTTGATATGTTCAAAGCGAAGCTTCCATTGACATGAGTTCCAGCTGGGAGTGCTCAGTCCCTCTGCAAGTCCCCAGGGTTTCAAGCTGGGCACCCAGAACTGTTTCTTACAAGTGACTTGCCCAGCATCACATAGGAACTTTTCTGCAGAGGCAGGGATAGAAATGAATTCTTCAAGGCAGCATTCAACTACCTTAACCATGAGACCATCTGTAACAGGGTGGCTTGCCCCTTGAAGGGCCAGGAAGTTTAAAACCAGTCAACCCTGTGATCAGCTACACCTCTGAAGTATGTTGGACTTAAGGAAGGAAGCCAGCAGCAGACTGGAGAGCAGAGTAGAAGGCTTTAAGGAGCTAGAGGAGAACAGAAGCAGGCAGAGGCTTGTGGAAGACTCCAGGTAAGAAAGCCTGGGAGATCCAGCTAGTTGAATTGAGGATTACTGCTATTAGGGCAGAAGAAGCTGAAACCTGGCCCTGATCATTGGTAGCAGTCTCACCCCAGCAGCTGAGTTGGGGAAACCCAGTGAGGGAAAATGGTGAAGGGAAACATCATTATCAAGGGGACATGGTGAAAGGAAGAGATTTCACATGTCATTGATGAATGGTTTGTGGGATGGAGGAAAGAGGAATTCTGAGACACCGTGGGATACAGGTAGGAGCAAAAGGGACAGGGACAACACAAGAAGCATAAAGGGAATAAGAACAGAAGACGACAAACAGGAAAGAGAAGCTGTTTTTCAAAAAAAGAAAACAGCAAAAGAAAAGGGGGGAGAGAGGGGAACATGCTAATGAATGAAAATAGCCAGAAATCAAAGGAAAGGAAAGGAAATCTTATGTCAGTGACTAGAAGAAAATGGAAGTGCAGAGAGGGAAAGATTAAACAGAAATGTAAGATAGGAAAAAGCAAACAAACAAAAAACCCAGAACTTCTAAGTCAGTAAATTTTATTTCTGTAATTTTTGCTCCATTATTGTAACTTCCTGCCAAATGTCCTATATTCTAGAAGTTTGGGAGAAAAGCTGAACAGCTAGTTTGAATGTTTATATCACTACCTATTTTGTATTAGATAGTTAAATAACTTGAATAGAAGAAAAAGAAAATAACTTGTAAACAAGAGCTGCCAACATCTATTAGTCGTTCCCCAGCCCTTGGTTTATTCGAAGCAATGGTTCTCAGCCTGCAAGTTAGTTGTGGCCCAACCAACGTATAGCTGCGGCCCAAGTGGGACACCTTTGGGGCCATTCAGGTAGTGTGTATGTGCGTGTGTCTATGTATTGTGTGGGTGTGGCCCCCATAATAGACAGAGAGCTGTATATGAGGCCCACAAAGGTAAGTAAGTTGAGAACCACAAACTCTGGAGAACTGTCAGACTTGGCAAACTTTCAAATGCTAGCAACTGTGAATGGATAGACTCCAAGACAAGCTGCTGGGTTCTGTTTCTCCTCTAGCAGAGAATGCTAGAGGCATGAAGATCTCTCTGCATTTCATTCAAATTGTCACTGTTTCACCATCACTCCAAAATGTTACTTTGCTGTACCTCCCAAAACTGAGGCTGCTTCTGTCCCTCCAGTATAAATGTTCCACCTGAAATATCTTTATAAGAAATTGAAAAGCCTCAAATCTTTGCAGATTCAGAAAATTATACGTATTATCAATTGTTGTGCAAGTACATAAAGTAATCACTTGAATTTTTAATGTGCCAGGCAAAGTCGGACAGTCTGGTAGGTTTAATGGGTATTCCTCTCACTAGGCTTTCGATCCTGATATTGGTATGAGCAGGAGTAGCTCCAGGCAGGCTCACTTGTTTCTATTGTTGTTTCACTTACTGTCATCTTTTCAGCAAATTAAAATGTACAATCAAACATTCTAGCTTTCTGAAGGACAACTATAAAGCCATCTTTTGCACTAATGTCACACTTGGAAAGAGGAAAACTGACATAAAAGCAATTCTGACCTACCCCAAACAGACACAATTAAGGGGCGGGGGGGAATAAACAATTTTGTGTTTAGCGTTCTGGAGTGTTTTCTTTTAAATTGAATGGCACTGTATAAAAAGCATGAGGGTCACCCATGTGTGAGCCATTCCAAGAAAATTAGTTTCACTATAATAAGCGCATATATCCGTGCAGTGCTTGTTAGTTGCCAGACAATCCATTCCAAATGTCATTAGTCAGTACGTTAAACTGGGCTTCTCCTGAAACCTGTTAGTGTGCAGACAGTCTTGTTGTTGTTCACAATATGTTAAATAACATGCTGTGTTTCTATTTAAGTGATATAAAAAAAATTAGAAGCTCGGTGTACATCGTTCAGTGCAAAATTATACGAATTCTGAAAAATTCCATTTAAAAAAGGTGAACAGAAACCATGCCAGGCTTTCTGAGAGGAAAGCATTTTTACGTAATTGGTACTGTGGAGGCCAGTACCAGTGTCTTTGCTTCACATTACACTGCAAAAAGATAGAAGGATTGTTTATAAATGAAGTGTTAGCTTCAGTGATTCATACAGAGTTTTCCCTAGCTCTTTCAATAGATCCTGAAAGCCCATTTATGATTATTATTAGTGTCTATGCCCTTGCCCACAAGCAAGCCTTATGGGGCATTGTATAATACTTCTGAAGACACGATCCCTGCCCTAAAGAAATTATTCTATGGCAAAATGATGAAATTGAAACATGTAACCAATTAAATTCATTTGTCTAACAAAATGGGATTTTCTCCCACGAAAGCTCATATGATAAATTCGTTAGTCTTTAAACGTGCCACAGGACTCCTTATTTGTTTTAAAACCCTGATTCATTAGGCTATGCATAAATTTAAGCACATTAGTAATCCCACTGAAGTTATTGGCCAATTAAAATTGGATGGGTTGCTTATTTGCTTAAAGGTTACACATATTAAGTACTGAGGGCGTAAGTACTAAAGACACACTCATGCAAATTACTAACTCTATTTACGAGTAGTCAATACCCTTTTCACAGGTTTGGATTAATAGGCCCTATGTAAATAATTGACAGATGACATATTTTAAAAATTGGCTGTGGGCGGTGTTTAAAAAGATCTGATCTGTAAATGCATATGTTGCACTCTTATTACTTATAACCATTCACAAAAATGATTTTTATTTGTGGGCAGATGCTGCTATACTTCTTGAGTTAACTGATTTTTCTCCAGAATAATTAAAGATATTGCTCCTCAGTGAAGGGAGAAATTTCTCTTTCTTTAATTTCAGACATTCTGTTTATAGAGCAGGTAAAAAATGTTGAAATAAATGGAAAATGTGAGGGAGCTTCTTGTTTTGTTTTGTTTTTTACCTTCCCGACGCTGAAACATGGAACAACTTAATCATGGTAGAAATGATTCTTACAGGCTGAACTGTGGTGCTTTACTTATGCTAAATAAATAGGGCTTTATACCACGGGTACTCCTTTGGATGTCAGTGGGGCTAATTTATGGATTAGGATACTGGTCACTGAGGAATATCTGATTGTGAAACTGAACTAAATGGACATCATTTCCTTTTAACTATATATACAATTTTCCTTAAGCAAATGCAGCTGGGTAAATTAAATGAGAATATTTATAAGGATCTCTTGTATAACATGGAGAAGCATTTTTTTTCAAGCCTCCTATATAAAGAAAAGTAGCATATAGAAACCACTCTGTGGGTTTTGGGTTTTTTACATTTTAAAAGTGACCTTGAATAATTAAACTTACTCATTTTCAAAGACTAATAATGCCACATAAGAAGTGCTTACATCACGTGAAATTATATACCCTATATCCCATTATACCTCATCCATCCCTTGCTGCATGCAATTTTTCTTTTAGCCTGGGCAGTAATGAGAGACTCTCCTTGTATGGCAAAACAAAAAAGGAGTCTTATGGCACTTTAAAGACTAACACATTTATTTTTCGCACGAGCTTTCATGGACCATGTTAGGCCTTGTACACACTACAAAGTTATTGCGCGATAAAGCCCTTTATCGCGCGATAACAAACAGAGCGTACACACACAACTTACAGTTATTCCGCGTTAAGTCCCTTCTTTTTGCGCAAAATGTAAACCACCTAAACGAGCGTGGTTGCTGCTAACGCGGAATAGTTGTTGCGCGATGGCCCGTGTGTGTACGCTTCTCGCGCAATGTGAAAATTCCGGAAATGGCCCACAATTCAAATTCCCTCCCTTCTGCACTTCCGCCTGTACTCTATCGCCGTGACGTCATTTTTCCCGACCTCCTCTTCTGTCCCGCGAATTTTTGAATTCACCACTCTCCCTTCTGCCTCGCTGTTCAGTGCTGCTGCCTCTGTGTGCTTCGCTTGCAATGTCGTCGCGCCGCAGCAAACGAGCTCCAGCCTGAACAGCAGCAGAGGTGATGGACTTGATAGGCATCTGGGGAGAGTCCGCCGTGCAGTCACAGTTACGGGGCAGCCGGAGGAATTTTGACATTTTCGGTCAAATTTCAAAAGCCATGACCGAAAAGGGGTACGAGCGAGACACCCTGCAGTGCCGGGCAAAGGTGAAGGAGCTTAGGATAACATTTCACAGAGCCAGAGAGGCTAACCGGCGCTCTGGCTCCGCGCCAGCAATGTGCAGGTATTATAAGGAGCTGGAGGCGATCCTGGGCGGCGATCCCACAACCACCCCGAACTGCACGGTAGACACTTCGGAGACTGCACCCCAAACAGAGAAGGCAGCAGAAGGCGACGAGGCACTTGTGGACGAGGAATCAGAGGATGAAGACTACGAGGACGGAGAGAGCGGAGCCACCGACCCGGGGAGCCAGGAGTTATTTTCCACCCAGCCAGAAACAAGCTCCACTGATTCCTTCTCCCCGCCTACCCAGGAATCATCAGAAGGCAGCTCTGGTAAGTCCCGTTCGCAGTGTTCTCTATTCTAGATGCTACAGCTCAGCGTATACATGGTTTTTATGCAAGGGGTTTTCGTTTTCTGTATCTTCAGTTCTGTACCTTACAGATGTGTAAAGGTGTTACTAGCATTACATAAAAAGGTCATCAATGTATGCCTCGATTTCCAAGTAGTTGTTCCCTTTCAAGTCACTGAACGCGTTATCCAAATATTTCCAGAGTCTTCTCTTGAAATTACATGGTAGAGCGTTCCTTTGCCCTCCACCATTCAGGGACACTCTTCCTTTCATCCTCGCAAGCACTGCTGCGGGTACCATTGCTGCGCACAATCCTGCAGCGTAAGGTCCCGGCTTGAAGTCGGCAACATGAAGGAGATGCATTCTCGCTTGCAGAGGCACTCTAAGCAGTGTGAGATCTGCCTCTATTTCAGCCATCTCGGGCACGGGATCAGAACTAGCAGTGGCAATAGTCAACTCTCCCTTGTACTACCTCAGCAACCCATCCCAAGCTTTGGGAAATTTGTTACCGCCCCCCCATAGGTCCCCACTTGTGTATTGAAGGAATGTGTGAGGAGAACAACATTATTTGCTCCTGACCGTGGCGAGAACAATAGCGGCATTCTACATTTTTCATATCTGAACAGGAATGACCTTCGGTGGACAGTCTACAGCTGCAGCTGAGCGTCTGAGGAGGATAAGGCGGAGGCCTCGCAGGAGCAAGGAAGACGTCTTCCAGGAGCTCATGCAGTTCCATGAGGCTTCTGCGAGGGAGACAAGGCAATGGAGGAGGCAGTGTAGGCAGGACAGGAGACAGAGCAGTGCGAGGAGAGAGCAGCAGAAGGATGCCCTAATAGGCATCATGCAAGAGCAGACCAACCTCCTCAAGAGCATGGTCGGTCTGCTCCAGGCTCGCACCCCCCATCATCAGCCTCATATGCCTTTCGGTGCATCCACGCCACATTCCCCCCCCCAGACAGTTTTTAGACCACCATGGACATCCATGGTGTAATGTTAACAGAACCCCTCCCCCAACGTATGTAGTTGAGTCCCGCACCTATACCCACCTTTAGTCCCTTCTCCCCTCAAACCCGAGTTTGGATAACTGTTAATCGAATAAAGTTGAAACCTTGTTAAACTTAATCAGACTTTCTTTATTTGTTTCAGTAATTTAACATTAACGGTTTTTGATTTAATGAATGATTAGATGGGAAAAAAACAAAAGTTTTAGAGCTAATTTTTTAACAGTCGAAAAATATAGAAAATGGTTACTAATTAAATTCAAAGGTACAATCTTAACCAACAGTACTAAAATGGGTTTTTAACGCATCCCTTATGCGAACTGCCCTTAGCTGCGCCCCCCCGGATACCCCTCGTGTCTGGTTGCTGGTAGGCATTTTCCAGACGTTGTGCCTCAATGGTCCAAGAGTTCCTGAATCTCTCCCCCCGGCTTTCACATATATTGTGAAGAACACAGCAAGCAGAAATAACTATTGGGATCTTGTCCTCATGAAGATCTAGCCTGCCATACAGCGCTCTCCAGCGCGCTTTTAAACGGCCAAAGGCACACTCCACAACCATTCTACATCTACTTAACCGGTAATTGAAACGCTCCTTGTCAGGATCCAACTTCCCGGTGTACGGCTTCATGAGCCATGGCATCAGTGGGTAGGCGGGGTCCCCAAGTATCACCACTGGCATCTCTACACCGTCCACAATTATTTTCTCGTCTGGAAAAAAGGTGCCCGCATGTAGCCTTCTGAATAGTCCAGAGTTTCTAAAGATGCGTGCATCGTGCACCTTTCCAGACCAGCCAGCATTAATGTCCATAAAGCGACCACGGTGGGCCACCAGTGCCTGTAGAACCATCGAAAAGTAACCTTTCCTATTTATGTATTCAGAGGCAAGGTGGTTGGGAGCGAGAATAGGGATGTGAGTCCCATCTATTGCACCCCCACAGTTCGGGAAGCCCAACTCATTAAATCCTGCGATGATCTCCCTCACGTTTCCCGGGGTCACCATCCTCCTGAGCAGAATACGGTTGATGGCTCTGCATACTTGTGACAGTGCCATTCCAACGGTCGAGCGTCCAACCCCAAACTGGTTTGCGACCGAGCGGTAGCAGTCTGGAGTCGCCAGTTTCCAAAGTGCGATAGCCACACGCTTCTCCACGGTCATGGCGGGTCTCATCCTCGTGTCCTTGCATCGAAGGGCAGGGGCAAGCTCCTGGCATAGCTCCATAAATGTGGCTTTCCGCATTCTAAAGTTCTGTTGCCACTGATCATCATCCCACAGCTGAAGGACGATTCGTTCCCACCAGTCTGTGCTCGTCGGCCGGGACCAAACACGGCGGTTCAGGCTGTGTTGCTGGTCCGCGAAACTGATCAGAATGTCCGTTTTGTTTTCAATGCTGTCATTATCCGAGACCGAGTCATCCGTGTCATGCTCTGAATCATAGCCAAAGGCAAACCGCAACAGAATCTGGGCTGTGTTCACAATGCTGAAGGCAGCATTCAAGATCACGGCTGAATCCATGGCGATTCAGAAAAGGCAGTGCCGAAAAGAAGGTTGCTTCAATTTGAAATTCGCGCTCGTTGCTATTGGCAACTGCTGGGTAGCGTCGGTAGCGGAATGCACCACGGGAGATGATACTGGGGACTCTGGGATAGGTACCCACAATCCCCTTCGCTTTACTGGAGGACTGCGATCAGAAGGGGGGGGGCTTTGTTCCGTTCGAGCAAGCATGGTGTGTATGCGATCTCGCGCGACAACAGCCACGGGAGAATTAATGCGGAAGAGGATTATTGCGCGTTAAAAATGGTAGTGTGTACATAGCCTTAGTCTTTAAAGTGTCACAAGACTCCTTTTTTGTTTTGCTGAACTAGATTAACACGGCTACCCCCTTGGAACTTGTCTCCTTGCATCTTCTATTTATGTAACTTTTGTTAATGTGAGAGTAGATTAGGAAAAAAGAGCTGTAAACTTGAAATCAACTTCTCTATTAAATAAAGATATCCACTGCTAATATTGATTAAAATTATTTTTTCTGAGAGCAAATTTTGAAAAAGAACAAAGATGATTCAGAAACATAACACCTGCTTGTTCCCAGATCTTCCGGTTACTTTGGTAGAGATGAGAAACACAGAATTATCCGCTGTGCATAAGATGATAGTTCAAATATATCGGAGAGTTATGTGCAATGAAATAATTTAGAAAAAGCAGATCGACCCTCTTCTTAAAATATCCTGTATTTTATTTTATTTAGATAAAGTAATCAAATAAATGTTTTAGTGTAACAGTTACTGATTCTACTTGGTTAAAAAAAATTGCCATGAGTCACAATTTATCAGAAAAATAGATTGCTTATCATAATAATGAATGCTAATAATAGCCCCTAGAATTGGACAATATTAAATATTCTCTGGTTTACAGCTGGTGGATCATCGCACCATACTTCACATAAATTTCAGTTCCCCAAAACTAAAAAATAGCAACTACAATTAAGGCCTTGCCTCCATAGAGGAAAAAGCCCAGAATAGAGAGTACAGAATAGCTATTCTACATTAGCTTCCTGTGTGGATGCTCTTTCACACTGAGTATCTTTGTGCAGTTTAGCTTAATCCAATAGATTAATATATACCACACAAAACCAGAGACATAGAGTGCAGAATAAATGTGTCTGCACAGAGAGCTAGCACAGAATAGCTATTACACTTTAAATTCACACACAGTTATTTTTCCCTCACTCCCACTCCACACGTACACAAGCTCTTATCAAAAGAGCTAAATAATATTTCAGGTAGGAGAACATTCACTTTAGCTAGGTTTACTCAGTTAGGCCTAGTCTACACGCAAGAAACTGCGTTGATCCTAGAGGATCATTGCAGCGGGATCGACTGAGCAGGTAGTCTAGACCCACTCAGTCGATTCCAGAAGCACTCTCCAGTCAATGTAATTACTCCACCCCCTCATGTGGAGTAAGGCTGCGTCGACTGCAGAGCGCTGTAGGTCAATGGAGCCCAGTGAGGACACCGCAGTAAGTAGATTTAACTAAATTGACGGGAGATGCATATTCTGTGGAACATAGATTACATGTCTCCTACCGACTTAGTGCGGTAGTATAGACCTGGCCTTAGTGAAAAAACCATGAGTTTAGGATTTGTATTCATTCTTGTATTAATAGATGGTAAGTTGCACAGCAAAAGTTCTACCATTTATTTGAACTAAAAGTCATTTCATACAGGGCATGGCAATTTTTGGTTTCTGTTTGAGTGCTATATTTTTATATTCCTGTGTTGTATGATACCTCATGAAGAATTAATGCAATTGTTCAACCATTCAAAAGAGTGCTTTTCCTCTCTGATATTTTGGTGCTAATAGGAAACCTCAGAAGTCCGTCTCTTAAAAGATGATGACCACATGCATATACCTCTGTTGGAAATAAGTATCCAAGTAGTTGGAGGCCTTAACCCAGATTCTGCCAATAAACCCTAAACTCTATTTTTCAGTATCTGAATTTTAATCAACCTCTTTAAAAATTACTTATGCATATACATCCTTCAAACCCATAGCCATGGTACCCTCTAATATAGGGAAGTAGAAATAAGAAAAATCTCAGTTTTATTTTTTTAAGTAAGGTTTAGTCAATTTTCTAGCAAACTACTTGTGTAAACATCATCTGACAACCAGAAAATAAGGGTATGTAGCTGTGATCCACTTCTGAAGTAGCAGGATGAGGTCTTAAAGATCCTCTCCCAAGTCTCACTTTAAATGAGGAGCGAGCCAGTGAAGTTGCATGTATCCCAAGGAATGAATCTGTTAATCCACTCCGTAATCCGTCAACTAGCCTTGTGCATAGAGATGTGATCAAGGTAGACAAGAGTACCTTAGATTTTTGAGAGCAGCAACAAACAGATGTTCCATAGCTCCATGCCGAAATGCAAGGACTTTCCAGACCTATTTCTAATAGTAACAGTATGCCAGGTTCCTAACTGACAACTTCCACATGAACAACATAAACCATGTTCCTCAACAAACACATTTTCTAGTTTCACATACCTTCAGGCAGAGAGACTATTTTAATATATCGGTTTGAAGTACCGTGTAATCTTAAGGTTTGTTTACTTTACATTGTTGATCTGTAGGCTGAGTTGTCATAGCAACTTAACAATGGCAATTCTTTTTTGTGGAGGCAGTAGGTAGTATTCTAAATAGCCTGTGTCAATCGTGCTGTTTTAGAATTAAATACTAAATCTCTCCTTTTGTCAAAACTCAGCCTCATTTCTATACGCTGTTGCTGTCAAATTAACTGTATCGGCAGAAATATGTTTTCTAGGGAACACTCATATTACAGTTTACGTATTCTGCAGCCCATCATGCAAACCCCAACTACTAAGCATATTTATAGTAATTCAGTATTACAGAGAGCGGTAGATATATTAATAATAACCCAAATGGGGCTCACTAGTCATAACAAATCTGTTTATCTGGAGAATTCAAAATCTTTTTACTATTTGTGAATTTCTGCGAACAGACTGAATTTGTTTATACATTATTTAGATTTGAATAGTTTTCTGCAAAAATATTTCAGCCTACGTATAGCTCAGTGCATTGCTCAGCAGCTAACCCTTATTACTATTGCCTGGTGTATTTGCTGTTCATAATTTTAATTGTGTTCCTATGATTTCTCACCTAAGTCAGATGTCAGTTTCATGCTTCCTGATTAGAAATTGAAACTCTACAAGTTTCACAGCACCAGTAAAGCTCCCCCTGCCAGACTTTCACCAGACTGTATGTTTGGACCCACATGCTGGGCTCATGGTCTTTTAATCTTCCCTTGGTTTGTCTCTGACTCCAGCCTCTCTGGTGTATGGCCTTGGCACAGTCTCTCTGTTTGGTTTCCCTGCTGGAAGTGAGACTCCATGGGCCAGCTGCCTTAAGCACCAAGGCTGATGTTGAACCCGTAAACCTCCCATTATCTTAAGCACACTCTTCCTAGAGCACCACTGCTGGGGGCACTCCAGATTTTACATTGTCCTTTCAAGGACAAGCAATATTTGAAGCAAATAAACACAGACTTTGCAAAAGGATTTCTAAAACAATCTATTTATTTCTGAGACAGCTCAAGAACTGTACAGATCTAGGTAAAACAATAAACACCTGTGTGCCATTCCTTGCCTCAGTTTCCCCACAGCTCTTGAGCATTCTTTAGGTTTTGGATCAGTATCCTTTCCGGCTTCCCAGTCCCCTCTTTTTGGACTGAAGTCTGCAAGACAAGGGCTTCCCCTCCTAATCATGATGTGTGTTTCCTGACCCCCGCAGGCCCTGTCCTTCAGCTCTGTCTGGTCCAAACAAGACAAAATGAGTTATAGTCATGCAATGTGGAGGTGGCAATAGTGTGTGGCTAGGTGCTTATCCATGAAGACTAGCTGAACCTCCTAACTAGATGGATGTGAAAGAAGGAATTCCTCACTGTTGTAGCAGCTTTCAGGAGCAGTGAGGTAGACCCATGAGACTTTGTACCACCTTAAATGTCTGCAATGTGGTGCCCTCAATCATTGATGGTGATAACACATTGGCAAGCTCCTCAGAATGGTCCCCTTTTCTAACTAATATTTCTATCTTCCCTGAGTTTTTTGCTCCAACTCTTCATACTGTGAGACACCAGGGTCAGAGGGAAGCAGGAGAGTTGTGGAAGTCCAGTTTATAAGCTCTAGAATGATCCGGGCTTTATTCTCACAGACTGAGCAGGGTTTGCTTCAGTTTAATTAAAGTCACATGGGACCAATTAATGCCCAGCTGATAAAAAAGCCCTTGCTTCAGCCAGAGGGTGTGGAGAGTAAGGAGGAGTAGAAGTGGAGAGTGACAGAGAAAACAGAACCAAGTCTTGAGAGAGGTAAAGAAAGCACAGAGAGAGAGTGGGGGAAATAGCCCAGGGGAGGGTAGTGCTGTTGCCAGCAACATCAGCAGCATGCAGCTGCTATTCCTAGGGCCCTTGGACTGGGGCTCGGAGTAGAGGGAGGGCCCGGGCCCCTTCCCTCTCCTGCCCCTCTGTTTGGTCAGAGCACCAACTGCCCAGAGACTGGGGCAAACAGGGCTTACCCTGGGCCCCCTAACAGAAAGAAAGACAGGACCCACGGGAGCGGAGCAGCCAGTTTGCCACAATACACTTGCCCATGGTACCACAGTCATGGCAGCGAGGTGGTCTGTCTATTTTATCTGATTACAATGAGGTTGAGATATCCCAGGAAGAGAAAATCTTGAGGTTTTCTTTCTCAAGCTAGGTAGAATCTACTAGTTCCCTAAGAAATTTTCTGGGCTGTTGAGTATTTTGGCTGGAAGTCTGCATATCAAAAGTGCTCAATGCCCTGATGGGTATGAGGAATTAAATCATACCCCCGATGAAGTCAGTGCAAGGTTTTGCCATTGTTTTTGGTGAGGCCAGGATTTCATCCAACATGCATGTACTCAAATACCTCCATTTTTACAGTGAAGCTATTTCTTGTATTTGAGGTTCAGTGCAAAAGTAGTGTCCAATGCTTTCTCATCCAACCTGAAATGTGAGAACAGCCACACCTCTGAAACAAACATTAGTGTATATACACCATATCTACATGGTTGGACTAAATAGAGGAACAACTGTTGCAGTGGATACCTAAGGGTGACTAGTTGGGCAATACTTAATGTTGTTACATTTAAAAAACCATTGAGTATTTGATGAATGTGCCTCATTTCCAGGGGCTGAGGGAGTTACTGACTTTTTTGCATCTCACCATATGTGGGGGTTTTTTGTTTGTTTTTTTTGCTTTGGTGTGATCAGCTAAATCAAGATAAATGTCTCAGGGGGATATGATAGCTCTTTACTACTAATATGTCTCTCCATGTGGATAATGAAGGCCCGGATAAGAGCTTAAGAAGAAAATTGCTTCTGCAGACCCAGCACCATTTCTACTGAATGGGTTGGCTCACTGCAAAGTGCATACGCACACCCAAGTCTTGGTAAACAAAAACAATAAATATTTCAAACAAAAATGTGATGTAATGTGATATGAAAATGATTATAGCATAACTTCAACATCAAAAGATCAGACCATGCAAAAGTTTCCTGATTTTCACAGGTACTTTTAATTGTCACATTTGTGCTACGGTTACCTGCTCAATAACCCCAATTCACTGTGAATCATTGCACAACGGCAAGTGTTTTTTGTACCAACCTTTATGTAAAAATAGCTTTCAGCATACTGAGCCAGATCCCCTCCTTGAAGTCGATGGTAAAATTCCCATTGATTTTGTTGGGAGTTGAATATGCATGTTTGGAAAACAATTTTTTGTTAACTCTTGGCAAGCTAGGTGTACAGATTTAAAATACAAGCTACTTCCTCACCCACAAATAGTTAGAAAATAATTCAGATGTTTACACATGCTTATTACAAATAGAAATGTGTGAACAGCTGGCCTAATTTTTTTTCCCTTTTCAGTTAGTGTGTGTCTCACATAAATAATGAAAAGGTGGGTGTTGAGTAGTGGTGTGGGAGTTTGGGGACTCTATATGGTCAGTTACTTTGTCACGTTCATGTTGCTGGGTTATTTGTTTTGATAATGATGGAATTATTAAATCCTTTTTATATAATATATTTTTGAAAAGTTAATATCCAGAGCATTGGATTGTAACTCTTTTTTTAAAGCTTTTAAAACACTCAGTATATATTTTGGAAAAAAAACAGTTCAAAGGTTTCTTCCCCTTCCTCATGCATGAATATCTTTCACACCTTTCAGAAAAAGTATCTTGCAGAAGGAGTATTATTCATTTCAGAGATGCAGGATCTATTGCTGAAATGTGTGTAGTTAGCCTTTAGCTACTGTAGCCTACAGCTGCAATAATAATCTTCCAGTCCTGACACAGTTAGAGAATAACTCTGTTTGGGAGTAAAGACTATAGGACTCGGTTGTTTTTACACATGATCTTTGGAAAAATCAAGGAATTAGCTGTTGGGTAGCTATTAGAATATCCCATATGCTCAGTTGCCTAACAGTGGCCTTCAAAACCTGACTAAACTATCCATATGTGGGCAGACAGCTAGCACAAGGTCTGTGTGCCACAAAAGTCCCACTTACGTGCTTCTGATTAATTGAAATAACGCTTAAGTCTCTTTTGGCACACGGATGAACTTCACGCAAGGTGAACAATTGGGGACCTACTATAGAGTTGTATCAAACTATTTCTGGCTTGCAGAAAACTCTGGCAGCTAAACAAATATTGCCAAAGAGGCAGCTCAATCCTCAGAATAAGCCCTCTTCAGCCAATAAAAGATGGTCAGTCTTTTCTCCATACCACAACTTACTTTTGCCATCTGCAGCACTTTCATTCCAGTATTTATCCCAGTTTTGTGCAGTCCACTCTACTTAATGAGTCACTTCTGTGGTTCTGCATGTTAGCAGTTTGACTAGAAAACGCTTTGAAATTTTAGATCAAAATAGCAAATCTCCTATTTACTAAGAGCAACAATATGAGTAATCTACATAAGCAGCAGTAAAATGAATTATTTGTGGGAGCCTACAAAAAATAGCCCATCTTAATTTCACATCCATGCTTTCAGAAAAGCTTAAACTGTCTTCAAAAGTGGCCTTTTAGTAAAGAGGTAAAGATGCATTGTTATATACAGAGCAGCTGCATTTCTATTTCATTGCCATGGTAATTACTATGGTAACAGTTAAAATGATGGCCACGTAAACCAGATGCTACATAATTGTATTGTCACATAAACTGAAAAAAGATTATGCCAAAGCCTTTCATTGAGTACTTTTCGCACACCCAAAGTTAGAAATCTGCTATGACCCTATAGATTTTTATAATCTTATTAAAAAAATAAAAAGGTATAAAATAAATATGATTAAACATAAAGAATTAACTATAAACTCTTCAGAAATATACAATGCAAAGAAAAATTAAATTCCAGAGACAGAATTTTAAGGTTTACAAAGTACCTTGATAAATTACGTAATCTCCTTGTTCATTCCTGTATTCCATAAACCAGAACTACGTCATTTGAAAACTCCTCTATAGTCTCACTAGATTCTAAAATGCTAAAAGTATTTGTGAGTTGATCCTAGTGGGCCAAACACTCTTAACTGCCTTGTAGCTTGTTGCTAATTTTTTTTCTTTTACTCAGTTACTTTATTGGGGTACAGTATATTGAGCTTTCACCACAATTAATTATGGAAGGGAAATGCTATATTCCTACTTCTGAAACTACAGATAAGCCTTAGGGTATTACCTATGCTTCCTATTGTAGGATTCCTCCTCTTCTTCCCATTTTCGTATACTTCCTCTCATTTTTTTGCTGGTTCTTTTGATACTCAGTAAACTCTTTACAATGGTTCCTTCAAAGAACTATGACATTGGAAGTCAGTTGTTGTATGGAGCATTTTGGGTCTGACTCTTTCTGTTCCAACCCAGTCCTTTTATCCTGCTCTTGTGGTATAAAGGAGATGGAAATAGCCTGGGGTAAATACATAAATATAAAGGCAATCACTACCAGAATGGCTTTGATTGTATGAGAAGCAGCATAGTAGTTAGAGGTGAAAAAGACCTGATACGTTATTCATTCCACCTTCCTCCTACCCCTCACCATAAAGGGCTACAGATGTGAAGAAGCAAAGGCTTTGGGAAATTTTTGAGTCAGAATGGGAAATTCAGTAGTCCCGAGGTTGCTCTAATTTGTACTGGAAAGATAATTGGATAGTCCGCTAGCAAAGCAGGCTAAGAATTCAGGAGGTGCTAAGGTGCAACATAACTGATTTAAGTTCCAACCAAATTAAATTCCTCTTTGTTCCACCCTCTTTTATTGCTCCCTGTACAGGAATGGTGGGATATGGAATTTGGCCCATTTTCTTCATTGATTGAATTTAGTTTTCAGGTAAGTATAAAACAAAAGTGATCAAACTCCCTTTAAGTAAAAAATTAAATACATTCTAAATTTAGTCAACATACACTCCTGCTTCATGTTACTACTGAGGTCTGGCCTATGGTAGAGAATTTTACACACACACACACAAACACACACACACACACCCATTCCCCCAGGTGTGCGCCCACACACACACACACACACACACACACACACAACTCATTCCTCCAGCTGATGTAATTTTCCTGATTTTTTTGGCAAAGACAGACCACCTCGACAAGTGATGTGGAGCTTTTATGGCCCAATATGTATCAACAAAGCATCAGTATAGAAATCATGTCTGGTTATATTACAATAAATGGCCTCCAGGAATGCCTTCCTGGATCAATCTGGCCATCAGTTTGATCTCTGCTGTCCTGAGTCATCCACCTCTCGTCTTTTAAAGTCCCAGGAATTTTTGAAATTCCACCTCGTGATTAATAGGTGTGGAGAGTTCACATCTCATCTTCCCTGCTAACCATGACAGTGTTTGGTGCATGGAGCTGTCTCCCTTGGAGCTTCGATATATCATTGGTATTTGGGGAGAATCAGCCATGCAGTCCCAACTCTGCTCCAGCTAAAGGAACTATGATATCTACATCCAGATTTTCATGCCATGGCAGAGAAGGACTATGAACAGGACATGCTGCAGTGCTGTGTGAAATCAAGGAGCTGTGGCAGAACTATAAGAAAACCAGGGAGGGAAACTAGTTCCAAAGGGGTATCCGTATTAGTCTAGGTCAGCCAAAAAAAAAAACAAGGAGGCCTGTGGCACTTTTAAAGACTAACAAATTTATTTATCACATGAGCTTTTGTCAGATGTTTTGAAGATGGGGAATTTACAGAATGGGAGGAAATTAAATGCAGGGAAATGTATGACACAGGATTAGATCAGGCTGTAACAGCAAATCAGAATAGTGTTGGGATTTAAACACTGAGGAACAACATAGAGGAAGATGAGGTCAAATCACCTGTTGTAATGAGAATAAAATCCGTAGTCCCTGTTTAACCATGAGGCAACAGTCAAATTTTACATGTAAATTCCAATTCTGCAGTTTCTCTTTGAAGCTGCAATTTGTTATTCATTTGCTTAATCGCCACTATTAACAAGTCGTCAATGGAGTGAGCAGGGAGATTGAATTGTTCCCCTATTATTTTTTTAATGTTGTGATTTCTGATATCAGACTTGCATCCATTTATTCTTTTGTGTAGAGACAGTCCTGTTTGTCCAATATATAAGGCGGAAGGCGGTGAGGCATTTCCAGCACATGATGGCATAAATCACATTGGTGGATGAGCGGATGAATGAGCCCTTGATGGAGTAGGTGGCTTGATTTGGTCCTGTGATGGTGTCTTTAGAGTAGATACGAGGGCAAAGTTGTCACCGTGGTTTGTTCAGGGATATGTTCCTGCTTTAATGTTTCTGTTGTTTGGTCTGTAGTTGCTGGTGAGTATCTGTTTAAGTTTGGGGAGCTGTCTGTAACAGAGGAGTGGTCTGTCTCACAAGGCTTGAGAGAGTGATGGATCATCTTGTAGTATAGGTTGTAGATCCTTGATGACGTGCTGTAGAGGTCTGAGTTGGGGATTGTAGGTGATGACCAGTGGCGTTCTGTTTTCTTTCTTGGGCTTCTCCTGTAGTAGTTGACTTCTGGGTACCCATCTGGCTCTGTCACTCTTGTGCAGAGTCAAAGATCTACAGCTTCTATATGGAGCTGGAATCCATCCTCAGCAGGAACTCCACCTCGATCCCAAGACTCTTGTGGATACCTCTGTGGGCACGGAGGCAGCAGACACTAGAGTCAACCCCAATGAAGAAGTCGTGGACAAGGAGGTAGTATTGGATGATGATGTGGAGACAGGGACTGGGTCATTTGGTGACATGGGAGTCAGGATCTCTTAGTGACCCCATAGGGTCCCACCCAGTCCCAGCCCTACAGCTCTGGCATTCAAGAGGCAGGATTGGGGAGCTCTAGAAAGTAGTTTTGGGTTTTTTTGTATTGGGAGGGTTAATTGATGCTGCTTATTGTATTGCTGTCATTTGCTTTGCTAAGTTAAAGTGGTGATTGAAGGGATAGAGATGCACAGGGCTAGCTCTGTTTGCACATCCTTCCCATTCCACTGTTCAGCTACCCAGCACAGAAGAGAACTGTTGTTAACGCACGCCAAGATTTAACAGGAATCCTCCAAAGAGATCTCTAGAAAACTTTGCTGTAAATACTTGGCAATCCTTGACTGAGATTCCTTGGCAGAGTGGCTTTTTTCCTTCCTCATTTTAGGATGCTTTCCAGTGCCAATTGGCAATCACTTGGGCAGGAGCCAAAGTGGGACACAGGTGCACAGCCTAGGGACCCAGTTTGAAGCTGCTCATGTGGAAGAGATGCACCTTTGCATCTCTGCTTATTCTCAGGAGTGAGATATTGGATTCTATGGCCTCTGCCTATTGAAAACGTTGGCACACTTTCATCAATAACCCAAACAGCCACCCACCTTTTTGCCAGGCTCTTAGCTCCACACACAGTCTCCTCTTAGATCAGTGAAAGCCCTCCCGGTTAGGGGACATATGACCAACCCAAGGAGGGTAGTGTGGATATGCACTACTGCAGTAATTACTGTGGTGGCTATAAATCCGCTTAATATAAGTCAACTTACATTTCTAGTATAGACATACCCTAAGAGGGGAAAGTAGCCATGGGAAGTAGTGGACACTTCAGTGGTAACCTAAGCGTGGCTACAAGCTAGAGAAGGTAGGAAGCAGCCAGAAATGGGGTTGGAATTTTGAGCAGACCATGGTTACTAGTCACAGGGTCCCTGGGCTGGAATCTAGAGCAGTGGTTGGGCCTAGCCTGGGTTCCTCTTACTGGCCACTGTGAAAATGACACAAACTGGGCAGTAGATCTGATTTCTATACCTGTAATTTTAACAAGACGGTCCTCAGTTTCTATCCTGGTAATCACTTTAGCCTGTCTCATATTTCAGTTTGTATCCTGGTAATACATTTTCACTGCTTCTAGTTGTCTTATCCCCAATATAAATGGGTCATAAGACCTATCTTAGACACATTGTCAACTATCATTTTCAAAACTGACTAACTTAAAAAAGTTCCTGTTCTGACAGAGCATCTCATTATTAATATATATCCTCGTAAGGTACTTACCATGAAGGGGATGGAATATGCATTTTATTGCAACAATAATGAATCCCTGTTTCATTGAGAGTCCCATTAAAGATGACGGAAAGTCAATGGTACTGCGGGTGAAAAGGGCTGCATTAGTGAATCCATTTGCAGGACTGGTATCTTACAATACAGAGTTCAACTTTTCTTTCTTTACTCAAAGGCTGTTTTTAGCCTCTCTCCCCAGCTTCATGCTAAATAAATGCAGCTGCATATCATAAATAATACATTCAAAGAACAACATGAAATTAGTTTAGAAATACAGTTAACTTTGATATATTTCTCATACAATTTGTATGACAAGAATGGTTTCATGGTGTCTTGTTTTCTCCATTGTCTTCAGTTTAATTCTGGGAGTGAAACATCAGAATTGTAATGAGTAATGAAAAAGAAATGTGTTAAGATAGTATGATAGGGCTGCTTAAAAGAAAAAATGGAGGCGAGACACACTCTATTGTGCTAAGGTTATGCAATACAGTGGAAGACCTTGTATATGGATGGATGTATGCCCCTCACACCAATGCAGTGATTTAGGAAGCAGTGACGGTTGTGTTTTTAATAAAAACACATTGATGCTATTTACATGCAACTTAAGCTGCAGAACCAAATAAAACTTTCCAGTTAGGACTGAGCTGATCATATATAAAGTAAATGTATCTCTGAGGCATGCTTAGACATTGAGGCTTTAGCCCACTTAGCCTAACTCCAGGATAGTTGAAGCTCCCAAAGCACTCCTTTGAAAAGTGTTGCTCATGTTTAAAGGACATAGCTATCTTAAAATATAACTGTATCTAACTAATGGAAAGTAAGTTAAGTAATGCTGGACCCTATGTACAGGTGACCCCCTGCTGCTTTCTTTTTTCCTAAATTCAGTATCTGCTATTGTAAGTTTCTCCTGAAAAAAGCTGCAATGTTTTGTTACTTTCCCCTTTGTTTCCCAAGATACTAAAGAAACAACCATTTTCACTGTTTTCTGTATAGGTTGTGTTCTGCCCACATTGATCCTATTTGACAGGATATAGTACTAGCTGTTGATGCTCTGTGTTCTTTTCTGGTTCTAAAACTTCATTTCCTTCTCTGATTCTTATGGTGCAACATGCTACAGAATAAGAAAAATGTGTAGAAACAAGTTATGGAAAAGTCCTATTAAATAGGCACCTAATCAAATACAGACTTGTGCTTTAATATATACTTAGCAGTGATTTGTCTAGTCAAGTATTAAATGACTTGAGGAATGGGCTTGCACTGTTGGCCCTGAGACTATTTCAAAACCTAGCAGATTTCACTATTAGGAGTTTTATAGTCAGCCTATGTTTTCCATTGTTAAATTTCATACTTTTAAACCATAATATACTAGAAGATTTTGTTTCAAGCAAAATACTCTGAGGAAGAAAAGGAAAAGCTTTTCAGTTTATACTTCCTTATTCTTTTCCCTTCTAGCAGAATAAAAACCAAAATAAAGTACCTCAGAGATCAAGGATTCTCATAGTTTGAGAATATCGATCAGTTATAACTTCCTTTGGGGATCACACAAGGAAAAGTGGAATTTACCATCACCCACCTTTACACTCCCCCCCCCCCATACCATAGCTCTAGGAGTAGGGAGACCATCTTAGACCAAAGGTTAATGTCATAGGACCAAAGGTAACTGACATCAGCAGAAAGCTGTGTAACAGAGTATACTGTTCCTTAAGGCTTAGGGGTTGAAGGGCACCTCAGGGGCCAGGGACCTATCCAGGAGTTCTGCAGCAGACCGAGACCTAGGGAACAATAGCACTAGAGGGGAAGAAAAGAAGTAACCCCAGGGTAACTGCTTTTTATCTGGAAAAATCTCAGACAACTGTCCTCTTTCAGACTTGTGCCAAGAGGTATGGCCACATTGCAATTAAAAACCTGTGAGTGGCTTGTGCCAGTGGCTTGGACTAGGGGCCTGTTTGTTTAATTGCTTTGTAGATGCTTGATCTGCTCCGGGACCTTCCCACCTCTTAGGATGGCAAAGCCTGGGCTCTAATCTGAGCAGAGGATCTGCACTGCAATTAAGCAGTCCCTTAGTTTGAGCCACGTGAGCCCACGTCAGCTGCCACAGGTTAGCCATGGGTGTCTGATTGCAGTATAGACATATTGTAGGAGTCTTTTAGTGAGGGTGGCCCAGGGCTTTCCTCTTTCCTAGTCAACCAGGATGAGTTCCGGGAAGGAGAGCACCATATAATCTGCCACTTCCCTCATAAAAGGGGAAAGACACTGGTAGGAAGGAGGACTGTTTGCTAATTTTCCCGAGGTTACTGAGAATGAGCTAAAACTGTCGAGGAGTATTAGGAAATCCCACCTCAGGAGGAGCACTTGGGAAGAAAGGGCTGTTTTGCTTATGAAGACTTCATTTCAAGATTTGCTGATTTGAGAGGCTTTGCTGCTGGTCTGGGTAGAAGCAGATGGAGATGATTTAAAGAGGCAGAGAAGAGGAAACTGCCTCGGGGTCTCAGGCTGCAAATATGGGAAAGTGGTATTTCCCTTGACTGCATAAACTAGTCCTTGATCAACTTGGAATAAAAATTTTGAGCCCTGGACACCTTCTATATCTTTGGTAGAATCTTTTATCTGACTTAAGCACAAAAGGAATTTTATTTCTGGTCTTTTTTTTTTTGGTACTGTCTTTCATGGAAGTGACAGTCCCTTACATTAGTGAGATTTTAGGAAGAGCAGTTATATCCCATTATGTTTCAATTAAATTTATATAAGACCATGAGGGTACCTATGCCTTGTGAAGGTGGTTAGATTACTTAATCCTACCTAAGCATGGGTGGCAATGGACCAGAAAATGACCTCTCAGGGTCCCTTGCAGCCCAATGACTAGATGAAGCCATGGTTCTCTCTGATTTTCAAACTCCTGAATGTCAGAGACCTATTGCTTTCCCCACGAGGGCCCTTTCTCTGTAGTGAAAAGATTTCAGCAGGTGCCTATTTCAGACATCAAGTCTTTATACTACCACCAATATAATATATTGAATATAATGGAGGAGCTTTTCAGGAGAGATGAAAACAACTTTTTACATATCCAAAGATGCTCAGAGTTAAAATGGTAAAGTTTCAGGATACGGTAGAAAAATGACTTTGTGCACCAAGTCTGAAACTGTTGTCGTCTCTCTCATCTGCTACCATTGCTGCTGCAACAGCATGCCTGCTCTTCTCCTGTTACTAGGAAATAGTTAATTTCAATCTCATAGGCAAAGATGTCTCTTTGTTGAAGACACAAGCAGTATTCCCATCTGTGGTAATTAGCAAACCAGTCACAGCCAGCAGCACCATATATTGATGGCAATAATGAATAAGGTTTCCCCTTGCAAAATCCAATTTCTAAACAAAAAATTCACACAGCTTAACACTTGCCTACTACTTGGTACATGCCCGCAAGAACTTCCTTTGTGTATTAACCCATTAACTAGACATTACATCAATGCAAAAGTGCAGATATTATTAAAGGATAATTTGTTCAACACAATCACATCATTTACAGTCTTAATATTATTTGTGTTCTGGTAGCATCTGCTATGTGCTTGGTATTTCTCAAACATAAAAATGGTCTGTCTGTTGGAATTATGGATATTTACAGGGGAAACCACCAAACACTAATTTAATCATATATTACTTTATTAAATCCAAAGACCAACTGGTATTTATACATTGCTCTAAACCAGGAGCATAGCCAGATGTGATTTTTCTGGCAGGGGCTGTCACTGACTTAGGTGGGCCTGGGCAACTTCTTGCTTCCAGTCACATGACCGGAAGCCGGACATTCGGGAAGTGACTGGGCAGAGAAACTAAGCTGCTGGATGCTCCAGTTACCTTGGAAACTGGAGAATTGGGCAGCTTAGTGATTCTTGGCAGGTCGCTACCCAAACTTCCTGCTTCCAGTCACATGGCTGGAACTTAAGCGGGAAGTTTGGGTAGCGACCAGCGAAAGCGGCCTGACACTCCAAGCTTAAGTTGAATGCCAGCAGCAGAAGAAAAACATTGGATCTGCCTGCTTTCAAAGTAGATGGGCTATGGCCCACCCAGCCCTATCTCTAGCTATGCCCCTGCTCTAAACATGCCTAAAAAAACCCCTAACTACTAAGCAATGTATTGCATCCAAAGAGTAACAAAGCATTTATAAGCATTTGATCAAGACTTATAAATGGGCTAACCCAGGAGCTACTTACACCCATGTTGGTCAGCTCCAATGTAGTAAGGCACATTTTCTTAATCAAACTTAAGCTAACTTTAATTCTTTAATTTTATAATTATCCTACAATTCTCAAAGTAATTATAATGAAAGACTTGCAGTGTATGTTTCTTGTCGGCTTTAGAAGTAGAGTCAAATTAAGGCAGGGATTTAAGGAGCTGCAGCCCCAGCCTAAAGGGGGACCTTGCAGCCCTGCCAAAATCCGGCCACAGCCAACTGGTGCACTGCAGCCATCCATCATCAGCCTGCCTACTCCGGCCCAAGCTGGCTGGTCTTGCTCCAGACCAGCCAATCTGGAAGCAGGGCAGGACCGCCATGGACTCTGGCCTGAGACACCCCCCTACACCCCAGTGGCAGGCCAGGCCGTGGGCCCCAGATGCCAACGCCCATAGCACCACTGGGCCACAGGCCCCCTCCCCCCCCACAGTGGCAGCTGGGCCATAAACCCTGGACCCCCTCAGCTGGGCCAAGCTGCCCCACCCCAGACTGGGTGCCACTGTGGTGGGAAGAGCTGTAAGAGTGCCCCCCAGGGCTTTGATCCAGCCCTGTTTAGAAGAAGAAATTATCTGAACATTGTTTTAAAAAATTAAGATAGTCTTCAAGACATCTCTACCATTATCAATTCTCTAATTTCTCTTTCATTAGAGTAAAAATGGATTTTGAGGATGAGGCATGAAGAAAATATAGTGGCTTTACAGATCAATTCAGGGACAGCATTTCATGTTTTGGGGGTGTCATAGAAGAAAACAGTTATTTATATGCTGTGGTAAATCCCTTTTTTCCTAGCAGGTATTTCAGTAGAGATTACACTCGTCAGCCCAAGCTTTTCAATTTATCTCCTTGGCAACTTTTGTTATACTGACCCTCAAAAAGTATCTATTTCTTAAAGCTAGCTAAAATAGTATGTGGCTTCCTTTTTATGAGTCTTATTTAATAGCGGTGTGTCTTTTTGGTTTTTTGGGTTTTTTTTTAATTAGCAAGCAGGTGCAGGAAGCGATTCAGGATAAAGGCATAGACCTGGGCACATAATAGGTTTCTTGGCTTCCTGACAAATTAGAAAAAAAATGGAATACAAATTGCTTCAGATCAAAAGAAATGTTTCATCAGCCAGAAACATAATGTTTTATTTTTAAGCATTTAACATTTGATTTTAATAAAAGTAAAGGAAAATTTGGAAATTATTTTGAACCAAAAATCAAAATGTTTCAAAATATTTTCCTTTTAAAATTTCTTTTAATTTTTTAACCAAAACAATTTGGTGAAATTGACAGGTACATAAAACATTTAGATATTGCCAAATCTGCATGCTTTCCAAGAAAAAGCTTAGTGCAAAAAATTTCGACCAGCTCTATAAAGGAGCAAAAAATAGCTTGAATTTTCCCTCCCAGAGTAACATTATTCTTTATCTGCATTACTCCTATGTTCTACTGAGGTATTTTCCATGTTTATGGTGGATGTTATGCCAGTGAGTATAAATAAAATGATTTCAAAATTGCTAAGATATTTTGGGCCTCTTTAAATAGTCAGCCCACTAGGAATTGTTGGACTACATAAGCTTTGTTCCATTTTTTTTCTTCTCCCTTCTAATTTTATTAAATATTTTGCCATATTCTTTTCTTTAGCACTTCTTTTAAATTCATTTCCCCTGTTTCAAATGACATGGTCTGCTAGCTAGAGAATGAAGATCCCGGAATGGACCAAGCAGGAGCAAATGCTCATTCTGTTTAGAGTAGCAGTAAAGTGCCCCTTAGACACTGTGGTGGTGTAGGTTCCCCTGTGATGGTAGAAAATGGGTTAAAAGCCTTGGTAGATGGGCAGCCAATCAGAGCTGGCAACTGTGGAGCCAATCAAGACTCAGGAGCCCTGTATATGAGAGGACCCTGGCCTGAGACATGGTGGATTGGGTGGGACTGCGTCTCCCTCCTCCCCCACCCGAGGCCCTAGATTGCTACGCCCTTCAGCCCACTACCAGAGTCCCTAGGCTACTGGGTGGGCTCTTTCCCTGCCGAAGGACCCAGAGCCCTATAGACTGTATGCCTGCCCTGCCCTGTCTGAGGGCCAGAGAACTCCCTTAAATGGCCTGTTGGTTAAATATCCACCTTGTTAATAGATGGTGAAATAGTGAGCCAGTGTGACTTTCCTCTGACCCAAAATGGGAGGGATGACTGATAACTGACTACATACATAATTGATGTCTGAAAACTACATGTCAGGAAAATCAACCGAAAATCTTGCTCTAAGCAGCTGCATCATCGTTAGATGGACATGAGAATGAGATGCAGTCTTCTTTCCTGTCTCTGGAGATATACATAAGGGACATCTCCAACTCTCTAGAGCCAATACTAGTTTCATAGAGGTAACAAACGGAGCCATTAAAAAGGGGCACTCAATTCAGCAGACAAAATGTCATCTTTAAAGTCAGCAATCTGTTTTAAAATAATAGGATCACGTTCCCTAACATTAAAGAGAACAAGATTTTAATGACATGGAGAACATTCCCTTTCCTAGAAAATTCATGGGCTCCATCAAAATTCTAAAGCAAGCAGTACATTTTTAGCGCCTCTCAATTTTTTATCTTTGTATTGATTCCTCTTTGCATACATTTTTCATCTACATCTCCTCATTACCATTACAAATCTGTATGAAATATAATTCGTAATCACTGTAGTTTAGAATTTTTTCTAAAGTGTGCAGTAGCAATCATATCTATAGAAATCCTTGAGCTATTTAGAAATTCCACATTATCTGAAATGCTGATGTTAAGACCGAGCTTGCTAAGTTTACTTTAACTGAACAATATCAATGAACTTGGTTATAACTACACATCTTACTGTTGATACTAATTAACAAATATCACTGAAATTTCTGAGCTAACCATTGTATTCTTTATTTTGAGAAATAAAAGTAGTAATTTAAAATTTCATTTTTCTGCTTAGTACTAAAATTACATTAAATATTTCCCTAGAAAATAAAAAATGAGTCAAATATAAATTTTTACCTCAATTTACAAGAAGGCAAAAAAAAAAGTCACTTCACATGCTCTTGGATTTTCAAGGTTGGAAACTTGAAATCAATAAAAAGAACCTTTCTCCCCCTACACAATGTGCTTTGGCAATGTGTTCCATGGTTTATAGGAAGTTATTGGGGCCAAGAACTTGCCAAGATTAAAGAAGAGATTGGATGTTTATATAGGTATCCATAACAACCAGTTATAACAAATTTTGTGGAAGAGAGATTAAAAGTCACTCTTCAGGGCTCAAACCAATCTCTAATTGTTAGAGGTCCAGACTGAATCTGTGAAGCAGATTATTTCACATCTGTCCACTCTATTTGGTGTGGGGTTCTTACACCTTTCTCTGAAGCATCTTGTGGTGGCTACTATCAAAGGCAGGATACTGATTGGAATGGACTTTGAGTCTGATTCATTATGGCAGTTCCTTTGCTTGTATGCTGCTTTTCCAGTGAGAGTTTGTGTAGGAGACAGAGTAGTTAACATTGTGCAACAAACTCCCATAGGAACAAAGAACCAGCACAAACCTCACTGCCTCATTCTACAAGGGCAAAGTGCACTTCTTTGACTTTACTTGCAGTAACACAAACATCTACCACAGTGCATATATAACTTGTATATTTAAAAAATACCCCAAAACTGATACTAGCTTGGGCACAGGGCAAACTGTGCTCGAGACCCCTTTCAGCACCTCCAATATTCATCGTTCATGCACCAGTCTTGACTTCCTGCACCTCTCTCTAGGTAGAACCATCTTCAGGGGCTCTAGCTTGATATGGCATCTGTGAGTTCATTTCCTGTGGTGACCTATGACCAGGTTGCTGATGAAAATAACTCTCAAACAACTTCTTCAAAGCAAAATATTATTCATTCACCCCAAGACATATGGGATGCAGAGTAATGGGTAAAAACAAGAAAGTCTATAGCTATGGAGTCATACCTACACCTTAATCTTTGCTTGCAAGTTTTGAAAATTCCCTCTCAACTGAGATCTCCATCACAGGTCTTATCTACACTGCCAAAAATGGGTCGATCTCTGAAGATCAATGCAGCAGGATCAATTGAGCGGGCAGTGTAGACCCGCTCAGTCTATCCCAGAAGCACTCTGGTCGAAGTAATAATTCCACCCCCCCAACTGGAGTAAGGCTGTGTCGACTGGAGAGTGTTTTGAGTTGACAGCAACAAGTGAAGACACAGTGGTGAATAGGATTAACTAAATTGACAGGAGATATGTAGTGTGCGGAACACAGATTGCATATCTCCCGCTGACTTAGCGCCGTAGTATAGACCAGGCCTGAGGGTTTGGTGAAGCAGGTTGCCCTGTTGCAGGTTCTCTATCTCCATCTGCCAGAGACTCACCCCAGCTGCAGCTGAAAGCCCACTCCCTTCCCCCAGCCGTTTCCTCCTTAGGCCCCCTTTATTCTTAGGTTTTATCTGTGAAAAGTGTAGTTTGCCAGACTATGGATGTAGCCAAGGAAAAGATCTAGAAGCACAAAAACAAAAATTCCCAGAATAAATGCAGCACAATGAAGGAGCAGCATGCCACAGGATATCTGATCAGAATGCTAAATACTTATTTTGAAATACTGCTGTGCTCTGTGGTCACAATTATATGAGGCAAATTACCTTAATCAGAAGATAACAGGGCAGTATGTAAGCACCACCTGCTCAACATATATGTATCCATGTTAAGTGATCTTTAGCAAAACCACACAAGTTGGCCCCTTTTGACCTTAGATTCTATGGCTATGTCTACACTTACCAAAGTTAGTTCGAATTAACTAATTTTAGTTAGTTCAAATTAACTTAATTCGAACTAGCATGGCCCCACTGGAATTTTAGTTCGAACTAAGCAAGTGCCATGCATGGCACTTGCTTAGTTCAAATTAGTCAGTTGCATTAAGTTCAATGTGCCAGTTAGTTCGAACTGAGCAGTTAGTTTGAAGTAACATGGCACATTGGTTAATTCAAACTAACTAGTTCGAATTAAGGGTTAGTTCGAAAGGTATAATGGAATTTATTAGTTTGAATTAAGGAAGCCCTTAATTCGAACTAATGAAAGCCTAGTGTGGCCAAAGCTTAAGTTAGTTCGAATTAAGCTTCCTTAATTCGAACTAACTTGCCAGTGTAGACATAGCCATATGAGTCTAAGTGTCAAGTGTAGACATGCCCTTATGCATGTGCTTAACTTTGCACACAGAAGTAGTCTGTGGGATCACGTCTATGCAGAATAGGAGTCTAAGTAAATTTAGGCTATCAGTTTGACTACTTTTTTGTGATGCAGTGTATCAGATGGTGCCTTTAAACATCATTGTATTCTTTTATTTTAAGACTATTTTGTTTTCTAATTTTAAATCAAAACGCATTGTAATATAAAATTCCCCTTTCTTTTAATGACTTTTTCCAACCTCTCAATTAATAAAAAGTGCTATTTTACAATATATATATATATATATAAGTAATTAAGCTAATTTTAGTATAGTTATTCTTGGTTCTCAAGGTATTCTTAGTTGCCAAGTCCAAATGGTACTATTACAAAATCACCATTCACTGCTTTGTGTATGTGCAGTAACCATAGTATCTTTTTGCACTACATAAAAGCAGTACGACATATGCTACAGAATGGTAAACATTGAATTTTTAAGGGTACCTACTGTAACTCATTACTTACAAATATTTTAAGTTATTAGATTGATATCTTACTAATAATGAGACAACAGAACATTTATTATTTTCAAGAACTTTGTCCTATCTGCTGCTGATGCCGCTTTATGTCATGTACTCTGGGGACTGCATGTCCTGCAGAGAGTTGCTTCCCAAATTCTCCCACTATGTACTGAGACACAAACAGCTACAGTGTGATGGGAGCAGATGTTCCAAGATTATTATGACGACACAAAAGCTGTTTTATGGACACAAACTAAATTGCATTACTTGTAGCTAGTTAAAATGGCTGTACTTCTAACTGGTCACAAAAAGATGGTTGAAGTAGTGTGTAACAATTGGTAAACTAACTTGGGGATCTAGAAAATAGGCTAAAAGACTATCTTCAAGACCTGCTACACTTCTCTACTATATTTATAGTAATCCACCCCATCTCTCAAGACACTACTTTTTTCTTGTTAGGAACAGCTGGAAAAGTATATGGGCTGTTTGATTTCTCAATTATCTCAAAATCTATTACTTCTGCTAAGATGCTTTAAGTTTTCAAACACTGCTGGAGATGCATTAGATGATAAGTGTGTTCTTAAAAGGAGTTGTTTTCCATCAGTTAAATTTAGAGTTTTACATAAGAGGTGCAGAATATCTAAGCTGGAAAAAAAATACAAGTGGCACTTCCTCATCATATTAAAGTAAATTAAATGAATGCTATTGTTGGATAGCACTCAAAGCTTAGCTTACGGTTGCCCACGCAGCTTAACTCTGTTCCATTGTGCTTATGCATTCCTGTGAAACAGTCTTTAATTATAGAGCTCATAATATTTTTTGTGCAAATTCCTGGACTTGTATAGTTCAGAGTTCTGCTTGGCTTATACACAGATGAGCAATGTTGGAGAGAGGATGCAAGAAAACTTTCTTCTGTGTGGCCTAGTTAAGGGATGGGCAGAATTGCAACACCTACACTCTGGAGAGCATAGAGCTGTAGTTATAGAAAAGTATGAGAATAATTTGTATTTCTTTCAGTGGTCTCCAATCAGTGCATGGAGATCTACTTCTAAACGGCAGTTGTAGTTCAAACCTATGAGCGTTCCGCCATCTGCTGGCGACAGGTTGGATACCAGTGTTCGAGGGTCTCTTAGGTACCAATCATGTCTGAGGCAAATGCAGATGTATTTACTTTTCTTGCAGCCTGACATGTTTTCTGGAAATGTGCCAGGCCTTTTTCCTGGTGATAAGCTAAAATGGAGAAGGTAGGGCTTAACACCACGTAAACAATATATAGACTTTAGCTACCTCTGAAAATCTTGGATAGTTGACAAAGGAACTCTTACTCAAAGTGCAGAATCTGAGGAAGACTACAAAATGATATTTTATGACTGCAATGATCATGGTCAAGTGTATGAAAATCTTGTTGCACCCATGTTGGTCCCAGGATATTAAAGAGAGAAGGTGGTGAAGTAATAATTTTTATTGAACCTATTTCTGTTGGTGAGAGAGACACTATTTCAATCATACACTGAGCCCTTTTTCAGGTCAAGAGCTCTGTGTAACTCAAAGGCTTGTCTCCCTCACCAAAAGAGACTGGTTCAATAAAAGATATTAAGTCACCCACCTTGTCAGTCTTATTGTTCCCATTTTGATAGGAGTGGATTTGTGTTGCACAATTTTCCTCTTTCAGCGCAGTCTGTCCCTTTGATATACTGTGAGCCCTGATATGTCATAAGTGTAATTGTATTACTGTGGCATTTTGAATGTTGTGTCATTGGCTGGTTATTCTTACTTTCACCTTATCAAGCTTTACCAACCTGTGATCTAGAATGCAAAAGTCTTCTATAATTTAATAGAAAAGTATAATCTTTTGATAGAATTCTCTGAAACCAGTCCATAAAATTAGACTGCAATAGAGAATTATAGCCCTTCAATAGAATTTTCTAAGCAGGTTAAAAGAGTTAGGTATGATTGTTAAAAAGCTACAGAAAGATCAACGTTGTTTATCAAATTCTATAGTGATTCAATAGATTCTGTAGAACCTCATTGATTTAATCCTTATTAAATTCTATAAGAAAAACCATCAGACACAGGTTGCTGGGCATAAGCAGAGCTGGCCTACAGCCTCAGCCAATGCAAATCCTTTGCTGTAATGAAATCTTAGGACATTCTGATTTTTACATTAACTGAAGATTTAATTCCAAAGGGGTAGCCGTGCAAGCCTCCTTACTAATCACCCCATTAGCAAGAAATGTATTTCCAGAATAAAGGAATTTTATTTTAGATTAAAGAAAACAACAAAATGACAACACACTTAAAATTTCCATGAGACTCAAAACAGAGTGGGTTTTTTTGTTTTTCCCACCTTTAAAATTCTCCATCTTGGAAGTCTCTCAGGCCCAGTCCCCTAGTAAACAGGAAGAGTTTGTGCTGAGCGGGGCATAGAAAAAAAACCATAGCTACACATACTTCAGTCTCATCTGTGTTTGACTTCATAATGCCTTCTCTGCTGCTTCTTGTGATAGAACAGTTTTCTCTCAGTTTTCTCCCATATGGGCCTCCCTTTCCCTTAGTCCTTCCCCTTAAATGTATCTTTGATAAACCTTTCAAAATGATCTTTGCCAGATCCAGTATCACTTGAGGGTCAGATTGTGCATGTTGCTACTCCTCCTGGGAACAGACACCAAAAGGGTGGAGATAAGGGGCTTAGAAATTAAATCGACTTAATTTACTCTGCGTCTACACTGGGCTTTCCTTAATTCGAGTTAAGCTGCTCCTTAAGTTGAATTAAGGAAAAGTTAGTTCAAATTAATAACACCTGGTTTTAATTCGAACTAGCGCTTAAATCGACTTTATTAAGTCAACTTAAGCCAGTGGAGATGCGGAGTAGTGCCTAGTTGGACCTTTTTATGTCGATTTAAGGCCAAAAAGGGGTCATGTCTACACTCGAAAACTTCAGTCGCCTTTTGTTAAGTCAACTTAATAAAGTCGACTTAAAGTCGACCGTATTAAGTCGACTTCATAAAGTTGATCTAACTTTTGAAGTGTAGACATAGCCAAGGAGTGGGAAGGAAGAAAGATCTGTGGCCTTCCTCCTTTTTCCTCCACTTCACTGGCTTATGTGGGAGTGCTGGCATCTCATAGGGATTGTTCATCTTGCCCCATATGCACATGGAGCAGTCCTGAACAGACTGTGCTTATCTGAGGTGCAACTTGTATAGTGATACTCCTGGGATGGGTCTCAGGCCTAAAAACCATCATCTAGCCCTGAATGCAACACAGTTACTTAACACAGCAGTTCTCAATCACTATGTTGGGACACATTACTGTGTCACCACACAGCGGTAAGTGTGTCACGGAGAGCCAGAGAGATGGCTGGATTTGACATGGGGATGGGGGTGGTCTGGTTTGTCCTGTAGGGTCACGAAATGCTGCCAACTATATCGTGGCCTGCAAAAGGTTGAGAACCACTGACGTAGCATATCTGATGGATCAAATTATTTCTGTCATAACCATGCAACTCCAATGAATTAATTGAGGTTAAACTGACAACAGAGTCTGACCTAGGTAAATTCTTATAGGATCATAAGTGCCTGTATAGCACTTGGCAAACTGTTGACCATCAATATATAATTACCATCATGGCAAATCCCAAAGGATTCTAGCTGATCAAACTCCACTTAGCTCAGCCTCAGGCTAGGTCCTTAAAAATATTCTGACTGAATATTCAGTTTTTGTTCACCCCTCGTAATGTTGCCATACCACCAAAGTTTTTGGTGCCCACCTGATCATTGGCCATGAAGAGTTATTGCTTGGTACATGTTTTAGAATTCATTGGTCTTCCTTTCTAAGTTGAGAGTGTCTAGCCACCTGAATACATAGCCAGTGTCTTGGATGGGTATGTCCTTGGGGTAGGTCATGCCTTTCACTTTGTGCCTCTGTGGCTATACTCTAGTTCTAGCATGCTAGCTTTATCAGAGGTAGGATGGCTATGTTTCCTCCAACTGAAAACTACATATACACCCCACCAGTCAAAATGTAGACATTCAGCATACACAGACTGGATAGTTAGATTAATAATTATATTGACAGAAGGGACTATTGTGATCATCTAGTCTCACCTCCTGTGTAACACTTTCTAAATTAATTCCTGTGTGAACCCTCTTTTAGAAAATATCCCATCTTGACTGAATAATTGCCAGTGATGGAGAGTCCATCTATGGTAAGGTATTTTAATAGTTAATTACCATCACTGTTAAAAATGTTAACCTTATTTCAAGTATGAGTTTGTCTAGCTTCAGATTCTACCAAACAGATCTTGTTATATCTCTTTCTGCTAGACTGAAGGGCCTCCATTATCAAATTTCTGCTCCCCAGTGAGGTACTTGTCAATGGTGATCAAGTCATTCCTTCTTTTTGATAAACGAAACAGATTCTGTGACTTCCGTCTTTCACTATGAAGTATGTTTTTCAATCTTTTAATCGTTCTCATGGCTCTTCCATGAACCTTCTCCAATTTATTAACATTCTTCATGAATTGTAGACAGTTGAACTGGGCACAGTATTCCAATAGCAACTGCACCAATTCCAAATAGAAATAATATAGACTCCAGGTTCATACATGCAAGGATTGCGTTAGCCCTTTATTGGCCACATTTGCACTTGCTTGTTTTACTGATTATCCACCAGGATCCCAATCCTTTTTAGAGTCACTGTTTTTCCACATAGTCCCGAATCCTGTAAGTATGGTCTATGCTCTTGGGTCCTAGAGAACTTTATATTTGGTTGTTTTAATATACATACTGTATGCTTGTGACAAGCTTACCAAGCAATCCAGATCTCTCTGTATCAGTTCATTATCTACCATTCCACCAATATTTGTGTCACCTGAAACTTTTATAAGAAATCATTTTATTTTCTTCCCTATGCTGTGTTAAATAGCATAGGGCCAAGATCCCTGTTGGACCACAATAGAAACACATCTGCTCAATGATTATTCCCTGTTTACAAATATATTTTGAGACCTGTCAGTTGGCTTTTAATACATTTAATATGTACCCTGTTGATTTTGCTACATTCTGTTTTCTTAATCAAAATGTTGTGCAATACCAAGTCAAATGCCTTACAGAAGTCTATTACATTAAAATTATTCATATCCCTACTTCTCCATTTTCCTTAAGAGTCATCTTCTCCCTCTGCCCTCTCAGAATCATTATGAATTTTTAAGATAGGGAAACTAAGACTTGACTGTTAAGCACTGTGGCCTGCTAGATTAAACTTGAGTATGGGAGTCAGGGGAGCTGGGTTCAACTTGCTTTTGACGCTATCTGGCTGTGAGACTTAAAAGTGTTGTTTAACCTCTCTGAGCCTAGTAACCCAATTTCTAAAATGCAGACAATATTTACTCACCTCATGGGCATATCTAGTATTCTTTGTAAGGTGCAAAGAATATACATGCAAATAGTTAAGACAATTAATGATAAAGGTGGAAATACAATTTACATTCTCTTTATTTATTAACCCTGTTCTCTTTCATCCCTATGCAGCATGTGGCTTCTGAGTTGCTGCTAAGCTTTAACAAAAGTCAGAAGTATGTATTTTCAAGCAAAAGTAGCTCGTCTGTTTCTCACAGAGTTTATTCAGTTTTTCACAAATATTTTGCTATAAATTCTGTGAAAGGCTATAGAACTTTCATGGAAGTTTGAAAAGCTTCCATCCCTGCAATTTTCATGATAAATGTTACTTGACTGCAGTTTTCTGTCTGCTTTTGTATACACATTTGTATCAGTCCCATAAAATATATGTATGTTGAGCTAAAACAATGATATGCTTCATATTCTGGCCTCAGTTACAACAGCATAAATTTACTGTAAATCAATTTATTTCAGCTGGTTTCTTTCACTAACCTTTTCCCACTTATTAATATAAAGGCAGATGACAAACTTTGTTAATCATGTCATTATACATTGACTTGAATGGAAAGTGCAATAATTAATGCTGTTTAATGTAAATATCTACAATTCTCACTGGTTTTAGAGTTACAGTTCCCAAATATAGAACATAATTTATTTAATCATTTTGCCCAATTTATAACATTTTCTACAAAATATTGAATAGCTTTCTGTAAATGGCTGTAAGAATCAGGGCAGCCTTACATAAATAGGATTTGCTCTAGGATGAATGGTGACTTTAAAGAAAGCATATTACAGGACTTTTCTGACATTCATAAGGCATTTTGCTCCCAAGGGCCCTGATTTGAATCATGGTGATAAGTGGCTCCAAACAACAAGTTTCTTGATGATAGTGATACTTACGAGAAGCGTTCTTTGTAACAAGAAATGGAGTTACACTCCAAAATTCGGTATACTGTTTTCTCTTGCTTCTATTAACATTGCTTTTGCATGCTAGAAATACTGTCAGGATTAAGCTATATGTATTTTCAGAGGGGTAGCGTGTTAGTCTGTGTATAGCGAAAACAACGAGAGTCCTCTCACACCTTAAAGATTAACAAATTTCTTTGGGCCTAAGCTTGCGCGGGATCCAACCCACTTCGTCAGATGCGCAAAGAAATGTGTTAGTCTTTAAGGTGCCATAGGACTCTTGTTGTTTTTGCTGTATGATTTTGTATTTTATTTGCTGTATAATTGCTCAGCTAATCAATGCCCTCCTCTGGCTCCAAATGGAATGTACATATACTTAAAATTATGTACTGTTTCAACACCTTACTGAACTGGGGCTATGGTGTTCAGTTAAAACCTAAGAAATATGAAAAATCTATACTTTATTTTGCTAAGTCACATGAACAGTGATTGTGCTAGTCTCTTTAGTACCTTTTCCCCCTTAGTAGAAGCTTCCTAATTTTTCAAGCATATAAGGAAAAATGCCTTTGAAATTTTTCTTGTTCTTTATAAGCTTTTGCCTAAAAGATGTTATGTTGGTGGGCTACTTGTGCTTGAAGCTAAATATGTGCTTGTACCCTGGTGAATTTGGGTCCAATAGCTGAGATTTTCATGGCTGAATCATTTTATTCCATTAAGCAGCATAGGTTACCATATGCATTCAGTAGAACACCAAGACTGTCCTGTAATTGGATCCAATAGTTGTTCAGTCATTCAAGAATGTGAGATCTAACTCCTCCTGATGTGTCGGTTATCCTTTGCTCCAGGGACAAACAGCTTTGCTGCTTTTAACTCTTGTAACATGTGGATGTTCTTCCAGGAAAGTGGCTTCAAACACCATGCATACAAGCAGATACATTCAATCAGCACTAGCACATTTTCTGTAGTCTATTCTCCTTAATTAAATCAGGGATAATCCTTTATATACTGCCAATCACATTGATGAAAATAAATTTGGTGGTATTAATCTAATCCTATGAAAATGTAATAAGTATGAATTTGCTATATAAAATTGTGCCTGTGTGTGTGTGTGTGTGTGTGTGTGTGTGTGTGTGTGTGTGTGTGTGTGAGAGAGAGAGAGAGAGAGAGAGAGAGAGAGAGAGAGAGAGATTGCCTTTGCTAATTTTCCTGAACAAGGGGAAAACAAAAAGACCCCCAAAACCAAATTGCTCTTCCTCATGGGTCTTAAGGCACATACTGCTTTCCAAAATGTGAAACATGAAGGCAATGAAATACAGGAAAATATAGAACTGAGGGCACTGAGACCTTCATCTAGCAAAGTATATAAGCATATGCATATCTTTAAGTATATGAGTGGTCCCAATGAAGACAGAATGGCTAACATGCTTAAAGTATTTTGCTGGATCAGAATCCAAGCCTGTAGTGGAAAGAGAGCAATGGTTCCTCCGAGGCCTGCTCACCAATCTGTGAAACTGCAGAGGTTTCTCCACAGGGTGGAGATCTGTAGCTCTGGGAATTGCAGCCTGGCATGGGAAAAGAAGGAGCAGTGGCATTACCAAGAGGTAAGAGATGCTTTTTCTACGTGTGGAGAGAATAAGATTTTTTTCCCCCTCAACTTTTCCCTTATAAATAGGAAAAGGTTTGTCAATGCTGGCAAACAAAAATAATCTCCACAATAGAATCTAGTCATAAAGGTAGCAAGATTATGGACAAGAAGAACTGGAAACAATGAAAATCATTGTAGTTAAATTTTAATGTCCCAAATAAGAAACCTGAGAAATATCAACGCAATCTTCAGAGTGAATGCTTCCCCTATTATTTCTGTATATTGGAGACTTTAATCAAGTTCAGAACAAAATTAAATGGGAGACCAATTTTGATCAATACTTCCTCCAATACTTCATTTAACATAAATCAGAGCGAGGTCCAAAAAAATTCCCAGAAAGAGTCTTTCAGTACTTTTCAGTAGTCACAAGAACCATGCAGGAATAGACTATTTGCTGATTCCTAAAATTTGAAAGCTGGAAACTTAGAATGAAATACTATGTTCTGAATTCCTGATCATAACTTTGTACTACTCAATCTGACAGCCACATTGAGAAATAAATAGGATGAACCAGACTAGAAACCTAATTCTATTGTTTAAGAAGTGGTGTGTAAAAAACAAGCTTATTTTGACAGGTCAATAGAAATCATTTTAGAGCAATGAAACTCTTACAGTACACATTGAACATGCGTGTGACAACCTAAATTCTTGCAGACTGAGTCATCAGGTTAGTGAGGAAGAAATTTAGAATGGAAAGTACCTAAAGAAAATGAAAAAAAAATTATAAGCAGTTTACAATTTTCTCAAGTGTGTTAAGTATTATTTGCCAGTAATTTCTGGGAATAATTCTTGGGTTGTGGTTAAAGATCATCTGGCCTCTGATTTACAAAAATAGCATCCATAATTACCTCTCAAGTAAACAGCAGAGAGTAAATGTTATGTGTATTAGTGATTTGACTTCAGTTTGTAATTGCATTTTTAATTAAATCTGTGCAAAAAGTATTTCATTTCTAGAAGGCAGAACGAATTAATATAACCTCTATCTTTAAGAGATTTAAGATTAAAGATTCCAAATCCAAACAAGCATAGAAACTATTTATTTTATGAGTACCAGACCAGCTTCTCAACTACAGAATGACTAGAGTGATGAACTACTGATTTAGAACTCCTTCATTCAAAATCATCCAGGTGCATAGATCCATTCATCCACACAGCATCCAAATATCAGAGGCTTAGAAAGATATTTGGAATTTGCATATATAGAATGAGATGAGGAATAATGTCAACACTTATTGCCTTGAACAGGAAATTCTTTCGTCTGTCCGTTTTGGCATAGCATGTTTAATTTACAGTAGAGTTTTAATCTGGCAGTAAAACTAGTTTTCATTTCCTAAAATATATCATTGAGATTCTCCTGCGGTGCAAAACAAACTGGAACTAGACTAACACGGTTACCCCTTTGGAGCTTGTCAACAGCCTAAGGTGCAATTATATAGAATCAATAAAAGTTTTAAAAACAAAATTCAATATGCAAAAATATATTTATAGGACAAAGGCCAGAAAACTTTGACATTGTTAGCCAGAATCATCCCTGGTGTAACTCCAGTCATGTTCTGTAACAGTACATCAGAGGAATATTTGACCCTTTGAATGCCAGTGATGATTCATTCCTTGTAAAGCCTGACCCTCTTGGGTTGTATAGATTTTAAGTGCTCACCTTATACACTCAGAAATCATTAAGACATGGAAGGAAACATTAATTTAATAGTTGTAAGAACATACTGAGGTTTCTGTATATTAAGCAACAATTTAAAAACACTAGAAGGAAATTGCTTTGTTTTGTTCTTTTTGTAAAGTACTCGTGGTCCAGACATCATTCTCTCACGTGCAGAAATCTCCAAGAAATATCCATTAGAAGCAACTCATGGGGATTTCCCCTTCCTCCTTCTCCCACACTCCACATATTATACTGGCAGGAGGCAGAGTTCAATTATGGAGCCCACCCCTTAAAGCTGAGGAAGAGCTAGAGAACTGTGAAATGGCAGGGGTATTCATGTGGAGGTACTATGCTTATGTGCCTGCTCTGATCCCAGGTTATTCTCCTCTTCTCGGTTCTTGGAGAGTTGTGTTGTCAGAGAACCTACTATAGCTGCCATTGTGACAGTTCCACAAAAAAAATACAGCTTGGGTTGCATTATCTTTTCTGTCTTAGTCTCCTCTATAATCCTGTAGAAATATGTTTTTCTGAACCCATCCCTGACCTTCCATTCCTTCCTGTGAGCTATCTTGTATATCCAAGATGGATATACAAACATGGTTTATTATAGTCATGAATACTGAAGAAAGAGGTAATATCCAAACTATGTATTACCTCTGAGAGATGCAGATTGAGGTTTAACTAATAATTTCAGGTTCACTTGACCAAGCAAGTATTTGTGGATCTCCTGAGCTCCTCAGGTAAAGAAGCTAGAGTAAGTGAACATACACTACTGGTTTGGGAGAGGCAACCAGAAAAGATGGCAAGGACAATATATGCTCTTCAGGTTGAAGAAATGCACCTACTATTTGTGATAGCTTCACAGCCTTGGAATTCCATTAAATTTTCAATTTCTCTTAAAAGGGACTTATACATTGCATTCAGCAGGTTCTTTCTGTTGTATTATGTTGTTAATTCCTATTAGCTTTGCCTTTGACACCTGAAGATTAGGCTGTTATAATGTGCTCAGTGTGGGAAGACACAATCGGGGTGCTGGAATAATTTCTAGAGTTGGGGTGCTGAGAGCCATTGAACCAAACCATAAACCCTGTATATGATAGAAACTACTTCAGGCCACGTGGTGCAGTAGCATCCCCAGCACCTTGTGTTCCAGTCACTGTGGGCATAATGAGACCATTCAGAAGCATAAGCTAAAACAAAATGCTGCTATCCAGTTATTGAGGACAGAGAGCATATAACACCAATGCTCAGGAAATGTACTGGTGTCCAACAGGTGGATTTCAAGTTGCTGGTGATCTAAATGGAAAAAAATATGCTTTTGAATTAACCTTGCATATACTTCTGTAAAGCTAGGGCATGGTATATATCAGAGGAAGTCTTCGGGTAACAAACATCAGTGGATTAGTACAGGAGGTGGAAGAAGGCAGGGAGACGAAGAGGAGTTTACCTAAATCTTTTGAATCTTTAGATGTGACAAGAGGTTACTCTTGTTTTACTGAAAATCAGTTTTCCCATCTCATTTGTGAAACAGTAGAGATGTCCCTATTTCTGAAATCTAGCATGCTTCATGCAGGGCAGGTTCAAACACATGATGTGTCCTGTGCGAAGCCATATTGGTTTAGAGTCTCTAGCTGTGAGGTCCAAGATTCAGGAAGTGATCTCCTGCCCAGCACCTCTGACACACTCTGGCGGATTTGTGTGCTCTGGTCTCCTCTTGGCACAGGCAGATAGGACAAAAATCCTTTTGGAGGGGTCTGCCAACCCCAGGCTCTCTCCACACCTGTGAAATTGTCTCCTCCCTCTGACCCCAGAGGGTTCAGCACTCCTGCTCTCATAGGTGGTCTTAGCGTTTGGGCAGTGTGGGCAGCCACCCATGGCCCCTCAGTGGTAGGGACCCCGTCACGCACCTGGCTGTCACAGATCCCACCCGCTACAACCACCTATGGTGGTGGGGCTGTGGGGGGGCCCACAGCGGGAAGTTGTGGGGGCACAACGGGGCTGGGGGGAAACGACAGGGCCAGGAAGGCCCCGGCGAGGCTGGCGATGAGGCTGGGGAGGGGGGCTGCAGAGGCCGTGGCAGGGCCAGGGACCCCAGCTGGCTGGTGGCTGTACGGGGTGCTGCAGTGGAGCCAGGGGACAGTGGGGGCCACAGCGGGGTCAGCAAGGCTCGCTGCAGAGCAGCTGGGGGCTGCAGCAGGGCTGAGGACCCGGAGGGAGGTAGCGGGGGCCACGGCAGGGCTGGGGGGGTCAAAAGTCAAGGATGCCCCCCCCCTCACACCCCACACTGCCCCTGCCAGCTCTGTCATGAACTCCCCATGAGGGAGCCCCATTTGCAGGGTCCCGGAAAGTTCCTCCATGGCCCAAAGGGCCATGCACCCTGCCTCCACAGCCAGAAGCAATTACTGGCCAGTATTGAAGTCCGAAGGAATTATTAGTTCTTAGGATCACAAAGTAGAAAGGCTTTACTAATTAAACTAATTAGAAGTTACAGCAGTGATTATCCGGGGAGCGCTGTTCTTGGGCCTCTCTCCCCACTGGTCCTTCACTGGGGACTGGCCTCTTTCCCCAACGAAATGCAGCAGTTTCGATTGAGCGGGCAGTCTAGACCTGCTCTGTTGATCCCGGAAACACTCTCCAGTTGATGTAAATGCTCCACTTCCTCAAGTGGAGTAAGGCTCTGTCGACCTGAGAGCGCTTTGGGTCAAGAGAGCTGAGTGAGGATGCCGCAGTGAGTAGGATTAACTAAATTGATGGGAGAGACGTATTCTGCAGAACAGAGATGACCTATCTCCTGCCAATTTAGTGCCATAGTGTAGACCTGGCCTAATACAAATTTGTCAGTCTTTAAAAATGCCACAGGACTCCTTGTTTCTTTTGCTGAACTAGACCAACACGGCTACCCTTCTGGAACTTGTCAGTAATTAATTGTGTAGCACTGAAACACACAATAGAGTAGGTAGTTTATTTCAATTAAATCTGGTACGCATTTTATTTGTTTTGGTTTCTTTTCCTCAATAGACAGGAATGATGAGTTATTCCTATTTTGTTCTGACCATTCAGTACCTGTAATGAAAATGATGGTGATAGTTTCTGCTGGTTTAAAAAAAAAAAAAAAAAAGTAGTAAAAATCCCACCAGACAATACCCTATCAGCTTTCCCCTGCTACTTTCTGTCCCCCGTCCCCTCAACAACCATTTTGCTGCTGCCTGTCTCCAGCTCCCCCTGCACTGTAGCCATAACATTATCAAATGATTCTACAACCAATTAACTGGAGCTCATAATGCTCCACCACATTAATTGAGACTTTGCTGCATGATCTTGATCTAATGTGCCACATTGTACAAGCATTAACTTTTTTGTTGTACTAATTTTATCTGGCACAGCTCTAAGTTTATTTCATTCATTACTAAGGAACAGACAGAGCTAGTTTTGCAGAACAAAAATGTTTAAAATGAACCAAGGAAGTAGGAGGTAGAAGGTTACTTAACAGGCTATTCTCAACCATATCAACCACTGAAATAGTAAAACTGATTTAGAAAATCTATTTTCTAGAATTTTAGAACCACTGCCTTTATTTTTCCCATTGTAAGAGAGAAATATTAGCCTTCTCTGACATGAATTTGTGATTTGCTGCAATGGGTTGTGGTATACAGTATCCCTTTCTGGTCTTCTAGGTCTGGTTTGCGATGGAAAAGCCTTCTGAGTGTTAAACTATCTGCTCTCTCTACTTGTCAATACAAGATGTGCTAGCTAAATACATAGTTTAATGTTTTATCTGGTCATTTTTGACAATTTCAGGTCATAGGAATATAAGACTTCAAGGAACCTCCTGGATCAATAAGTCCAGCCACTGGCTATTGCAAGCAACCCCATACATAACCCCTTTAATCTATTTATCAAGTTCCTTTTTAAAACCAGTTAGGTTGTTTCTCTTCATTACTCTTGTTGAAGGCTGTTCCAGAATCTCACTCATGAGATGTCTAGAAACCTTCTTCTCATTTCCACCTTAAATTTATTCATGGCCCGTTTATATCCACTTGTATTTGTGTCAACATTGTCCTTTAGTTTACAAGCTCTTCTAGCTCCCTGCTATTTATCTCTTGATGTGTTTATAAAGAGCAATCATATCCCCTCTTAGTGTTCCTCATCCTGCTACCCATGGGGAAGATTTCACAGTTTATCAGATCTCACCGTTAAGGAATTTTTCGTGGCATTCAGTCTAAATTTACCTTTTCTTCACTTCATCCCATCTCTTCTAATTCTAATGCCTTGGTTCTTGTCACTCCCCTTAGTATTCACATAGATGGTACTTTGTCCCCTCCCTGCCTTTGTCATTTAACTAAGCTATCCACCGTTTATTGTTTTACTATTTCCTGCAGTCCAGTAGTCATATTGTCAATTAACAACTCATTTTAATAGGGATTAAAAATTGTTTCTACCTGTATCTTTCTGGCATTGAGCAGTGCTCCACTGAAGGTAATATTTCAGGAGTAGTCTCACTAGAACCATCAATTCCATGATTCTATACCTTTGCATGTGCTTCCAAATTAGCATTGCATCTTTTTGCTGCTACATCACATTTGCACATTCAGATTTAATTTGCTGCCTATTAGTGCCTCCGGGTCCCTTAACCTTATTGCTTTCTAGATTACTCCTCTTTTCAAGTTCTAACTCCAGTTTATTTTCCACCCCTATTTCCAATCTCTCTAGGTCATTGTATCATTTCTCTCTCTGATTATTGATGTCCTTAGTGCTCTCTAGGTGAGCATCAATGTCAATCTTATTAACATCCTAGGTTTATAAGTTCCAAAGGGGTAGCCATGTTGGCCTAGTTCAGCAAAACAAACAAGGCGTCCTGTGGCACTTTTAAAGACTAACAAATGTATTTATTGCATGAGCTTTTGTGGGAGAAAAATCACACTTTGTTAGACCTGTTTGATTGCAGTAGGGACCATCCCAACACTCAGCATGGTGAAGTTTATTTGTTTTTAACTGTCCTTCTGCCAGTTTTTAACCTGATTGCTAGAGTTCATAACCAAATCAAACTGAATTAATTTTAAGGGTAAAATTTCATGACATGCTGGTCCAATAATCTGTTCTGTCTGAGCTCTGCTCAAGGCAAGAACAGGGATGGAAGGGCAAAAGTGCCTGGAAGTTATTTATGTGCTACTTGTATTCTCAGAACTGCTGGGACCTATTCAGATCCAATCCTGGCTTAAAATGACTTCAAAACTGCTTTACTGCTTGCTCTGTTGCAACACCCTTCTAGGTTCCTGTCACATCCCCTCACTCCAGCAACATGTCCTCTAACGAGCTACTGGTTACAAAGAATAGGGCAACTTAGAGCCATTCCTTCTGCTCCATGCTCCCTCAAAGAGCCCTTTTATGCTGGCTCCATTCCTCAGGTCACATCTGCCTCCTTTGCAGCATTATCCCACCTCCAGAGCTGAGTAAAGAGGCTGGGACACAGCTGACAATTGCTCCTACTGTACCAATAATTTTCTAAAGTCTAGATGCATTAAATCTACTTTGCCATCCATCTGCTTTTTGTAATTCTGTCAGACAAAGCAATCAAGTGTCTTTACAAGACTTGAAGTTTGTGTCTATAGTTCTTTCATCCCCAAGCTGCTTTCACTTCTCCTCTCAATATTCATTCCATGATTTTACTAAAGAATAAAGCTAGATTTACCAAGTAGAAATTGCCGGACTCTCACTTCTTTCTCTCCTTAGAAAGTAGTTTGGTTTTTTGCTCCCAATTGTCTGATACTTCCCCAGTTTTCCATAACTTTGCAAAAATAATGTTAGTGTTTTCAGAAGTCTTGTTAGCCAATTTCTTTTCATAGAATCATAGAATCATAGAATAATAGGGTTGGAAGGGACCTCACGAGGTCATCTAGTCCAACCCCCTGCTAAAAAGCAGGACCACTCCCCCTAAATTATCCCAGCCAGAGTTTTGTCTAACCGAGCCTTAAAAATCTCCAAAGATGAAGATTCTACCACCTCCCTAGATAGCCCATTCCAATGCTTCACCACCCTCCTCGTGAGAAAGTTTTTCCTAATATCCAACCTTGACCTCCCCAGCTGTAATTTGAAACCATTGCTCCTTGTTCTGTCCTCTGTTACCCTCGAGAACAGCCTAGCTCCCTCCTCTTTGGAGCAACCCTTCAAGTAGTTGAAGGTTGCTATCAAATCTCCCCTCAGTCTTCTCTTCTGTAGACTAAATAAGCCTAGTTCCTTCAATCTCTCCTCATAAGTCATGTGCCCCAGCCCCCTAATCATTTTTGTTGCCCTCCGCTGGACTCTTTCTAATTTGTCCACATCCTTTCTGTAGTGGGGAGCCCAAAACTGGACACAGTACTCCAGATGCGGCCTGACCAGTGTCGAATAGAGGGGAATTATCACATCCCTCGATCTGCTGGCAATACTCCTACTGATGCAGCCTAATATGCCATTGGCCTTTTTGGCAACAAGGGCACACTGTTGGCTCATATTCATCTTCCCGTCCACCATAACTCCCAGGTCCTTTTCTACAGCGCTGCTACTTAGCCGATCGGTCCCCAGCCTGTAGCAGTGCATGGGATTTTTCCGTCCTAAGTGCAGGACTTTGCACTTGTCTTTGTTGAACCTCATGAGGTTTCTTTCGGCCCACTGTTCCAATTTGTCCAAGTCTCTCTGGATCCTGTCCCTGCCCTCCAGAGTATCTACCATTCCCCCCAACTTGGTGTCATCCGCAAACTTACTAAGCACGCAGTCTATTCCATCATCAAGATCATTAATGAAGATGTTGAATAGAACCGGCCCCAGGACCGACCCCTGGGGCACTCCACTCGTTACCGGTTGCCAACCAGACATCGAGCCATTGATTCCTACCCGCTGAGCCCGTTGATCTAACCAGTTTTCGATCCACCTTACGGTCCACTCATCCAACCCATACTTCCTTAACTTGCCAACGAGAATGTTGTGGGAAACCGTATCAAAAGCCTTGCTAAAGTCAAGGTATATCACGTCAACGGCTCTTCCCGCATCCACAAATCCAGTCATCTCATCATAGAAGGAAATCAGGTTGGTCAGGCACGATTTGCCCTTGGTGAATCCATGTTGACTGTTCCTGATCACTCTATTTTCCTCCAAGTGTTTCAGGATGGATTCCTTGAGGACCTGCTCCATGATTTTCCCAGGGATTGAGGTGAGGCTGACCGGTCTGTAGTTCCCCGGATCCTCCTTTTTCCCTTTCTTAAAGATAGGTACTATATTTGCCTTTTTCCAATCCTCCGGGACCACCCCCGTTCGCCACGAGTTCTCAAAGATAATATGCTAATAATTTTATATGCTAATGTGCCTCTTGTCAAGCTCTGATGTCCTGTATAAACTGAAGTTTTTCAAGTCTCTACTTTTCTGCTTTTAGCAATAGCTACTTTTAAAAAGTCTTCATATTTCATAATTTACATTTAAAAAAAAATTCTTGTTTAATAAAAGGTGCTGAAATGAAGTCTCTATTCTAAAATCACTATCATCCTCTATTAATGGAGATACCTTATTTCTCTTATTCATCCCCAGCTTTTTGTAAACCTTTCACACACTTTATTCTGTTCTAACTTATTCTATTCTATTCTTAATTTTCATTATTTTTTCTTTTACTCCTTCAAACCCTAAATGACTTGGTGCATTGTTCAGTTGCTTCCCATCTTTTCCATTACCAGTAAGTTATTCTCTTTCCTCACATCTCTGAGCAGTCCTTGTGAAGTGACAGATGCTGCTTTTATAAATTGCTGCTTTCTTTTCAGATAAAAGTTTGTAGGCCTTTGCATATATTTTATGGTTTTCTCCATTTTTGATCTGCTGTGTTTTAGTGAGACCATTCATTAGTTGTTAACAGATTAATGAATTAATAATTATGGGTTTGGCACTGTCAAAAACATTTCTTCAAAAAAGCAAACAAGTTTGGACATCATTCATGCAAAACCATCCTTATCGTTGTGGAGAAAAAAGTAAATATTGTCCATTTGCCATATGGGCTACCTTGGTTCCTTGGCTGTATGTTTTGTGGTCCAGATGCAGAAAGGCACTTAGTGGGATTTTCAACAGCCCCTGTGTCTCTTATGGGAATTAGGTGTCTACATGCTTTTGACAATCCCACTAGGTTTCTATCTGCAACTCTGGAAAATCTGCAACTTAGTACCTAACCTCTGCCAAAGTAAATTCCATATTTGCCTTGCTCTAGTATTAGTTCTTTACACAACAAGCATCTCAGAGCATAAATACTGTAACATTTACAGGTGACTTCTATAATTCTGCTTCTGGAAAATGTAGCTTCTTATGGTTTTGGGGGTTTTGTTTAGTTGATTTTTTTCTTAAATATTTAACCAAATTGTCTACTCTAATTCAAACAATTCTTAAATCATATACTATGCTGGATTACTTTCAAAGGTCATTTGAGAGTCATTGTTCACAGGCACACAAAGTTCCCAAATATATTTCCATTAAGAATACGATGATAGCATCTAGGTGGTACAGTAAATAATTTGTGCAGTATTTGATTTAGGGTGTTATATTTAGGTCTATATATTGTCCTGTTCAACTTCCTGCCAATTACAGGACATTTTCTAGAATACCATTTGTTCTTGTTTATATGTCCCTTACAACTAAGTTTCAGCACTGGTCTTGGTAGGCTATTCCACAGCTTAAACATATCTTTCTCTCAGGAGCTCTTTCTTGATATTTAACTAAAATTTCCTCATCTTAATTTCCTCCTTCCCCTAAGTTTATGTTTCAAATTTTTTCTGACACAACCAGAGCTAATACTGATACAAGTGTATCCAACCCAATAAATTCATCATTATTCTTCTAGGAAGTTATTTTTAAATAATGGCACATGGTATTCTATTATGGTAAATAAAGGAGATCTTTTAAAAGCTATGCTTCTCTCACTGTCTTTCATCTCCTTGAAACTCATCAGTATAGAAACCATAAACAATATAAATATAATCTTGCAGAATTCTCTGGGAAACAATAAAGTTGGATTTCAGAAAGCAACCATGATCTGGAGGTCCTCTGCCCTACCAGCACTGGGGTTGGGGGTGGGGCAGCTGACTGGTCTGCCCCCAGAGGCGGGGCAGGCTGGCACAACTGGTTGCTCCACTCTGGGGGGCGGGGGGTCTGGCTGGTGTGTAGCATGGCCTCCAGTGCAGCCTTTGGGGCAACACTGGAAACTGCATTGCATGCACCAGTTGGTTGGCCCCTGGGGGTGGTGGGGCCTAAGGTGGAGGGGAAGCTGTGGCCCCAGGTGGTAGGGGAGGATCATTGGTGGAGGAGGCCCAGGGGCCCTGCAGCCCCTAATCTGCCTCAGTGGATGACACAAGAATGTATTAATTCCTAGCATAGTAGGGGTTGTACCGAAATCCTGGTACAATATCTCTTCTCATTTTCAATGGTGTAATTCCATCAAAGCCAGTGGAGATATATGAGCAAGTAATTAGTGAGATTAGAATTGGGCTCTGATCATCTCTTAAATTCTCAGAATGAGAAGCATTAATACTACTTAATTGCTAAAAGGGACCTTGTTTGTTTTCAAATGTAGTATAACGTTTCTGCCTCTTGTAAGAAAACGGCATTACATTTTTTTAAACAGATATGAAGTTTATTTCTGTCTGCGGGGGTTTGGGGCAGGTCCAGTGCTCCTGTGCCAGAACAGGTGCTATCAGTTTGGCCAGTGAAAAGGGCAGGGCTACAAACCACCAAGGAAGAGAGACCTGTTGAATCAGAATTACTGGAGTCAGTGTCTGGAGGAGGTTTCCAGGTAGGAAGGAGGAATTAACAGGATGCTAAGAGAGGGCTTAGCTTGCTGACTTTCAAGAGCCAAAGTCAGTGCTGAGATGCTGAAAAGGGCTTAGAGCAAGAAAGCCAGAGGGATTAGCCAGCCATCCTTCTTAAGCTGAGGAACCAAAGCCAGGGAAGATGTCCCCTGGGGGAAGGCTGAAGGCAAACAGAGCAACAAGAAGGATTGACTGATAGAATTCCCCAACAGCCAGAGTACTCTGAAGGCCAGAGGTGTAGCAGAGGGTAAAGGTGCTTGCTGGTTCTAAGATGGAGAGCTGAATCCAAGGGCTAGAGAGGGCCTAGGACAGGTGTGGCTCACCTGCTCCAGGTGGAGTTGCCGTGTGATGACATTCAGTACTTGAATGAAGTATTACCAAGGAATTGTAAAATCAGTATGGAAGTAAGTCACATGCATCGTGGAATAAAAGAAAACTTTCTAATAATTACACTAGCACTCTACAAATCCCAGTTGTCACTGCTGACCAGATACACATGAATGGAAAACAGAGTCCAAAAGAGACTGTCCATTAGCAGGTCAGAGACACTCTGAAAAATATTACTCTAGACACTAAAAACTGGAAGCTGAAGTTAGTGTAGAATGTGCCTACCCTCTTGCCAAGGGGAGCATCATGCAGACAACATATATTTCTCATGATCTACTAGGAGCAAGTGTAGAAGCATTTAATACTTTCAGAAAGATCTGTGTCCACTGTAGGTGTAGTTGTTCATCTCATGTGGCTATGCCTCCTAAAGTAAATTGCCATCCTCTAAGTATTGGAAACAAGACGTTTTCTAAAATACAAAAACCGGAGCAGCATCAATGGAGTAAGACCGAAAGCAAAACTGTTTAAGCACTTCCTTTGATACTCGTGGTAGTAACTTTAAATGCATTAGGAAACTAATGCCACCAGTACTTATATGGGGCTAGATCTTGTGGCACTCATTACCTCAGTAGGTAAATGACTGGATTCTTGGTACGACCTGACTCTCCAGGTCACAGGACTCCCTCAGACCATTATGATTCCTAACACAAGTTAAAACAGTTCAAAGGCTGTAACTTACACCCACCTACCCATGCCCACAAGAGGCCATTCTGGTAGTTCAGGATAATGGTAGCGAGAAAAACAAACAGAATGTCCTGTGGCACTTTAAAAGACTAACCAATTTATTTATAACATGAGCTTTCGTGGGAGAAAATCCCAATTCGTCAGATGCTTGAAGATGGGGAACATTGTAGCCATGCCCTCCTTCTGTGAGTACACCCCTGGGTTCACAGCCTGTCCACTATGCCTGTGGGTTCACTTCCCTTACACAAGAGGAGCAGTTAAGCCAGCTGGTCACTGGCTATATATTTCACTGTAACAGCAAGAATTAAAGAAATGTTTCTCCGTAAAAATAAAATGTGAATGCTACACTCTCATAACACGCTCTAGCAGAGATCTGCCAGGTGGCGTATGTCCAGGAATTCACTGAGGGAAGAGTTTGGCAATAGTATACTCAGCAGCAGTATCATACTGAAGTATATGAAGAACGAACACACTTCTTTAGGATACTAAGGGTTAAAACCTGTTAGAGCTGCATTCCTGTTGACTTTTGTCCTTCTTGATATCATATAGGCTAACAAGGTCTAGTCACTTAGATTAGTTTTCCTATACTTGAAAAAACTAACCTATGTGGCCAGAGTAATGCAGTATACAACAGCCGGTTCCTTTTTACGGAAAGATTTCAAAATTTGGTGGTGGTCCACATTGGAACAAACCCCCAACATTTCTTAGTTCTCTGCGAAAGGAAATGGAGCCTGGAAGTTGTGGGGGTTCCTCGCTGAGACAGTCTGGTAAGAAGACTCTCTTGTAGTGTGCTGGGCAAGTTAGACAGGATACTAGACTCCGAAGCTGCCTGAGGCCAGGAGAAGTTTTATGGTGCTGAGTCCAGGCAGCAACAAGTCTGGCCACACAGCTGTACTCTGCTCTGTTCCCAGCCTTCCATGGTTTTCTACAGATCGGGTAAGAACCAACCATTCTTCAGCCAGGAGTTGTTGATCCATAACCATGTGGGCATCTGCTTCTGCATTCACACAGGCTCAGATCTGGTTGGGCCAAGGCCTGTTCAGGCTGACCCTGAATGCAGGTGCAGGTTTTTTTATTGTGATACTGAAAAACCCTTAATCTTGCTCAAACGTGTAGATTATGACAAGGCACTGGAACATTAAAACTACAAGAGGAGTAAGCATAGCCGTGCTACGTTCGTAACATCCTCTATGTCCCTTCAGGCATGACACAGTCTTGCAAAAGTGAATGCTTTGTTTTACTGATTCATAGCAACAAGAGGCCATCCTTTGTTCGAAATAACATCTCCCTGCTACTCTATTACTGCTCAGACATTACATTGGCATAATGCAGCAAGTGTTGTGAATTCATTCTATTCAAGCAGGACAAAATTCTGTTGTGATTCAGGATAAAACTTGAGGTGACTGGAGATAACTACCATGCTGCTGCTGGCACCACAGATTTTGAAGTCCTTAAGAGCCGTAACTTTTTGATTCTAGCAGTACTCTGATAGACAAAGTCATGCTGTCTTTAATTTAGTTAGTTAATCAGCGGGTTAATTAATATTGGAAGTGCCATGAAAATGGAAATCTTACATAAGGTGCAGTATTATTATGGCACTGGTTAGTATACGTTACACAACTACTACAACACATCTGTGAATGGGTACAAGGTTGTTAACGCAGAAATTAATACTCGGTTTATGAAAAAGCATACTCTAATAGTGAGTTCCTCATTTTTTGCGTGTTCAACTATAAGTATGTGTTGCCCATACTTTCAAATGTGGATACCTAAATTTTGCCACCTAATTTTAGTTATCTTATTTCCAGAGATGCTGAATACCCTCAACTCCAGTTAAGATGCTTGATATTGTTAATTATTTCCTTACAGATCATGCTGCATTAGCACTATATGCTATCTTCATGAAATTCCATCTGGCAAGTGGGCACTCACATTCTGCAATAGCTTCAGTTTCTGGATAAAAATATCTTCATCATGGTTTAGAATGTAGTGCTAGCTAAATTTACAGATGTCCAGCCCACCATTAGAATAGCTCAAAATGTCACTTAGAGAGCCATAATCTCATATACCTGCAAGACTTTTGTAAAGGGGGGATTGTTAAAATTGTGAGTAGTTTAAAATACATTAAATGCATCTAAACAAAGAATAGCAATTCAATTAAGTGGAATACTGATTTCTAATTAGGATTTAATTAGAAATTGTATGCAGATTGGAAAGACAACAACTTCCTTTTGCTAATTACAAAACTACATTTGCCTGTTTGCAGTTAATTTAGCGTGATGGTTTGTAAATTGCTAACAGGTAAAAGAAATGAAATGACTATAAAATTGTAATGTGTTTACTATAAGCCAAGCAATAGCTACAGTATCATGTTTTATTTCAATTGCATAAGTGTTGGACTTGTTTGGATGTTAAATACATGCAAGGTATAGCGTCTCTATAGCTTTCTGAGGGTGGTACATTGTTATTCATTTGTGCTTGGAAGAGCTGGACGCCTCATTCTTGCATTTGGTACTCACCCCCTCCCATGCTGACTCACGTTTATGGCTGTTATTTTCTTGACACTGGGACCAATACTGCAAGCTGCTCCTTTCCTTCTGCAAGATGTTGAAAGTCCCAGGGACAAATGCAGTGTCAAAACAAAGTCTTTTCCTTCCAAGGTATAAAATCAGTCCCAATATAAACGGCTTTTCAGGCACAATCTCCATTTCCCATTTCTGAGTTTAGGCTTCTTCTTCCTACCTGGTATGTTAAAGCTGTTGGCCGGTTATCTCCTCCTCCACCACCTCTTCCTCAACTGCACATAGTCTACTGAAGACCATTAGGCCACCCAGAGTGACCACAACTGATGATATTGTACCAGACATCCTAGAATGAAGTTCCTGGAACTGGCTCAGTCCTGCAGTTAAGGCCTGGTTGCCTGATGAGCTCCAAATGGCTGACTAGTTAGCTCCTTAACTATTTCTTGCCTCATCCCTAAATCCTGACAACAACATAGAAAAGAGAATTTGGGTTCAGACTCCTCTGAGATGGCTCTAAACCCACTTTCTAGAGTTCACTTTTGATCCAAATGAGTAGAGTACCTGGGAATAGTGAGTATATGAAATTCTGAATATTCATAAGTTAACTTCATAGTTGTTAAAACTGTTACACAGACTCGTAAGATATGCCTGCATCTACTAATAAGGATTTATTTCCAATGGGTTTTTAAATGTTTGTATCACCTAAATATTTACCTTGATTCTAGCTCAATGAGGCATCTGAAAATACATAATTACAGCACTGGCATCTGTATAACCTAGTTGGAATAAGTAATATAAAAATGCACCCACTGCTTTGAATTTTTTATAAATGAACTGATTTTCCTTTACTGAATGCTTGAAATGAAATGTTATGAAAGACAACTTTTAGACTATATCATCCATGATATAAATACTTTCATGCTACAAGCCTTATTTAACATACTTAATAGCTTCATTTCAGTGTAAGATTCATAACTCTCTGCCAGGTAAATTTTTTTAATACATCACCCTGCTATTGTTAGTCAGAGCCAACATTTTCTTACTTATGTGTTACTTACATAAGATGCTGCCCTTATGGTTGTGAAATACAACCAAAGAAAGTCATCTCTTTTTTTTATAGCTCACCCATTGCTATTGCTTTATATTTGCTATGATTATATAAATGGTAAGTCGTTTTTTGTTTGGTTGATTGGGGTTGTTTTAGAAAAAGCTAGGAAAATAAAAACTTGGGATAACATGGTTGTTCTTTTCATGAGCAAAAGCTACTAAGCATTCATCCAACATTGTTTCTGAAGCATCATTAAAAACAATGCTTTATACCTGACTGACTATTTATTTAATTTATTTCATTCTAGAACATTATAGGCTCTCTTACAAATGAATAGTTGTAAAATTGCCCACTTTCTTCCAAATTATTTCATAGGTCCTGAATAAATTACACATGGCTGGGCTCCTGCAGCAATTTACAGATCCATTGAATGCAGTGGGACTCAGTATGAATCCCCAGAGTACACCTATGCCCATGGGTCCACCAGCCATCTCCCAGGTCTCTCCCTCATTGTTACCTCTAGGAGGTGGTCTCTTTTGAGCCTCATTGGCAGTGGACATTGGCTGCACATTGGAATTGACATTACAAGCATGGCTTAATCAAATCGCAAAGGTGGGATCCACACAAGCCAGCTTCTTTCATATGCATCCCAAGACAGTATCTGAATTGTTTAGCCTTCTTACAGCTGCATCCTAGAGGGCAGTAAGGTGTTGCAGTCCAACCTCCAATCTCCTGATTGTGCCACTCCTCCACCATATTTGACTATTTGCATTGCTGCCCTCCAGTCATACTGTGAAGATTGTACTATGCCAAATTTCTGCATTTTGGCTGCCATTCTGGCCATTCCACTCAGCCACACATTAAGCTTCATACAAGATACCTGCATCCCAGGTTGCAAACGTGTGTACGTTAGGGCTTCTGAATTTTATTATCATGCCTGTCTCTCTTGCCCAGTGTTACTGTCACTTTGCAAGGATGTTACTGTAGACCCTCCTATGCCTTTGTTCATCTGAGATTGGCACTGGAGCAGCATCACTAGACATGAATGAATGTATGGCTGCCATAAAAGGATGTCACAAAATCATTTGTGACAAGTTACCAGAAATGGCAAGCATGCCATTTTCTTCTGGAGGCAGGCAGATCTTCATGTGGAAAGTGTGTGTGACTTATTTGAATCTGTTAACACTATTGTCATCTTTGTGTAGAGCACACTCTTTTCATTCCTCTTAGCCCTCTATGCAGTTTTAAGTGTGAGGGCATCTTATCAGAGTTTTGAAAGAGTTTTATAAGCCAACACACACAAATTTATGTGCAGCTAATAAGAGAAGAAAGACTACCTGAGACGTTACAGACCAGTCAGCTCAGATTCAGTGTCTGAAAAGATAACAGAGCAAATAATCAAGCAATCAAAATAATAAGGTGATTAGTAACATTCAACATGGATTTGTTAAGAACAAATCATGTCAAACCAACCTAACAGCTTTCTGTGACAGCTTAACACGCCTTGTAATGGGGGGAAGTAGTAAATGTGGCACATCTTGACTTTAGTAAGACTTTTGATACTGTCTCACATGACATGTTCATAAACAAACTAGGCAAATATAGCCCAGATGGAGTAACTGTAAGGAGGGTGCATAAATGTTTGAAAAACCATTTTGCATTCACAAAGTAATTATTAGTGGTTCACAGTCAAGCCTGGAGGACATATCAAATAGAGTACCACAGGGATTGGTCTTAGATCCAATTCTGTTCAGTATCTTCATAAATGATTTAGATAATGGCATAAAGAGAACGCTTATAAAGTTTATGGATGGTGCCAAGTTGGGAAGGATTGCAAGTGCTTTGGAGGATAGGCTTAAAATTTGAAATTATCAAGAGCTACTTGAAATTCAATAGGAAATTCAATAAGGACAAATGCAAAGCACTATACTTAGGAAGGAAGGAACAATCAATTGCACAAATACAAAATGAAATGATTGCCTAGGAATTATTGTGGAAAGGGATCTGGGGGTTATAGTGAATCACAAACTAAATATGAGTCAGCAGTGCAACATATTGTAAAAATAATTGAACATCATTCTGGAATTTATCAGCAGGAGTCTTGTAAGCAAGGAATTAATTCCTATGCTCTATTCTGCACTGATAAGACCTCAATTGGAGTATTTAACTGGAGTATTGTGTCCAGCTCTGGGCCCCACATTTCAAGAAAGAAGTGATGAATTGAGGAAAGTCCAGAGGAGAGCAACAAAAATGATTAACGGTCTAAAAAACATGATCTAGGAGGAAAGATTGTAAGAATTCTGTTTCGTCTGGAGAAGAGAAGATGGAAGGAGGGAGGGCATAACAGTTTTCAAGTACATCCTCTAAGGATAGGACAAGAAGCAATGGGCTTAAATTGCAGTAAGGAAGGTTTCAACATTAGGGCAAACCTCCTAACCATCGGGTTAGTTAAGCACCAGAACAAATTGCCTACAGAGGTTATGGAATCTCTGTCATTGGAGGTTTTTAAGAATATATTAGGCAAAAACACCTGTCAGGAATGGTTTAATTATTGGTTAGTCCTGCCTTGTGTGCAGAGGAGTGGACTACATGACCTCTTGAGGTGCTTTCCAGTCCTATACTTCTATGATTCTAAGACAACCACTAATAATATGGGTGATTGTATTTAGCTCTGAATCAATAAGATGCATATGCCGATTTTTGTTTCAGAATGCTGCACAGTGTTCTGCTGGAGCAAATACTAACATCAAGACTGAATATTTGTAGAACCTTTGCCTCTGCTCCCCAGCATGCTTCTGTATATAAGCAGTGCTGGACACAACCTTTTTCTTTAGGTGTTCTAGGTACGTAAGATTATGGGCTGCTTTGACTCCGAAATGAGTGACAACTAGCTGGAAAAAGTGTGGATGATTCTCTGCACAGACTGTAAGTGGTGGATTGTCAGGCAATTGTTCATAGGGAAAGTTGTGGCCACTGTCTTAAGTTAAGTGAATCTAAGTCTCCACTGCTGAAGGTGAATTGCCAGAGCATTCATGCAGTGGTTGACAGACCCTTTGATATCAGGTAGACAGTAACCCACATCAGCAAGACAGACGACCTCTTATATACATACCTATTGGTCTTTGTTGTTGTTAGATCGTAAGTGTAAATGTTGCAAAGGAAAGGAACTAGCATGGATCCTCATGGAAGTCCTTTATAGAGATGTCTTAGCCAGCTGACAGTCTCCTGCTTAACAAAAAGAAGCGCTCATTTGTTGTCATTTCTATAATGAACCACACCATAGGCTTACAAGGAATAGTCTTCAACAACTTGGCAGTCAGCCCCACATCATACAGTATCAGATGCAGCTGACAGATCCATTATAACAGGGTCAATGATCTTGCCCTTCTCAGAATCTTATATTGTGTCTTGTTTTTGACAAACGACTTGCTCTTGGGTACACCTTCCTTGTGTGAGGATAGCCTGAACAAAGGGCAGTTGTGATTCAGTAATGTCCACTGATGCCCATTAGAATGAGTCTGTCCATAAGCCTATAAGTGAAACAAAGGAGAGAAGTGGGTTGATTGCTTTTAGTATCTTCCACAGTTCTCCTAGCTTCAGAACAGCTACCATCTTTGGCTTGAGACAGATTTTTGGGATGCAGTTGTCTTGGAAACATTGGCTGAGGAACTGAAGCAGCCAGCTTTGGGGAACAGGAAGAGGCACTCTATATGCATACAATATAGGCCTAAGCCCTTCCCTATTTTCTTAAACTTAATGCCATATACCCAGGTATATATTGGCAGCCATAATGTCTACAGGTCAGTTTCTTAGCAGCTGCCTGAATTAATTCACAGAAAAATTGGTAGGGTCATTTATATTGGCAGACATATCAAATCCAACTCAATTCATAGACAGTTATCTCTAGTTCAGATTCAATGACCTTCCACTGAGCTTTTAGAAAATTCCCGTGGGCCTTCTGTAAGCTGTCTGTCATCTGCAGGCCCATGGTAATAGCTGATGCTAAGACTTAGGGAAAGTTTCAGCCACACTTCCACTCTAAGACGACTGATGTCAAATGAGGAGCCTGTTGCCCATCTGCTACTGTGAAAGGTCAGCGTTTTTTCTTTCCACTGTAGATGAGTTGTAGGTTAGCTACTGATGCCTAGTAGAATCTCGTCTTCTTTGTTGTTGTCAAGGTATCCCCTTCTGACACGACAGGAATTGAAGTTGCCACAGTAGATGGAGGGACCTGACAAAGTGGACAGTGCAGGAGTTGGCCCATCAACTGATGTAGGCTTGTAGACATTGATCAGCATAATCTCCTTCACCTTTTTTGCTTGCAATTCTATAATGTCATTTGGACCAAATGTTGATATAGTGACAGCAGACGATACTTTTCTAACATACGATGCCAATCCATATTGCTTGTGATGGTGATAAGCCATGACAGCATAGCCTGGAACTGAAAGTTGCACATCAGTGGAAATTTACATCTCTGAAGCAAGAGTACATGTGTGTCAAGACGTGTAGCTCAGTGGAGGAGATTATCCCTTTTTGCTACCGATATCCCCTCAATATTGAAATGCAGCATCTTGAGAACCAGCCCCAGTGCTAGTGTTTGCAACTGTGAAAAGGGCTCCTTTGGAGGACAGACCTTTGGACAGACCTTTGGGGCTGATTGTCACTTAAAACATGTCTGTGTTTCATATTTTGTCTACTTATGTTTTGCTATGTGCAGAGAATGACATTGTCCCAATTAACTATTTCATTCATTCATTTTTTCTTCCCCCTAGCCTAGCCAAGGAATAGAAAGTAGAGACAGAGAAACTTCTCACCCAGTTCCATTCCCACCCCAGCCAGGCACAGTAGTCAGATACATTCAGGGCAAGCAGAGAGATGGTAGTAGTGGCTCCAAAGTGTTTGAGCCTGCCCCTCCCCTCAGGTCTATTCTCAGAGGTTGTACATCCCCTTTTGGCCCAATTAAACATCTTCCATTTCTGCTGTCTATTGGCATGGTAAAAAATTCTTAAATTTGGATGGGATTTTTCAGAAGCATGCACTTGATTTTAGGAGCAAGGGTCCTAATTAGCCATAGAATGAGTAATATGTGAGAATTTAAGGAAATGGTTCATTTCCAGGGGAGCTGTTATAGGCTAACATTTTGGGGGATTTAGGAGGTTGGGGTGCTCTTCGAAGAACAGATTAAAAAAGTTCAATTTTCCAGTTAGCTTTGGTGAAGAAAAAAGTATCAATGTACTTAACAACAGTTCTTAAAATGTATTCAACAAGTCAAGCAAATCTTGCAAGAGTTACAGTACAAATACAGAGGTCATTCCTTGTCAAAATAAATATGATGAAAAAATCAAGTATACTTCCAGACTGCACAGAGGTAATATACTTAATTTAAGTACTCTTGTTAAAATTAACCACGATTTTGCCTAGTCAGAATTAGGTCACGCACTTCCATTTAATTCCCCCACAGCTTCCAATGTGCAGTGCCTAGAAATCAATTTACAGCTGTAGTACAGTTAATATTCAATTTTCTAGCTTCTCATTTTGTACATTAAGGACACAGAGCAGGTAACTGAGGAATATTAACTTGCCCTTGCCAGTTTTCATTAAAAGAATAACTGCCTCAAAATGATATGTGGTCAACTCATTTTATGAAACTGTCATGAAATATTTGACGAGACCATAAACCTGCTGTGTATTTTAAACTTTCTAACTAAACACCAAATAGAGGGTTTATGTCTTGATCAGCCATATTTCTTGTTAATATTACTCCTCAATAGAGTATTAATAACACTATGCAGTGGTGCATCCAGTGTGGTGTTGGTATTCCTATATTTGCAACGAGAGCACATTTTTCCACATGTAACAAATGTTTTAATTACCAAAGAGTGTTTTGATATGGTATAATCTTATCAAAACTGCAGTCCAAAGTAACTTGATCTTTTCCTTTAAGTTCTCATGCTGTTAACGCTAAAGGTAAACCTAAACTGAAATACCAGAAATCCATGCTCTCTAAACCCGTCATTGCGGAAAATGTAATTGCTGCCCAATTATTGACTTAAAATCTTAAACCATATACAGCCATGCAAATCAATTACTTTTCAATAAGGGGCTAGACCAAATGTTATTTCAGTATTTAGCATCGCTGTAGTGGAACAATGAAGATGATAAAATAAAACACTGAGAAAATAAGAATATGAATTGAAACTATGAAAAGTCCTTACTCATATTATAGATTCTCTGTCTTATGAATTGTTCCCCCAACCCACCTTACATAAAGATCAAATGGGGCAAGTATATGAGGTTTCTCAGCATTGTCATAAATAGATCTTCTGATATAATCCAGGTTTAGTTATATTTGCTAACTAGTGAGCAGCAAATTACATAAGGTTGAGAGGAGCCACAAATTCTCCTCCTAAGGCTGCGTTTACACTGCAGTCAGGGACGGTTGCTTGCAATTTGTATAGATGTACCTGCATTAACTTTAATCTAACTGGCTTGCTAAAAATAACAGTAAGGACACAGTGGTGGGAGCCTCAACAGAGGATACATTATCCTCCCTTTCATCCTTTCCTCCCCCACAACCCCACTATCTACTCTCCTGGTAATCTGCAGCCCCACATCCTCCCTGCTTCATGTGGTTCTCTTCCAAGACCAGCAAAATTAAAGGTTGTAAATAAATATGAGTAACCTCAGGAGAAAAAATGACTTGACAAATTTGTTACAATAGATTTTAAAAAGTCACTTGGGAAATTTAATAAAGTTTAATAAAACGGCAAGACACCTGGTTCTTCTCTCAATCTCATTTTGGTTAAATCATGAATGACTCTTCTGGAGTCAAGAGAGTTTCACTGGTAACTCTAATGTAAGATTCTACCTCCAAAACCACAGTGCCCCATTGACATCTACCACCATGATGGAGCATGGCTTATATTGACTGAATCATTAGTGCAATCTCCAACAGCACTAGATTATCCTGGGAGAGTTCCCATACAAGTGCCGACCATTCCAGGATCCAATGTTGGTTAATTTATAAGACTTGACAAGAAATTCAATGATTCTTCTGTATATTCACTGCAGCAGAATATATGTTAATATATAATGTGACAATGTTAATAATTAACGATAATGATTGTGATAACGATGAAAATAACAACTAGTATAGCCTTAATATTCTACTTACTTATGTAGTAGAAGCAGATAAAAGCGAAGACAGCTGTCCCTGCACCATTGCTTCCTCCGGAACACAACAATTACTCATTTTAACGAGTAATAAATAAGAACAGATGATGGTTAAGATAGCTCCAAGCACTCAGCAAAGGGTAAAAATAAAAATTAACAATATATAAATATGAAAAAGGCATTAAAGACTGATATATTAATTTAAAGGATAAATGATAATGATCAAATATCAAAGCTTTTAAAATATAAGATACAAGGCTGAAACAAGAAAGGATGACAAATTCTGAAAGAGGTCAGAAACTTGGCAAATTATTTGATCTGGACAACAACCTTTTGCATCAGCAAATGCTGATTAATTGAAACCAAAACGGCTCATGGAACAGTTTGACTCTCCTGACTCAGAAAGTGTTAAGATTTTTTTAGTGTCAAAATTGAACATTTTAACATATTCTAAATGAAAATGTTTGGGCTTTTCCATTTTAAATTACTTTTCATTTTGAAATGTAAGCCAGATATACCAAACGAGTGATTTTTTTTAAAAAGGAAAGGTCAAAATGAAAACAAAATATTTTAGTTTAGTTTTTAGTTTGTGAACATTTTTAAGATTTGTACTTTTTAAGATGAGAAAAAAAGATTCCAACACTCAAAAATATGCACAGAACCAAAAAACGGTTTTCCTCCCAGATATATTTATAAGTGCAGAGAAAGTCAAATATATTTACTTTCAAAATATTGAAAGCTATTGGTGTTAAGTCCTTGTGAAAGGTGGGTTTTAGGCACTTAAGAGCTTAATTCCCACTGATTTTGAATGAGACTGTGAATCCTAAATGCCTAAATCACTTCTGAAAGCAAGACTAAGACCTGGTTTACACTAGAAAATTAGGTTGGTTTAACAACATTGGTCAGGGATGTGAAAAAGCCACACCCTTGAGTGTTGGCATTAAGCTGATCAAAGTCCCTGTGTAGACAGCGCTAGGTCAATAGAAAAATTCTTCCATCAGCCTAGCTAGCGCCTCTCACAGAGGTGGTTTACTTGCACCCAGAGGGAACCTCTCTTGTTTACATAGTGCTTCTGTAGCTTTATGAGACTAGACAAGCTCTTAGCCTTGGTCTACATTTACCTGGAAATGCGGCAACAGATGGGTCTTGCATAACTCCTGCTAACTTTGTAACTCCTCTTCTGCATGGCATATTCACTACACTGCATGGATGGGAAATGCATTCCCGTTGATGCAGTGCTAAGCCACTTGAGGGGGTGGTTTTAACACTTCAACTTCTAGATTGATTGAGTGGATCGCCACTGACTGCTCAACCGATCCAGAAAGAATGATCTGATCAGAGAGCAGCAGCAAATTTGCAGCCATGAGTGAAGACATGACCTCTGTCTCCTAAGTCACTTACGTACTTTTTATATGTTTTAAGAGTTTGAATGATAAAAGTACTAATTGAAGCTCTGATTTTGAATCAATGACAACACAAATTTACTCTTTGTTTTTTTTTCTCTTGAGACTTATTATTTGCTAATAGATGATTTTAAATAAAAATACAAGTCTGAATATTTGTATTCTAGCATTCAATTTAAAAATAAAAAATGCAGTCAAGAGTCTTGCCTCATATTAGTCACAATTTGATTATAACGATCATCGTTTGACAGATTGGAGATTATCAATCAGCTAACATTTTTAGAAATACACATTTATTTTCTATCTTTTCTTTTGGTTTCATGCACATTACTTGAAAAATACACTGGCTTGAAATAGTACCTTCTGAACTTTACTTCAGTATTCTTTGTTAGTACGATTTATATTCTTCTAGCATCTGTTGCTATTTAATCCTTTTCATTGACTTGCTTTGCAAAAATAATTCACTATCAGTCACAGTATTTGATGTCCCACAAACATCTGTGCTGGTGTTCCTATACTTATAATTAGCTTCTACCCTACAGAACTAACATAACCTGTCAGAAAAGAGGAAATCTATCATGCTAATTGTCTGCAAAAAGACAGAATGAGTGTGTTGCTTTCCTATTGAGTGAACTGGCAGAGATTATTCCAGAACTGCCAACAGGAACTCAAGAAACTATCTGCTGCATAAATTATGAAGATTCTCCTCTCACCGTCAGGATGCTCCTTGTGCAAGGATTTGGGAGAGAGTTGTGCAAGGCTGTAATGGCTTTCCTATGCAGGGCCTGCCCTGGGGGCGGATTCTCACCTTGCCAACTAATGGGCTTTCATGGTCCCTCTGTGCCACTTCAATGCTGCAAGAGGGAAAAATCCCTCACATGACATAGAACCACCAGCACAGAGACAGATTTAAGGGCAGGCGACCACTAGGGCTGCCAGGCTAGTAGATAGCCACGCTTGGGGTGCTGTTTTTGGTGTTAGTGACTAAAGGGAAAACAGAATGTTCGAAGTAAAATGTTTCAAGTATGCTGTATGTGGATTTATTTTTCACTAACCTCCTAGAATGTTCTGGACCTTTGAAAAATCTTGTGGAACCTTCCAGACTTTCTGAGAACTGCATTTTCCTCAAATCGAGGGGGAGTGGGCACTAAAGGCGCTCCTTGGCTGGAGCACAATTTGGTTTAAGGCTGGCCCTGCTCCCCCATGTAGCTTTTACAGCTCTCAGAACAATGAAGCTTTGATCTGATGTCTAATACAGGGATGCAGTGTAAAAGGCTCTGGCTCTTGTACCAAAACGTTACCAGCATTGTACTATTCTCATAGACTTTAAGGTCAGAAGGGACCAGTACGATCATCTAGTCTGACCTCCTGCAAAATGCAGGCCTCAAGACCTCACCCACCCACTCCTGCAATAGGCCACCAACCTATGACTGAGTTATTTACCTCCTTAAATCATTATTTAAGGACTTTAAGATACAGAGAATTCACCGGCAGGTGAACCATGCCCTGTGCTACAGAGGAAGGTGAAAAACCCCCAGAGCCCAGGCCAATCAGCCCTGGGGGAAAATTCCTTCCCAACCCCAAATATGGCGATCAGTTAAATCAGTGGCTTCTCACTATAAATAGCTGCAGTTTCCTTGAAAAAGAGGATTCTGAAAAGACTTTGGTATTCTAACTTGCCTGGAAAAAACATGCACTCTAAAGTTTTTATATTCTTATTCCTCTTAAGGAAACATCAGTAAACATTCATCGTTATTCAAAAATAGAGTACTAGACAGCTACATACATAACTGAGAACATTGAATGCCACCTTCATAGTTAAAACAACAGATAATTTCTTGTTATGCTAACAATAAATACATCTATTCATAGTAGGCATTAGAGTGGGTTGGAATACTTTTGACAAAATCCTTCACAGAGGTGTACTGATTTCATTAGAGATGGAGCGGGGCAATCTCTCTCTCTCCCTTTCTAGCCTGGTGGTTAGGGCAACCGCCTGGGAGACACCAGTTCAAGTCCCCGCTCTGCCTGATTTAGGGTGAGCTGGGATGAAAAACTCTTCTCTGAATAAGGCAGAACAGGGATTTAAGACTGGCCCTCTCCCAGGCTAGTGCTACATGCTCATGAGTGCCAAGTTATCTTGTATAAAGCCCTCTCATCTCATAAGAGTTAATGTTGTTGGTTTTAAAGTTTAAGTAGAAATGTTTCAGGTTCCAGAGCTCACCAAAAGACAAATATTTCCTTTGCCCCCATCCCACATTTTGTACTTGGCCTCCGGGATAAATAAACACAGGCGACTTTGTGCAGTTCCTGTGCTTTCCAGATTCTGAACTGCTCCAGGGGCCAAAACAGTTCCAGCCTCCCAAAAAAGAGAAGCCCTGGCACTTCCCTGGATGTCTCTGAACAGGCGCATACTCCACAAACCCCACAACACAATGTGCTGCAGCTGTGCCCTGAGCCCCTCCTCCAGCATCTTCCTTACAACAAGACTTGTCAAGGAGGCAAGGGAGATTTGCTTATGGTGACCCTATGCTCTCAGCGCACGGGGGAAAATCCCCCCTGACCACATAGTTGTCTCATTACGTGTCCCATTATGCCAGCCCAGTAAGGACTGGAGTGGGAGAACAGAGTCAGTCTGGGTGTTGGGATTTGTGTGCGCATGTAAGGCTGCTTGATGACAACTTGTTTAAGGTACTGCAGAGATAGAAAGTGCATGCCAAGTGCCCTAATATATTTTTGTTTTACCTGATTTGGTTATAGACCAATAACAATTTTTGTAGTTTGACTGGTAACTGGAAAGAACCCTGACTTCAGATTAGGTTTGGCACTCTCTGTTTTCAACATACTTAATGTTCTGGACATATCAAATTATATTTGATTAAACCTAGTTTTAGCCTGATTCCCCAAAATATATAATTCTGAACATTGTATTTACAACAACGTATACTGTTTTCTTACATGATATACCATTTTCTTACACGTGCTTTCATAAAATAACATGCTTTTAAAGGAAAGAAATAGTTAACCATGAAGATGACTATAATCAAGGTGGGCTAGCCAAATTAGTCTCTCAAAAAAGGAATATGCCTAGAGTTACATAACTCAATAGCAAAACTGTGGTGAATGACTAATTTAAAAGCAGGGGGTGGTTAGTTTTACCTTGATAAATTAAAGCTTTAGGAAAACTAAGAAAATGTGACACCTAAGTTTTCTGTTAAATATCAAGCTGTGTGGGTAGAATGCACACTTTAAATTCATCTCTCAAGTAAAGAAACCATCCACTCTTCCTTTGCTGATTAAAGAACAATTGTATTATTAATCTAACTTCCCGGTGTGCAATTCAGGATCCAGCCCACTATATTCAGTTTAATGTTTAAACAGAGTCTAAATGAAGCGTTTCAGATCAGTTTATAAAAACGAAATATTCTAGTTCAGGTTGAATTGACCTGAGATGAAAATTTCATTTCAGTTTTCACAATGCAAAATCAAAAATTTTCTGTGGAAAATCATTCCAACAGAAAATTTCCTACCAGTTCTACATAATAAGCCAGATCCTCCACTGAGCAAATGGGTTTGCAGGTCCTTTTGCATAGCATTGACTTCAATTAAGCTAGCCCAATAAAACCAAGTTTAGGATATGGTTAGAGAGATGGAGAGAGCAGGGAGCAAGGCCAGAAATACCTGTGCGCTCTTAGCCATAAAGGTTAGCTTGTGATTGGTCCATACATAGGTACCTCTGAGGGTGTAGAGAAGTTTCCTGTGTCCTCTGCCACTGTAGCACACCTGTACAGTGAGAGGCATTGTTGATGTCATGTGCATGAAGAACTACCAGGTTAGGGATGGCACAAAGTCTTCTAAAAGAGCGTTTATGGGTTGGGGGGAAGAGGGTTAACTCCATGTCTGCCCAGTGAGGTTCACCATACTAGGTCAGGGAGAGTGGGTGTGGTTAGTTTAGGGGAGAAAAGGGAGAGAAGATCGAGGGGAGTTGCGGAGAAAAACTGCCCCCAAGTTAATGTAGTTTAGAATAAAAAGGATAAACATTAATGTGTATCTCAGTCACTGCAAAGTCCAAAAAGGAGCTGTGTGTTTCTGACATTGCATGGAGAGGAAGAGTGCAAATTAGAACACAGAGGGACAAAATCTGTTTGATTACACTGCAATAAAGCTGGGGTAATATCACAGGATTCAGTGGTCTAATCCTATATATGTAAGTAAGCAGAAGTTGTATATTCTCCCTTACAAAAGCAACTTCTACATCTTTTAAATCTGGCATCACTTTCTACTCTTGACCAAGAGCTGTATCATGCTATTGATTCTTAAGCAGATTTCTTCTTCGAACAAGTGAGAATTTCTGCTGTAAAAGCAATGCCATGATAATGATGCTCAATTTAACTAATAAAAACAAGTCCGTTTTTAAATGATCTTATACTGTTTCCATGGCATTTATATTCTCAAGCCTGGCCTTGAATGAGACCACCATGGTTTGAGCTCCTTGTAAAACTTACCATCTTTTTAATATTTATCTTAAAGGTTAATTATTAGATGTGCTAGACTGCATTAATGAATGTATTATTAATTCATTCATTATGTGACACTGTAATCAGATGGATGCAGGCAGCATAGTGATGAGTCAGTGTATAAACAGTGAAACAAATCTGCAAAACATACAGGCCCAGATTTGTAAAGGTATTTAGGTGCTGCTTTGCTCAGCATTACAATGCCTAACTGATTTGGGAGTCCAAGTCTCATTTTCTAAAGGGATCTAGGCAAAGCCAGCTCTAGGCATAAGCTGACTAAACAATTGTTTACACCCCTGAGCAGTTCAAGGGGGACCCCCTATTTTTTTTTGTATGTGTTGCGGAGGGTGAAAATATTCCTGTTTAGGCTCTTAATGGGCTAGCATTGCCTAGGCTCATAGGAGTCTAAATCCCATAGGTGGTAGATGGGATTTAGACTTTTAAGTACCTACACCCCCATTTAAAAACAAGATTTAGGCTCTTAAACCTCATTAGGCTTGGCTACAACATATACAAAGGCTTAAGCTAACCAAAGCTAAGGAAATGTTCCACACTAATGTTTATGTCCATCATAAATTGGAGGAAGCGTGTTCTTTATAACTAGTTTCAAACAAAAGTTTCTTTCACATGGTCTTCCTTTTCTACATTTATACTGGGTTATCTATGCACACGAAGTGATTCATTTAAAAAAAATCAGAGAAAATGTCAAACATACGGGGATTTTCAAAAGTGTCACTGGAGTTGAGCACCCAGCCCCGGTAGGTTTTTTTGAAAATCCTATCCATTCCTGTTTCTGTGGCACTTATCATTACAGGCTCTGGGAATAACCTTTTAGCTTATTTCCAAACTTACCAAATTACTTTTTATGACTAAATCAACTCTTTGAACAAGTATAATAGAGGTATGAAACAGATGATGCTAGGGGCTATAATAATTCTTTTGTTGGAAAATAGGCAAAAAAAGTTCAAGTGCCTGAGACAAATGTTTCATGGAAATGGCCCATTTCTCAGTTTACAATGCAAAGTGAAACAACTTGAATTCCAAGCACTTTTGCCTTCGTTTACATATATTTGAGCCCCTCATACTATTTCCTTTTCATATTTGTCTGATCCCTCAGTGATAAACGCACCTCACAAACAGTTCAGTAGCCACTACTGTGGGGTAGATTTTTAAAAAAACAATAATAATAATAATAAATAACCCCATTAATTTTTTTTAAATGGCCCAAATTGAGGTCTTCTGTGGAAAATCTGCAAAAGGGACCCAAGCTTTTCCACATGGAGTTTCTTTATATTTTCCTGTTGGGCCTAGGTTCCTCCCTCAACCTCCTTTCCCCAGAACTCAAGACCATTTTGGCATACACTCTGTGCCTTTGTGTGGCCTGATGGCTCATGAAGACCTCTTCTGCCTTTGTCAGCAGAACTCCAGTGGGGATGTCTGATAGAACTTCCTTTGTTAGACCACAAAACTCCCTTAGGAAGGGGTCTACTGCATCAAGGGGCACCAACTCAGAAGTTATTTATTTGTCTTACTGTAACACCTAGGAGTCCCTCCCATTGTGCTAGGCACTGTACACACACAGAACAAAAAGCTGGTCCCGGCAAGAGGCTTACAATCTAAGTATAAGACAAGAAATGAATGTGGAAGATGGAGGAGTACAAGGATTGGTCAACATGATAGGCGGTGGTCTCAGTACACTAGCAGTCCTAACCATTCCTAAGTTTTTTTGGTGTCATGACGAAGGAAAGTTTTGAAGAGGAATTGGAAGGTGAATAATGAGGTAGCTTTGCTGATATTTTCAGGGATCACCTCCCAAAAGTGTGGGCATTGTGAGAGAAAGCACAAAGGTGCTTGCTTGAAAGTGTAACATGTTGGCACTGAAGGTTGGCATCATGAGCTAACCAGAGACAAACACTGGCATCTCAATAGGGAATGAGAGATGACCGGTAGGTTGGGTTTGACTGTGAAGGTTCTGAAAGTAAAGATTTGCTAAAAGTTTAAAGATACTGGGAGTGATACATATGTTTGCTCTCCAGTTGTGGATTCCTAGGGACAAAAGAAGAGGGGATAGTGTCAGGAAGGCATCTGACAGTCCTTAAACCCTGCATAAATGACGAGATTTAGGACCATACGCTTGAAAGACAAACTCTGTCCTTGGTTGTGCTTGTGTGTTTGTCACTAATTTCAATTGAAAATATACATGGGTGTAAATAAGGACAAACTTTTCTTCTAAACAAATTTATAAATCAATTCAATTAATTGTTTTTCCTTATATCTCTTCCTCTTCCCACCCCTCCCTACCCATCCACACACCCATCAAGTCCAATCAATAGGAGACGGTCAACAAGAAAATAACTGACTGAAATAAAATCCCCAAAACAAAACACTTCATTCCAATAAACAAGCTCAGTTGCAATGAGATTGGTGACAGTGCAGTAACATAAAGCTATTTATAAAACCCACAGTCCACTGACTTCTTATCAAGTATAAAGAAGTATGTATTTCACTACAACATAGAACATTTCACTTTGTCAGTAGAGTTGTTGTTTTTATATTTTTTTGTTATTTCAGTGTACTTAAAATGTCACTTCTGTATATTTATTAATTGAGAGTTACATATTTTAGCACAGTGCTTCTAGCTGCTATTGAAAATAATTTACTATGTGCAGTTTGATAGGAAAACCCTGTACCAGTTTATGCTGGTTATGTATGTAGACTTGCATGTGCAGCTTATCAGTTTATACATTTAACCAATAATTCTCTTTCAAAAAAGTTTTGTTTTGTGTTTTTTTAATATTCCTTCTGCAAGAGTAATATTCGGTGGGTTACAATGGTTAGCTAAAGGAATGCATACTTTGTCACATGATAAAAATGGATGTTTACATGGGCAGCATGAAATGTATTATATCCTCATACATTTACTTGCTTTTCATGTTCTTGGATTTTGTAAATGATGTGATAGGGAACAACATTACTATCTTTAGTGACCTTTTCTGGTTTATGAAACCTATGTTATTTATTTTTCCAATTACCCAGATGGGTTTGGGGAGGTTTAGTGCTTTTTTACATCTTTTGTGTAAGTAAATAAAGATGCAGCAGCAGATCCTTTGGTGTAATGGGGCCATAAATCTGACTCAACCAGCCCAGGAAAGATCACTCTAATGCAACCAACTAATAAAACCAATATTAAGAAGTGGCTAAATCCCAATTAAGAAGTGACTAAATCCCAATTAAAATCCTATAGGTACAAAATGATGCATAGGCAATCACCTTACAATTGCCTTCTCTGTATAAAAGGCAGCAAAATAAATTGTTCTCTTCCAGAAGGGGACACACAAATTGTGGGTTTATACTTGGGGTCCTTTTTTAATAGTTACTAATAACACAGTCTGCATTTCCTGGAAAAATTGTGCCCTAAATTTTATACTGAAGCCAGAAGTGGTACAGGCATTTATAATTTTCTGTGGGAAAAATCTCTCTTATCTCTTCCTTAGTAGCTTATTCTGCACAGTTATGATGCACTTTCATCTTGATTCACCAGAGGAAACACAAATTGTAATGTGTAAATGGAAGAGCTTAATTATAATTCACTATCTAGATAAAAAAAAGTTGTAGAAAGAATCAAAATATGGTATTCAATAAAGAGGCATAATTCCGGAAGGTGCTCAGAAAAATTTTAAGTTGTTCCAATTTTATGCAACATCCAGAATTGATTATTTTTAACAGTAACTCACTCAGGGTATGTCTAAATTGCAGCTAGGGGGCATTTTTCTCAGCATGGATAAACAGACACCGGTTAGTTCTGCTATTAATAGCAGCATAGCTGTGAGTAGCATGGGCAGCAACTCAGACTAGCTTCCCCAATACATAGCCAGGGGGTCTGGGTGGATTTGTATTTGATTGGCTAGCTTGCAACATAGCCCATGCCATCCCTGCTTATGCTTCTATTTTTAGTGCACCAGCTTGAGCAGAGCTAGTACATCCATCTACTCATGCTGGGAAACACATTCCCAGCTGCATTGTAGACATATCATCAGAAGAAGAATTAATTTAGCACATCAGGCTGCATGTTACAAACTGGCTGTGGGTGGTTGCTAAAGCATCAGTAGAAGTATGCCTGTATGGTATTTTGGAGCGAGCCTCCCGGCCTGGATCAACTGACAATGGTTAATAGAGCTTGTACTACAAGTCTAAAAATAGCTATGTAGACCATGCTTTGAAGATGTGGCTGGGGCTCTGAAACCGACAGAGAAAGTGGGCTTCAGAGCCCAAGCTTCAGATCGAGCTGCAACTTCAAATCACTGTCTAGATAGCTATTTTTAGAGGATGAGCACAAGTCCCACTAGCCCAAGTCCTTTGACGTCACTCCAAAATGCTGTGTAGACATACCATAGGTCCAGGGCTTTCTTGAACCACTTAATATGCCACAGAGTTCTCAGTATAATTATATGTTTATTCTCAGTACATTATTCTGCCTGGTTAACAAGGAAGACAAAGATGAAAGTTGAGCTGTGTGGAAGTCTTTCTGTAGTTGGTAGCTGTCTTCTATAATTAACACATCCTTTTAAAAAATCTAGTAGTTTTATTAATCATGACATCAGGGAGCACTTACAAAAGAATTTATACTGAACATATGCTCAGCTTGCAGTGGCATATTGTAACATGCCTTATTTTGACATAGAACTGCCATTACCTTTAGCAACCGAAAGAAACTAAGCCGATCACTTACAAATATAGAAATATCCAAGAATCAGATTAAAATGTATGGGTGATTTCTGGCCCAAATGAAATCAGTGGGTATTTTGCCACTAACTTCAATAAAGCTAGGATTTGACCCTGTGTATATAACAGAGACGAAAGAGGGGATGATTTGTGCTGCCTTTATTTTAAGAGCATTAAAGGCATTGTAATCAGATATTAAGGGTGACCTGGTTTATATTGATCAGGCCAACAGAATGAACTGTAGACCTAAGCAAACTGTCCAAGGACTTATAGAAAAGTAATTCATATTTCTTTCTGACAAAGTATCAGAGCATAGAAACTGGCAGCTGCACATGAAGAAATATTTGAACAACAGATTAACAAAACTTACTTTTCCTGGACCTAAAACTTCGTAGCTAAGCAAATCAATGTGAGTTACTTCTGATAATAAAGTTCCAAAGTGGTAGCCATGTTAGTCTATTGCAGAAAAACAACAGAGTCCTGTGGCACTTTTAAAGACTAACAGATTTATTTATCGCATGAGCTTTCGTGGGAGAAAATCCCACTTCATCAGATGCTTTGAAGATGGGAAACTTACAGAATGGGAGGAAATAAATGAAGGGGAGCATATGACATAGGATCAGGTCAGGCTGTTGTTTTTCTGATTCTAAAGGCATCCATTAGGTCAAATTTGTCTCTAGTGACTTCTGAATTTTTTTCATTAGCTCTGCAATGTAAAGGTCTGTCTTTCAGAGAGAGAGAGAAAGAGATTATATAACATAGCTGGCAACAACTTTCAGGGGTTGTGAACATGATGGATAGCACTGGTAATTTTAGAATGTAATTCTTTCACTGGCCTACAAAATCCTTGTAGTCTAGTTGTCCTCATTTAAATGACATTATTTCAAACTAGTCAACTGGCCTTTAAACGTCTGTAGAGATCCCACATAATTACACAGATGCCCAGGTCTACCCACTGGCAATCTGTAGAAGTTCCCAGTTTGCATAAATTGCTTTAATCTACACTAAAAAAGAAACACTGAATCTATTATCTGTGGTATTTTTTACTACAAAATGGCTCAGATGTCATCATAAATTAACATGTTTCCTTAATTTGTTTAATTTTTTATGCCATCCAACCTATGAAATATATAGGCTCTTAAATTAAGAAATGTATCCATTAACTCAGTTTACGGACTAAAATCTCATGGACATCTGCAATACATCACAGATATGAGCTCACCAGTTCTTACACTGAAAACAAAGCTTACAGATGGGGCGCAGTGAAGAGTAAATATCGTAAATATCATTATTAGTCTCCAGTCAGTGTCAAATGGGATTTTGCATTACAGTCATTTCGAAGAAGAATGTTCTATAACCTTATGCAAAACTGTGCTAGATCTAAATGTCCTGTTTTCTGTACAGTACAGTTCCCATTCTAACTATTAATTTATTTTAAAAGCTGTAGGCAAACACCTGACTCCCCACTCTTCATTCTGTTTAAGGGTCTTTTCTTTTACGTCTTGGAGAACCCAAATACACACAATCTGTACATACAAGTGAGGAGACATTAAGAGATAGCAGCAGCACCAGTCCTACATGCTTTATTGCCCACGGTGAAAAACATCCTCCACCCTCACCAGAGCAGCTAAGGACAAACAAGGGGGTCTGGGAGAGTAGCTAAGCAATATAGCACCCTGGGATGCTGATTTGGTGCCAGTTTCTTTGGAAGAAATATATACAGTGGAGTATTTTATTTTGGTAGGATTTTTTTTACACACCACACACACGTGCATACATATCTATGGCTACGTCTACACTGGCAAGTTAGTTCGAATCAAGGAGGCTTAATTCGAACTAACTAAAGCCATGGCTACACTAGGCTTTAGTTAGTTCGAATTAAGGGCTTCCTTAATTCAAACTAATAAGTTCGAATAAGGTATTCAAACTAAAGGGTTAATTCGAACTAACTAGTTTGAATTAGCCAATGTGGCCATGTTAATTCGAACTAATTTCTTAGTTCGAACTAACCGGACATTGAAATCAATGGGGATCACTAATTCGAACTGAGCAAGTGCCATGAATGACACTTGCTTAGTTCAAACTAACTTTTTCTAGTTCGAATTAAGCTAATTGGAACTAACTAAAATTAGTTCGAATTAGTTAGTTTGAACTAACTAATTTGAACTAATTTTAGCAAGTGTAGACATAGCCTATGTGTTTATGTTCAGGAAGAAGGAGTTCATACAGTTCTGGAAGTTGAAAAGGGAGAATGAAACTAAAGGGAGTTCCAATCCCAAATCTCAAGTCTGAACGTCCCTAAATTTAGAGGAAGTTATGTCTTGGGCCTATATCTGTTTGAAACAGCAAAATACTAATTACAAGTTTAAATAGGCAGACATTTGTTGAATAAAAATTATAGCCACAGGTACACTTAAGTGACTACATTGTGTAATGCACAGCTTCTCTTTTATTGCAGCCATATTATCTGAGCCTATAATAGAAAACAATTAAACAATTGTTTCCAAAAACTGTGGCCGATCAAGCCCGTCAGCCACTACGGCCCTGCCTGTTGTAAACATAACAACCTTCATTGAAGTGGGTCATTGTTTGTTTGTTTGTTTGTTTTTTAAAAAAGCTAGAATAAACAAATGAATGTTGCTCTGTGTCCAACGTACTTGTAAACTCCACCAGAGTAAAAGAAGGAATTAATTCCAAAGCCAAGGGCCTTCCACCATAAATGCATCATTGCATCTGCCACCAAATGTTCAACATGGGCCATGTATCTTTTGACTTATTGAAGGAGCTTATGAAGGCCCGCTGTCACAAGATGAACTGACAAGTATTCCAGCCCACCTGTGCTTCATTCATAGCCTTGATGGGCCTGACAGAGGAGAGGTGCTCCTGTAAGAAGCCAGAAAAGAACATGAAACAGAAGAGGTACTTTCTTAGCACAGTGGGGTGGTGTTTCAGGCTTCTGAACTAAAAGCCCTGAATTTGAATTTCAGAGAAGGCAGCACTTTTTCTTCTTTGACAAGGTTACTGGCGTAGTGTATGGCGGCATATTTTGATTTTAGTAAGCCTTTGGAGACAGTCCCATATGACATTCTTATAAAAAAAAACAAACAAAGAAAATAGGGCTAGATGAAGTTACTACAAGGTGGGTTCGCTGTTGGTTGAAAGATTTTGCTCAAAGAAATAGTTATCGATGGTCACTTGCAAACCGGGAGCTTGTATCTAGTGGGATCCTGCAGGGGTCAGCCTTAGGTCTGGTACTATTCAATATTTTCATTAATGACTTTGATAATGGAATGTGGAGCATTCCTAGAAAATTTGCATATGACACCAATCTGGTAGGGAAAGTCTAATTGCACTGTAGAGGTTGCTGGGATTTCTGACATCCTAGATGATGATAGAGATAATGTGGGCTTTTGGTATCCAGGAAACTGAAAATCCATAGTTTTTTTCTCTTGTCAACAGGGGTGGAGGTGAGATGAAATTCTGAGAGGCTTTATTGTCACTAGAAGCTCATCAACTGTGCTCTTGCTCTTCCATTACATACTGAAAGTGCAGCAGATGGCTCTTTCTACTGAAATGATCAGTGGGGAAATAGTTAATATTGTTATTAACCGTCATCATTAGGCTTCAGTGTTAAAACTCATAGAACTGAAAGAAGGCAGTTCACCCCCCTCAGAGCAATTGCTTTGGGTTGTCTGCAGACGTAGGAAGACCTCACTACATCCTTTCACACTTAAAAAGAAAATGAAGTAACTGTACATTAGGAAGAAATGCTTAAATGAAAGCTCAAGCTCTGTCCTGCGTTTCCATGGCAGAGGACAGATTCTGCAGCAAATCCTTCAGCCATGGTATTTCCAGATACACAGGGTCATGCCTAAACAATGAAATACACAGTAAAATAAAATCCCTTTGAAAAAGATTTCACTTATTATGCTACTTGAAAAGCTGTCCTAGATTTAGTTTGATCATAGAGAAACTTGCAGAACACCACTACACACAGGACTGGCAACACTAAATCATAATCAGTATACAAAAAGAAGAGGGAAACTAACAGGAAAATGCATTTTTTTAACTAATACATTAATTTACTCCTTAAGTAAATTTTAAAAATCAAGTAATATTACTAGGTGTATTTAGGCATGTAGATAATATAGAGGCACATAAGAACTGGAGTATTTTGGTTTTAATCTTGCATAGTAAAAGGATTTCTTCAAACTGTTTAGCATAACTCTGCTAGCTGCTTCTCTTTCTAAATTAGCTCCTTGATGGAGAATTCTGTATAACAGCCTATTGCAAATGAGTCCAGAAATCTTCACATAACATGGGAGATGGTGAACATACAGTTTGTTTTGAAATGATGAGCAAAATTATTAAAAATCGGATTTACTCTATGCAGTTTGATCTCCGAGGACATTATATATGAGCAGACTGAGAGCAGATAGTGGTTATGTTATTTTCTACAGGCTATTCTCAACTCTGTTGGCCCAATAAACATCTGTAAGCAAATAAGAAAACACATTTCAGTTGCTCTGTTCTGGGATGTTCTGAAAACACATGAGTAAAAAAAAAATGATATAACACATTGATATGCTGTCACACCTGAAAGCTGCTGAGGAAAATAGATGACAGCTGACCCTTCCAAGACTATAAAATTGATTTTTCATAATTTTTTCTTAAAATAGAGACACTCTTGTCCGAGATGACTGTGTAGTGTATGCATTTAAAATAGCAAGGTAAGTTGCAAAGGAGCCACTTAATTCATCATTATTAAATCACTGCATCACATGACTGCTGAGTAGGGCATGTTGTTTTTGACAGATTTTATGGCTTTGCTTCAGAATGACTTTATTCGATAAAACAATACAAAACATATTCTCTAAAATCACTAGTGGTTTGGAAAAACGAACAGTGGCAAATGATCCAAATATGACCATTGGCAGGATTTTTGGTACAAAAGATTTCCTCCTTTTGGTCACCAGCTTATACCAACACCATATCTGTGCAGACTGAAATTCAGTTGTGCGATGACTGAGATTAAAGTCCTCTGGATGAAATTTATACCACACTCCTCACCATGTAACCCAGTGGTTCCCAGCCTGTGGCCCAGGGGGGCTTTCAAAGTGGCCCGCGACTCCCCTCCTGCTAGTTGCAGAATGGAGCCATTGCTTAGGGACCCAGTCGGAGCTTGTTTCCACGGGGCTAAAAGACTGGTGCAGGCTCCTTGCTGCAGCCAAGAGGATGGGAGATCAGTGCTCCCCTCTTCCTGGCTCTAGCAGAGAGCATGGCAAAGCACTCTACCTGGGTCCATGGGCCCAGGGATCCCGGCTGCAGCCACAGGGAGGGGAGCACTGATCTTCCAATCCCCTGGCTTCATAAGGGAGCCACTTCCAAAGACCAGGTGGGGTGCAGGGGACTACGGGATGTGTGCGGTTTCTCTGCTGCTGCCAAGACCTCCTTGCTGTACTCCTTCCATCTGACTGCGGTGGGGGAGGGGTAGTCTGCTAGCAGAGATTGGTGGCCCTTCTGGGTTGGAAAAATTATATCTGTGGCCCTTGAGCCAAAAAAGTTGGAAACCACTGATGTAACCCAATGCCCGAGTGTGCACAAAGGTTTGTGCTGCTGCTATGTGCTATATATAGAGCACTTTAATTGCCAGGCTGTCAACCTGGCATATCCACAAGCACTATACAGAAGACTATGACCCATCCCATAGCTAATCTCAGGAAAGTAATAAACATGGCTATGCCATTTTGAAAAAATGAATCATAAACCTGGCTTTAAAAGCTAACACTATGCTAATACCACAAACTGGCGAGAGCAGGGAGATTCAGATCCCAGTACAGTAACACCTTAAGGCAGAGATCTTACAGATGTGAAGTGCCATTTTTACGGTCTGAAAACATAGCATGGGGTTTGGATTAAATACATTCTATAAATAAAACAAGAGAATGGGGTGAAAAAGGGTTGAGCAGAGTTATGCATGTTCAGTTAATTGAGAGCTACAAGCTCTTGCAGGATAGAAGGATGAACATACTATATTCTGTAATAAGTGAAAGCCAAGATAGGACACCTCCACTGTTTTTAATGCATTTAAAAATCCTCCCACATCACAGAAACAGTTTTTAAAATGTTCTCTTCCATTCATTTGCTGGCATGGTGACTAGACTGAGCATGACCTACTTATAGGAAAGAAACTCTAACAGATTTAAGGCCTTAGAACTACATGGAAAGATCTAAAATCATCTAACCAAGGTCATGCTAATAAGAACCTGATTTATGCTGGAACGATTTTGAGAAGGACTTTTGACTGGGCTTTTTCTTATGATCTAGGATTGCTAAAACAGGCGAGTTTTCAGATTGCCCAAAGTATCCTTGTTAATGTGGATCAGAAGTGCTACTTGATAATTCCGGAAAGACTGCTGTGAACAGTGTAAGCTATTTTCATGGATTTAGAAGTCTAAAACCCATATTAACCCGGAAGGAAACAGAGCTGTTCTTTACTTTTTGTTGGTTTTTAGTTTTCTTTGTGACTGTCATTTTCTTTACATTTTTGTTCCTGTGTGTGCATGTGCATGCGTGCATGCGTGTGTGTGTGTGTGTGTGTGTGTTTAAATTGATGTAAATACTCTTAAATCTCAATATATGGTGTTTCTAAAGTTTTACTGACATAGCCTAACTGGACCAAGCTTTGGTTTCTGCCTGAGCATCTGGCCAGACTCCAGCCTGAAGCTGTCACTATTTCCCCACCAATCTACCACTAGACCAGAAAAGGAGTACACATTCTTCTCTTCCTTTCCCAGCTCATGTCTTCTCTTAGCTGGGTTTGTCAGTGTGTGTCTGCTTTCACTTGACAGAACTTATATCTTTGTAAATAAGCTGAGAATGTTTTGATTGCAGCTTCAATAACATTTGCATAATTCTGAAGATCATTAAGAAACAAAATGAAGCAAAGGTGGATTAATATTCTGTGGTGTTATTGAAAAGTTAAACCAAAGACTATTAAAAGGAATCCTAAAACATAGCACCAGCCATGGAGTGCAGAGCAACATCCAGTGAAATTGTGAATCCTGCCTTAGTCTCATGAGTGAACCTTTCAAATCACTGCTGCCAACACTTGAAAAAGGCTAAGTTGGTTTTCCTTAGAGCCAGTACCATTGTCTTCAGTGTTGTACAGCGTTCCTAGCATGCATAGCCTATTTGCCTATTACTTATGATAAATGACCTTCCTGGGGCTTGTGAACACCAGAAGTAATATAAATGCCTAATTGCCATCACCCCTGTGATTGAATCCCTTTAGCTGTAGGACTCTGTATTACTTTTCCAGCTCTTGACTAAGTAAACTTACCAAAAAAAATAGTCCAAAAGCAATGCTTCAGGAGTGGCTTTTGCCCTGACTGAACTAGATGCTCCGTTCTCTAAAAGTGGAAAGGAGTGTTCCAGTGTTCCAAAGGCAACTATCTTTTGTGTGAGCAGCACCTGTATAAGCAGCAAGAACCATAGTCAATTTCAGATCAAAATAACAAAACGGATGGGTACCATAGTTTTAAAGGGCCCCAACGGAGAATAATGTGAGGGAAATCTCTGGAAAACAAAGACTTGAAATATGGAATAAAAAGAGTTTGCTTCAAATGAAGAACACATGCTAGTATGTTTTTCATCTGCTTGAAATTAAACTGTGTAAACTGTATCAAGAATGACATGGGTTTGGGCTATTTTCACTCCCCGCGCCATCCTTTACATTCTCTTGGTTTTCCACTCTCATTAAGTTGAAACAATAAAGGGGTCTTGATATTAAGATCAACAATTAACAAAGGGAGAATACGGTGACCACTACAGTTATTCAATAAGTTTTCTAGAATTAAGAATGATTAGACCTGGTTTTCAACAACAATAACAATTTACTAAAAACTAATCATATTTTTCCTTTTACTGCTCTGTCTGTCTGTATCCATTTGTTGTGTCTTGTCTTATATTTAGATTGTAAGCTTTTTGGAGCAAGGATTGTCTTTTTGTTCTTTGTTCGTACAGCACCTAGCACAATGGAATCCTGTTCTGTGGCTGGGCTCTGAGGTACTACAGCAATATTAATAATAATAATTGTTAGTCCCTTTATATTGAGTTTTATTTGTGGTTATGGTAGATACTTTAATGAACAAGTGCCAAATGGCTAGGAATGACATTCTGATTTCAACACAGTAGGGTTCAGAATAGTTTTCAAAGCTGCAGCTAAACATGAGTTAATTTTGCAACCTGAATAATGAGCTTGGTTCCCTGACACGTGGCAATGGCATATATGAAGGTGATATATCAGAGTTGCTAGAATAAGTGTCTGCTCTTCAGTTCCAACATTCATGTCCCTTTGACTCCTGGGGATCACAGTTTTGGAAAGTATATAAACTACAGGAGCTAGGATTAATCATAGATTGGGATTAAGATCAACATGGAGCAGAGGTCACCTAATCGTCTAATTTCATTGTTGGGAATTAGAGACTATGCCTTTTCCTGAGATAAGGTATCAAACTACCATCTTATGCAAATAAAAAATGTATTGCAAACTTTCTCATATCTCTTACTGGAAGAATTGGATGTTTTTCCAGACCATGATTTCTGCCAAATTCTAGGTCTTCCCAGGCTTTGGTTTTAACTGGCCCCATATAGGTATATTAAGGACAAGCCCTGTGAAAACTGAAAGAGGCAAACATAGTGATAATGGTATCAATTTAAGAGCCAACAGGTGTGTTTGACACAATTCCTCCTTAAGATGTTTACTGCCTGAAAGACTGATAAAAGGCAAACAAACCCAGTGGGACACTCAGAGAGTGGCAGGAATTTAGAACTGGTTTAAAAGATTGAGATGGGGATAGTGTAATGTTACCAAGGGTTAGCATTGATGGGTGTTGTGGATTTAAAAGACAGCAAAACAACTGCTGTTCTCCCCCTCTGAGCCACTGCCAGGATTTGTTGCCCTATGGTGCTCCTCTAAATTCAGCTCCATGAAGTAACAACTTTTGGGCTATTTGCTAAATAATTTTGTGACTTTCCTCATTGGCTCCTGCTCACAAAAACAGCTGATTAACAGACTTCATTGAAATGCATCTGAAAATAAAAGGAAATAATTTTAAACAAGCCACAGTGTTCATTCTGAACTGATTCACTTGATTATTATCTTCAGCTCCTGATTAAAAGTGAGTCTGTAGTATAATGGCATGTAAAGTATTCCAGAAAAGTTTTAGGTTTTGATCCTCTCTCTACCAAGGGCAAATTACCAGATGCAAGCTTGAAGAAGGATGGTCCAGAGCTCAGAAGGACACTAGTCTAGGATTATGAGATATGTTCCACTAAATGTGTCCTGTGTGATCTTGGGCAAATCACTTCGCAACTCAGTGCATCAGTTCCCATATATAAAAAGGCGTGTGATGGGGTGTTCAACTCATACCAGAAAGGAAGGGGTTAAAAGCAGCTAGGGAGGCTGTGTAGGGGCAGCTAATCAGAAAGATGCTTCATGGAGCAGCCAATTAGGGCTGAGTGGGCTTAGATAAGGAGAACTGCAGGGCCAGAGGCAGTCAGGGAGGCCAAACAGAAATGGCTGTGTTCCTAGCAGGTTGCAAGAAGGTAGCACCTTGGACAGAGCAGTTACTGAACAGGAACTGGGGAGCAGGAGAGAGCTGCTGGCTGGCCGGCCATCTGGACATATAGGATGGAGGTCCTGAGAGGAGGACAAAGGTGGTCCTGGAAAGAAGCCTAGGGAATTGATGCACCACTGGCAAAGAAGTTAAGGAAAGGCAGCAGAAGGCTGGGACCTTGCATAGTGGGTGAGCCTGTGTTCTGGCCACTTGCCACTGGGAAAGTGGCTGGACTATAGAATCGGCAGATTCTCCCTTCCCGCCCAAAGGGAGGAATATGGCTGGGGGGCATGTTGGAGGGCTGAATAATGGGGAGGATGCAGTTCCTGGAGTAAGGATGGTCTGCAGGTGGAGAAGGTGATGAGAGAGGCACCTCCAGGACATGGCACATTGGCCAAAAAAGCTAATCCCTGAGATGGCCGGTAGGAGATACAATGCTCGTGAGTGAACTCTTCTCAGGGGGGTCCTTCCCCCTCACCCACTTTCAAAAAATGAATACATTAAAGACAGAGAGCTGCACAGATACTAAGATAACAGGGAGTGTATTATTACCTAAAGACAATCTATCACACTTTGTATCTTGGACAAATCTCTCTATATTTACTACATTTTTTCCCACCTAACTCTGAAATCCTTCACCTTTCTGAACAATGGAAGTCATTGCAAAATCAATGAAATCCTACTGACTCACTTCCCTCTACTCTGCTGTCAAATGCTTTAATCTCAGCCAGTACATCCTATGCTCCATATTGTCTTTTTAGATTGTGCTAGTAAATTCCCAGATCTACAGGCTAGCTAGCATTCTTCCTGGCTCTATAATTTCACAAATATAAAATCATGTTGTAAAATGGATATCTTACTAAGATTAGTTCTTTGTTTATTTTTACTGGCTATGTAACAATCTGATAACTTTCTCACACCTTCTGGAAAATTATTAAAAATATTTTATTTAGAACCAGTCTTTCTATCATAACTATTGCCTTGTTACCCACCTATCTCAGTGAAATATTTTATTCAGCAAGTTCATCACTTGCATTTAGTAACTTTGCACTGCTTCTTCTTCCATGCAGATTGCCAGTGCAGCCCAGAATGTTTCACATAAGTTCAAGTTTGCAGGATCAAACCCCTTGATCCTAAGACCCTTGTTTGGTCTCAAAAGGAGACAGTGATTGGGAAACATGCACCCATCCAAAAATGGGGGAAAGATGGGTTTAAAAAATGCACTTCTAGAACTAGAGCAAAAGTTTTAGACAATTGAGATTCTGAGCTCATTCACTATTATCCTGTATTTCATTATGAGTAACAACTGTGATGAATGCCAGGAAAGGCATCTTGCAAAGTCTATCTGTGGAAATTCCCTTTAAAGTCCTGGTGTATGAGAAACAAATAGTTTGTGGATGACTTGTTTGTAGTGAGCAAGTTCTCCTGCAGTATGTCTACATTGCAGCTGGGAGGAAGTCCCCCCGCCTGAGTAGATAGACTTGTGCTAGCAGGGCTTCATGCTAAAAATATCAGTGTGGACCCTGTGGCACTGACAGAGACTCAAGCCATCTGAGCTCAACCACTGGATCCCCACTCAGGTGGCTAGTCCAAACCTCCATAAGTACCACAATGTTTACATAGCTGTTCTTATTGCACAACTATGAGCCCAGGCTGCTAGAGGCTGAAACCATAAGGACAGCTACATGCTGTGATAGCTTTCCAGCAAGAGAAAGATGTGGGTGGGGAGATGGCTGAGACCTCGTTTAAGACACAGCCTCTAGCAGGAAACTTTAGCTGCTAAAGTTTTTGTAGACCTGAAGTGAGAATAGATTCCTATTTGCTTGCTGAAGGTCTAGGACATACAGGGTGCGTCTACACTTGAGCTTGCTTAAGTCAACTTAATTTACCCCACGTCTACACTACAGTTTCCTTAAGTAGACTTAAGCAGCTGCTTAAGTCGACTTAAGGAAATTCAAAGTCGACTTTATAACACCTCATATAAAGTCGACTTTGAGGCTTAAGTCAACTATTTAAGTTGACTTAAGCTAGTGTAGACGTGGGATAGCCCTAAGTCGACTTCCCAGGTCCTGGGCAGAAGGGAACCCTCCTAGCCTGGACCACTCGGGTCCTGGGGAGAACTTCCCCAGGACCCAAGTGGTTCGGGCCAGGAGGAAGAGCTGGAGACCCGCGCTCCAGCTGCCACCACTCAGGTCCCAGCAAGAAGCGACCGCGGGGCTTCCTTCTCACCGGGATCTGGTCCTGGCGAGAAGGAAGTCCCATGGTACCTTCTTGTCAGGACCTGAACGGTCCTGGCAAGAAGGAAGCCCCGCGCTTCCTTCTCCCCGGGATCCGCGCTCCCAGAACCTGGAGCACAGCAATGCTGGCAATTGCTGGCACTCCGGCTCTTGCAATGCACTCCAGCTGATCAGAGTCTCCGGCTCTTCCTCCTGGCCCGGACTACTCGGGTCCCGGGGAAGTTCTCCCCAGGACCCGAGTGGTCCAGGCTAGGAGGGAGCTCCTCTCTCACTTCTCCCCTGGACCGCTCAGGGGCTTGCTGATGCGGGGCTGGCTCTCCCTGGACCAAACAAGTCAACTTAGAAAGTCCAGTGTAGAGTCTAAGTCGAGTTAGTAAGACCACCTTTAAGTCAACTTAGGAATCCAGTGTGGACTCTCTAAGTCGACTTCATAAGGTCGACTTAAAGTTGACTTATTAAAGTCGACTTTTTTAAGTCGACCTAAATTCCCCAGTGTAGACATAGCCACAGATAGTAGTCAGAAGATAACCATGGCAGCAAAATGTAAATCAGTTGACCTGGTTCTACAATCCTAGGAGAAGAAAAGGTAGGATTAGATTCCTAAACTGGCTAAATCTTGGAAGGGACACTGAACAGTAGTGTCACGAATAAATGAAATGGTCATGAATAAATGAAATGGTGCATAGAATTGCCTCCCAGAATTAAGACCAAAGTCATGGATAAGGACTATCTGAGGAGATACAGGATTACAACTTGGCTGCTCCTGCATTGAGAACACAACTCTGAAAACAAAGGCTTATGGACCTATAAGAAACCATGCACTCACCACAAGAGTCAATTGAAAGTGGCCTTTTCCAATCTATGATTTTCTCTCAGCAGAAACATAGGGCTGAAGGGACCCTGAAATCATCAAGTCCAGCCCCTGCACTGTGACAGGACCACATAAACCTAAACCATCCCTGACAGGTGTTTGTCCCCCCTGTACCTTAAAAACCTGCAGTGATGGGGATTCCACAGCCTCCCTTGGAAGCCTATTCCAGTGCTGAACTAGCCTTATAGAAAGCTTTTCCTGATATCTAACCTAAATCTCTCTTGCTGAAGATTAAGCCCATTACTTCTTGTTCTACCTTCACTGAACATGGAGAACTGATCACAGTAATGGGGTAAACCCTTCTGTTGACATAGGTTGCATCTCATTTACAGGATAGTGCCAGCGTAGCTACAGCTCTGTAGCTCTGCCAATCCCCATAATGTAGATATGACATAGGTTTAGATTAAAGATGAACAAGTCAGGTGGCTATTAGCAATAGACTACATTAAATACCTGAGAGTTATTGAAATTGATCTCATGACTTAATAGTAAAAAGGTTCAGGCTGAAAAAGCCTTTGTGGGGGGTTTTTTGGTTTGTTTTGTTCCTCCCTCCTCTCCCTCCCCCCATGAAGGAGGGCTGTGGGGTCCTGAACTAAGGAATTGACATGTGTGAGAAAGTGTTTTAGTTTGAACAAAGTTCTGGGCTGGATTTTGAAAAAGTTGATCTTAGAAGTAAGTTTTTGCTTGTGTGGGAGATTCTCGTAGTCTTTGTTACTGCTAGAAAAACTGCCCAAAAAGTAGGTTGAGAAGCAAATATTAACTAGACAGTCATCTTGAAAGGGCATACACTGTTCTAAATTTAGCAACTGCTACAAATTATATGAACAACAAAATAACAGCTCTCATTAATGTAGCTGAGTCAGCCTGGTGCACAGACTATAAAATAGTACACTATTACTTTTATTTACATCAGTCATATACCCGGCCCACTAGCTAACTCATAATATACATTTATCATACTTCTCCACTTCTTCTAACTTGATAAAGCATTTTACCCTTAATATACGTCTAAACACTACTCAATATGCAAACATTAGTAACATTGTAACATTCATTCTTGATACACAAACACATGCTTTTTGTCACTAAAAATAGTCTTTTATTCCAGCAGTAACCATGAGAGGCAAAACAAACTGACCCTAGTCACATGACAGGTGTACATCTTGTAAATGACCTGTGTAATATGACAAGACCATTAAATAAATGCTGTCTCTTACCTGTAGATCTAATCTGTTTTAGCATTGCTACAAACATGAGTAATAAGCAGGCATCAGTTACTGATTACATTGATGGTCAATGTGTAAGTCCTCAGGTCACTGAAAAGGACGGTTATGCAGAGGAGGACTGAACAAGGAAAGAGGTTGATCTGTCACTACAAAAAATGCAAAGGTCAAAAAATTATTTTAAAAAAGAAAATAATCATTTGTTTCTTTTCTATTTAAAATAGATATTGGGAAGGTGTCACTAACAGTTTAAAAGTAGAGCTGGTTGAAATTTTCTGAAGGAAAAAGCTTTATTTCAGAAATGGTATTTTCTCAATGTTGAAGATTTCTCTCATTTTTTTATTTTAATTTATTTACCTTTAACTTTTTTGTTTATTTTTTACTCTAATCTTTTTTCTCATTTTTTTCTAGTCCTCTGTGAAAATCAACTTTGTTTTAAATGGCCGTTCGAGGGTGTGGAACATAGAAGAATTTTTTTTTAAAAAAAACCTGAAAGATAGGAGCAAGAAGGGATGAGCAGAAAGAGATCTCTTCGTAGCTCATACTGATTTATTTTTATTCTAATCTATTTTTAATCTAGATGAGAAACTGGCATCCCATTCAAATAGCAGTTTCTAAAAAACTAAATTATTTAGTATATGGTATAATGAAAATCATGTAAACTTTATGTGAGGGATCAGTTCAATGTAAAGAGGGGATCCACCTCCAATTCCCAGATGGAAGGGAATGTAGATTCTTGCATGAAATTGCCAAAGGATAGAGCCACTACAATCACACCTGTGCACCTAGAACACCTTACATATGAAGGTTTCAAGGTGCTTTATTAACATTAAGGTTGCTCAATAAAGCTTTAGAGAGGCAGATAACTAATAAGTCTATTTTCCAAGGTACAAATTGCAAAATAGAGGGTTTCAATGGAAATTGCTGCACTTACTTTACCATTTAACCATCACACAGCAGATGGCCACGGTTTGCACTTTGCCCTAAGTTTTCAGTGTCACATGTAACAAGCATAAGCAAGAGTTAAATTTAACATATCATGTAGCATTCTGTGTAGTTTTTTCACTCCCTTATTTCTGTGTTTCAAATCTAAATTTTAATTTGAACATAAAGAAAGGAACTTAAGACCCAAATAACACTGCACCAAGCTGAATACCAAGGGGAAACAGTAAAATGCCCTTCTCTCCGTTGTCCATAATGCAAGTTAATACATCATAAGATAGACCTGCAGGTGGTATTGTACCACTTATGGTAGCATTCCTATATGTTTTAAAGGAAGGAACACATCAAATGGCAGATATATTCCAAACAGCACAGTTTTAGAGACAGACGTAAAGAAGTAATCACACACAACTAGGATTTGCTTCAGTTTTCATTTATCTTCTTCAGTTTTCTCTCTCCGTGGAGAAGGATATGACAAAATACAGATTTGATTTGTGAGGGTATAAAACAAGGCCCTAATCCCTGCAAGTTGGCATCCTGTAGATGCAAGCATCTGCTTGTATGAATGCAGATACATGTTCAGGTCACAGAGAGCTCATTGATTGGTCAGATATTGGGCCGTTGACATTAATGGGCCCAAGATTTCACCCTAAGACTCTAAGTATGATGCTGTAGCTGTTCTAGACTTTTCTGTTGCATTCACCCGACCTAGAATTCCCTATCTCACTATTTCTTTCCCTACAATTGTTTGTTTTTCAATAAATGGTGACCTAAGTAGCTAAAAGTATTTAGTAAGGATGCTTACAGTGTGCTGGAGGTGACAGTCAACGCACTGCATACCAGAAATGAATGGGATAGACCTAGAATTGCTCTAATGGCTAGAACATTATTAATTACTGTGAAGTTGGATAGCTTAAATTGTACTGAATTTTCCTTTCAGATGCCTGTTACAAAATTAACTTGCTTTTGATGGTCAAAAAGTCACTTGTAATTAAAACTGAACCCAAACTAACTGAAATTGAGGTTCAATAGTAGAACTAACTTTTTGGTAAATATTCTCCTTTCAATAATGACCATTTTTGAGAGAATGAATGTGTAACAATGACACGAGAATTAGATAAGTATTAGATTGTTATTTAATGGTTATATTCATTGAGTGTTGTATATGATCACCTTTCATGATCGTGTATAATGTGAAAAACCTTTCTCAAAATCCAGATCAGATAATAGGGTCAAGAAGAGTACACATATAAATGAAGTCAAGAGGAGACTGGCAGCATCCATAAACAAGGATCTTTTGTCTAAAAGTCCCTCCACGCCTTCTACTCTTTTTATACTTGTTCTAACTTTTTTGTATCATCAATCATCAGCTAGGAGGTCATAGAGGCCACTCTCTACAAAACAGCTATTTCTGTATTTCTTAGCGCTGGCCTTGTTTCGAGATGGCTTTTTTTTTTCAGATCTGGTTTCGAAATCAATGATCTGCAACTGCACTCGAGTTCTCTTCTGACAATTCTGCTATTTTAAAATGCAGTGGGCACTGTGAACATTTCAATATCAGTCTTTAGCTGCACTCCAGCACTAATCTATTTAGAAAGTGCCCACAACTTAAATAATAAATTCAAAAGAGGAGGAGGAGATCAAAAAGGGATGCACTTTCAAGATCACAACACAACTGTTTCCAGAAGATTTTATACATCTGGAACCTGAATATTCTTTAACCATTTGACTGCTGAAGTTTGATATTTAGGTAGTGCTCAAGCCCTACTGACAGGAGAAAGTTGCACCAGTTTAGTTAAGCCAGTGCTAACCCTATGAGGACACTACATTGGATTAGCTAAATCCCTTTAAAATCACACTTTGAACTTAATTAACTGGTGTGACTTTTCATGTAGGCAGTATCTCAGCCACTATGCTGTTGAATGTACCAAATATTTCCTCTAAGCCCAGCTACTCTTCCACTGATTTCATGTTCCAAAGGGGTAGTCGTGTCAGTCTAGTTATGTGTCCATCACTAATTTGTACTATAATATCCAGAAAGTGGAACCCCCATGTGGAGTGTTCCAGGCTAAGGTTGATCGTGGAGTGGAAATTGTTGAAACCTCTGTGCAAATCTTCCAGGGCATCCTTTCCGAGGGGCCAGATGATGAAGATTTCATGGAAATGAAATGGTAATGTTATGGTAATGATTTCATGGTAATGTTAGAGACTAGCATCAAAACAGTGCAAAGCTATGGAGGAATGATGAAGGGATTAATTAAGAAAAATACTCAGTTTAGATAGTTCTGCGCTAAGTGTCTTAGAAATAGCTAAGATATCAGGCTCACTTTATGTGATGGAGATATATTTTGCCTTCTCACTCAACAGGTTTTATTAACTGATTTAAATAACCTTCTTTGAGCATATATTTTCCACCAAAGGCACCTAATTTATGTGTTACTTAAGTTTAACATCAAAGCAAAGCTCAGAGCTCTTATGGACTTTACCTGAGTGGTGACTCTGACAAATGATAGCCCTTTAATTGTAGCACGGGACAGCTGCCAGCAATGTGGAGGAACCTGACTTTAGAAAAGGGAACTCCTGGAAACTGGACCTGTCATCAAGAAACTGAGATTCTCACAGATCATGTTCAGAAGACTCTCGTGAGAATGGACACCAAGAATCATGAACATCAAGGTGAATGCATTAAAAAAAAAAAAAGGAAAGGAAGAAGCTGAGCAAATGATAAGCAATCTAGAAATAAGAGACTGTGTTTGAGAAAGAATCCATGGATCTCAAAGGAAAAAGTTGGTATTTTTTAAAGTAAAAAAAGCTTGAAGACTTTGATATGTGTTGCTCTAATATCAAGATCACTGCTGTCCCTAAGAAGGAAGATGACGAGAATTCTATTTTGTTTGTTCTGAACTTGTTTAGCTATCAATTCAGTAAAGAATGTGAAGCTCCTACCATTGAAACACAGAGCTAGCTTATAATCTTCTTCACCCCTTCCCCCCAACCAAATCTTAAGGAAAAATATGACTGATGGCTTAATTTTTAGAATGCTCTAGTAGAAGAGTGCAAGAAGGAGAATTTTAATGCAGAGAATTCTTTTCTACTGATTTCAGTTTGCTGACTGACGTTTCAGCTGGAATGGAACTAGCACAGCCAAGATAGTCAGGACATTAGATTACCTGAGATCTGGTACTCTATAAAGTAAACTGTCCTCTAATGAGAAAGTAGCTATTTCTTTAATATCCCACAACCACAGTAGACTTTTTTGCACAATCACTCTGATGTTTTCAGTAAAGCTGCTCCTGCCTATGAAAAGCTCTAGAGAGCAAACAGAAACTTCACTAACACACAACATAAGGATCTGGTCTGAAATACATTTGAATAAGGTTTCTGATGCAGTTAGTATAAAATTAAATAAGTTTAATTTCAACTTCTTATTCAAATGTGTTTCAGACCAGATCCAGATGGGACTCAGCACTTCTGGGATTGGCGTCTCTTGCCAAAAAGAGGCACTAATTATCAGTATACTGGTTTATTTGAATGTATTAATTTTGCCTCCTAGGCTAAATGTTTAGCTCAGAAGAAAAGCCTTGGGATATTAGCATTCTCCAAAAATCTGTAGACTGTATGAATATGATGCTGAAATTATTCCGTTTGTATTTCAGTCACGTGTTGTAAGAGAGAGACTTAGCTTTACAGTTATGTGCATCCTGGACTAATCTAGGTTCTTAACTCTCAAAGGATTTTGTTTACTTTGGGGTTTTTCTGCTTTTTTTCCTTATATGTTTTTCTCCTTTAACAGCAAGTTGACATTTTGTATGGATTTTTTCATCCTTCTAAAAGCAGCTATTAAAGACAGTTACAGTCCAGTTTCGTCATTTGGTTTGGATTCTACTATTATGGCAAAACTCTTGGCCTCTGACTTGGATGAAGTGATATCTTCCCATTGAAGATCAATCAAATGGCTTTATTACTGCTGTAGATACAGACTGAATACAATACTCTTGTGAGCTTTGCAGTTTCTAGTTAATAAAATTTTGAAATATAACATGCTATGTAAGGGGACATCCCCCTTCACCAGAATGAAATACCCTTCTATGAACAAAAGCAATCGTGCTCCTGCCTACAACAGGAAATTATGTAGCGACCATATTTAAACTACTCATCTTTCTTTAAACTGATTTTAGCCTCTATCAAGGCATTTTTTGGAAAAAGATAGCCATCTTTTTAGTAGACTAGAGAGTCTGATGTTCTCACTCATGGTGCATAGCACTTAACTCCTCAAGAATCTAGTCCACTAAAAAGATTGTATTCGGTTTCAGGTATTTCTGCTCTTGGAGCGAAATCCTGATAACACCAACTTCAATGGGACCTCACCCTTGATATTTCCACTGAGACTCTACCAGTTTGAGGAAAATGCAGACCTATCAAGCTCCAGCTCAGCCAGTGGTCCGAGCTCTGTTCAGGTGGTCTATGGAAAGGTTGCGGAACAAGCTTTGTGGCTCAGCGGCAGCTCTCCCCCTCCAGTCCCACGCTTTCCCCTCCTCTTCTACCACCATGTGGGCCCAATGCTGCCCTGATTGGAACCATTCCCACCCCCAAGTAGTGCCACGCAGCAACCACTCCCCTCGCCCAGCATTAATGGCCTGCCGTACAATTTCCAGACCCAGATGTGGCTTTCAGGCCAAAAAGTTTGTCCACCCTGTACTAGAGGTATGATCCGAAAAGGACTACGTGAAAGAGACAAAAGCCTTTTTCCAAGTAACTATTTGTCAAGTTGTTTAAAACTCCTTTTAGAAACAGTTGCTGGTAGGCAAGTAGCTTTGTAGGGTGAATTTTAGAGCTGAAGGGAAATCATCTGGCTGATTCTCTTCATTACACAGTCCACTTTCGGACAAACAAGAACAAACGCATAAGTAGTCCAAAAACAAGTGTAATTTGACTTCACAATCAACTCCATTACTACAGTTCTCACCATGAGACTTCTACTGATTTCCCTGAAAGGGAATGTAGAGAAGAATCCCTCCCCACTCCTATCTAAATGTCCTTCTCAGCAACAGTAATGTCCTTTATCTCAGCATGCATATGCTGACACTTTTCCACCTGATCTCAAGTGTCATTGAACATGAAAATGAAGCTATTTATTTTACCAGTAGTAGCATTAATAAGAGAAAAATCAAGGTTTCCTAAAAACAGTCAGCATTTCAACTTAATCCTTCAGTAATTCTTTCTGATTTCTATTTTCTTTTCCTGTCACATGTAACTCCCATTGACCTTAATGGTATTATGCAGTAGCAAAGAAAGTGGAGTAGAGCTTAGCTGTATTTAATAACACTTCTCTATTCAAACTGTTGAACATACACTTTATAATTACTTGGATGAAAAATACCAGAATACCAACCCCTAATGCATCCTCTATTCCTTTAGTTTCCAACTTAAATACTTTTCCGAGTCTCATCCTCTCTATTCCCATGGCTTCCACTACTGTCTTTACACCCATGTTTCCAAAATCTCTATCCCCACTGCTCCTAAAATTTTTCTTTCCATTCAATCTCAAAACTGTAGCTCCTTCTCGGCTTCTCTGACATCTTTTCTTGTATATCCTGCCAGGGCCAGATTAACAAAGGTGCTTTAGAGGCTGCAGCCCCAGGCTGAAGGGGGGGCTTCACCGCATGCTGCCCCGCAAAAATAAATCAGGCATGGCCAATGGGCTTGGAGCACCTCTGGCGGCCGGCCCAAGCACCACCAGCCCCTGCCGCATGACATCACTGGCCCGCCCTGCCCTTGCAGCTGACCAGTCTGCAGGCCCCCTGCCCCCCCCCCCAGCGCCAGCTGTTCCCCAGCACGAGCACCTGCCTCTCCACCCCCATGGCTGGCTGGTCTTCAGGCCCTGCACCCCCCAGCACCGACCAGGCCCCAGCACTGAGAACTGGCCTGGCTCACTCCACCCCCTAGGCTGGGCACTACCACGATTGGGGGAGGGGCACAAAAGTGGACAGCCCCGGGCCCCCAGGAGCCTTAATCCGGCCCTGTGTCCTGCTGTCAACTGTAACTCTCTTTTCAAAATTGAACTGCCCTTTCCCTTCCCTAATCTCTCCCCTTTGTGTCCTGGTTCTATTTCCACTGACAACTCCAGTGTCTGGTGTGTGAAGTCCATAGTATCAGTGCCTGCATTTCTGACTCTCATGGTTTTCTTAAAGCCTCACCTCTTGGAGACAAGTGATTTATATGAGAATCTCAACTTTCATTTTTTAAAAAGTACATTTCTAACCATCATGGCTGCAAAGCTTGCAAATGTGACATAAGTGTATCCTAATGGCACAGGAACAAGAAAACAAAGAACCCAGAATTCTGTTAAGAACAAATCTGATGATTTTTAAGTGGATTTTACCTCCTCAAATGCTCTCTATACACCACATATGTTCAGGCTGGTGAAGTGGATTCAAAGGAAGATCAAGTATTGGCATTTGAATTTTATCAGGGAGTTTTCCTTATGCAGAAAGGGCAGCATGGGAGAAAGCATGGAGAGAATAAGTTAAGTGGTGGGCAGTAAAGGCTGGGCATATAGGCAGAGGTCAATGTCACAATGGATTATTAGCTCAGTTGGGTGGGACTAAATTATGAAGGCTCTTAAAGGAATAGAGAAAACACTTATGTTTGATGGGTATAGAAAGGGGCACCAGTGCAAGTCTGATGGGGTCAGAAGAAGGATCCCCAAAAAATGTTTTTTAAGAGTGGCATTCTGATTAGCCTGAAGGAAAGCAAAGATGTTGTCGCCAGGGACAAAAAGAAGAACATGAAGTACTCAAGGTATGAAATGTCAAAAACTTAGACAAAAGTTCGGGCTGTTTGGACAGAAAGGAAGGGCTAGCATTTAGATTAGTTGCATCAAGAATAAGCAGAAGTATTTAGAAATGGCCTGGTTAGCTGGGTCCAAGGAGAGTGGCATCGTTGATTCAGTCCTGAGGTATGGGGCTGAGTAACTTGGAACACGAGGTAGATGGACAGAAATTATGAATTAAATGGAAAATAATTTAGAATCTTCCAGGAATAATGTCTCTTCTGTAACCAACTTTATAAGAAAACCTTTATAGCGAACATGTTTTTTCTAGTCTAAATTGGTTGAGCTGGCTCATAAAATGCCCATAGTTTATTATTCACTAACCATAATCTCATTTTCTAAAATATCCTCTACAGATCTTAATCTATGATATCTGGAGATGCATTTATTACAATAGTTATAAGGGCTATTTTGGTTGCACAAATCATCCGTGGGACAATAGTCAGACTGCTTGGAGGAGAGACTGTAACTATATTTTTTCAGACTGACTTCTCTGAAACATAAATTTTACCTAAGGATATTAAAGGGTTTGGAGCCAATTAGTATTCAGTTATGAGACAAGGAAGTTATTTTTTAAAAATGTAAACAATCAAAAAATACATTTTTTATCTTATTATAGAAATATATATCACTGACACCTTGACCTAAAAGTGCTTTTCTAAGACAGCTAGTGAGGTGCTTATGTGACAATGTAATGTAATATAAAACGAAGTTTCTCGGTCTTACTTGGTATGAAAACCTATTATCTCATCCTGACAGCTAGTTCTATCACCACAAAAGAAGTTAAATCACAATGCCTCATCTTTGATTAGCAAAGCATGGCAAATGAGAAGCACAGTATTATAGTTTTAATGTATCCCAAAGATCTGAATCATAATAAACCCAGTGGAACTGATTCTGCTCTGACCTGTGCCAGTATAAACTATATATAACTCTATTCAAGGAAATGACATTTGACTAATAAAAGATTAGAATTGGGCCCAATAGCTTCACTAGCTTAGAACATTTACACTAGTGATCGTGTAACTTGTATGTGTGTGATTAAACTTAAGTATTAATTTGCAGCTTCTTTAACAAAACAATGAAACAAACAAGGAGTCTTGTGGCACTTTTAAAGACTAACAAATTTATTTATCACATGAGCTTTCATGGAAGAAAATCTCACTTCTTCGGACACTTGCACTTGTACTTTTTTATAGCCTTTCATCCCAAATGATATTCCATCAGTTTACAACTGACCCTGATCTCCAGACTATGCATATGAATCATTTTGTCAGCTCCGGCACTACAGCTTCTTTTCTCAGCCCTGTCAACAGCATTACAAGAAGTGTTCTGCTTTCTGAATATGAAAAAAGTTGATTTGCCACTAACCTCAAAAGAGTGCTTTTCTTCTTGAAGAAGTCATTCTCACTTTTGAGATGCTAATACAATGAATTTGTCATTTTCTAAACACAGGAATGAGATCGTTTCAATTCTATATTGTGTAAGAGTACACAGATAAATAATGACTGAGTTGTAGTAACATTGCATGTGCAGTACACTGTTTGTTAAATGATGGAATAGATCAGGTATAGTGATTTAGTATTTGGTTAGTGGAATTACTTCCTATTTTCAATATCAGTTTGTTCTTCCTTCTCTTAATTTAATTATTTCTTTTATATTTTGCTGTATATCATTCTCATCCAGCATATTTTTTTTAAAATTCTGTGAACTCTGGAGCTAGACGTTAAGACAATTATCTCAACATTATCATGCTGCTAGTATTCCATGTATAGTTACCTGATTACTGCTATTTGTCTGTTTGACTTAGTATTGTTTTCATTAGCAGCCAAAAGAATTTTTTAGAAGAAAAGAGATCAACTGTTAAACCATGCACAGAATTATTATACAGCAGTTTAAGATATGAACTGAAGAATTTATCTAGCGCAAACTTCATGATGAAAGCCCCTCTCCTAGTTAACTCCCACACACTGCAAAGACAACTGGTGTGTCTTCCCCACATTTTAAATACAAAAATTCCATTATAAAAATATTTCAGTAAATTATCAAAACCGATAATCACCCAGTTTCTAAACTATTTCCCAAAAATCCATTGGCCAAATGGATCAAAGTTCATAGTACCCCCCCAAATGTCAGATTGCCCTTTCCTCTCCCCCCACCATTCCTCTCCTTCTCCTGCCCTCCTCCATCCTGCCCCTCCCCCCCAGTCTCCATTTAAAGATTTCTTTAAGTTGTAAGAAAAACACTCCCAGGGTAAGAAGCAGCTTCCTAATGCATTAGCCGTATTACAAAAGAAATCCTCTGGTTTGGACACACACATACATTCTCATAAGTTATTTATCCTTCTCAAAACCAAATGTATTCCTTCTAAATTAAAAAAAAATAAAATAAAAAGTTAGCTTAGATACAGAGTAGTTCATTCTCCCTTTTAATTAATAGAAGACCTGCTTCAGCAAAGCACTTAAACACTAGATTCGTAGATTCCAAGGCCAGAAGGGACCACTGTGCTCATTTAATATGACCTCCTGTATATCACAGGCCATAGAATTTCCCCAAAATAATTCCTAGAGTGTATCTTTTAAATACTATTGACGTCAATGGGACTGAAACATATGATTAAAGATAAATACTTAAAGCTTAAGTGCTTTGCTGAATCAGGGCAATGTTCTCAGTCATTTGCTTTAGATAGGATCAAAAAATATACTTAAAACATAAAAATAGTGCTGGTCATCCAAAGGAAAAAACAAAAAACTTTTAACTCCCATTCATTGCATGCCCTCTATACATGTAGTTTTACCTGCATTCCCTTTTCTGTTCATTTATACCCACTTTTCCCCTCCATTTGGACTTGAATCTACTCCCACCACTAAGCCTTCTGTTTAAACTAAACGACTAAGGAATGGAGCCAGAGTCAGTTGAATGCAGAAGGGACTGAGTAAAAATTTGTTAGGCAGAAGAATCATGCTATAAAAGTGTTTGGGGATCTTACCATTTTGATGCAAGACAGCCATTTCATAATAACAAAAAAATTATAATTGTAAGAAAAAAGATGTAACAAATATGCTAGAAAACCCAAACATCAATAATTGTGTGCAAATGTTAAATTATCTGTAATGACAGAGAACTGAAGTGCCTATTAGCAATGTTATTTCCTGTACATTTGGTAAGCAAATCTCTCATAATTATTTTTAAATGAAAAATACAGTTTCATAATGTAACACAAAACACACAATGAAAACAGAGATTAGGAAATTAGCTGGGTATTTCAGAAGTCATCTTTCCCAAATATCATTAATTTGCCCAGAGGAAATCATTTAGGAAGACCTTAGAAATATCTCGTGTGGTGTCTTTAACATCAGAACTAGACTGAATTAGTATTGCTCTTTATTAAATTGAACATGTTGGCTTATACTAACAAATATTAGAAAACTCAAAAGATAAGGTTCCAAATCCATACATATCCTATTTATGTTTTGTTCCAGTATTGGAAAGACTTCTGAGAAATGTGTGATTGTATGTGTTATTCATTGCACTGTTCTGAGTTTTGAACAATGGGACACAGTAATAAGGAAGTTTCTGGGTTCTGGTGATTTAAACACTTGTAGTGTGTAAATTCCACATCCTGTCTACAAATGTGGATGACACCAAGTTGAGAGGTGTTGCCAATACAGAGAAGGATTGGGATATCATGCAGGAAGATCTGGATGACCAAGTAAACTGGAGCATTAGAAATAGGATGAAATTTAAGAGTGGAAAATGCAAGGTCATGCATTTAGAGACTAATAGCAAGAATTTTTCCTAAAAGTTAGAGATGCATCAGTTGGAAATGATGGAGGAAGAAAAGGACCTGGGCGTACTGATTGATCAGAGGATGACCATAAGCAATGTGGCTGTGAAAAAAGCTAATGCAGTTCTAGGATGCATTAGACGAGGTATTACCAGTAGAGATAGGGAGGTATTAGTACCATTATACAAGGCATTGGAATATTGTGTGCAGTTCTGGTCTCCCATGTTTAAGAAACTGGAACAGGTGCAGAGAAGGGCTACAAAGATGACCCACAGAATGGAGAACCTACCCTATCAATGGAGACTAAAGAACTTGGTTTGTTTCACTAGATGATCATATTGGTCTCTTCTGACCTTAGAGTCTATGGATACATCTACACTGGCAAGTTAGGTCGACTTAAGGATGCTTAAGTCAATCTGAACTAAGCTGCGTCCACACTGGGTTTTTATTAAGTCGACTTATGTATTAAGTATTAAGTATTTCCTTAAATCGACTTAATAACACCAACGGTTTAGGTTGACTTAAGCCTTAAGTCGACTCCTTGAGTCAATTTAAGGCCAGTGTAGACGGGGATTAGCGCTAAATTGACTTTATTAAGTCGACTTAAAGCCAGTGTAATGGCTATCTCTGCTGTTAAGTCAACTTAACAAGGTCAACTTAACTTTTTAAGTGTAGACATAGCCTATAAGTCTATAATTATTAATGCAGAGATTTTCTTTGGCAATGTTTGCTATGGAAAATCTGATTTAATTTTAAAATATAGATTTCTTTTACCTTCCTGTGTAATACAATATATGAGATGGCAAATATAATATATTGAGAAATGTAGGATCACATCAACTATATAGAAAAAAATCCATTAGATCATTAAATCCATTCCCTTGTCAGTTCATGTTTCGAGAGATTAACTAATAATGCTACATTTTAGATAATGCTAGAGGGAAAGGAAAGAGATTGGTTACTAAGCTTGTTATAAGAAATCCAAAGTATTAGGCTGGCATTTCCAGTGGAGGGTAGCTATTTTAGTTGTACCAAGAGTAGAAACTAGTTTAATTGATCTACATAGAATCACCCCAGTGTAAGGACGAACCACTAAAGCTATAAATGCCCTTACACCTCCCTTCCATCCAGTTGCCAGTATCAGAGGTAAAAGGAAGTATAGCTGGGAAACCCCCAATGCCAAACCTATCCTTAACTATAGTTTCAATCCCTTATGGTCCTTCGCAGCCAGTGTAAATTAGAGCAGACTAACATGGCTGTTCTAATGTGATAGAAAAGCTATGCCAAGAGCAAGTGAGTGCAAAGGTGAGCTTCAAACCACCCTTTCATGCATGCAGCCTGCCAGCATTCCATGGATCTAGCCATTTTGTCCAGTGAAAAACATCAGAATAAAAGAAGCATGTCATGTATATCAATAACAGGCAAAAAGTGAGTTCTGCTCCGTATAATTACAAATGGAATGAGAGTCTTTCAAAGGCCTTGGCTATGACTAATACTGTCTCAGTTAAAATTAATTGTGTGTTTGTATGGAGACAGTTACAATGGCGCCGTACTTTGCTTCTGTATCCACAGAGGACCGATGGACTCCAATTTCTTTCAGAGACGTTCCCAACTGAGTAGCAACATTCTGTGTTGCAAATTAAAAAGAGCTGTGTATTGAACATATTTCAGTAAGAACAGGAGGATAGCCAGGAGAATTTGTCTCCCAAATGATCCCACAACGATTTTCTCAAATAAAGGTTTAATCTTTTTCTGCATTTTATCAAAACTACTCAGTCTTTTCTGGCATTTTGGTCAGTAACATAGACTTTAGGCTCTACATACTGTAACTTGCAGATAAGAGTTTGATATTTAACAAAAAAAGATCCACCTATGTTATGCAGTTTATGAAACTATAGCACATTAAAAAAAATGTTCTGTAGCTTATTTCGGCAGTTCTTCCAGATAGGCAATCTGCAACCTGCTGTGTAAATATTAATCAACTGATTAGCTAGGCTGAGTCATGGTAACCAGAGACAATTCAGTCTCTTTTCTTTACTGCCTCTTTCTCATGATAATTTAAACAGCTAAACAATATGCCTGCATCCTGCCAACGAACTGATAGAGTTCCAAGGGGAGCCATGGAAGGATAGACTGTCTCCCTTTTAAAGGGCATGGTGTTACTTAATGATAATATAACAATTTAGAAGAAATATTTACAAATTTACTTTTATATAAAAGCTCTTGTGGTTTAAGTTCAAAAGGTTCTTCACAGAGAGAAGTCATTTGGATGTAGGAAACCAAAAACACCAGTCCTGTAGAACGCTTGCACAATGATGACCTTGGGTCAAAATCTTGGCTACTAATCACTGATTGCCCAGTTTTTTATACCTTTTGATACATTCAGGTATTCTGTAAAATGAATCCCAGTTCACAGTGACAGCTCTTAATGAAATATAGAGCATTAGGATTCCTAGTTCAAAGTCTGGATCAGACTTTACATCACTTAATCACCCAAAGCTTTATTGAGATTTGAAATTATTGAGAGGTTTGGGTGGCAAGAAATCCGGGACTGGGCTCTTCTTTGCCAGTTCTTCGATATTTACTCACATGAGTGATCCCAGCCACAATCAAACCCGAAACAAATGATTTCCATGTAGGAAAGCATGTCATAGTGAATAGCTATGTACCATAAGGGAAGCTATAGACAGGAAATACACAGAAGGGGAATAAATATAGAAGTGGATGCAGAACACACAGCAGTGGAAAAATTAGATGTGATTTCTGATGCTGCCCTAACTACAGCTAACCATTGTTTTCAAACATCTGTTGCAACTGTGTATCTGTATTTTGTTCAATCGTGTTCACGCCCCATTTTTTTCACTGTCAATAATCATTCACAGACATTAACGTTCTGTTCGCTTGAATGTTAGTATGAATCACAACTATTTTCCAGTAACCATTTTCACATACAGACATGTGTAGTGGGGTATAAACAAGAATGTGTTATTCATTAGTCTCTGTCAAGGACCATCCAGTCAAGTTCCAAAGGGGTAGCCGTGTTAGTCTATTGTAGAAAGACAACAGAGTCTTGTGGCACTTTTAAAGACTAACAGATTTATTAATCGCATGAGCTTTCGTGGGAGAAAATCCCACTTCGTCAGACGCTTTGAAGATAGGAAAGTTACAGAGTGGGAGGAAATTAAATGCAGGGGAGTGTATGACATAGCAACAGGTCAGGCTGTAACAGCAAATCAAAATTGATAATTAATAAACAGATTAATAAATCTGTTAGTCTTTAAAAGTGCCACAAGACTCTGTTGTCATCCAGTCAAGGAGCAGGAATAAGTCTGTGTCACAGAAATCAAATTTCAGTGTAAGGAGACTGATAACTACCCATAATTCCTCTGAATATGCTTGCATCTGTATAGTTGTAATATATGTAATGGCACATATACGCTTTTAGGTGCTGTAAGGGTAATTATTTTGCCAGTTAAACTGGGTAGCAGAAGACCAGAGCTAAATTCTTTAGAATTAATCCAAGTATCAGAAGGAGTAGTTGTATATGGTTCATTTTTATAGTGATTAATAAATAACAAGTGTTAGAAGTAGAATAGTTTGTAAATCCCCAGCTGATGCAAGTGGATGACATGTCAGTATTAATGTAACATTTAATAACTGAGTATCTGGTCCAAAGTATTCATTTGAAGAGGCAGTCTCCAAGATATGTTTATCTAATACATATTCAAAATACCCACCTAATTATAACTATGATGGACAAAATATTATTGTTTTGTTAGGAAAATCTCTGGCTACAATAGTTATTGCTTGTTTTATGCAATTGCCATCAGTCACTGAAATGTAAAGATGCCTCCTTTTTAGATCCAGCTGAAATATTTTTAGCAAACTGTGTGTGAAGTGTGCTGTTTCATTGAAGCCAAAAAGTTTCACGGAGACATAAATTTCCACAAAACTTTCCTTGGAAAGGTTTTTGAGAGAGACCCACATTCAAGGCCTTGATCTAGAGTGAAAAACTCTGCCCAAACCTGGGTCTCCCACATATCTAACCAGCAGGATCTAGAGAATGATATACACACACATCCGACACAGCTATTTTCACAAAAATGTTTGAATGATTTTGTTTCCATTCCAATGAGGAAGAAAAATCAAATTTCAAAATCTCAAAGTTGCTAAAAATTGGAATTTTCATAATCTTGTCAATTCTGCTCATTTTTGTGTTTGGAGGTAGCAGTTGTATATTAGAAAATTACTTTTTATTCTATATTCTTCAGAATATTAAACTCCTAATAATCTAGATCATTTTTTCCCAGAATTTCTCCTGTCTGTGTTTACCTGGATCATCTTTCTTGCTAACCACACCATTAATGCAAATTCATTGGCTTCCTCCTTTTCTTCTTTGTGAGTAGGGAATATGTCTTCCTTATTTTTGTACAGTTCACAGCATATTGGCTATGTCTACACTTATTAATTTAAGTCGACTTAGCATGTCTACACTTAAATTTTAAGTCGACTTTGGGGGGACCCTACAAAGTCAACCTAAAGCGTCCACACTGGACGCCTCGGTTGACTTGTAGGGGTTAGGTGAACCTGGGATTGGTCCACGGTGGCAGGGAGGGCACCCCTTGCCAAGTGCCAGGGGGCTCAGCTTTTGCCCCATTGTACCTGGGTACAATGGGGCAAAGGGGGACAGGGACCCTGGCAGGGCATAGGGGCAGGGTGGGCAGGGCTCTGCCCTGCCCTGTGGGGGGCATACCAGGCTCTCCCTGTGCCAGCCCCCATGGCAGGGAGGGCAGTGGGGAAGTGCTGGAGAGCCTTAAGTTGACTTAGAGTTGACTTAGGGCTCCTCCATGTCTACACTGGCTTAAGTTGACTTTAGAAAGTTGACTTAAGCCAAAAGTCAACTTAAAACTAGGTTTTATAAAGTCAACTTAACTTTTCCTTAAGTTGACTTAAGCAGCTGCTTAAGTCGACTTAAGGAAAGTGTAGTGTAGACGCAGAGTAAATTAAGTCGGTTTAAGCAAGCTTAAGTCCACTTAATTTACAAGTGTAGACGCACCCATTGAGACCCTGATAAAATATATGTAACATAATGCTATCCATTTCCAACTGACAGAGGAGATGGTCTTTTTTCCATGTTACCTCTATTTAGTCAGCCACATGTAAACCACTGGCCAAAGAAATAGAACAGATAGTAGTGGAACTGTGGCAACAGAGGGAGAGGTCACAGTTCACAAGCCCTAATGTCCTGGAAGTGGCAGTGGCAAACAGTGATACAATGTGGCCTGGAAGAAAGTAGTGGGTAAAAATTCACCAGCTAGATGAAATTTCATGGCTGCAGTTGCATAAAAAGGTACATCAGTTTTCAGCTTTATATATTCCGTTTGTCTAATGAATTACATCTGTTCTGACAAACAGGCTCTATATGTGTGAATCTAATTGATTTGTAGCATTCCTAGGAAGCTTAGAGATGAAGGGATAATTGAAATATAAGAGACGAACTCGATTTAATGTCTTTAAGGCAAATGAATAGAACAAGAATCTGTCGTTCTTATTTACCACCTTCAAGAAGTTTGCTATCTATATGCAAATATTCTTAGTTTTGGGGATTTTTGTCCTTAAGCATATCTCCAAAATGTGTCACAACAAAATATTAACGAGCACAAAGACACAAATGGAAAAAATTGCAATTCATGCTTTTTGTCTCCTTCCAATAATTGTATTAACACATATAATAAGCATTAGATGTAAAATAGCATTCTTATGCCTGATCTGAGTGTATGATGGTACTACAGAAGTAATAATTTTGCACATAGCAGTCTTTAAAGATAACAGTTACAAAGTTTTAACCAGTTTATTAATTTTAGTAATATAACAACTTCCTTTAGTGCATCCATGTTTTTGTGCTAACACATTTTAAAATAGTTTGATTCTCCCTTGCAGAAAGAGCCATCATTTGCTGCTATCTATTGCAAAGACAGTTTGGTTTTAGACTGTCGCTCATGAACCCGTCTGTAGTTCCGCCCCAATCTCTTTATTATATCTAATCTTTTTAAAGAAAGCAGCAGCTTTATAATCTTGTATTCTTTGTTATTCATGTTGGTTTTGCTGGTTTCAGCCTCACAATCTTCGGACAAATTGATCCCACTCTCTGTCTCAGTGTTTTGGGTAAGATATTAGCTCACCCTCTCAGATTTTCTTTCATGATTCTTCCTATCCATAAAACACTGTACTGAATGCAATCATTCTATAGTTTTTCTAGTAATTGCGGTGTGATTATAAAACATTATTACAACCAGGTTTCCAAATAGCAATTATTCCTTTAAAAAAATCACATTTTATTCGAACTCTAGTTATGTCATTTGCACCTGTGTCTTTACAACTTCAAGGGTGAAAATCCAATTAACATTTAATTGACAATAAAAACAGCATCACATTAGTGAATATACAGTGGGCATATGTAAAGTGATTACCAGAGTGAGGGAGATCATTGATGTTCCTTCTGTAAGTTCCCCATCTTCAAGCATCTGACGAAGTGTGATTTTCTCCCACAAAAGCTCATGCGACAAATAAATGTATTAGTATTTAAAAGTGCCACCGGACTCCTTGTTTATTTTGCTTATTTTAAGTAGAGGTCATGACTCAACCCAACGAAAGAAACTTACGCAGTTCAACCATTGGGTTTGTCATATCATAAAATGATTATGCAAGTTAGCTGGGGTTTGATATTGTTACCTTGTTTAAATAATGTTTAATATGTGCCTAGCCCTCTGTGCATGCATGAGGGATTGAGAGAAGCGGAAGGATGTCGTGATATGCCTAGACAATGATAGTAGGCTAACTAAAGGAGTTGGGGGCTTATAGAGTAAGGTTGGAACTACAGCTTTGCCCCATTTGCTCCAATTATAGCACAGCCAGATTCTTGAGCTAACAATTCATACGCAGGTCTATGGGAGCTGGATCAGACTCATAATGTACAACACACAATGAAAACAATATGTGCTGATCATCCTCAGAAGAAGCTTTGTGACTTACTCCTTGTAGGGCCAATCCAGTGACCACACTGAAGGATTAGTGTGAGTTCCTTCTGCACAATTTTTTTCTGGTAATATTGCATAATAAATGTAAATTTACTTTTTCAAAGACTTCTTTCACAGACTTTTCTTTGACCTGATTCCCCTAATGTTTCTGTATTGCTGTCTCTATCTTTCCTCTCTTCCATACTGGGAATTGTACCGATGAGGGATTCATCTTTGCACAGAAGAACTCCAATGACTCTGGTTTTTAGACTGTTTTGGAACAGCAAGCATGAAATGTTCTTTCATGTATACTACTGTTTCCTGCTGCAGTAATTAATCAAAGACAATACATGTGGCTTTATCATTTATTATTCTAGACACCATTTAACTTCCAGTTTTGCTTGAAATGAATACCGTTTCCATTTGTTTCAATGAATACTAAATTTAAATATTTGGTATATCACTAATAAAAGGCTTCAGGCATGTGGTCCACAAACATAATGCTGAGAAGGTATCAGATTAATGACTGCTGTGTGAGGGGGAAGTAAGGAGAACAAATAATTGGTCTGACAAGATTAACAATATAGGAGATCTAATTACCGATGGCTGTGGATGTCATAAAATGAACTACATATGTGAAGTGGTATATAAATGTGTCCTTTTCTATTTGGTAGTGTCCCAAATACTTTTGTTAGGAATTAACAATAGAAATACAGATAGGAAGCAAGAAAAATAGGAATCTAGAAGAAAAGAAATAAAAGTGAGGCAATTAGTATAAAAATACCACCAATTCTTAATTATGTTTTGGAGGCTTTTCTTCTAACATATTCCCCACTTCATCTTTCCTAAAGCCGAGTTAGTGACTTACATCAAATGGATCACCTGCGACATAATATACAAATGTTTTTAGCACATCCACGAAGGAGTTGATTTTGTATTTTATTAGGTGGCATCAACAGTCAGATTTGGGTGTAATAACCTAGATGATACAAACAGCTAGAAGAAATAACAACTATGAGTTTCAGACAAAATAGCTCCTCTTTTCATTCCAGCCCACATACACATTCTTCTCACGATCACTATCAAATTCTTCTTTGCCATAACTTGTCAAGAAGATTGAACAGGCTTTATATGTGGAATTAGATGGGTAAATACTACTGTAGTACTCTTAACCTTCTGTAATGTCAGCCAAAAGCTTTTCACTTGTGTCCAGTCCTGCTATTCCTCTCAGTCAGGTGAAGTGCAGAAAAGGGAGAACAGCAGCCTTTCTGTTCTGTAATAATAGTGATTTTCATGGGCAGGCATTCAGCAGTGATACCATGTGCAACGAGAGGAGTCATTTGCTGGACAGGTCCATTGTAACAGTACCAGCAAAAGAAAAGAGCAACAATATCTTCTGCCACTAACTGACCTTTGGTTGATGTCTCCAAACATCTACAGATGATTGCAGCAGGAACAATAGCATTTGCCATGTCTGTTATTTTTTCTTATTTTTATTTCCTTACTTTTTGTTATCTTTGATTGTCTATTAAACTTAGTGCCAAATTAATAATTAGGTTCACGTAGCTATAGGACCAGTAAAGAAAGTTGTGCCACTGGAGTTGTATATTTGTAGTGCTTGATGCAGTACAATAAAATCTGTGACCAACATGCATAAAATATCAAAAGTTATAAGGAGAAAACTAATGACTTACAAGTGGGTATATGCATCCAAATTCTCAAACATTTTTCAGAGCAATGTGTAAAGTTGGGAAGATAAACAATACCTACATATTATGTGGTTGGTAGTGAAGATTGGGTTTGGGTTGGGACAATTCCACCAAAGACAAAGGAGATGTGGAAGCAAGGCATGAACTGGCAGAAAACTTTCTACTTACTAGTTCCCTTCCCTGCCTCAGACAGGAAAGAATTTCACTTTCTTAATTTTTCTTATTTAAGGCCCAATCATTGGAGGTGCTGAGTACCTTCAACTTGGGAGTGTAAATCACATTGCCTCGTCAACATCCTTCATGATCAGCCCTATACTGAGCTCTTGAGCCCTGGTTCTATATTTCTGTGTATCTATATTTTGAGTCGGTACTTTTTCTGCATACCAAACAAATGTAGGATCTATCCTTCAAAGGATTTATTAAAACTTCCTACTTCTTATTCTTTCAAAGTTATTCACCACTATCCAGTCAATTTAAGTGGCTTTCTGTATCTTGGGTTTTAATATAGTGAGAGCTTTAATCAAATGAGTGAAGTTTAACCAAATCAGACTTACTCTTGGATGGGAATGTCTCTTATTAATCTAAATTAAAATCACCTACCCCACTATCCTCTATAGTATGTAAATTCAAAGAGGCCACACAGCATGGGGATTACCATTAAGTGAGTTTTGTAGTGTATTATATAAAAGTAATTTCCTTTTTAAATACTACCGAAATTAACACTTAATCTCTCTATAGACTTGAATATTGTGAGAACAGAATACAATTTAGTACCAAGGACATCAGAAATCCATTTCCCCTTCCTACTAATCTAATCTCCTCCACAATGTGTCTCATTTGTTACAGATATAACAATCATCATTTTGGTTTTAATGAAGATTTATATTTTATAGAATTTTTGTCTCAGACATCTGAAATCTGAAGGGTTTGGGAATTAATTTCCTCATATATTGGGGTTTTTTAAGATATTTGTGATTAAAAAAAGTTCTCTGATTATTATTAACAGTTTAAAGGCTTGATTTGATCTCGTCAAGGAAAACTTTTTATGAAATTCTAAAATATACAGCGTGACCATTGAAGTCTTTTTGAATTATTTGCATATTGAACACACAGTTCACTCAAGCGATAACTGTCTTATTCTTGTCATGTTATATTTGATTGCTTTGTGTTATGTCATACACAGCTATAGCTCTTCATGCTGTGATGCAACTCTTTGGTGCAACACGAGTCAATGTGTACTGTGAAGATCAAAAGAGATCCTTTTTTACATTAGCGATATGTTTATTTCATGCTCAGATCTGAAATAAATCAGCCAGAATATCATGTGGATAGATACTGATGTAGTAGCTGTAGGTATGTTGTTTGAGCATGTGTTACAAGACTCATTGGTGTCACTGGTTTTCATTAAAATTAAGTTTGCACATTGGACTGCTCTGCCACAGCTGCTGTGGTTACTGCTGAGTGAGTTGCTCTGGTATGTGAGAGAAGCCCAGTGTTTTTACACTTTCTGCAACTTTCATCTTCCCTTTCCTCACAGCTGGTCTGACTCCTTATGAAATTAGGAGAATGGTGAGCTATCTTGATATTGGGTCTAAGGAAAGGGGTATGGAAGAGGCAGAAAGAGGAAGAAAAAAGCATCCTTTAAGTGAAATTAAGAAAGTGTTTCTGAGATAAAACTGCCTCTGCCTGTGTCACTCAGCCATCCCCACAATACACACAACTGTTAGTTTCTCTCGCCTGAGTTTTGGCACACTTTAGCAGTTCAGTTGGTATTCTGAGCAGCATCAATATGTATTTCCTGTGTTACCTATGGCTGCTCTCCAAGTCACTGTGTGATTACTTCTCCCAACATGCTTCCCATGGAGATGAATCCTGTTCCTCATACCCTTCTGCAGGTGCAGACTGTGCTTTGGAGTAGAAGCAAGGTGATTCCCTGTCCCTTGTACATGGAAAAGGAACTGTGCAGGAGATGGCCATGCCAGGAGATATAAGTGAGGCTGCTATAAATTATACCAGGGCTGAACTTGTCCCCAACTGTCTCTAGGATTGGGCAGGGCACAAGGATTACCTTTGCCCTCTTCCCCCCAGGCTATGCTGAGTGTGGCTTATGCACAGCAGAGGACTCAGCCGTATATATTGTAGAGATTTTCCCTTTTCACCTGCTCTCTGTCCACTAATTAATCACTGCTGAGTCTTTAACCTCCCAAACCACAGAGCAACTTTCAAGCAGTCACCATTTAATGATTTTTATTTTAAAAATCTGCCACAAGTGTTTTGTTCCTTCCTTCCAAATGTAGAGTTTTTCCACCCCTCCAGTTACACCACTCAATGGCTATGTCTACACTTGTTAATTTAAGTCGACTTTAACTAAGGTACAATGGGGCAAAGGGGGACAGGGACCCTGGCAGGGCATAGGGGCAGGGTGGGCAGGGCTCTGCCCTGCCCTGTGGGGGAGCATGCCAGGCTCCCCCTATGCCCCTCTCCCCCAGCAGGGAGGGCATTGGTGTAGCCCTGGGGTAGCCCTAAGTCGACTTAGGGCTACCCCACGTCTACACTGGCTTAAGTTGACTCTAGGGAGTCGACTTAAGCCTTAGGTCAAATTGAAAGGTCGTGTTATAAAGTTGACTTAATTTTAATTGTCGACTTTATTTTCCTTAAGTCAACTTAAGCAAGCTGCTTAAGTCGACTTAAGAAAACTGTAGTGTAGACGTAGGGTAAATTAAGTCGACTTAAGCAAGCTTAAGTCGACTTAATTTACAAGTGTAGACGCAGCCAATAAGCTCAGGTATGAAATTCTGGCTTCATTGATGTTAGTGGAAAATTTGCCATTGCCTTCGGTCCAGCCAGGATTTCACTGCAGGGCTAACTCATTTCAGGCCTGTACTAATGACGTGGTAAGATTTTATATCTGATATGGGGAATAACTGTCTAGTTGGTAGTACCGCTGAAAAGGATCTGGGGGTTATAAAGGACCATAAACTGAATGAGTCATCAATATGAGGCTACTGCAAGCAAAGCTAATATGTCTCTGGGATGTGTTAACAGGAGTGTTGTATGCAGAACACAAGAGATGACTGTGCTGCTTTACTTGACACTGATGAGGCCTCCGCTGGAGTACTGTATCCAATTCTGGCACAACAATTAAGGAGGCATGTGGACAAATTGGAAAGAATCCAAAGGAGAGCAACAAAAATGATAAAAAAAATGTAGTAAACCTGATGTCTCAGGACAGGTTGAAAAATACTGGGTGTTTAGTCTCCAGAAGGGAAGACTGAGAGGTGACCTGATGAGTCTTCCAATATGATAACAGCTGTTATAAAGAGGACCATGATCAATTATTCTCCATGTCCACTGAAGGTAGGACAAAGAGTAATGGGCTTAAGCAGTGGCAAGACAGATTTAGATTAAATATTAGGAAAAACTTTCTAACTATAAGGGAAGTTAAGCTTTGGAATAAGCTCCTCTTAAGGGAGGTCATGGAGTCCCTATCACTGGAAGCATTTAAAAACAAGTTGGACAAACACCAATCAGGGATGGTCTAGGTTTACTTGGTCCTGCCACAGTGCATTCTCATTAGAAGGGTATTTTATTTATTTATTGTAAATAACCTTTTTTAAAACAAAGATATCAGTGTCTATGAGGCATTGCTGCTTTTTTAGTTCAATATAATTTTGTTGTAAAATATTTTTATCATTGCTTCTGAAATTTTTTACTATTGTTTGTTAAAAACGAGTCCATTCTGCTGTGAATGTGTTATAATTAATATAGAGAAGAAGACTAGAACTCAGGATTAGCAAAGGATCCCTTAAAATTCATGTGAGAAATCCTAGTCCCACTGCAATTAGTAAAAAATCTCTCACTGTTTTCAGCAGCGCTGGGATTTCATCGTATACGTCTTTGGCCATCAGCTTATCAGACAGCTGACATTCTAGCAGAGCTAAAGTTCTCTTTATACAGGGATAAGTTTTCTTTAACCTTTCATGATAACAGATATTTTTGGACAAAGGAAATGCAGTGGATCCAATGTACCTAGATTTCAATAAGGCATTTGATACAGTTTGATACATATTGGGAATTATTATTTAAATTGGAAAAGATAGGGATTAATATGAAAATTGAAAGGTGGATAAGAAACTAGTTAAAGGGGAGACTACAAAGGGTCATACTGAAAGGTGAACTGTCAAGCTGGAAGAAGGTTACTAGTGGAGTTCATCAGGGATCAGATCTGGGACCAGCCTTATTTAACCTTTTTATTACTGACCTTGTCACAAAAAGTGGGAGTGTGCTAATAAAGTTTGTGGATGACATCAAATTGGGAGGTATTGCCAATACAGAGAAGGATCAGGATATCATACAAGAAGATCTGGATGGTCTTGTAAACTGGAGTAATAGAAATAGGATGAAATTTAACAGTGGAAAGTGCAATGTCATGCATTTAGGACTAATAACAAGAACTTTTGCTGTAAGCTAGGGATGCATCAGTTGGAAGTGACAGAGGAGAAGGACTTGGGAGTATTGATTGATCACAGGATGACTATGAGCCACCAATGTTATGTGTCCATGAAAAAAGCTAATGTGGATGCATCAGGTGAGGTATTTCCAGTAGAAATAGGAAGGTGTTAGTGCTGTTATATAAGGCACTGGTGACACCTCAACAGGAATATCGTGTGCAATTCTGGTCCACCATGTTTAAGAAAGATTAATTCAAACTGGAACAGCTGTGGAGAAGGGCTACTAGGATGATCCAAGGAATGGAAAACCTGCCTTATGAGAGAAGACTTAGGCTATGTCTACACTTACCAAAGTTAGTTTGAATTAGTTAATTCAAACTAATTCAAACTAATTTTAGTTAGTTCCAATTAACTTAATTCGAACTAGCATGGCCCCACTGGAATTTTAGTTTGAACTAAGCAAGTGCCGTGCATGGCACTTGCTTAGTTCGAATTAGTCAGTTGCATTAAGCTCAATGTGCCGGTTAGTTTGAACTAAGCAGTTAGTTCGAACTAACATGGCCACATTGACTTAATTTGATTAATTCTTATTCGAATTAAGAGTTAGTTCAAAAGGTATAATCAAATTTATTAGTTCGAATTAAGGAAGCCCTTAATTCAAACTAATGAAAGCCTAGTGTGGCCAAGGCTTAAATTAGTTCGAATTAACCTTCCTTAATTCGAACTAACTTGCAAGTATAGACATAGCTTTAGGGCTTGGCTTGTTTAGCATAACTAAAAGAAGGTTGAGTGGAGATATGATTGCTCTGTAAAATATGTCAGAGGGATAAATATCAAGGAGGGAGAGAAATGATTTATGTTCAACACCAATGTGGACTCAAGAAATAATGGATATAAACTGGCCATCAGGAAGTTTAGACTTGTAATTAGATGCAGGTATCTAGCCATCAGAGGAGTGAAGTTCTGAAATAGCCTTCCAAAGGGAGCAGTGGGGACAAAAACCTAGCTGGTTTCAAAACAGAGCTTGATAAATTTATGGAGAGGATAGTATAATAGGACAGCCTCGTTTGTCAATTTTCTGATCTTTGACTCCTGGTGTTAAACATGCCAATGGGATGATTGATAGGGTGAGTTCTGAGTTATTACAGAGAATTCTTTCTTGGTTGTCTGACTGATGTGAGTCTTGCCCACATGCTCAGGGTGCAGTCCTGACTACTACAGTCCTTGCATATATTTTTTTCACACTAGATTAGATTACTGCAACACTCTACATTCATTATAGAAACTCTAACTAGGAGGATGTGGCATCTTGCCTCCTGACAAATTCAAGTCAATAATAGTACTGGTGTATTCATTCCAGTCATTTAACTGATGACCCATTGAATACTGGATCAATATTAAAATTCTGGCTTTGACCTTCAGTGTTCTCAATTGGCTGGTCCTGGAATATCTCAGGCTATGTCTATGCTTGAAAATTTAGGTCGACTTTAACTAAGTCGATTTAGTTAAGTCGACTTAATGAGTCTACACCTAAATTTTAAGTTGACTTTGGGGGGAACTTACAAAGTCGATCTAGAGCGTCCACAATGGACACCTAGGTCGACTTCTAGGGGCTGGGGGACCTAGGGCAGGTCCATGGGGGTAGGGGGGCACCCCTTGCCCAGTGCCAGGGGGCTCAGCCTTTGCCCCATTGTACATAGGTACAATGGGGCAAAGGGGGTCAGGGACCCTGGCAGGGCATAGGGGCAGGGTGGGCAGGGCTCTGCCCTGCCCTGTGGGGGGCATTCCAGGCTCCCCTTGTGCCCCCACCCCCAGCAGGGAGGGCATTGGTGTAGTCCTGGGGTAGCCCTAAGTCAACTTAGTGCTACCCCACGTCTACACTGGCTTAATTCGACTTTAAAAAGTCAAATTAAGCCTTAAGTCGAAGTAATTCTAGGTTTAATAAAGTCGACTTAATTTTCATTGTCAACTTTATTTTCCTTAAATCGACTTAAGCAAACTGTAGTGTAGATGTAGGGTAAATTAAGTCAATTTAAGCAAGCTTAAATCGATTTAATTTACAAGTGTAGATGCAGCCTCAGAGATTACCTCTCCATCTGTGACCACTAGGCTATCCTTGGCAGCCATGGTGGTCAGGAACAATGGAACCCTTAATAGCAATGATAACTAGAAATCAAACAAGGAGTCCTGTAGCACTTTTAAAGGCTAACAAATTTATTTATTGCATGAGCTTTCGTGGGAGAAAATCCCACTTCGTCAGATGCTTTGAAGATGGGGAACTTACAGAATGGGAGGAAAATTAATGCAGAGAAGTGTAAGTCATAGATGAGTTCCCCATCTCCAAAGCATCTGATGAAGTGGGGATTTTCTCCCTCAAAAGCTCATGTGATGATAAATTCGTTAGTCTTTAAAAGTGCCACAGGACTCCTTGTTTGTTTGGCTGAGCTAGACTAACACGGCTACCCCTTTGGAAATAGAAGGCACTTGGCGACAGATACTTCTTAGTAGATAGCCAACTTCTGTTAAACTCCCTTACACCAGTGCCTTCAACAAGATTGACCACAAAAAGTTCACCATGTTCAAGACAAAACATAAGAATCTCCTCTTTGCCATAGTTGTTCCATCTTAATATTAAAAATTTAATTATATCTAAAAAAAAAACTTTTGTTTTTCGTTTTCTTTGAGAGAGAGAAAGAAGAGTGAATTCTAGTTCTGTTTGTATACCACCTGTCTGGATTTTCTATAATTTTGAAAAGTCCTGAGATGCAACAGTGAAGAGTGCAATATAATAATCTAGGTAGAATGATGAAAGAAAGTCATGTTTTCTTGCCTGGAGAAAAAAATTCTTAAATGTAAAATAGCATGGTGAAAAATATCTTGTAAACTGAAATACAGATATGGGAAGTTCAGGAAGTATGATGTTGGTGAGTCTCCATAGACTCGTAAAAAATAAAGAGGATTAAAGAACTGGATTTCTCTGCTGCAAAATGGACATTATCTTCACCTAATTTAGCAATAGAAAAGAAAGTATTGTCCAAATTTCAGAATAGGGCTGGGTACTTTGCGGAAATATGGATTCACTATATAATTTATTCAAGCAGAATGGTGAACAGATATAAGTGCAAAAGGGTTTTAATTTAGATGCAAAGAAATGGAAAGAGGCTTGAGTATAACATTGTACCTATCTTGTATTTTTTTTTAATTTACTTAATTTGAGGTTTCTCCAAGGAGCCTAAGGAAGTATGGCACTCTAATCTAATTAATATGTAAGGGGATATGGTTACCTACCTTCTCCGGACTCCTTGGAAAACCCTAGTCTTATTTGTTTGTTCATTTGTATTTTTGGCATATCTGAAAGTGTTTGCTGACCATGATTCCCTCCATTTTTTGTATATGCACAAAAGATACCTAAAAGGGGTCTAATTTTCAGAGTGCAAGACCTCAGCTTTTTTGAAAATCAGGTCCATTTAATATGTCTTAAGTTCACCCACATTTCAGTGTATCTACAAAGCATCCATGACCGCACAAAAGAAAAAAAACAGAATAATTATACTCTATTCTAAAGTTCAGATATTTTATAAGTTGCCTAGAATTGATGTTAGAAGGTGGAAGTTAATATGAGAAAGGAAGAGCACTGAGAAGACTCCATTTTTGCTAATGCACAGACATTGAAGCCAGAAACCCTGAGTTCTGTTTCTGACTCTACTCTACAGACTTCCTGTCTTATCTTGGACATATCACTTAAATCCTTACTTGTGTGGAAAAAGAGGATAATGCCAGCTCACCTTACATGAAGTTAGTTTAGTGTTTGTAAAGCACTTGAAGATCTGCAGGCATCATCAGAGTGCAAAGAATAATTTTATGCAGATGTTCAAATTACCCATTGGCATTCTTGTACACTCCTTTTCTTCCCCTATAGCATGTTGTGCACATGATATTATTAATGTATTGTGGGCACGTATTACTTTAAGGGAAACCTTTATCTCTCATTAGCAAAGTGAGCTCTGCCATCTACTGCTCAGTATGGCAGAAGTTATCTAGAAGAAGATGGGACTGCATGAAGGTCATAGGTGGAATAATCATAATTTACCAGTATTTTGCCATTCTGCATGACAAAATACCAGTATTTTATGATTTCCAGTATTCTTTGTAATCCACATATATTTTTTAGTTGATAGAATATTGTTAGACGATGGTAACGATAGGGTGTGAAACCAAAACTTACTATGAAGCAACGCACCTCACCAGCTCTCCGATGCTGGGGATAGGGACATATCAAACTTGGGTCACAGTACATACTCTATTTGATATTCTTCTTCTTAGAAAAATAATGTTGTTTCTGCTACTGGTATTTATTCCAAGATCTCAGTTATTATTTATCAAAGAGATGGGAATTCAGGGTGGATTTTTAAAGACACTAATGGCTGTTAGGCAGGTATTTGTCATTTAAGCCTCTTAAAATCTGTTAGACAAAATGGAAACAAAATCACTGGCTGTCAATACAATAATATTATAGATTTGCAACTGCTTGTGTTTTCAAGGAGCAATGTTGATCCAAAAGCATTTAGCACCAATTTCCTCTTTGTAGATCCCCATCTAGCAGCATTCTTAGCTCCTCAGATATTTTCTTACAACATTTAGAAATATAATATATTTTGATTAAATTTAATGTAACAATAATTACAGTGAATTTCACAGAAAACTGTAATACTAGTACATTTTACAAAAATCTGTTTAAATTATTGACCTAATAATGTACAATTATTCTATTAAATCTGAAGTTAAGTTTTTGGTACAACTATCTAAAAGGAAAGGCATTCCACTTTCTTCTGAATACAGGTGTTTCAGTGTCTGTGAAGTAACTAAGAGAGAGAGTGTCAAACTAACATTAGAGCATCAAACTAACCTTGGAATATTACAGATGTCCTTTAGCTTTCTGTTTTGCATTTATTGCAGAAAAAATATCCTTCAGGTTTTTGTTTTACTGTCATGTGAATCCCTCTTCTCAAAATACATGCATGTAATTGATCAGAATTTGGACCACTGAGTAACTACAATAAACTTTCTCTTTCCTACCTTAAACAGTTAAGGATTAATAAAACTTTTCTCACAAACATGACTGAATTTTGTACAGCTCTATTTGTGCTCAGTATGTACCTTTTGGGAAATCCAAGTGAATTACCAAACGCACTTATATTATTTAAAAAGTGAAGTTCATCGTGACTAATCCTGTTGATAAGATGCAGAATGGAGGAGTCCTGGTGACTTTTAATAGACTGACAATAGGCTACTCTAGTACTTGATGATCACCAGTACAACAGCATAAACCCCCATGAAACTAAACTGAATAAATCAGATTCAAAGTAAAAATGGTACTTTTATGTATATTCTTCAGAAACAGATAGCACACAAGAGATTGTTGAAATCCTCCCACCTTTTATCCAGTTACTTGAACAAAGAGAGATCCTAGTTTCTCTATATAATCTGATGCATCAAAAGGACATAAATTAAACTTGTATTGTATAAAATATGTCCATCCTGCTCTTACACTGAAATCCATGGGCTGCATTTTTACTAAAAGATCAGAGACCAAACCAACAAAATATGCTCCCTTTTTATATTAACAACCAACAATCACCTGTGTCAAAGATATATAACTAGACAGGGCTTTCACCAGATCATCACTTTTAACAAAAATCCACCTTTTATTGTTGCCTTTCTGGACCTTAGCTCTCACACACAGAACATTTTCAACACAAGGCTTGAAAGCATCTACATTGCCACCATTTGCTTGAAAAATATCTTTTTGTAGTAAAACAAAATACATTCTGTATGATGGACGATCCCTGAATATTAATAGCAGTGTTGGAACCCACTGGCATGAAAAACATAAATGAATGCTCTCTTCTGTTTACATTGATTTATAAATGTGCAGGTCTGAACAGGTCTTTCTGGATTTCAGTTCATTTTTCTTCCCTCAAGTGTCAAACTGCTTATTGCTAAAATAATTTGGCTTTCTCAAACAGAAAACTATTTTCATTTGTACACAACAGCATGTATCCCACTAACAAAAGAGAAAATCACCACTTTCATTACAAATACATTTAGTACAATGTATCAACCTCATAATTTTTAAGCATTCCCATCCAAAGAAAATTAAGTGCATTTCATAACCCACCCATTTCTTCTCAGGCAAAATCTTCATTACTTTTCCTTCCCCGGTTGTGCCTTGCCATATATGACTACTTCGCTGTACATTTGGTCATGAGTCATGACTCTTTTTTCTTGAGTAATCAGAGTTTCTCCTGTATAAGAAAAAAATACACAACCCACAATGAAATAGATAGGAAAATGTATCAGTCCTCCCTCAGGTGTCTGATCTGACGCCCAAAACAATGGAAAACCTCCTATTGACCTTAATGGGAATTGGATAAGGCTTATAGGCTATGTCTACACTTGCAAATTAGGTCGACTTAAGGAGGCTTAAGTCGACCTAATTTAGTCCCTGTCCACACCAGGCTTTCATTAAGTCGACTTAAGAAATTCCTTAAGTTGACTTAATGAAAGGTTAGTTTGACTTAATAAGAACCACCGGTTAAGCCCACTTTATTAGGTCAACCTAAGGGCAGTTAGGTCAACTTACTAAGTTCCCGTTCAGGGAAGCACTTTGTTAAGTTGACCTAATAAGGTCGACTTTAGGTCGACTTGAAGTTGACCTAATTTTTTGTAGTGTAGACATAGCCATAAAGAATTAGGGCTCTTTCCAAGAAGATCAGCACAAAACTTGAAGCCCCAGGAACTGGGTGGCTAAGCTCATCTTTATGTTTGCCCAGTTGCCTAGGCTTCCATGGGGGCTAAAAAGCTGGGCAGTTGAGAGTGCCACCCAAAACTTCTCCCTGACCAGTCCCTCTACTCTCTGGTCCTATGCTAGACCCCACTGCCTATGCTGGGGCTTTTGGAAGGGGGCTCCTAAGGCAACATGTGGCTGTCCCTATTCAATTCTTACAACAGGAGACCTTCCCTGGCACAAAGGGGCCATAGTAAAGGGGCCATAGAAAGGTAGAGAATTCCCCCTTTGGTTTTGCAAAGTGACCTTCAGCCACGTAACTTCTGTAAAAATAACTTCACGCCAAATATTTGTTAGCAAAATAACATCACATTTTATTTTAGCTGCAACATTGTAACTTTAATGATAATTGTGGCCAAATCCTGCTCCCTCTTCTGATGTTGTAGAGGAACCCAGCCCTGTGGAACTAGTGCTGTTCTGCTATGACAAAGGAAGCAAGGGGTCATCATTCCCTTCAGATGTCAGAGTTCTGCTCCATGGGGTCTTCCTGCATGCCAACCAGCAAGGAGTTTGGAGCTTGACCCTGCAAGAAGCTGAGCTCTCTAGCCTTGATCCAGCAAAGCACTTAAGCAGGTGAGTAATTTCACTGAATTCAAAACCAAGCTCTTTGTGGAGAATGGTAGTGGATCTATGACTACATAGATCCATCAGTCATTCTGTCCCACAGGAAGAGTCTTTCCTCAGCCACTTGGACATTGTGTTGAGATCCAGGATTTGGCCCTAATGCAGAAAACAAAACAAAACAAAAAAACCACACATCAGTGCAATGGTAAGGCTGAAAAATAAAAATCTGAAATAGCCAAATATTTCTGAGTTTGGTTTGCATGACAACCTAAACTCAACTCCGTCAGCATGCCATATGTATTATGATACCTTTGGGCCTGAGCTGAGCTCTTTCTCATGTGAGTACTCCTACTGAAATTAATAGGATTATTTGCTGCAGGAACAGGCCTTTTAATAGTTAATCATTTAACTCTCTTTTCAAGTCTTGTAGCAATGAAAACATCCTAGCAAACAAGTAAGTTGAACAAAAAAAGGCACTTACTAGAGACCAACAAAGAACTTAGGAAAACCAATTTTTTATGGTGAGATACAATGCCGAAATAGATTTCAAAGAAGTTTATTTTCATTGTGAATTAAAATGAGAAGACATAAGCAATTAATTATGAGAACTAACCATATCCAAGGTCAGAATTAGATATGAATGAACTGATCAAAAATAGGTTGTTTCATTTATTTATGTATCTATATAGTTAAATAAAAATAATATTCAGGGTCTGCTTTATTTGACTGCACATGCCTGAGGCAGTCCAAATAGAGGTTTCACACTGCCTTTAACTTGGCATTTGGTGCATAAATCTGAAATGAATACAATTTGTAGGGCCAAAATTTTGCTTAAAGTCAGTAGGAGAGATTTCAGGCATTGCCGGTTCTGTTGATCTTTATTGATGGGTGTATGTGAGAGAGGGAATTTGGAATAACAGAGATACTGTAGAGATTGACTCTTTTCATTCTAAACTTGATTTTATGGTTGAAAGTTAGAAACATTTACCAGTACTTCATGCTGTTTGCTGTATTAATTGTTGTTTATCTAAATCTAAACATTTACCAGTTGTCCATACTATTGGTTGTATTAATTGATGTTTATAGCTGTTTTTAAAAGAGACCATTTAGCCAGGAGGCACAGGATTTGGTGGTGATGGTGGACTACCAGATATCTGTTGGGAAGATAGTACAACAGGGCAGCGATTATCCAGCAAGTTATTGGACTGCATTGGAGATAACTTTTCATTGTTAAAGGTGGAGAAAACAGCTGGGGAGAAGGCTGTTTTAAATGTGATTTTAACAGATGGGGGAGGACCTGGTTGAGAATTTAAAGGTGGAAGGTAGTTTTTGTGAAAGTGATCATTAGTGGCGTTGCTGGCGCTGGGCACACAGGGCACAGGCCCTGAGTCTGGCGGGGATCCGGGGCCCAGCCACTGTCAGCCCGATCGGGATCCTGCCAGGGCCCAGAGCCCGGTTACAGCCGGTTCGATGTGGCCCCCAATGAGGCCCGGCCACCACCAGCCTGATGCGGCCCCCACCAGGACCAGGGATGGGCTGCAGGCCAGCAGTGGCAGGAGCCCGATCCAGCCCCAGCCGGGGACCCAGGGAACAGATTGGGCCCCCAGGCCCTGGGCCCCAAACCTATTTTTGGTGATCATGAAATGAAAGCATGCATGATTCTAAGGAATGGTAGGAGAGAAAACAGCAGAATAAAGACAATGGAGTTAAAGAAGGCAATCTTTAGCAATCTTAGGCTATGTCTACACTGGCAAGTTAGTTCGAATTAAGGAGGCTTAATTCGAACTAACTAAAGCCATGGCTACACTAGGCTTTAATTAGTTCAAATTAAGGGCTTCTTTAATTCAAACTAATAAATTCGAATATGCTATTCAAACTAAGAGTTAATTTGAACTAGTTAGTTCGAATTAACCAATGTGGCCATGTTAGTTCGAATTAATTGCTTAGTTCGAACTAACCGGCCCATTGAACTCAATGCAATTCGCTAATTCGAACTAAGCAAGTGCCATGAATGGCACTTACTTAGTTCGAACTAAATTTTTCTAGTTCAAATTAAGTTAATTCGAACTAACCAAAATTAGTTCGAATTAGTTAATTAGAATTAACTAATTCAAACTAACTTTAGTAAGTATAGACGTAGCCTTAGAGAATTGGTAGGTAAGATCCCTTGGGAAGCAATCTAGGGGACAAAAGAGTTCAGGACAGTTGGCAGTTTTTTAAAGAGTAAACTACCCCAGTGAATAGAAAAATAAGAAGTATGGTGAGAGACCACGACAGCCTAGCCAGGTGATATTCAATGATAGAAAACAACAAAAACAAAAATGTCCTACAAAAATTGGAAAGTTGTGGAGACCTGTTCTAGCAATCCTGCTGCATTGATTCCCAAGGAGCCATCAATGTAGACACACCCTTAGACTAGTCAGATGTTTTCATGTCAGCAGGACCTGATAAAACGTATCCTTGAATACTTAAGGAACTGGCTGAAGAGATCATTGAGCCATTAGCGATTATCTTTGAGAACTCATAGAAAGATCCTAGAGGAGTGGAAAAGGGCACATATAGTACCTATGTACAGAAAGAGGAATAAGGATAACCCATGGAATTATAGACCAGTCATCTTAACTTCGGTATTGGTGGTTCACGGTCAAATGGCAAGGGCATATTGAATGGAGTCCCGAAAGGAAGTGTCTTGGGTCTGGTGCTATTCAAAGTTTTTATAAATTATTTGAATAATGGCATAGAGAGAACACTTGTAAAGTTTATGACAGTACCAAGCTGGGACCAATTGGAGCACAGCATTAGAATTCAAAATGATCTTGACAAACTGGAGAAATGGTCTGAAATAAATAGGATGAAATTCAATATGGACAAATGCAAAGTACTCCTCTTAGGAAGGAATAATTAACTGCACAAATACAAAATGAGAAATGATTGTATAGGAAGGAGTACTGCAGAAAAGGATCTTGGGATTATGGTGAATCACCAGCTAAATATGAATCAACAGTGTAATACTGTTGCCCCACACCACCATCCCAAAAAAGCAAAGACCATTTTGGGATTAGCAAGAATGTAGTAAGCGAGACACAAGAAGAACTTTTTCTACTCTACTCAGCACTGACTGATAAATCCTCAACTGGAATATTTTGTCCAGTTCTGAGCATCATGCTTTGGGAAAGATGTGGACAAATTGGAGATAGTCCAGAGGACAGCAACAAAAAGGATTAAATGTCTGGAACACATATCCTATGAGGAAAGAATTTTTTTAAAGGGTTTGTTTACTCTGGAGAAGAGAAGACTTAAGGGGGGGGGGGCACATGATAGCAGTCATCCAGTACGTAAAAGGTTACTCAAAAGAGTAGAGTGATAAATTGTTCTGAACCACTGAGGTCAGGACAAGACGTAATGGCTTAAATTGCAGAAAACAGAGCCAGATTAATGCCCATGTGGCCCAGGGTTATAAGATTTTGTAGGGTCTCTAGCCTACAGCAGGACAGTGAGGTCTCCAGCACCTGAGGGGCCATACTTACATTGATGCCCCCCACATTGGTGAGAGCGCACTGTTGGGGGGATTTGCAGGTCCCTGTCCCACTCTCCCCCAGGCTCCCTCGTCAACGCAAGTGCATCAGCTGGAGGTTTGCTTGGCCAGCCGCAGCCAGGGTCCTGCAGACTCGGGACTTCTCCCTCCCTCCCCCAAGTGCACGGGGCACTAGGACCCTGCACAGGATGACTGCACAGTGCAGCAGGGAATCCCACCCTCCCCAGTTCAGCTTGTAGGCAGAGGTGGTGGCTTGGGCTCAGCAGACCGACTGTAGCAGGTCCTGGTGCCTGTTCCAGACTCAGCGTCTGTACACCATGGGGGGGGGGGAAGACTGCGGGCCCGTCCCACTATCTCCCACTCCCCCTTGCCAGAGCAGCAGCAGCACCCCATGAGGAGAGTCTGTGGGTCCATTTCCCATGGGGACAACAGGGGCTGCCCGGTGCCGGGGCAGGAACAGATTCTCCATGACTCCCTTCTTGTGACCAGCAAAGGGGCAGAAGGGCCGGAGGACACCCTGGATGCTTGCAATCTGTGACAGTCTCGGCAGTGATGGGCAGGCATGGAGCAGTTCAGGGGAGGGGGGCCTGGCTGGCACCCGGGGACATGGCCCCCCTCAATACATGAGGTGACTGGCGCTGTGGCCTGGTGCAGACTGGCAGTGCTGGGGCCAGGGCTGGATTTCTGTGGGCCCCCCTTAGCCTGGGTCCCTGGGCTACAGCTCCTAAAGACCCTGCATTAATCTGGCCCTGGCAACAAAGGAGATTTATGTTAGATATTAGGAAAAGCTTCCTAATGGTACAGGTAGTTAAGGAATGGAACAAATTACCTAGGGATGTTGTGAAATCTCCATTGTAAGATTTTTAGGCAAATGCCTGTCAGGGAAGGTCTAGATGGTGCAGGGGACTGTACTAGGGGACCCATCAAGGTCCCTTCCAGTTTACATTTCTATGTTTTCTAGTTAGTCACCATATTATGTAAGGCTGAGATATCATAAAAGCCCATTTTTCCTACTATTTATACCAAGCATATGTTTGTTCTAACCTTGTATGTATTTTTCTTATTACTGTATGTGAGACCTGTTTAAAAAATGCTGCTTAGGTACATTATACAATAACACCAAGCTGTTTTCGTCTGTAGATCCCAAAGCTCTAGTACCAGGATCCCCATTTACAGATGGGGATGGGCCATTGTGTAGCCAGCTGCATTCTGTTACTTCATGACAGACTTTAATACTTGCATTCTTAGAAATGAGAAAACAAGTTTGTTACAGTGACTTTGTCTCCTTTTATGTAGAAGAAAAAAGTAAATATGCTGTAAACACAGTTCTCTTGAACTAACACGACCATACATCACAACACATCTGCTGTACTGAAGTGAGAATCGTTGATATTTTATTCTTTGAGTAGATGTAAAACTAAAAGCAAAATATTTATCCAATCTGGTATATCCAGTACGGTAGGCTTCCTCTCAGTGAGCTCTCTCTCTTCTGGTATATTTCTGATTCTGAGATTATTGATTCAATTAGGACAATCTATACATTGATCATAAATGATAGAAATGATAATATTAATGAAAAAAGTCATAGCTTAACACAGTAAGTTTTAAAACACGTTTCCTACATTGTCTGTGTATATCAGCATCCACAAGAAAGCAAATAATAACTCTGCCTTTTATTCACAGTGAGGACCTCCGTCTGGGTATTGTGAACACATGTCATGGGGCTACAAACACTGTGTCCTTCCATACTGCTAAATGGCAAGGGGTCCTGGCTATTTGAAAGAGTGGCTGAAGGAGGTCCTGGTTTGAAAAAAGGTTGGGAGCTACCAGTCTGCCGTTTCTAAGATACTTAGAAAATTAACACTGAAAACAAATAGAAACAAATTTCAAAACTGTGTTTGCACCACACTCATATATGGCAATTCAGAAAAAAATCAAGATACTATCAGCATGTATTTCTTGTACAAAGACCAATAGACAAAGAGAGATTTTCCTTTTAAAGGACAAGAACAGAATCTAAGATAGACTATGAACAAGATCTGCTGATAGTGTTTTCCTGTAATCTCTGAAACAAGTTTATCTCTTGATCAGTTTTTGCTGAAAGACAAGAAAAATCAAAATGAAAGTTAAGGTGGTAGCTATAAAAAAAGCAAATGACATCATTTTCAAGATTCCTTGGTATTTTTTATTGTGCCCTGCGTCTTACAGTCTTAGTTGAACTACCCCTAAATTTACATCAACAGTGCTCTGGAGATGCTATATTGAACAGTAAAAATAGTATAATTGTGTTTTATATATACTGGATGTTTGTTATATGCCATAAAGCTAGTAGATGAAATGGGAGCAAAATGATAAAAAATTTGCAGCATACATTTACTCATAAACACCCTTACTCAATAACTGTCTGCAGTACATTTATTTCAGCTTATTTGGCACATTTGTGGTTCTGGATGGTATTGGATAATAAACTACTAACTGTACAGGAAGAGAAAATCAGAAATTCATTTTTATTTTGATCAAATGAGTATAAAATATTAGATTGATACCTGGCTATAAACTGTTAACAAATAATTTGAAAAACAAAACCAAATGATTACTCTTTCATTTCAAACACTCAACAATAGATTCAGATTTCCTGTTATTAATTGAATCCATCGGTTAACCAAAAGCTTGACTAAACAAATATGTCTTATATTGTGCTCTGACACTCACCAAACCCAGGTTCTCGTGGTCTGCTGGAGGTGGGAGGAAATTCAAAGGAATAACCTCTGTGCTGCAAACATCCTGCCATGAAATTACTCCAGTAGCCAAGAAGAGTGACCCACTGGAATGTAGTTCTCATGATAAGACATAGTTAAAATTAAGTGGTTGCCAGATTACTTACATCTTTGTGGATGTTATAGTATAATCAAAATCTTCAATATATCTCAGGAGAGTCAAGGAATCCAGTGAAGTAAATAGAATAGTTGTGTTGTATACTCCTGGTGAAGATGAGCTAATGCACACAAGCAGCAATTTTGGGGGACTATTCAAGGGTAGCTCGAATGGAAAGTATACAGTGACCTAGCTCTGAGCTTACAAAGGCTAATATCAGAGAGGAATGGATCCATCTATAGGTGGGGTAATGAAACAGAATCAGCTACAGCTGACACCTGGGACTCCATGAGTTTTAATGTATCCAGTATGACTCAGATTCCAAATAAGGGGATTAAATACAGATGGGCAACCAGGTCTTCTGTCAACCAGCCAAGTTGGAATTTTTTCACAAAATCTAACCTGAAACTAACCTCCTGTCCACTCTAAATTACGCAGGAAACCAGACCAGTGCACAGCCAGCTCAAAATCAGGGAGTGCAAAGGCTACCTTTGCATACCCTCTCCAGAGCTTTCTTGTGTGTTTCTTAGCCACAGCTGAGGGATCTGGGCCAATCTGTTTTTCTTGATAAAATCTGCTTGTAGCCATAAAGACCCTTGAGAGTTGAGAGCAGATTTATATTAGCCAGACCTCTAAAAGGAGCCTTTAACAAAGTTATACCAAAGAAAAATTGTCTTTTATTCTTCACTGTGAATTTAGCTCTTTAGATAAAAATCTTCATATGAACAGAGAGGATGGAGCTAGACAATGAAAGACATAAGGTAGCGAGGATTTTATAATTCCCCAAGGCTAAGATTAGTTATCAGAGTCAAACACCTTCCACTAAGTGTATGAAAAGCATCTGTGATCCCTGAAATACCATATCTTCATTTAAAAAAAAAAAGAAATATGGAAGATTTTATGCAAATGATTTAACACCTAAATTTGCATATATGATGGATATACACCATCCTTTTGACATATCAACTATCCTGTTTACCAGAATTTAAGCTTCACAGCACGGAATGAGCTTTGAGAACAAAAGAAGTGCTGTGCTCCTTGCTGGCTCTGGCATTTCCCTAGGCAGGTGTCCAGGAATTCTGGCAGTTACTTGTGGCTCTCCCCCTGGCCTCTCCTTGCCCAGGACTGGGGAAGGGCTATGGTTGGTTACTAGAGCTGGGAGGTGATCCAGATACTTCCTGTATTAGCTGGCAAAACAATGTGGCTGGGATTTTTGGCCCCGGGCTGCTCCTTGCTTTTTGTTCCCTAGCTTAGGGGAGCTCTCATTACCCCTGCCTGATGCTTCCCTGTTGGCCCTGGCTCTGGTGAGCGTGGCTCTTCCCAATTTAATGATCCCTACTTATTGTTAGACCACTGTCAAATGACTCTTTTGGAGACTCCTAGACTTGAGTCCAGTGGAGTTGCATCCACACAGCAAAGCAATAAGGCTTGAACCCTGGGCCGTAGCTTGACTCCGGCTTGGACTCTTCAGCCCTATGGTGACCTGGGCCTGACTCAGGTTTAGTCCAATTTGTGTGTAGAAATGGAATTAGGCTTTAGCCTGAATTTGAACCCTCATCATAGTGTAGACATAGCCTGAGAAATTCTAACCATAGAGATTCTGCACAGAGCTGGCCTAACCATAGAGACGCAACCTAGAGTGACTCCCAGTTTTTCAGATCAGGATGTATAATCCCCTGTCCTCTAGATGGGAGCCTTGAAGAATGATGGTGACTGAACAGTTCTGGGGGCAATCAGTTCAGAATTTGTTGCTGTATCCAATAATACTTTAATTGCTTATGGGCCAGGTCTCTCAGGGATCTGGAAAACCTGAACCATAAACAGTATTCCATAGTATCTATATACTCCAACTTTTGAGCTTAAAATGTAGTTCCTGCACGCAGTCTTGCAAATAAAACTTGCACTCTGGAATGCACATGGAAAATAAACACAAGAGTAGTGTAAGCACAAAACACTTCCACTTTACATTTGAGCAAATATTTGTGGATAATGAGTTCCATTATTTGTGCAACTTTGGTGTTAACTAAACAGAAACTACGCTAATATGTTGCCTCAACAGGCTGTGAAAAGATACCAAGGAAGATAATAAATGTGGGGGAGGCAGATGTTTCCTCGTGAATATAGGTCCTTTGAATGTCTCAAATTTAACCATGCATGAAGCCTGCCAATAGGGTGCACAGCCATAGTCATGAACAAGGGTAGTGAGGAAATATGGGGACACATCCATGTATCTGGTAAACATCAGCTGTGTGCCTGCTAGCTTATACACGTCCAATGATTTTACAAACTCTGCACCAAAGACCAGTAGAAATTCTCCACTGGTGTATGTCTCAAGTATCCCTGCTGACTTCATTTAAAGTTTGTTTAATGCAGTGAATGTTAAAGCAAAATTTTGCCCCAAATACATTTTGGCATTTTAAGACAATAGAATGTATGAAATGACCTTATTTCTAACTAACAGAAATGGAAACTATGTTGTAGTAAGTTTGCTTTCTCCTCAGCAAATATCCAATTATCTTTTTTTTAATTAGGAGTCACAAAAACTGTAAAATAATAGTTTAATTGGTTATGATAAAGTATTAGCTATTCATGAGATCTCTTTTACAAAAGCCCCAAGTTTTCTTTTCTTAGGTTTAAGAATTGCAAAATGTAGGAATTGGTCAAGTAGTTTGCAGTAGATCTAATCTACCCAAATTTCAGACATCTTGTGGCAAAATTCACTACTGTTGTTGAGCAAAGAATATCAATAAGGGTCAACAAAACCTGGGAAAGTTTAAGTCTAAATTAGAGACGAAGGGCTCAGCTGATAAACTCAGGAAAGTTAGATTACGCATGATTAGTTGAGCCATATTGCTTTTTCCTGGTCTTTAAACAGGTTAGATACCAATTTCATATGTTAGCAATGTGGGGTGAGATCTCAAATACCATAAATCAAGATAGCATTACTGAAACCAACAAAGATACACCAGTTTATACCAGCAGATGATTGGCCCATATAAAACAGTGCGCATTTTTTCACAGCCATAAATGTTAGAACATGAGAACAGCCATACTGGATCAAACCAATGATTCATCTAGCCTCGTATCTGTCTTTCGACAGGGGCCAATGCTATGTGTTGTTTCATTGGAAGGTGTACAGAAGTGATAGTAAACATCACTAATATTTATTCACAGGTAATCAAGTGAATAAATTATTACATATAAATAATAATATTCTCAAATGATACAATTTCCCCAGTCCAATTTTGTCTTAGATTTTTTCCTTGTATAACAGCATAAAGTGGGAGGGATTGGTTTCTGTTAACATCACAAATATTCTAGACCCACTCCTTACTTCAAGAAAACTGTGGGGCTTAGGACTAAGTTTGGTAGCTGTGTCTTACAGATAATGATTTCCTGGGGGCAGTTTCTCTTATTTTCTTTTAATTCTGTAGAGAGGTAATGTGTATAAAATAGTGAATTACTGTAAAAAAGGATGTGACCTTACAGCACAAATTCTGGCTTTTCTGCAAGCTTCAGAGCCTCGTGCATCCCTGCAGCTGATAGTTTCCGGTTGATATTCCTATATCTGCATTGTAGTAGATTGCGATAGGTTGTCCTCAGGTCCCGATTGAAGAAGGCATATATAAAGGGGTTAATGAGAGAGTTGGCATAACCCAGCCATAGAAATGTTCTCTCAACCCAAAATGGAATGCAGCTGCATGCCGTTCCGCAGATAAAGGGTCTGGCGGTTGAAAGGATGAAAAATGGCAACCAGCACACAGTAAAGGCCCCAACAATGATTCCCAGGGTAGTGGCAGCTTTTTGTTCTCTTTTGAAGATGGAAATGTTTTTTCTATCATGTTTAAGGAGCCGTGAAAAATGTGTACACTCTTCTGATTCCTTGTGTAGCTTTATAACTCCATTCACGGAAACCATGCCTTCATTTTCTTCTGGCCGTGGGAAACCCGCAAACTTATGTTTAGCAGCACTCCTCTTAGCAGCTTTGTAAATCTGATAGTACATGAAAAGCATCACTGACATTGGGATATAAAAAGCAACTGCAGTGGAGTAAATTGTGTAGCCAAAATCTTGACTGATTAAACAAACTTTTTCATCATTCACATTTTGGGCCCAACCAAAAAGTGGTGGAATAGTGATAGAGGCAGATAGCAGCCATACACACAGGATCATTTTAGCCATACACTTTCCATTCTGCCTTACAGGATATGTAAGAGGTCTTGTTATTCCAAGGTACCTAGAACAATAAGGTAGAGTTACTACATGGTTCACTGATTTATGGATAAAACTATTTCATGTAGTCTGCCCTAAAGTTATTGAACAAATGTTTTAGATTTTATTTATTTATTTTATTCCTGTCTTCTGCACTTTTTTAACTTGTTGTTAATTTATGGTAACGTATTCACCCTTAGGAGAGACAGAGCCTGCTTTTCTATAGAGTTTATTCTCCTAGGGTAGAATCCTGATGCCATCAAAGTCAATGGCAAAACTCTCATTCACTTCAATGGGTCCAGGGTTTTTTCCCAGATGCAAAACCTTTCTAATTATGTAGCCTGCATTGTGGTAGATCAGATTAGATGATCATATTGGTCCTTTCTGACCTGGAAGTCTATGAGTCTATGTAAACACAACAAATTTTTGCTTACAACAGTTTTACAACAGAAATTCTGTAAGTTAGATTTTTACTTAGCTACCTTCTGGAATTTAACTCTTGGTACACGACCTACGGTTCCCCAAAAAGCTGTTACAATTTTACATTTAGATTTATAACTGTGCATAGAGCAATATGAGTGATCCTACAAAAGGCGTTCTATAAAGAGCAGCGATTCTCAACCTATTTACCATTGTAAGCCACATATACAACTCTCTATGTGTTATGTGGGCAACATCCACACAGTATATATGCTACCTGTATGACCCTGAGGGCATCATATCGAGCACAGCCATGTGCTGATTGGATCACAAGAAGCCCACAGGTTGAGAACCACTGGATATGATATATTGAGTCATTCTTACCTTTGTGCTTCCAACGGAAACAACATAGACTTTGCAAATATATTACATGGTTTGATTATTTCAGTTGTATATTACAATACAATTCATGATTATGTAATTAGAAAGAAATGTAATTTCTTCAACACTCAGATCAAGGCTTTATTAATTAAACAAAATAAAAATACATTACAACATTTGAGTTGAACAATACTTGGGAACAACTAGGGAATATTTATGACTGATAGTCTGTAGAGATGGTGAGACTATTATCAAGTGTCACTCTGGTGCTCTTATTGCAATGCAGCAAATTTGGCTAATGGTATTTCTTTAAGTAAGAATCCAGTCGCAACAATCACTCAGCAACATCACTGAAGTTAAGCAACACTGGCATGACAGGACAGTGCGAAAAGCAGACTTTGATAACTGTGCCATATCCCTCCCAGCTTGAGCTGGCCAATTACAGTGAGCTTCTAGTCAAATTGTTCTGCATTTATGAAGTCTAACCTGGAGTGGGCTGAAAATGGTTATTATGGTTGGCTGGAATTGCACCTCTGTGGTAAATGAGTGCATATTATAACATAGATAATAGTTTTTTTTTAAAGTATCTTCTTGTTATTTTCTTTCTGTCTCACCTTTTGCATTAGAATATTATCTCCTGCTAAGTCTTGGAGTTTTGGAGACAAGCTGAAGATGTCAAGGAGAATTCTGTTCTGTGAAATCACTGGCTGGAAATTGTGTCACCATGATACACAGAAAGTTCCCCAAAGACGACATAGAAAATCAGAGTTCATGCTGCAAAATTCTGAAGTTCAATTATCACGGCACAGAAAGGGCTTACCTGTGCAAAGAAACTTCAACATGGCTATTTGTTAGCTGAAACCTTTTGAGGTTAGTGTTGGCACGATCAGTGGGTGTAGTACAACACATAACACTCAAGAGGAAGCCAACAGGACTGCATGGGTGAGGGGAGCAGGATTTACCACCACCACCCCGCCAAAAAAAAATTGAATTACTAGAATGATTGAGAATTAATCAAAAGTCACTTATAATGCACAATGTTGAAGTTCAAGGTGATTGCATCTGTATCTCCCCTCAGTGGTCCATCAATGGCACCCATACTTAGGCTTACAGCTGTTGCCTTCCTTGGATGGAGATCCATGTCACTCTCCCTTCTGACCAGGGTATTTCCGGGCTGAACAGTTCCCTGCCTTCACTAGTTTATTCCCAGAACAGACACAGGAAGCCCAACCACATCCGGTTGCTTTCTCTTCAGAGATGGATACCAGACTGACTGCCAAGAGTTCTAAGTTCGCACACATTTCTTTCTAGGTACAACTATTTTATATTTTATTCTTAAAATAAAAACCACTAAAGAAAAAAACATATTAAGAACCTGCATACATGCTAATAAGTTTGCCAAAGATCACCCCCAACTCTAACATGGGCTCTAGAAGGAGCAGTCCTTCAATCCCCCACTTAAGGGGTTTCCTTTGCAATGACAAGTTCATTACAACAAACAAGGGGTGCGTCTACACTTGTAAATTAAGTTGACTTTATTAAACCTCCTTTTAATTCAACTTTAGGCTTAAGTCGACTTTCTAAAGTCGACTTAAGCCAGTGTAGGCCTGGAGTAGCCCTAAGTCGACTTAAAGTCAACTTAGGGCTCTCCAGGACTCCCCCACTGCCCTCCCTGCTGGAGGGGGGGACACAGGGAGAGCCTGGCATGCCCCCCCAAAGGGCAGGGCAGAGCTCTGCCCACCCTGCCCCTATGCCCTGCCAGGGTCCCTGTCCCCCTTTGCCCCATTGTATCCAGGTACACTGGGGCAAAGGCTGAGCCCCCTGGCACTGGGCAAGGGGTGCCCTCCCTGCCACCGTGGACCTGCCCAAGGTCCCCTAGCCCCTAGAAGTTGACCTAGGTGTCCAGTGTGGATGCTCTAGGTCGACTTTGTAAGGTCCCCCCTAAGTCGACTTAAAATTTAGGTGCAGACATGCTAAGTCAACCTAAATTTACAAGTGTAGACATAGCCAAGGAGTCTAGTGGCACTTCTAAAGACTAACCAATTTAAAATTGCCCCTAGACTCCTTGTTTATTTTGCTGAACTAGACTAACACGGCTACCGCTTCAGAACTTGAAGTTCATTACAGTTTTAGGTCAGAACAAACACGGTCATAAGATGTTTAGTCTACACTTTTATATGGTTCAGAGGTCCTTGATGTGGAGTTTTCAGGAACAGGTAATTAGTCGACAATGAGTTTTCTTCCCCAGGACATAGCCACAAAAATGTGGATTCTTAGTGGGTCATTCATTTACATTCCCCTTATCCCCATGGTTTGTTCCTCCCCTAGGAAATCCATTTCCCAGGTGTTTAAAAAAGACCTTTGAGATTGTATTAATCTCTTAAAGAAGGGGGACACAGGCAATTCCACAATAACACATGTAGAACTGCATTTTAAATGCAATTCATCCCAAAGGCATTAAATCTTGTTGAAGTAGTTGTAACAATTCAATTTCATTCAATATATTACAGGATTTTGTCAGTCAGACATAGCTTTACAGAAATCTGCATAGGATATGGTCCTTTGAAAACTCTGTACCCGAATGATATGCGCAATAGTGACACATGCATGTTCCTGTGATGTATAGCACTAGATATGTCCAGTTATTTCATACTTTATTATGGAAAACAATGAGGCTCTGATGTGAACCAAGGATATACAGCTTGAGGGATTAAACTAAGTTTCAGTAAAAGTCAATTTTGTGCATTATACATTCTGGTTTCAAGAATACCCAATGGTGCAATTTAATGTGTCCAAATGTGAGCAAATATATATCTATGTAAATTAAAATGCTGTGTCAGTGTAAAGCTATCTGAGTTCCACAACGTGCTCTCTTTGAAATTAAAATGTACTAATTTACATAAAAATACACCATCTTCCTTTCTAGTCTATCTACTTCTGTTAAATGCAATGGACTAGAAAAACTTAACAGACCTAAATTAGGTAACCTTCACTCTTTTATGAGTGTATAAATTCCATTAACCTTGAAAATGTAGATGAAACTTTAAAATAATTTTAATCATTGCCACTGTCTAGTATGATGGAGATTGCAGAATGATTTAACAAAAACTCATGGATTTCTGAACTTTTGTATCACTATTGAATAGGAAAAAGAAGCCTCTTTTGCACATCTAGTATCTGAATAATAATTAGACCTTCAAAAAGTTACTCTAGAAGCAATAGTTTTCAGATACTGTTTGGATAAAAGCAGCATCCAAGGAGTCTGTAACTTCTTGAGGCCTTCTTGACAAGGAAGGAAACAGGTTGCATTATCTGAAATTACTGTCCAGTTACTGTTTTTTCAGATTTCTTACTCCAAGGAAGGATGGTTTTGTGGTTAAGACACTGGGCTTGGACTCCAGAGATTGGGGTTCCCTTTCTGGCTCTACCACAGACATCCTGTGCGATCTTGGACAAATTTTTGAGCCTGAGTTCCCCCTTGAAAATTGAGGTTAATAATAATTCCTTTTCCCACGCCCTTGTCTATTTAACTTGTCAGGGAACGGATTTACAGTCTGTCTCTTACTAGGCATATAGGGTTCCAACCTAAGCTAGGCCCTCTAAGCAATGTCGGAATATAAAAAATAACACAGAATCATAGGTATTGACCTCATACCATCATCTTTAGTTACTGGCCCCAGGAGGCCAAGTTTGAAATTAATACCCTGCGCACGTCCACCAACCACAGATTCCCACCAGGCATAAAACTACATTGGATTTGACCTCTTATTTACATACTGCTGAATATGTTCACATTATAAAGAATGGAACATATCAAATAAATAGTGTTCTCTTTCTTTTCCAGAAGCACTAAGAGTTGTTGAGGGTATACTGGAAAATGAGACAGGATAGAATTGACAAGAGAGCTGCAGGGTGGCTGTGAAAACCAGTTACCACAGTAATTTATTATTATGTACACAGCCCCCAAAAGTGTGATAAGGACGACAGTCTATAGTGAGCTAGCTCCAGCAATGTGGCGCCAGACTTTAAAAATGACAACTCCCTTCACTATGGAGAGGGGAGTGATAGTCACATTGTAAAAGCTGGCTGCTCTGTATAGCTATTTTACCTAGGCTGATGGCCTAGAGCAGTGGTTCCCAAACTGGAAGGGGCGTGAAGAAAATCCAAGGAGGGCGCGAGGCTGTGAAATTTTCATAACTAAAAACTTTTGCATCAAGAAAACCTATTTGTGGGGGTTTTTTTTTAAATTGTACAATAACAAATTGAATTTTTGTTAAAAGGGGGTTGGATGATGGTAAAGGAGAGGTGGGGAGGCATGAGGGTTTCTCAAAAATCAGAAAGGAGGCGTGATACCAAAGAGTTTGGGAGCCTCTGGCCTAAAGATTTCATTGCTCCTTAGTGTCAAGCCAGAACACCCATAGCCAAAGAAGAATGTACCTTTTGACTCTGATTCTCTATAGCAACATTTCCTAAAATAATTTGCCCACGGAACACTTTTGGGCTTGGAATATATTGACAGAACACATACATGCTGGTCAGGAGCGGGGCCAGGGTTTCCATACCAAAAAATGGCCACACATATTGCTCAAAAGTTGGTTTTAAAAAATTTCATATTTAATATTTTAGAAGAAAAATATTTCTAGCATTGACATTTTTTCACTGAACACCTAGTCACGTCGTGAGGAACACCAGTGTTCCATGGAACAGTTTGGGAAATGCTGATCTATAGCAATATTATAAACACTCACTGTTTCTTCCATTTATGGATGTTTTATTCTACGCAGGGCTGATCCAAGGGTTTTTGGTGCCCTAGGCGAACTATGATTTTGGCACCCCTTCCCCTACATGTTATAAGAGATAACATATGTAAAAAATTCTCTTCCATCTAATTTGGTGCCCTTTAAAGCCTGGCTCCCTAGGTGACCGCCTAGTTCACCTATATGGTTGGGCCAGCCCTGCCTACATGTATGCAACAGACTTAGAGCTGACAGTAAAACTGCCTCAAATTTTATTGCTTTCAGAAAATATAACTAGTGAACTTAAACAATCAGTCACCACTGCGCACATTTACCCACTAGTAAACCCCAGGTCTCTACTGAATACCAGTAACAGGGAAAAATACAAAGAAAAGCGGCCATATTCAATGGTGTTAGTAAAACTCTGGCTCAGTGTGACCTAATATTCTTTCATAATATCCACTAAAGCATCTGACGAAGTGGGATTTTCTCCCACAAAGCTCATGTGATAAATAAATCTGTTAGTCTTTAAAAGTGCCACAGGACTCTGGTTTTCTGCAAAAGACTAATACGGCTCCCCCTTGGGAACTATAATATTAAGGATATTTATTTTCACTCTGGATTACAGCTCCTGGAGTACATTCTTTTTTCCATTCTGGCTTTTTCGATACATTATTGATCCATTACAATTACAGACAACCGTCAGAAATTAGCCAACAGCCCTAACATATTTTCTGTTTTCATAGTAACTACAGATCCCGCAACCACATCACTACCTGCAGTGTGTTAAACTGTAGAGACAGTTATTGCAAATGTTTTGAGTTACAACATGCACAGAGAAAGCTGCATGCTCTAATGGAGAGGGCCCTGGCCAGGCACTTGCAAGAGCTGGGATCTGTCCGGGTGCGTAAACTTGGGCAAGTCACTTCACTTCTCTATGTTTCTTTTTTTGCCTCTCACCCTTTGTCTGTTTTGTCTATTTACATTGTAAATTCTTTGAGCCAAGAACTGTCTCCCTCTATGTGCTTGTTAGCACAAGGTCCTGTTGTGCTAGGATCTCAGCTGGGGCCTTTGGGTGCAACTACACTACAAAAAAAAATTAAAATAAAGCTATATTATTGTAGTGTTTAAGGTCAGTATGGAGATCATTGAATACTCTAAACCAGAAATTGGTGCCAAGGCTATTTTATCCACAGCAGTACAGCAGAGAGCTCCTGGAGACACTCATCTACCACAGACATGGCAGGCTTTTCAGAAACAACTTTCTCATCACGTCTCCCTGTTAACGTCCCTGCATTTGTGCTCAAAACGTATGACAGTTCCGTGTGGGTAACAGACGTTGCAGTTGCCACAGATGGGCAAAGTCAGCCTTGGTAGCATCCATGGGAAGCCAACCACTAATTTACCTCAGTATCTATTAAACCCAAGTTTAAGAAGTAGTTGTAAAGTTGGCCTGCCTCCTCCTTTCCTGCGCTTGTTCTCATTGATATAGTACTTGTTTTTGAGATGCTGCAGGAAAAGTGGAGAGGTAGCTGCTATTTTGGAACCTTAACATCAGAGAGCAAAGGCTTATTTATGAAGTTGACTCCATGGCCTGTATGCTGTTCTAATGCAAAGGGGAAGATGCAAATGAAGTAGAATAATCAGGTATCTCTCACTGCAAGAAACTGGAACTCTTCCCTCTGTGTTTTTTGGGACACCCAGCAGATACATTGAGGCAAATTCAGACGAGTTGTGAACAGGTGCAAATCCATTAACTTCAACAGCTCCTACAACCATTTAGTTGTGCATGAATATTTCCTACAGTACCTATTGCCATCTTAAAAAAAGATAGTGTAGTCTGAAGAAAAGCAGATTAGTTGCTCAATGTTTGTTGCTGAACTGTTTTTCCTTTGTCATAGAATAACTGAATGCATAATTAGATAAGTAATATCTGAGAGTTCTCATTTTCAGGGCTTCTGTTCACAATGTTATTGTCAACCAGCCATAACTGTCTCTTTCAAATACACAGTGATGCATTCCCCCAACACACATGAAGTGCCTTAGAATTGGCCTCACTGTATTTCATAAGCACTGGATTCCATTTAATTCAAGTTTATCAGTCAGCTTGTAAAAAATATTGCTCTGGCTTGTCACTTACTGCCACTAATCCCAGCATTCTGCCAGAATCAACTTATGTATTTCATTGCCTGGCTTTGCTTTCAGGAGACTAGATGGATGGGTATAGAATAAAAATGAAAAAACTGTAAAGACAGATATATCTCACAGTACCTACTTTAATGATGTTAGAGCCATTTCTCACAGTACCTACTGTCATGATGTCAGAGCCATTTCTACTTGGAATCCATATATATTGTTTAGTTATTGCATAAATCTTGAGAAGATCTTTGGCTGGACTTGGACTGGGTTTGTGTTTAGTTTCAAGACCTCAGCTTTTGTTATATTTTAAAAGATTCACATAAATATTTGCCTGTATTTATTTATTTTAAAATCAGCAAAGAGAAAGAGAGAGCATGACTTACTCAAGGTCCCACAGGAAGTCTGTGGTGGAATATTAATATTGATTAAATATTGGTGCCTGCGATGGGGCGTACCAATCCTTCCCTGGCCCAGAGAAGGTTAATGATTCACTGCTGGCTAATGAGCCCATGCCCCTCAACCTCTGCTGGGCATGCTCAGCCTGGAGACCAGGTATAAAAGGAAGCCATACAACTCAATCTAGATGGGTTGCTTAAGAGGAAGGATGCAGGCTCTCCCCAGGCACTTGCTGCAGACTCTGAACCCAGATCTAAAACATGCAGAGCCCCAGACAGATTTGAGGTTGGTGGACAAACCCAGAGAAGGGTCTGAGCCAACAGGAGCAGCACTAGTTAAAGACCTTGGAGCATTATAAATCATCACCACAGAAGGCAAGGTTAGAATTAACCCAGAGGACTTAAATGGTGCTACAGTGGGAGAATCAGGGAACCAGTCAGAGTGTTTTGGGAGGATCCCTACTGATGCAGTGGCAAATATTACCACCAATGCCTGAGTTGAGGCTTGGAGGAGCAGGGAGAGCCTGATCCACCTTACCCTGAGGGTCACACATCCTTTGGTGGTGCCTCACTACCCCAGCGTTGGGCTGTGCTGCCCTGCTGGGGAGGGCTGCTGTGTTTGACTCGGGCCATTGGGCCAGGCTGCCCTGCCAGGGCAGGCCACCATGTTGACTCCAGCCAGTGGACTGCACTGCCTTATCAGTTCTAGCTATTGGATGTATTATCACATTTAATAGTCAGGGTTGGCAATGAGAGACCTAACTGTGGAGGAAGGCTTTTCCTCGCCTTCCCAGCATACGTGATCCAATACCCCTAATAGGGCATACCAGCCCTACAACAGTGCCTTCAGACTACTTATTTAAAAAGTAATAGTATTGTGTGCTTATATTGTGCATTCATGCAAATATCCCTTACTTTAGCTACCCTTTTCAGAAAAGGAAACTGAGGCATAGATGTGCTACTTGCTCAAGCTCATACATGAAGTCAGTGGCAGAACTTGGTAAAGAACCTAGGTCTTTGGATCCCCCACACCCATGTGCTAGCCACTGGATCACATTGCATCTTTGATTTGCAGTAAATTAGCCATTAATAACAATAATAGGAGGACCCATTTGTTACACCAGCATTTTTATCACATTCAGTACCTGACAAATGTACATAAATCTGAATGGACTTGAGGGAGGGAGATAACCAGGATGTGGAAAGGAATTGTCTTGTGTTCTAGTATTACAGTATTGATTCCTAGATATATTGCAACACTTACTAGCTGAATCTTGAGGCGAGTCTGGCAAACCACATTAACTACTCTGTCAGTTCTGTAGTGGGAGAGGAAGAGTATTATGGAACCAAAGGAAGTAAAGAAAGAAATTCTACTCTCTGTCCTGGGAGGAGTGCATGACTTTAAAAACCTCACTAAATATTGGTAAATTTTACAATATCAGGATACTCTTCTCTGCATATGTGCAATGTGCCCTAGGTGGCACATGACCAGGATTCATCACCAAATTTGGTCTGCTGGTTAGCTTTCTTAGCCTGGGCTGGATACTGATGAGTGCAACATGAATACTAATCCAGGCCCCCTTCAGAAGAGTAAATTTGGTTGTTTAGCCAAAATCAAAGTTCTGGACTCATTCTAAAGCTAAAACATTTTGTTTTCATGTTTCCCATAGTTGAACAATCTTTATTGTACTGAATTATGGAAGAGTCTGTGACAACCCTGAGCTCTACTGTGTTGGCCTAATTCCATCCCTAATTTCATTACTTAGCCTGATGGTTTAATTTTTCTTCTTTGCTAGATGTCGGGTGTCATGAAAGTGCTTAGTTTTACTAAATAAAAAGTCTCATTATTCACCCTGTATAACATTTTAGACTAAATATGTTGTGCACTTTACGAACAGGTCTTGATACTATTCTCATGCTAAAATACTATATTAATTTTTCTTTATGATGCATGGGGGAAATTAAATATTTGATCAATCGTTTCTCTGTATCAAGGTGAACATTTTCCCTTTTCATTTATTCTTCTAGATTTGCAACTGTACATAAGCACCTTTCTTTTTGAAAACAAAAGAGAATTTATTCACAGAAAAGTCACTCCTAATGTGGCATAGATTTGTTACTAATATGCAAAGCGCCAAAACTGACAGGCTATGTCTACACTTGCCAAAATTAGTTCGAATTAGTTAGTTCGAACTAACTAATTTGAACTAATTTTAGTTAGTTGGAATTAACTTAATTTGAACTAAGCAAGTGCCATGAATGGCACTTGCTTAGTTCCAATTAGCAATCCCCATTCATTTCAATAGCCGGTTAGTTCGAACTAAGAAATTAGTTCGAATTAACCTGGCCACACTGGCTAATTCGAACTAGTTAGTTCGAATTAACCCTTTAGTTCGAATACCCTGTTCGAACTTATTAGTTCGAATTAAGGAAGCCCTTAATTTGAACTAACTAAAGCCTAGTAGCCATGGCTTTAGTTAGTTCGAATTAAGCCTCCTTAATTCGAACTAACTTGCCAGTGTAGACATAGCCAAAGAGACTAACAGAGGTCTGACGCTTTATTCCCAATATCCAAACAAGCACTTCTGGTTAGTTCTGAGTGAATCCAAAGAAATGTAAACCTTGACTGTTAGGAACAAATAAATAGGGAAAAAATACAAATGTTTTGTCAATACTAAATAACATTTCCATTCACATATACATTTTCTTGTGTTCTTTCCCTCCCTTCCATTTCCAAGTTTTTTGTTATTCTTTATTTGTTTATAACCTTTTTTCTTCTTTTCTAAAAGCAGTCACTGCTTTATTTTTTTCCTTTGTATATTCTGTATATACTTTGTCATTTTTCATTCTTCCTTTATCTTTCATTTCATTTTTGCTTCCGTCTCTCACTGTCCCTATATTTCTATTTCTTCTCTCTCTTTTCATTTCACTCTTCTTTTCTGTCTGCAGACAGACCTACTGTTTCACTTCCTTAAAGAGACTTGTGCATTCTGCTTTCATTCCAAGGCAATTTATAATCTCCTGGGAACTTGCACTGTGTTTCAATTGATTTTTAATATCTCACACAAGTTCTGAAATCTCATTCATTGTTACTCTGATCTCGGCAGATGTGCTTTCCCACCAGTTTCACTTTCTGCCACCCTTCCCTGTCCAATTCTTAATCTCCAGCCAACTATGCAGAAGCCAGGGGGAGTTCATTACACAATTTGAAAGAACCTCCCAGAATCCCCTCTGCACAGACAACCTTTATTCTAATGGTATAGTTTCATCATGCTTGAGGAGCACAGTTGTGTCAGCCATGGTCTTTGTCCCACAGCTTTCGGTGTTGTTTTAAAAATGCAGGGCCAAGGCCATGGAGCAACTTAAAGATAAGGATTAAAACCTTGAACTTGACTCAATATTCAATGGGAAGTCAGTGCAGGGAGCCGGGGGCAAGTCTGATGTCACAGTATCCCCTGTTGCTGAAATGTTCTGCAGCTGTTTGTACTAGTTGGAGTTTCCTAACGGCTGTTGGCGGAGCTAGTTCCTGCTGCTGCTGCTTTGTCCCTACTGGGAGAAGGAGGGACAGGATGGCTTGAGGGGCAAAGACCTAGTCCCTTTTAGGGTGCCTAGAATCCCCTGTCAATTCTGGTAGGGCTGATGGTATGCAGAGCTGGCTGGAGCTGGTTCATGCCACTGCTGAGTCCCTGCTGCAGGGAGGATGGAAAAAATGTCACCAACCTAAAAGAATGATTTGATCATGTCATCAAAATAGCAGATACAGGGAAACCCACTGACGTAACTTACTTGGGCTTTCAAAAAATCTTTGACAAAGTCCGTCCCAAGAGACTATTAATAAAACTATGTAGTTATGAAGTAAGACTTTTATCATGGATCTGAAACAGAAACGAGGGGATTGATTCTCCTTTTCACTGAAGCATCTTTATGCCACATAGCATAATCATCTAGCAAAGAAAACTGGGTTTCAGATGAACAGAGTATCCTGGGTGGACACGGTGGGCTATCACAGGTATTGTGGTGTCATCCAGTAGATTTCTGTGATACAAGCTACACTGGATGCTTCATCACAAAGACATCATGTATTGCTAGCTAGACAGCAGTAGATCTTTCTAGATCAGCATCTGTTTTAGTTCAGGTAACTTTGTGCTGCCTTCTTTGGGCCCTTACCTAGGTAATTGTCCAGTGTAGTCACTAGGTAGTAGATGTGTAGTAGCCAGCTTCTTAGATCAGCTCTGCTGTGTCCTTGAACAGTTCCTTGCCTTTTGTGAAAGATGAAGGAACTGGTTGTGCCATGGGATGTTCTGAATGGTGGAAAAGTTATCTATTTCACCAAACTCCATAAGGAAGGTCTGTCTGTTGGACCCGTTTTGGAAACATGCCCTAACTGAGTCCCAAGGAGGGACAGAGCTGGAATTCCTGTAGTTGTGGGTTTCCTGGAAACATTGGAAATAATGATAATAGTAACAATAATGCTAAGAAAGGTTGAGTATGGAGGTGTTGCTGGCATCAGACAGCTGTCGTGTGCTATGATGCTTATGCTATTTTTCCTGCTTTGGAGGACAGGCAGGCAACAGTATTTACTGATGGGTAGTGTACAAGAGTGACACCAGTAAAATGTCTGCCTGGATAGAAAACAGCAGCGAAGGCTGGAAGAGCAAGATGCTCTCCCTCCAACATAGTGCTGTGCACACAAGTGCTTATGCTGGCAAAACTAATTTCACTCAGCGGGGGGAGGGGATTTTTATTCCCCTGAGTGACGGAAATTTTGCTAAGATAAGTGCTAGCGTAGACAAGGCCCAAGAATAGCAGAGTAGCTGCAGTAGTAGGGTCAGCAGTGAACTTTTCCAGTAGCTACTCTACTAGTCTTGGGCCTGGTAAAATAAATGTCTGTGCAAGCTGGGAATAACACCCCCCGCTCCAGAGTCCCCACAAAAGGTGACCTGTGATGTGCACCCCCACATTTGCTGCTTGGCTTGTATTGAGCATGCCCACATGGACTGAGCATGCTCAGAAATATTCCTGAAGGTAGCTGCCCTCTCTCTATTAGCAGGCATATCTGGTCTCTGCCCATGGGACGGAGGTGGCTGGAATCCATGCCCATACATGGTCTGTGGCCACATACCCTGAGCGGAACACAGTATTATACAGCCACCAACCTAAACCCTGCCCTCCTTCCCTAGGCAGCATTTGGGAATTTTCCCCACTCCAACTCAGGACACTGGGGAATGACCTCTGTATGAGAAAGGGTAGGGACAGGTTCCCACTGACTGAGGGCTTGTCTACACTTGGGGGTGGGATTATAATTTGATTTTAGGCTGTTGAATTACAAAAGGCAAAGGCGAGTGATCACAGCAGATTGCTTGCTCGGGGTCTTGTGTACCCACTGCTCCGTGAAATGCATTGCATAATGGGTAGTAGGTGCAGGGGATTGTGAGGAGGCAATTGTCCTCTGCTCATTCCTCCTCCCCTCTTCTCTTTTAAAAAAGAAAGTGGGAGGGGGAGGAAAAGCTTTCCTTGCTGTTTTTCTGCTGCAGGCACAACACAGAGACGTAGCGCTGCATGCAGAGAGAGGAATTAATTGAAAACTTTCCGAGGCTGCAGGCAGGGAAGGAACTATGTTGCTATGGCATCGCCGACTAGAAAAACAGGAAAATCAAGATTAGAGCTACCCTCTGGCTCCACGGACCTAAATTTGAACTCTAGATTTCAATGTCAGTGCTACGCCACTTGCAGGGGTGGTGTTATCAGGTCGAATTCCAGCACCATTCAATTCTAACTTAATGCTCTGACAGTGGAAACACAAGCTACAGAAGGTTGAGGTAAGCAGCGCTATGTCAAACTTCTCCGTCAGTGTAGATCAAGGCTTGGTGACCACCAGAAAGAGAAGATGAGCTAGTCCACTCACATGACACAGCATGCTGACAGTTATAAAAGGGGAAAGGTCCTTTGGGACAATGATATGTCCAAGGTAGCTGTGTGGGCGACTGAAGATAGATGTTCTCAAAGATAACTGGGGTTTTAAAGGACTTAGAGCTTAGTTTTCCATATCATCTCGACTTTTTGTGGGTACTGCTGCCTTACAGCTTTAGCAATCTCTGGTGCAAAGGATTAAAAAAAGAATCAGAGGAAGGCTGCCCTTTTTTCCACCACAACAGATTGTTCCACATGCCACTGATAAACAGTAGGATTGGGTCCCTCTCTCTTCCCCTACTCTGAGTGGTAACTTTCAGGAGCTGCCTGTTGGCCCTTGATGGCACTGGCTATGCAGGTTCATATACCCAAGATTTGGCCCTGTACTTTCAGTTCTTGATAGAACTATCTCATAGTTCTAAGCCAAAAGATCCAAACCTAGATATCAAAACTTATGCTCCTAAATTAATATTTAGACACTGGGGTGGCCTGATATTTCTAACAACTGAGCACCCACAAACCTAATTGCATTTACTGGGAGCTGCAGGTGCTCAATACCTTTTGACAATGAGGCCACTATTATGTAGGTGTCTAAATATGAATTTAGGTGCCTAATATTAAGCAGCAAACTCAGGAAATATTGACCCAACTTCTTATGTTTTCTTATTTGTAGAAGAATATTCAGATATGTCATCTTAATTAACTTCAAAAATTAAACAATGGCTGAAGAAATTATGCTTATTTTGTGCTAATGACCAAACTAATTTAGAAAAGAATAAAGCTGTTCCACACAGGACAACAGCTTTTTAAAAGATTGCAATTAGCATTGTTGATTAAACAACTTGTGCTAAGAAATGGATTTCTCCAACTGCAATGACATTTTTAAAAATGAAAATTAATGTAGTGGAACTTAATGTAGTGGAACTCAAAAAGTACATCGTTACTACTGTAGGAGTCACATTTATTTAAAGCATCAAAACATCTTTATAGATAACTAAAGAAAACCAGTGCATCAAAATAACATCAGCAGTTGTTTGGGGTTCAGGCGTATATATTTCCAGGAAATTCTTTGCACAAATGAACATACCATGCATATGGTCGTGGACCATCTATTTTTTCCTGCACTGTTCTCCTTTTCTCAAAGCATTTGTTAATTGTCTAGTTCTACTATAAACAAACCATTTAAAATCACTTATAAACCCATATAAATGAAGACTTGTTTTTGGAGAATCTTGCTGGCATGTGTTACTCCCAGATAAATAGTATTTAGCAACAGTCACACCATGATTTGAAGGTTTACATTTTTAATATGGTGACAGCATGTTGTAAATTTCATTTAAGTTAATATATAACAGCATGAACATCTGTTTATTGTGAGACCTTCCTTTTTAAACACATGGTATTAGACAATTCATTGCATGACTTTCAGCTGCCTTAAAAGGAATGTACCCAGCTTTCAGTAGCTTTTTAAAATCAGTTGAAAAAATGAGGACAAAGATCATTGCGTTGGGGGTCTTCCATTGATATGTAAATTATTTACATGCATAACACACTTTTATGTAAATTGCAATTACTGGAGTAAATCCCCTGGAAATTAAAAGGCCAATAAAATCTTAGTTGGTAAATAGTTTTGAGGATATGCTTTTCATTTCAAAAAAAGCACTTTTTGAACTGATCCTCAGTCTTTCCGTTTTCAATCAGCTGTATCACAGAATGCAGCTACTTAAACACACGTAGTGGATAAAAAAGAGAAAATGTCAAAAAAACATTTTCTGATTTTCCCCAGCCCTGTCATCCTTACTCCTCAGCATGCCCCCAGATGCAAGTACTTCTCAACATGAGTATAGGTGGTAGAATTGGTTTCAAAGTTATACATGAACTTATGCTTTATATATTTAAACAGTTTCAGTCCTAAAGCTTCTGGCAGCAACCAATCACCTCAAAGAAACTGATGCATCTCTCAGGTTGCACTTCATGACCATTTTTAGAGCACAGAAAGACAAAAGGTTTCACCAAAATGTCCTGTGCCTTTAACAATAATTTTTTAAATCTTAAAATATCTCATTATTTAAAAAACAAAATAGTTGTTAAAAATATCCATTCTTTGCAACTGTTTTCTCCCCCCTGGGACCCAGCTCCAAAGCTGCGGGTCTCTAGTAATCATTGGGTGTGGCTGAGCCGGGGGCAGCTATAGAGCTGACTGTAGCGCCCTGGCTCTGGAGTCAGTTTTATGCCTTAGGCCCAGTCTGGTGTAGGTCACAGCAAGCTTCCGAAGTCGGGGCCTACTCCTCTGCATCTTCACTGGCTGGTGAAATGAGGACTCAGCAGATAGAAGAATCTGAAGTGAGAGCAGCTGAGGCCTAAGGTAGGAGCTTTCGGACTCTCAGATGTCCCATCAAATGAATGGTGAGCTCCCCTTCCTCTTTTAATCTACCTCAACTACAGTGCTGAACTTGTCTTCACCTAGGTGTGGTAATGAAGAAAGCGTGGATACAATTTCCTATCATGCCATAGTTCTAGCCACAGTCTGTTTTCTTTTTGTGACACAAGAGGCCAAGTCCTGCTCCGGCTTACACAATTGAGTGGGTGTAATTCTCTTCCTGACTCCTGTGTGATGGCTCTTTGTTCCACAAGTGCACAAAGAGGAAAGGAAGCTCTGCAGCCCTCCTATATTCTCCTGCTCACATGCAGACAGATAGGAGAGACTAGGGACAGAGCAGAGCCTTGGCTTTGCCTCCCACAATCTGCCAGCTTGCAGAGTTACACTAGTGCCCAAGGGGAAGGAAGCTGTCCTGGGTTTAGGTTTACTGCTGGGCATTTCCCTCTTGGAGCAGGGGAGACCAGGAGGAAGGGAGACTGTGACAGCCTCAAACAACAGTCTGCCTCCCTGGCAGCTCCACAGACAACAGAGCAAAGGCGTGTGGCTCATGGTTCTTTATTCAACCCAAAGGTCATTATTTGCAAATTTTTCTAGGTCATATTTAAGTAATTATTATTGCTTGAGTAGTCATCTCTTCACTTAATAAAATTATTTTCTTCAGTTAAATTGTAACATACCAGTGCAGGGCCAGATTTAGGAGCAGATGATCCAGGTCACTGCCTTGCGTGCCAAGTTTGGGGGGGTGCTGGGCTCAGGGTTTTTGTTGGTGGTGACAAAAGGGAAAATAGAAAGTTTGGAGTAAAATTAGGGTGACCAGATAGCAAGTGTGAAAAATAGGGACAGGGCAAGGGGTAATAGGCACCTGTATATTAATGCCCCCAAATATTGGGATTGTCCCTGTAAAATCAGGACATCTGGTAATGCTAAGTAAAACGGTGCACGTATTCTCTGAATTGGGCCACAATGCAATGAAAAATAAGGCATTCAGAAGTTTAATAAATGGAGTGCGAGAAGCACCAAAGACACTCCTTGCCTGCGGCACCATTTGACTTCGGGCCAGCCTTGTATTAATGCATAACTGTACTAGTCCCCTATATCTCTCTCCCTCTGCTCCAAGGCAGTTTGATTGTTTACATGCAGCAGTTCTTTGCAGTTAGATCCACTAATGATTTATCTTTCTTTAAAATGCTCCAAGACATCAATTCAGTGCATTAATACTGCTGCAGCTATTAGCACTTTCCTTCTTGCTTGTACACCAGCCAAAGAATGTGGGTTATTGCTGAGATATGACTCACTTTCTGATTTCGTTTTTCTATTTTAATATTTCTGCAACTGCTTGTAATTTTATTGCTATGAATTCTTACCAAGGAAACTTTTAAGTGGTGGAAATTATTAATTATCCTTGCATGTACGGATACAATGAATACTGGATAATTGATGCACTGTGTGAAATTTTCTGAAAAAACCAAAGCCATTTGGCATATTTTAAAGCATGTTAACACTAAGGATGTAGACACAGAGCCAAATTCTGCTTTCAGAATATGTGCCTACAGCTCCCATTGAAATCAACAAGTGTTGTGTGTGTTAAGGTGAACTTTGACCCCTTAATTGTTGGTGGTCATCAGCTACAAATGATCTTGTAGCATTACCTCTATAGCTGTGTAATGTTGCACTCTGAATTTTAGGATGACAGTAGTTTTATGTACAGAGGAAGACTTAATCTTGGCAAAATTATTTCAGATTGTTGAATAGTTTTCATTTTCTACAGTTTCAAAACTCAAACTCATACTTATTTAGCAGTATGTATCTCAGAAAGCATATAGACCTATTTCACAGGGGTCCTCAGAATTACAGAGACAAGTAAAGACAAGGTGCCTAATTTCTTCTGCCTGTCTGATGGCTGAAATTATCTTCTTTTGCCAAATCCAGCTTTCCTTGAAGTACACAGAAGGGAAATTAGATGCAGTGTATTATTTCTGTTACATTGTCCCTCAGAGTAATTACTCACATGAGGTTTGTGATCTAGCTCCAAGTCTCAGAGCTTGAATTAAGATAAGATAACCCATATGCCCTATTGGAACTTCTTGCTGACCTGACGTTCAAGGTCCGTTAGAAATATGTCAAACTCTCCTTCTCCTTCTCGCTTGGGTCCAACTCTGGCTCCATACCTTCTCTGCCTCCTTCCCATGAGCACTACTTGGATTTGTGCTGTGACCCAAATGCATAGCCAGCAGCTCCTTCTCTATGCAGATCTGCAGCATTGCTGTGAAGGATTAAGCATCACTATGGAATCACGCAGACCTGGGCTGGGAATCTGAGAGCTTGCCAAATGGGCAGCCATTCTCTTGGATGTGCCAATTCTCCCAAAAACTACACTGACTCAGTGGGCTGGCAGACAATGTGATCAGAGCTGCTATTTATTCTGCTGAATGGTTAGCAGCCCAAGACTTTTATGAAAGAGGAGAGTGAATAAGAATCTTGGTGCAACTGTATCTTTCCTTGGGAAGAAAAATCCCTATTTCCCCTCTTCTGAGGAGATGTGAAGATTGGAAACGGACAGTTCCTCTGGTCTCAACAGCCAGCTCAGAAATCTTTGTCTCAGGACAAAGGAGAGAGAGTGGATTGAGGGTGAAGGAGAGCTAAAGTGAACCATCCTCTATATCACCCATCCTCCTCAAATACATGATGCGGCCTACGCTCCCGTGAGATCTCAGTATCTCCAAATCAGAGACGGGTTTGGGCACACTCATGCCTCTGGCTGAACTTTCATTGTGTTTAGTTTTGGTGAGTCATGTTCATTATAAACTAATTCCCCTATGCGGCATGTTATCTATATATACACACTCCCTTCAAAATGCAGTCAAGATGCTATTAGACCCCGTGCTGCCGTGTATAGTTTATGTAGTTTGTCCAAAGATGGGTCAAAAGTGTCACCTTTAAGTCATGGAAAAGCTTTGATCTTTGTGCTGAGAGCTGGTTAACTGTTCTGGTAATTGTCACCTCGGGGTCATCTTTTGGGGTATACGTATCAGAATTCTTATTTGGCCTATTCAAGTACGGTAGTTGAGTTTAAAAACAGGGCACTATCTCCAGGTGTTGTGATCCACATATATTTAACTCTCTCTCTCTCCACGAGTATCTTTGAGGGTTTTTTCTTTTTCTTAATAACAAGAATTTTCACTAAGATTTTGAGCTGCCTGCCCAGTCTCCACCCCTCAACAGTATATCATGATAGATATGTCTCTTTATATTACATAGGCACAGGCCTGTTACAGAACAACTTTCACTGAAATATATCACTGCTTTCTGGAGGTATAGGAGAAACTAGAAGTAGCAGCTTTTAGAAATTCCCAAACACCTGTGGTTATTGTTTAAAAGACTGCAAAAGTTTAGCAATGCTTTAGAATTTGCACAATTTGTAAACTCGCTGTATAGACTTCAAACTTTGAAATCATAATTCTCACTTTTCTTTAAGTCCCGACTCCCAATTACCCTTTGACAGGCTACACTCACAGAAGTGCCTCCTTTAAGCTAAAAAATTGAATTTGTAACTTTTTCTTTAGCTGTAAAATGTTTTTCAGACTAACTCAAACATAGCAAGCAAGATCCTAACTTAACACAGTGGGGGAGAGGTGGTTCTAATGAGCTACCTTTCCGCTACCCAGATCTTGGGCCATCTAGGAACAAACCAGTCCATGGAGTAATTTAGAGCAGCCTAAGGGCTATTCTCAATTGCACCAGCTCCAGCAGTCCTTTGGAATCATTGTGCTAATCAGATATCAGGTAGAGCACTACATCCTGTGTGCTTAACACCACCTCCTTGATCCTCTTCACCTCTTCCTAGCCCCCTACAAAGAGTGGGGAGAAGTGGGTGGCACAAAACTAGCCAAGGATTTCCCTCTGGAGGAGGAATCTTTGGTTCCCTCTTTATTTCAGCTTTCCACTGCTCCATAGCAAAAAGCAGATGGACTGGGCTCAGTGCTGTTAATTGATCTCCTGATTACCATCAGTTTAGAGCTGCTTCAAATAGTTGTTTAGGACAAAATAAATTACAACCATCAGAAAAGCTGTCACAGGTAATGTAACAAATATACAGAAACAAAATGGCTATGTCTACACTGGCAGTTTAAGTCGACTTAAGGAGGCTTAAGTCGACTTAAACAAAGCCGCATCCACACTAGGATTTCATTAAATCGACTTAAGAAATTCCTTAAGTTGACTTAATGAAAGCTTAAGTCGATTTAATAAGAACCGCCCATTAGGTCGACTTAAGCCTCCTTAGGTCAACCTAACCCTTCTTTTGGTTGACCTAAGCCCAGTGTGGACCTTTAAGTCCACTTTGTTAAGTCGACTTAAGGGTGGTTAGGTCGACTTTTAAGTCACTCAGGTGTGTGAAAAACCACACCAAATGATGTAGTTAAGTCGAAGTAAGCCCCCATGTACACACAACCACTCAGGGAAATGGATTAGCTACAATGACAGGAGAACTCCTCCCACTGTAGCAGATTTAGTGTACGCATAGCCTTAGGCTCTAAGACATTATCAGGGTGCCCATCCTATGGCCCGTAGTCTGTACACAGCCCACCAGAGCATTTCATGAGGACTGCAGCCTGCTTCAAGGCAATATAATTAACAGCTGATTCATTAGGGTTTTGTCATCAGGTTTACTTGATTCTAGTTTACACAAGTGTGTACATACACAATATGGTACATAGGTTGCTTTTATCTAAGTACATATGTAACAAGTTGAACTTAAATATAAATCAATACAGGTGACTTTAAATCTTACTAAAACTAGTAGAATCGGTTTGGCTCACACAAGGTTGTGCTCAAATGTATGTTGTCCTCCCAAGCATTAAGGTTGCACACCATTGCATTCATTAATAAGTAGCTCCACAATTAGTCATGAACTAAAGGAGCAGAATCTGACCCATAGGAACTTCAAGCATGCCATAACGATAGTAACTGCTCTTACTAACCTCTCTGTACCCTGAATAAAGAGACTTTTCCTTCTTAAATGAAGGACAATAATAATGACTAAGGCTGTGATCCTGTGCTCCTTGTACAGTTTGAGAATTTGCATAAGAAAGCAGGATGGGGCCCAAAGTAACCTGCTACAAACTTCAGGATTTTAAGAAACTGTATCTGAACAACACATCCTCATGTATGATATCAAGATGCTGTTTATACAAGATTCTCTATTAACTGGATCAATTTTTTTCTATCCTACACAAACCTTAGTGAAGGTAATCACTTTGCCATTCCAAAACTGAAATATGGAAATGACTACAAAATGGCTTGATGTTCTATACCATAGTAATATTGATTTAATTAAAGAAACACTGTGAGAAAACACAGATCAGTGCAAACGTACTGAGCAGTTATATTATACACATCCTAATATTTCCCACATTTTCCGTGCCTGTATTTATGGGGTCTCCATCTGATGCTTAGGCTCCAAGAGACATGTTTGTGCTACACTTTCAAATATTAAAAAAAAATAAACCCCAAAAAGCTTTCTATGGAGTCACAGCCGTCTGGTCAAGTCAGAGCAAGTTCAGTCTTCCTTCACTCATGGAAACCTTTACTATGACTAGAAAGAGGGGAAAATATTTCAAAGTGTCTCCAGGAATTAAACATATCTTTTAAATTGACTGAAATAAGTTGTGGAATTTTTTTATTTTTTTTTAAATATTCCTCCTGTTAATATCAAAGTAATATCTGGGCACTGAACAATATTTAGAATCTGCCCTTCCCTGAGGCTGGTAAAAGAACTAGGGAACAAATCTTATTTTTTTAAAATGCATAAGCTTAAATTTTCAAAAATGATACACTAATTGTGGACTCCGCTTCAACCTCTTTAAAAGAGGCCTTACTGTGTGAAGTGCACAGTGCCCATTCTCTGAATAGCAGGTCCATTGTGAGGTGTCAGAGCGGATACCCTAAAATGGAGGCACCTGATATCACTAATCACTTGTGAAAATTTAAGCCATAATATATATCCTTGTGGGAGTAAGCATCAGTAGATTGTTTCAGATGGAAAAATGCAAAAAACTGATTTCAAAGAAAAGCAGAGATGCAAAGCTTATGTTGTTCAAAATGTGTGTTAGCAATTGATCCAGTAATCCCTCCTCCTTTGCAACATTCAAACCTTCCGAATAGTCTTTTGACTCTAAATGCAGGAAAATTTGCAGCTTTCCCCATTCTGAATAGACTGCAACTAATGTACATAAACATAGCTGATAGCTAACAAGAATAGGATACCAAGGATCCGGGTTTTTCTACTGCATCCTTCCTAACCCCTAACCTTTTTCTTAGCTTCCACTGTGCAATCACAAAACAGACTGTACTTTAGGGCCCAATCCTGCTCCCAGTGGCGTCACTGACAAAACTTCTGAGAGCTTCAGTAAGAGTAGAATCTCACCGTCATTCCTGAAGTGTCATTGTAACATATATGGCGAACACAGGCGTATCTGCATGAATAAAGTTCTCTCCAAGTATGCTGGCTGAGCTAGGTTTGGTTACCAAGCCCCATCCAGGAACTATAATCAGTGGGGCAGGAGTACTTATGGCAGACCGTGGGACCAATAAACAAATCCAGAGAATTACCGCTGCTGGGGTGAACAGCATATTCTGATGGCAATCTGTGAAACAGCTAGAAGTGTAGTTACCCCTAAACTATGATAGGTATCACTCACAAAACTGTGCATTTGTTTACCAGTTTATTATGCTATATACCAGGGCTTGACAAAACCTGGGAGCCAGGTCACCCTGGCGACCAGGGTTTGTAGCCTGCCTCTTATCTCTGCTGCAGAAATGCAGCAGAGTAGCCCTTCTGGCGACCAAAAATAAAATTGCTGGTGCCTAACTGGGAGCCAGTTTTGTCAAACCCTGCTATATACCCTACTTCACATTATTATAATTAATTTGTTTCCCAATGGCACCTAGGAGCCCCACTCATGGGCCACAATGGCACTGTACAAGCACATAAGAAAAAGCCAGATGCTACCACAAAGAGCGTACAGTCTCTAAGTAATGATCTCTCTCCAATTCAGATTTAGTTCCTTTATCTCAATATTTCAGTTGTTACACAGAAGATAAGAGCTGTGTCTTTGCAGCATAAGCAATAGGAACAGGAATAGATTGTTTCTGAATAATACTCTACAAATTCTGCTTAAAAAGAAAAAAAATGGGAAGACCAAGAATGATGGCTCTGTTTAAACTAGTTATATTAGAAAAGCTAAAAATGTAAACTACATGGCAAAAATAAAGAGGAAATGTCTACTCCCTTTTCCATTCAAGGCTTGGCATCACTGCTATATATTTCATCAACTAGACAATAAATTATTTACAGATGCAGAAACCGTAAGTTTCCTTAAAGGTTTTAGAAATGGAAAGAACAACCCTTCTGACAGTGGTAATGTTTAGGATTAAGCTAATTCTTTGACCTGATTCTGCTTCATTCTGCTGAAATATATACCATCATTGCAATTACTCCATCACATATTTTTTCTATAATCATTTTTGCTGCTCTCTTAGGTCTTTCAATGTAAATGGAAGTTTCTTCTTTCCTCATCAATCCTTCAATGATATCGCTCTCCACTAGTTGTGACTGATCTTGCCAGGCATTAGGGAGTTCCTGAGACATGCTGAGTGTCCTCAACTCCCAATTCTTCTCTAAACTTGAATCCAGTGGCAATTAAGGGCACTCAACACTTTGCAGGATTGAGACCTAAGGCTATGTCTACACTTAAAACACTATGGCAGCACAGCTGCATCAGCATCACTGTAGTGCTACAGTGTGTAGACACAGTGACGGGAGCTCTAGTTAATCCACTTCCCTGACAGGCTGCAGCTAGGCTGATGGAGAATTCTTCTTGGGCTCAGGGTGGTCTAACTACATCGCTTGGGGCATGGATTTTACATACCCCTGAGCGACATAGCTGGATTGACCTAACTTTTAGTGTAGATCTGGCCTTAGTAACTGCAAAATCATATGTATTTTATACTACCAGGAAGAAACAGAATTCTGTTAGAGAGAAAAGATTTTTCTGTAGGTATTAATATCTTGGTGACAGTAAAAGACCAAATTCTGCATTACTTGCATACCCAATATTCCCAGTGTCTTAATGGAAGCTTGGAATACTCATGGTATGCTGAATGAAGCATAAAGATTGGAAAGGTCTTCCAGAAAGCATCCATGACCCAAGCAGGTTTGATTAAAATATTAAAATTGTCTTAGTATTTATTTTACAAATTTCTAAAGAATTTTGAAGCCAGAGTAGTTTGAGAAAGGAAGTTCCAACAGAGTGCATTTTCAATTGGACTAAAAATTGCTACTCTATAGATGGTATTTAGTTAACTGTCTCCAAAATTAAGTTTGTGCAACTATACTGGGCAAAATTCAGTGGGCACCTCAGCCTGTGAACCACACCAGCTTAAACTCTCCCAAGGCTCATACCCAGTTAATGAGGTGTAGCCTACACCAATTACACATCACATCTAAAGTCAGCTCACTTTGAGTCTGAGAGAATCTACATTTGTGTAATCTATATGCTAAAGACCCAGAAAAAAGGGCATTAGAGGGAAAGCAACTAATAAGAGGTGTCATTTATTTGTGGGACAACACTGCTGCCAAGTCTGTAAAGCACATGCCTTGCCCCAGAATCACCCCCAGACTGGGTTCCTACATCACAGATGGGATGCATAGCAAAGTTAATACTAATTCTGTGGACCTTAAGTTGGCTCTGGAATCTCCACAGGACTGGGGGTGGGGAATGGTGCTTGACCTCCACAGTCTGATCCTCCACCACCTCTGCCCCAGAACATCCCATCCTACAGGCAGATACCTACTCCAATGAAAGGGCTTCCACAAGATATGGGGGAGATGCCACAGAGAGGACACTGCCCACTTTTGCACTCCCAAATGAGGCCCTGTGGGGTTTTCATCCTATGAAAGTAGAAAAGATATGGCCTGAGAAAAAGTCTAAAACTCCTGTGCTTGATATTGTCAAAGGTATTACCTTAGATTCTCCTTTCAGTTCAGTCCTGTATAGATGCTAACACCAGTGCTCTTTTCCTAATTTGGCTGAGTCCCTTTACAGCCTGTTAAGTCAGTGATCGCTATAATAGCATTTTAATAATGGCTTTGCACAGTCTTAATCTAACATTTATTAATACAATCTAGAATGCAAACATTACCAGCTGTTTTATTCAGGTACTTTAAACAAAGGCTGGATTTCATTTTAGATGCTCAGTAACTGTATGGAGCACTATTCTCAAATACAGGACTTTATACCCATTTTATGCACTCATGTTAATTTGAGTAGCCAGTGGCGAGGATGGACATCCCATTCAGAAGCTAATATTTGAAAATTAGGCCTGAGGGGGTGAAAAAACAAACTGCGTACTATATCTTGCATTGGATAAAACAAACAAGGAGTCCTGTGGCACTTTTAAAAAGTAACACATTTATTTATAAATTTATGTATATATTTTTATTTATTTATAAATAAATAAATGTTAGTCTTTAAAAGTGCCACCAGACTCCTTGTTTATTTTGCCGAACTAGAGTAACACAGCTACCCCTTTGGAACTTGCATTGGATAAAGTCCTTGCATGTCTTTAGTAAGACAGCAAATTGCCTATTACTGAAATACATATGGGTATAATATTCCATCACCTCTTCAGTAACATTTCCTTTTAGCCTTCTATTTGATATGCATCAAATACTCTCTGTCAACAAACTGTCTATGAATATTAGTAAAGTATAATGCAAATATTCAAGTACAGCCTGCACATATTTAATGTATTACAAAATGCCATCATTGGAAGGTGTGTGGTGCTCCTGTGAAATGAACATTTCTGGATTTAGCAGAGTGCTCTTGAACACCACACACACGGGATGTCTTGATTAGCAAAAATGGTGTTTTTCAACTGTGTTAGTTTAACAGATGGAAAAGAGGCAGGTTAACAGATTTGAAGCCTCCAAGCTTCACAGGAATTTAGGCTTGCTTTTCCGTCCCCCAGCCCCAGCAGGTAGGACTTGTTTCTCCCCTACCTCCTGGCCCTAGCCAATTTTCTCTTCCCCTTCCCTCCAACCCCCTCCCGAGTTACTGCGGCTGGGAGCCAGAAAAGTTCTGTGCCCCCAACAATTAGTGAGAGGGCCATGCTCCTGCTGTCCTGGCTTGTTTGAAACTGTGGTTACGTGTCATTTAATACTGAAGTTCTTTAAAGACTTTCCTTGGACTGGTAGTGGTTCTTGTCTCTGGGAAAGATGACTTGCAGCAGGAAGAGCTATTTCTGCTCAGAATTATAACAATGAAAAGCAAAAATGATATGCCCAATGTGTTAGTTTTGTCTCCATGTCCTACTCCTTGTTTTTCTTAGAGGGAAGAGCTAATTTGATTACCGTGTATGCTCCCTACACTCTTCTACAGAGCCAGCAATTTAGGGATTCAGAGCTACAGTGGAATTTCCTGAGTTGTTCCTGAAAAATGGTGATTCTCACCCTTGCTTCTCTCAGAGCAGAAGGTCAATACAAAACTCTTGGTACTAGTGGTTTTCAAAGTTGCAGTCGGTACCCACTACTGGGTCACAGACCCTCAAGCACTGGGTCATGGCACCCCCTGCTGCTGCCGCCAAAAGACTGGAATGCATTGCTCAAAGATTTTAGTTGTTGGGTCATGAGCATAAATGATTTTTTCAACTGGATCCCGAGGAAAAAAGTTTGAAAACCGCTGCTCTATACCACTACGCTAGATGTTAAAAGGCCAACTTAAGTTGATCACAGGACCTTGCACAGACTTGGAGTGGTGTGAATTTCACCCACAGTTCCCACATCTCTGGGTCATCACTTCTAATCTAATTCACACATTCTGCTTTATTTTATAATGTCGGGTTTTTTGGGATAGGAAGCTCTGAGCTCTCCCTTCCCAGAGGCTTTTTCCTGAAGCAAGATCAAATACACAGGCATTTCCATCAAATCCCCATAGTTCTTTGTGAAGGTTCTTAAACATAGAGTTTTACTCAATGATATGAACCTCTCATCCATAAATGAAGCGCTTTTATACTTACCCAAATGAAAAAGGATAATTCCACTATAAACTAGACAGCATGACATCAATGCTATCTGGGTGATATTTTGTTGCTCAGATTAAATTTTGGTCATTTCTAGTTGCTGAGCCTGTTGTATGCACCCTCACAGTTCAAAAACTAGCTAATATCTCAAGGTTACCTTGAAAAAACCCTGTGCCTGATTCACCACCAATCCATTTCTATGCCAGTGTAACTCTATTAATTACCCTTGTAACTCATCTTATTTTACTTTTTTCAGTTGTTGTTACTAAACATTTAGTAAGAGCTCACTAAGGATGTATCTACATCTGTTCCTTACCTGACATCAACCTTTGTTTGAAACTTCACAAATTATGATTGTGTAACAGATTGATGTAACCAGACATTAAAGCATCAAGTTTTACAGAGAATTATGATTTTAAATTTGTAGTAAGCAGCAGGAGAGCACGAACTCCTTAAGAATCAAAAGATTCTCCATTAAAACAAGTATTTGTTCAGTAATACACAAAACAAGGAGTAAGCAAAGTTAAAAATGAGAGTATTTTTCACCTTTTTTCTTTTAAAAATCAACATGTTTAAATTCTAGCTCCAGATTAAGTCTTAAAAGGACATACTAGCTCCTAGGTACATGTGTATAACTCCTATAATTGGATTAACTAGTTTAATTATAACACTATCACTAATTTATAATAACTCAGGCAAAAGACCTGAGCATTATTGTGGCAACTCAATGAAGGCCTCTAGTGAATGCCCAGCACTGGCCAAAAATAGCAAACAAAAATGTTAGGATGTATAAGAAATGGGATAAAGAATAATATTGAAAATATCACGATGCAGTTACATAAATCCGTGATGCAGCCTTATTTGGCATATAGGTATCAATGATGGGCAACAAGAGTTATTTCTAATAATGGAAAAACTTGAGAATTGGGACTGTTTACACAAAAATGAACAAAAAGAAATAAAAGGCAATATAAACCAAAGAAAGGCCAGGCCAGGCACTGCTATTCATCCTTTCTCATAACACAAGATTTAAATTTAAAGGTGGCAAACCTTAAAGTGATGAAAGGAAATACTTTTTTACTCAACATAAAATCAGTATGTGGAACTCATTTCCACACGATATAATTGAATCCAAGATCTTAACAGGATTCTACTTGTTATTATAGTGTTATTGAGAATATACACAATTATAACAGCAAATATCAGTAAACAAGTGTTTTGAAAGGGATATAAACTTTCATACTTCAGGCCATGAGACAACCTCTGATTGTTGGAGGTCAGGACAGATTATCTGTAAGTGTCTATTGCAGGGCCCTTGCATATTGCTTTAAAACAGCTGGTACTGGCCACTGTCTGACAGGTCATAGAAATAAATGGACCACTTTGTTCCAAAAAGGCATTTCCTATGCCCTTATCAATGCCAGCAACTGATACTGCTATATATTGCTTAGTCAAATCTATTTGCTGTTTAATTAAAGGTTTCAAATAGCTGTTTTTGTTGACAAGAGAAGCAAAATTCCCAATAGTTTAAACAAAATTTTGAAAAATCTTGGGTCCAGATTCTCTCATTTGGTCTAGCCCCTTTACATCACTCTAGTAGCACAAACTGTTAAAGGCCATTGGCTAACCTACTTGGTGGAGATAAAATCCCAGCTGGGATAAAGTTGATGGAGCCAGCAGCTGTCCAGCACAAGGCAGCATACTGAGGAAGGGAATTTGGAAGGGTGGCACAGAGAATTGTCCTGACTGCATCAATCCTTCACAGGCATAAATTACGACAGCCTATATGCTGCTGTAATTTATGTCACGGCTGGTTCAGAGAAGAATCAGGGAGTCACAGTGGGTTACCTGACAGCTTCCTCTTCTCTGTGCTGAAAACTGCTAGGCTGCAAAGGTGAATTGAACCCATAGGCTCAATTTACACATTGGAAACCAATTACTAGTAAGCTGTTTTGCTGCCTTGATTGCTTTAGTGTCCAGAATTTTCACTTGCATTAGCCTGTGTGTAGGTTAGCAACAATAGGCTGCAGGTGTAAAAATGTTAATCTATTCTTGATTTGATTTTTTTCCTTTTTAAAAGTGCCATGAATTTTCCCTTTGGGAATGTCTGTTCTTTCCCAAGGGGAAAAAAGCAAGCAAAAGAGACCCCTGGCGGATCTGTCAGACAGCATATTTGCCAGAGGCACTCAGCATTCAAGATTCCAATCTAACTTCCCAACTTCAAAGTGTCTGAAGAAGTGAGATTTTCTTCCATGAAAGCTCATGAGATAAATAAATTTGTTAGTCTTTAAAAGTGCCACAGGACTCCTTATGTATTTTGCTGAACTAGACTAACACGGCTACCCCTTGGAACGCCCCAAACTAAATCACTGCGAGTGGTTTTGCAAGAGTCTGTGGTTTCCACTCTGGATTTTTCTCCTGGCCCCTGTACTGGTCAAACTCGGGGCTTTCACTCCATAGCTGGTCACTGCTTTGCTTGTCTCTCATCTCAATCCAGCTGGAGACACACCTGTACACACACACAGCACGAGGCGTTCTCACCTCGGCCTGGTCTGCTTTGCACTCACCTGTCAATACTTATCACACACAAAGTCATAATGGAAGCAGTGCAACACATCACATCCATTGCAATGAAGACGTTACAGAAAACGTGGCCAAAGATCCACTCTCCTCCAATGAGGTCCGTGACGCTGACAAAGGGCATCACCGCCACCGCCACCGAGAGATCAGCCAAGGCCAGCGAGACGATGAGATAGTTGGAGGGCTGCCGGAGTTTCTTCACAAAGCACACGGAGATCACCACCAGGCAATTGCCCGCCACGGTCAGCAGCGTGAGGAGGGAGAGGACGGCCCCGATGACAACTTTCTCCATGTTGCCGTAGCTGAGGATTTGCTCCCCGCAGCCGATCTCACTGGCGGCGGCCAGGCTGGACGCGGGGCCGGGGCTGCTGGTGGCGCCCTGGCTGAGCCGCAGCGAGCCAGCCACTATCCCGCTGCTGCTCAGCTCGCGGGGGCCCTCCAGGGCAAAGGCGCGGAGGTGGCTGGACACGTGGCTGCTGTTGAGGTCCATAACCATCCCCTCGGGCGCTGCCCATGAAGCCGCCGGCTCTCCCGAGCCCGCTCGGCCCCCGCTGCCCGGCCGGCTAGCTGATCATCGCCCGCAGAGGTGGGGCGGCTGCCTCGACTTCCCCAGGCGCCGCGCCGCGCCGCTGGCCAGGCTGTGCGGGGGCAGGAAGCTCGCCATGGGGTCAGCCTGCGCTCAGAGCCGGCCACCTCCAGTCCAGCGGGGCTGGGGACCGGGGAGGGAAGTTTGAGTCTCCTGGCGGCTCGGCCCCTCTCCCGCCTGCAGCCGTGCCTGCCTCTGGGCTTCTGCAGCCTGCCCCTCGTGGGCTGGGGCGCCGGCTGCTGCTGGGCTGGGCTGGGCTGGGCGGGGCGCGGAGCAAGGAGCAGGCACGGGAGGGGGGTCGCAGAGGGGTCCGCCCCTGCACGTGAGCCATACTCCGCTGCCATCGGTGGGGGAAGGGCGAGGGAACGGGGTCCCTTGGGAGGAGGATGCGCTGTCGTAGCCTGGGGCCGAGGGGCCGGAGCAGTCTCTGAGCCCCGGCATTAAGCGCGGACGGGGCGAGCCCGGCTTTGCCGCCCACAGCGCTTGGCAGGAGGGAGGCAGCGGGACAGCAGCTGTTCTGGATTCGGGTCGGGTCTGAGATTATTTCTCTGGGCTCAGTGGGCTGAAGCACAACGCTAACCTGAGATGAGCAACTTTTCTTGCAGCAGCTTTAGGATTGATCTTGCCTGGGCCTGCCTCTTTCTGGTGCTAAACAAACAAGGCGGCTTGTGGCAATTTTCAAGACTAACACATTTATTTATCGCGGGAGCTTTCGTGGGAGAAAAATCCCACTTTCTCAGACAGCTGGAAGATGGAGAACAGGTCAGACTACTTCAGCAAATCAAAGCAGTTGTTAAATTCAAACAGAGAGGAACAATATTTCTATTGCTAGGTTTTTTTCCTCAATGTTGCCTGCGGAATTGGCTTGACATCTGATTCATTTGGCCACTGGCTGAATTACTCCCTTTGCCATCATCTTCACTAACTATCTGGGGATGTTGTGATGCATTTGCTTATCTCTTAACATTTCAAATGGAGGTGTGGACCCCTTTGAAAATCTTAGCCTGTAGAACACTGGTTGAAAATTACTGTTGTAGCATGTTTCTTTCTCTCCCAATGAAATGTGAGCTGTGGAGGGGCCCAGCCTAGTGATGGATTCATCCAAATGCAAGCCAGAAGCAGGTATCCTGTGCACCTCAGTTATGATGGCCCTCGGTACAGGGGTGAATTGCACCCAGAGAACAGATAAGTTCTTGCAGGCTGCTTAGCCAGCAAGATCTTAGTCGTTACTTGAAGATGCAGTAAAAGGAAGGTTCTTACTGTTTTGACTGACCTCAGGGCCAGCTCTAGCATCTCATTATTGGGAGAAGCAAGTGTGTGTGTGTTGGGTCCCTGGATGTCAGTATTTTAAAAAACAACAAACCTTCCAGGAGTCCAGAGACTAATTAGACCTCCTGAAAAATCTTGAATTTTAAAAGAGTAAAAACATAAAGTTGATTAAAGTTTCAGTATTCTGTTGTGATTTAGAACATATAAAGAAGGAAGTCTCTCCAATCGGCATGCTGTTCTACTGCTTAACATTGGATAACTTTGTTTATATTTTGGCCATTCTGACAATTCTGGGGCCCCTTTATGATTACAGGGACACAGTGCCAGGCCTGACTCAGCTAGATGATTATGATGCAGAGATCTGAAGGCATTAACTAGGTTAAAGACAATCAAAGGGGAAAGAGGAAATCACTGCCAGTGGAAAGTTGATAGAGATTCCATTGCTTCTGCATCAGATGCCTTCTCCCCCCCACCCCAGTATAGGGGATGTGGAAGGGGGTTGTCAGAGGGAGGTGATAGATGGAAAAGGGCATGGTAGGACAGAATTCTGCCATACCAGATTCTCCACTGGGATAAGACCCCTGAGGATCTTTTACACCAAGTGTATCTTGTTGCCCTCTTTTATGCTGGGGATGGGCACTTCTGAATTAGACAGCCAACCCCAGCTCCCTGTGGCCCCTTGTGCTCCATTCCATCCAAGCAGAATCAAGGCTGTTGTCTTTTGCATTTACTTGACCACAAAAGAATACAAAGGAGACAGCAGTATTTACATTGTTATGATGGAAGATGTTAACTGGCTGACAGTCACAGACATCATTAAAGCCACTGGGTATGCTAACCAGCCTTTTCTCAGGCTAAATGGAAGGAGCAATTAAGCCCCTTTATGGAGTGAGATAACTAGAAACAATAGGAAGCTACTACCCAAGGCACCTGAGAAGACTGAACCCACATGTGCTCAGGCTTTTCCCTGGAAATGATTGCAATGCAGAAGCTGGGAGAATGCCTACTTGCAGCTGCAAGCAACTATGGGCATGTCTATACAGATGGCAGCAAATTTGCTGCTGTCGGTTCAAACTTTCCAGTTTGACTGAGGGGTCTGTGAAGACCCATACAGTTGATGCAGAAGTCAATCACTGAAGTCCACCCCCTCAGTAGAGTAGTGCTGAGTTGAAGGGAAATATGCAAGTTATTTTAACTAACTTGTGTATCTTCCTTCAACTGTTGCTGAAAATGGCAGCAAGTGTAGACTACAGCTGTGTCTGAGAGGCAGGAAGTTAGAGACATGTGAGTGGCCCTGAGAGGGAACAGAACTCCTTGGGGCACAGGACTGGCTGAAAAGGCAAGTTTGGAACTTGTGAGCAAGGAAACTGCCTGCTATACTTTGTAAATAAACAGGTTTGTGCCAGAGAAATGCATATAATGGATGTTACCTTCTAATGGAAACAACCCAATAAGACCTTGAATACCGCTAATCATTTGGTACAAAGGGATAAGCATATTACCAAAAATGCTCAAAATAGTCGTCATCCTCATGTTTCCCAGCTTTATATATAGGACATATGGCAGGGCTGTACTAAAAATAAATAAATAAATAAATAAAGGAGAAGTTAGATTAACAGAAAAGTTTTCTTGGGTTTTTTTCCTTTCTGTTTCTTTCCCTTTTTTCTTTCCTACCATGTCTGATCCGTCTTCATATCATTTTGTTTATTTACCTCTTTTCTCTCTTTTCAACTCTTTCCTCTTTGAAAATCAGAGCTCCTTCCATTGGTTCCCATAAAACTCTGGTAAGTTACTGCTGCTCTAAACATAAACATGCTGGAAACAATAAGATAGAGATAAATGTGCCTCCAACCTGTGGAAGATACATTGTCAACATGTTGACTATATTCTATCACCATCTGAATAAGATTTTGAAACTAAATATTATTTAAATCTTGATTTCTATTTTCAGCTTGTAATGTGTAGCAAATAACTTCTATTTGACTTGTAGCAAGGATATTGCAGCTGCAATTTGCTCTACTGGCTTTTCTTGGCATTGTGAAAAATAAATCATCACCATTTTGTGGTAGTAAAACAGGCTGGTAAACATTCATTTCTTTGGCGTTTCTTGTCTTGTCAAAATAAATGTTAGCCTATGAACACTTTAAACAGATGTGAAGTGAATTTTTCATTTTTGTATGCCAACAAATACTGACTGCAGCAGAAAGCACAGCTGTGACAGATATTGCAACCCCATGCAGTATCTTTGGGGACCATTTCATTTAATTTATGAATGGTTGGTGTAGCATTGTTTTTCTCCATGCAAGAGGGTAATCACAGCTCCCCCAGGAACTAAAAACAGAGTGTGTGTGTTGGGGGAATATGATTAAGGCAAGTCACTGAAACTTAAACAACCCTACCCTAAACATTAGGTATACTAGCTTGCTGGGGATATCACAGTATAAGGCATGGAGCAGATTGGCCTTAAAACCATCTGGTCAGAAGGGTATGGGACAAGGATTCCTGCTCAGACACAGAAGACAGCTGGAGACCTGAGACTTGATGGGGAGCTCTTGGAATAAACCACAGAGTGCAGGTGGGAGAACACAGATGGAGTTACCCAGAAACTACGATAGGAAACATCTCATTAGAAAATAAGACAATTAAGGTGAAACTTATGGTGAAAGTGCTATGTCTCCGGGAGAAAAGTTCTACCACATCTAGAAACTCATCCAGCACTAACAAAAACGAGCAAGAGCACTGCTCTGATGAAATGCATGCTAGTGAATTACTGAGATAGAACTACTTAATAAGAAATGCTCCATCAGAAAGGTAGAACTCAGATCTATGGCAAAGGAATCTCACAATAGCTTCCTGAAGCTGACTGCTGAAAACATTACAGCACAGTTCATGGTACATGGCTGGATGTGAGCATCCTCAGAATCTACAGGGAGTTTCACAGACAAGTTCACCACTTGAACCAAACTATTCTTAGTATTGAGAACACAAGAGTAAGTTAGCTAAGGGAAAATGTAGCTTCTCCTGGAAGGGGGGAGCAGGTTAGGGCCTATAAGGGTAAAAGCCGGCTAGAGGCTTTTGGCTAACAGTGCTGGAACACAGGCATTTTAACTAAACCCTGGGGTCTGCCTGAAGAGAAGCAGTTGTAGGAGAAGCAAAATTCAAAATGAGGCTTCAATTTCATCCAGGGATATAGGTCTCCCCACACCAGGTACAGAATCATGCATTGTTACAATAGTGCTAGGTTGTGCTAAATGACTTGAGTAATAATTACCTCAGATACATTTAGGACAACCTAGGAAAGAGCCAGTAAGAGTAAGTAGTAAGAGAACTGAAAAGAGTGATGTATTAGGCACTCATAATTAGAGAGGTATTAACTGATTCAAATAAAATAATTATTTCACCCAAAGCTTAAAGTGAATGCAAACCTTGATTCTCTTTTGTATTGAAAATATGTAGTTAACTAGTTGCCGATTAATCTAGGTACTTACATGACCATCCAGATTTCCTCAACTTTCATTAAATGTTCAACCCCTAGAACTTTTCTGATATTTTCCATCAGAGTTCGAATTCTAGCTTGAGAGTGAGGTTCATGAACAGTAATTAAAATGCATTAATAGACTATGCAAACCATCAATGACCAGGCTTCAATATGGAATATATAATTATTTATAAACAACATAGATTATATTTCAAATATATCAGAAAATGAGGAATCTTAAAAAAATACTTTTCCCTTCCCCTGCCTTTTCTTGTCACTGTGAAAGCTCAACTAGTGCCTCAAATAATTTCATTGGTAATAATTCAGTTGACTAATATAGCTACTCCATCTGGTGGATACAATCCTGTTTGCTCCAGCAGAGAAACAGCACACACACTTTCTGTTTCAGCTTTATTTCTGAAAAAGTTTCCACCTCCTCCACTGGAGAATCTAAGATATTTAAATACATAGCTATAAGGGAACTAAGTGCCATGTTTATCCCCCTACATGGAGGGGCCTTGAAGAGTTCAAAAAAACCTTTGTGACATTCACCATCAGAGCTTCTTTGAAATGTGCCCCTGCAGTAGAGGCAGCACTGGGGACATGGCCAGCATCTGAACTCAGGAAGGAACCTATAAGGGAACGATCTCCCTGCAGGCAAGGCTGGATTAAAGTTTTGAGTGGCCTATATGGTTAATAAGGATGGACTCAAGTATTAATTATATATTGCAAAAAAAAAATTATGAAGCCCTCTAACATTTATTTACAGATTTATTTATGCAAAATAAACAAGTTTATTGTACTCTCACTGCCCTCAATTCCTCAAGCAATTTATTTTTCCTAGCTTTAGCTGTGGCAAAACAATGAATAATGTCATCAGAATTCAAAGACCTGATGATTTCATTCTCAATGCTCCAGTGACAAAGCCCTGAGATACTCTCAAGTCATGGTAGACTGGAAGACATTTATGACCCTTATTTGTAGAGAGACGAAATATTCTCAGCTACAGTTAGCAACCATTAGTGACAAATACAGCTGTAATGCAATTTCAGCATTTGAGAAACATTCTATCACATTTAGGCCATGTACACACTAATAATCACGCAACAAGCCCATTGCGCTTTAAAAGTCACGTGGTTTTTGTAGCGCAGTATCGCGTCCACACTGAGCTGCTTGTGATGGAACAAAGGTTCTTCCCCCCTCCTTCCCCCCCGCAATTCACAATTTCACAAGAAACCCAATTGAATTGTGGGAACCTATCCCACAGTTCCATCCATCCTGATTCGGTGCTAAGAATCCTGGGTAGAAGGAGAGTAGCGCTGAGCACCATGGGTAAAGTCTTGGTTTCCCATGGTGCATTCTGTTCCCCTTGCATCATGAGAGTTGCTACTAGCAACTCGCGCCCATTTTTAACAGTACTGTGTTGCTTCCCGGAACTCCTTTTTGCAGCAACATGGATCCAGCTCTGATCTCGACTGTCGCCTTCAGCATAATGAATACATCTCGGCTGGTGGCACAGTATGCGTTCAGCTCTGAATCAGACCAGGATTCAGATGACCCTGGGCTGGTGACTGCCATGCAGAACAACAGCACCGCATTGCTGAGCTCCTTCACAGAGCATCTGCACATGGTGCACCACCGGTTCTGGTCACAAGAGACAAGCACCGAGTGGTGGGACTGCATCGTTTTGCAGGTGTGGGATGATGAGCAGTGACTACAGAACTTTCAAATGCAGAAAGCCACATTCATGGAACTGTGTGTGAGGAGCTAGCCCCTGCCCTGTGACGCAAGGACACCAAAATGACAGCCACCCTCACTGTGGAGAAGCGTGTTGCAAACGCACTGTGGAAAATGGCGACTCCAGACTGCTACCAGTCGGTCACGAATCAGTTTGGAGTCGGCAGGTCAACCGTCGGGTTAGCCCTTTCACAAATGTGCAGAGCCATTAATTGTGTTCTGCTCCAGAGGACAGTGACGTTGGGCAATGTGCGGAAGATCGTCAATGGATTTGCTGCCATGGGATTCCCAAACGGTGGAGGGGCAATAAATGGCACACATATCCCTATTCTGGCTCTGAAGCATCTTGCGACTGAGTATGTTAATAAGAAGGGCTAATTCTCCATGGTGCTTCAGGCACTCGTGAATCACAGGGGGCGTTTCACGGACATAAATGCAGAGTGGTTCGGTAAGGTGCATGATGCTCGCATTTTCTGAAACACGAGCCTGTACTGGAAGCTGCAGGCAGGAACCTTCTTCCCCGATGATAAAAAGCCATCATTGCTCTTGGAGAACACAGCTGCACTCCACGCCGAACAAACAGGCAGAGCGAACAATTCAAAAATTCCCGAGAATGATGGAAGGGCGGGTACAGTCACGTCACAGCCACAGAGCGCAGGAGGAAGTGCAGAAGGGATGGAATTAGAATTCTGGGACATTTCCGGAGGCTTCATATTGCGCGGCAACCATACACACACGAACTATCACGAAACAGCTGTTCCACAATAGCCGCTAGCACCCTCATTTTGGTGGTTTACATGTTGCGCAGTAAGATGGCTGTTACCGTGCATCAACATGGATTTGTGTGTGGATGCTGACCTTGTTATTGCACGGTAACAAGCGTTATCACGCAATAACTTTGTAGTGTGTACAAGGCCTTATTTTCCTCCCATTCTGTAAAGCTTACACTTCCCTGCATTTATTTTCTTCCCATTCGGTAAGTTCCCCATCTTCCAGCATCTGACAAAGTGGGATTTTCTCCTAAGAAAGCTCATACAATAAATAAACGTGTTAGTCTTTAAAAATGCCTCTGGACTCCTTGTTTATTCTATCACATTAGATTCAGTAACAGCCTGGTACCACCAAACAGATTTGTTTTCATCGTCTCTTTCCTCTGTATGCGAATGAAGTGAATTCAACAAATCGATGACATTCTTTAGTAAAATCTACTGGGAGATCACCTGGGTACTTCTGACACAAGATGTTGGAGTCGGAACTTGCGGTGTTAGGTGAAAAACCAGTCGCCGCAGAGCTCCCGAGGTGGCCCCTTCTCGGGGAGCAGAGCCAGCGTTGGCAGCGAGGGGTGCAGGCGGGAAGGTGTCGGGGCGGAGGCACCGCGTGCGGCGGGGCTTTGCGCTTAGTGTTGGTGTCTCTTGTCACCCGCGCCAGGGGGCTGGCAGGGAAGGAGTCGGGGGAGCGGGTGAGAAGCTGCAGCCCCAGAGAGCGCGGCCGCCGCGCCCAGACTACAACTCCCAGCATGCTTTCCTCCACGCGGTGTATGCACGGCCTTGGACTGGTCTTGGTGGCGCTGCGCGAGCCGCGCGCACGCGCACAGCGGCAGCAACCAGCCCAGGCAGGCTGCGTGTTTTGGCACGTGAGTGCAGCATGGCCGTGTTTGCAGATCTCAATGTCCCGGCCTCGCCGGACAGGAAGTCGCTTCAGAAGTTGCTGGAGGCCGCCGCGCATTGTGAGTACCGCGAGCTCTGCCTCGGCCGGGCGGCGAGCGCAGGTGGCGCTCGGCCTAGGCAGCGCCGAGCACCTCCCAACCTGACTCCGAGCCCGGCCCCTGCTGTAAGACCGGAGCCGGGGGCCACGGGCCCACACCTCCGAGTCCCGCCCCCCCCGCCGCGCACGAGAGGGGCTGTATCATGTGGAGTGTGTCCCTCCCTCCCTCCCCGACCCCGGTCTGCAGGGGTGTAGCGTCCCTTGCCGAGACGTATCCCATTGTGAGCCCGTTCCCGTCTCTGCTCGACTAGGATATCGCCTCTGGTGCCCCCGTCACACTGTGACAGCTGCGGTGCAGTTCCTGGCAGAAAAGGCTGTCTCCTATGCTGGCCCACATCACATTTTGAGACCTCAGCGCCCGGCCCTATCCGGGGGTGCTTAGAGCTGGGGAGCGCAGCCCGGCCGCTGTGTCATCCCCAGTAGGACGCGGCCTTTGTGCAGGTCGCAGCAGCCACCTCCCTGCTCTGAGCGCGGAGCGGGCCGTTCCAGGCACAGACCATCGGGGAAGTGGGTGCGGAATCGTCCTGCCATCTAAACCTGGTTTCAGAGCCAGGCTCTGGTTTGGACTGTGCCACCCCCTGTCTGTGCTCCCTGCTCTGCCCGGGCCTGCTCCAGACCCAGAGAGCAGGGTTTCCTGTCTCCCTTTCCGACAGAGCCCCGGACCAAAACCAAGTGTCGCTTTTCAGGGTTCGGATCGCTAGGTTTGGAAGCCAGCCTCGTGTTCCACCTAGTTTTGTGTCTCTCTTCACTTGTCTTGGCGCTGCTGGTAATGGTGCGGTTTAGCAAATGCAATGTGTGCATCATGGGGCATTCGCGATAAAGGAGTTTCACAGTCCGGTTTCAAGTCCCTCCGTTTGCAGCTCTCAACTTCATGCAATACATTTTTTTTTTTTAACCTCTCCTGTTTAGCAAGACTGGAAAGACAGCATAGCTAACTCTTGTGATCATTCCTCTCAACAAACCAGTGTAGGCCGCCTTCTCTTTCTGTCACAGCAGATGTGCACTATTGTGTGTAAATAGAGCCCTGTAAATATGTGGATCCACATCAGATCTGCATCTGCAAGGAATGGTCCACGGATGCAGATGTCTGGATTTACAGGGCTCTATTCATTTGTAGAGATCTGAGTGGAGACAAATATGTTGGCTCCATATCTGATCTGCATCCGCAAGAAATGGTCCACAGATACCCACAATGCATCCACGGATATCATGTGGATAGTCGCATATTTGCAGGGCTCTACTTGTAAAGCCTCATTCTGATATTATCCACCCATAGAATCATTTTTTGTTAGTATTCCTTACCTTTGCAGTGTTGCTTTTCCAGCTCAGGCTGGAGCCTCAGCTCTGAAACCACTGAGAGGTTTGGGTCTCATTGGGTTTCGGAGCTGGGACTGGAGCCAGAGCTTGAGTGTCTACGCTGCTATTTTGAGCCCTGCAGCGCAAGCTAGTGTCAGTTGACCTGGTCTCTGAGAGTGTGTCTACACCTCGCTTAAAAACTGGTGGCTGACCCATGCCAGCTGACTCAAGCTAAGGGGGCTGTTTAATTAATGTGGTGTTGTAGATGTTTGGGCTTAGGATAGAGTCTGGGTTCTAAGACCCTGTGAGGTGGGATGGTCCCATAACTCCAGCACCCTGAGCCAAAATGTCTACATTGTACTTACATAGCCCTTGAGACCTAGAGTTCAAGTCAGCTCATGCGGACTAGCTGTGAGTATCTCATTGTAGCTTAGGCATGCCATTAGAGTTTACAACATTGTAGTTTTTTGTCTAGTTGGTTTTTGTGGGTTTTTTGCTGTGTAGAGACATACTTGGAGACACGGGTGATAAAGCACCTCTGTGTTAGCTCTAACATTAATGAACCAGTAGTCCCATTGACCTCTGTGGTTCTACTTGTGTTCTTACAATTCAGCACTTCTATAATTGTTTGCAGGACTGGGGTCTTAATTCTTTGTGTATTTAAAGGAAAACAATTTTTAATGTTAAGACATCATGTTTCATACTAATTTGCTGTTTTTAGAAATCTCAAATTATTACACAGATAAATCTTTCAGACTAGTAAATGATATGTGGAATTTAATTGTTAATCTTAAATCTCTCTATTCTGGTTAATTTCTATTAATATTTAATTGGACAAAAAACCCTCTACCATATGTTTGCCTTTTCTAGTGGGATATTCTACAGTTGCAATTAACCATGTCATTGATTTCAAGGAAAAGAAACAGGTAGGGCTCTCTTTCAATATTTATTCATGTTTTCTTTGTTAGTACTTAATACAAAATTTAGTTTTTGTCAGCTCTCCCATAATTGTGCATACATCTAGATGAGTGCTCTGAGAAGGAAGCAAATTAGAGAATTACAGGGTCCCTAATCATGACTAAACACCCATTTTATAATTCCATTTACCCAGAGGCGCTACAGTTTGGGTTCAAATTTTGTATCCTCTAAGTTTAATACACTAAGTAAAATGTGCATGGAAATTTAGGGTTTTTTATTTTTTGTTTCACCGCCGATTACTATTTAAAATTTGGTAAACAAATTTTATTTATTCTATAAACCTACTCCATTAAATTTTGGTTTTCGTTTTTTGTTTCAGGAGATTGTCAAACCAGTCTCTCCTTCAGAACTGTTCCCCTCTTTGCCTATTGTACAGGTATGTCAGAGTTTGAATTCCACCTGTGTGCATTATAGTTTAAGAAATATATTTTCATGTTAGACTTTTTATGCATGTAATTCTCATTTATGTCATGTGAATTAAGAAAGTCATTGCAGTCCTTGTCCAACTACTAAAATAAACCCATAGCAACAGAATCATTATTTATTCATATTAAAACAGGCTTTATACTGTTCTTTGCTATTCATTTTATGATATGGGGCAAAAATTGCTCTTAATGTGAACTTGAAACTGCTTATAGTTGAGTGACTACAGTATAATCAATTTTAAAGGATTGACTTTTTAAAGCAGTTTCCCAAATTTACTGGCATAGGATTTGAGGATACAATCAATGAATTCTTAAAATTATATAAAAATGGAATGTGTTAATTCTAAAACTGAATTTGTAGTACCCTTATTACTTGTGACCAGATTAGAGAACAGTAGTAGCAACACAGTCATATGTTCTTGTTACACTACTGTGTGATTTTATTTTTGTTTGTTTAAAGCAAAAACAAACTTCAAAGAAATACAAGAAAAGTCAAGAGTAGAAATGGTACCAAAAGAAAGTAAAGAAGCAAAGCATTAAAATTAGAAAGGCAAAAATATGAAGTCAGGAGTTAGAAGTATTCAGAAAATTGGTAGAGTCAAGAAAATAAACAAAGCATAGAAATAGGCATGAAAATCAGTCGACCAGGTTTTTGCTTTATACTTTCTTCAATAGTCACTTTAATGGTTTATTTTGCTTACAGGGAAAATCCAAACCAATTAAAATTGTAACCAGACTGACACTTGTAGTTTCTGATCCTTCTCATTGCAATGTATTGGTAAGTATTTTTAAATGTATTATTTTGTAAGTTGTATTTTCTCTTCACAGTAAAATGCTATTTTTATATTAAAATTTAGTTAAACTATAGAACTTTTATGGATTTCACAAAAAATACTGCACTAATTTGCTGAGCTATAATGTCTCCTTATGATCACATCACTGTCTGAAGATGTCACTTTATAAAACTGGGTTATGCTCTGTGCTGGTGGTTCATTAATGGGCTAATATGTGCTGTGAGAAATCAGACTTCTGTTCCCATGGCTACTTCCTTGATTCGAGGGACTGAAGACTTTAGCTGATGTACTGCTACCTACCCCTATGATAAAAGGGCGTGGGAGTGAAGTGTTAAAACATGAAGTCATCACCCCATCTCTAGAATTTGACTTCAGATTTTAAAAGAGAGTGCATTTGTTAATTTACTTTTTTGCAGAATAGCTCCTCTCTTCCCCCCACCCCCTGGCCCCATGGAGTCTTGCTGGGTGTTCTAGTAACTTGGCAGGGGAGAGGACTTTTAAGAGATAACGGACATTTGTGAGGCTTACAAGGCAAACAGTTACTAGTGCTTTACTTACCATGTAGAATGAGCACCAAGATAACGACTGCAGTGGAACAAATAGGGCTGCTAATAAAGCCTGGCAGGAATGGTTTGGTTTTACAAATCAATATTGGAGGAGCGGTGTTTCTTCTATTATGTGTTGTTTCATTGTGCACACCTTCAGCATAAATCAATGTGAATTTTTTTTCTTTTTTGTCAGAGATCGACATCTACAAATATAAGATTGTATGACATCATAGCAGTGTTTCCAAAGACAGAGAAACTGTTTCACGTAAGTATTTTTTTTTACACACACACACACACACACCACCCCCATCTCAAAGCATCTGAGAATCCACTTGTGATCCAAACTCTCAATCCTGGAATAATGTTTAGTGCTTTGAGTTGGGTTAGATGAGTGTTCCGATGGTGTCCTTTTTATGTCTTGGAATTTAAGTGGAACTGTGAGGAAATTCATTACCTTGTCACGTGATACACAATGGGCTATGATCTCTGTTCACTTTTGCAATATAATTGTATGGTTTGATGCCAATTATGCCATGTAAAGTTGCCTATTGAATGCTCTACCGTATTGGGTATCACATCTTACATAGCACACACCCTCAGGTCTACCTCTAGCACAGAGGCTGGAGAATCACATGACACAGGCAATGCAAATTTAGCTGCCTAGTTCAGGTGGGACAAAGGAAATTGGACAGCAGCACAGAGAGAGAGTGGCCGAGGGGAAAATGAAAAAGAATGCAGACTCTTTGAGAAAGGGAGAAGCTGCTAGCTTTTAGTGGTTTATTCTTTCTGTAATATATGTTAACTTCTAATGGCAGTTAAATAAGGCTTGTTTCTCATGCTAGTTAACATTACTCAAAATGCAGATATTTTGTACACTTTAACATTTTTATAGTCCTGGCATTTTCTGAAGGCAGTTTTTTGTGTTTGAACATGAGCTAGCATGATTCAGTTTTGGTACTTGTCAGAGGAAACTTGTTCTGCTTCGTCTCCAGAAAGGTAACATTCAATAAGTAACAAGAGCTTTTCTCCTGCTTCCAATTGAGCCATAGTGTCAGCTTCCATCGCCCACTCATTTTCAAATAAACAGCTTTTATGTTTTCTCCCTTACATCTCCGGAGAGCTCCTCTCAAGCCTGAGGAGTACACTCCTCAAAATTCCCACTTAAAACTCCTGTGCTGGGAAGCCTGTAAAAAAACTTGACAATGGTTAGGCCACTGATGAGCTGAGACTATAGCCTATCATGCTGGTCAATATTCGTCTCCTTGTTCTCTCCCAACTCTCTGCCTGCATCTATCTGTCGTCTCTTGTCTTCTACTAGAGTAAGTTCTCGGAGACCGGGATTGTTTCTTTGTTCTGTGTTTGCTTAGCAGCTAGCATGATGGGATCCTAACACTATGATAATACAAGTAATAAGAAGTAAAAATTAATTTTTTTCCTGCACAGTACCACGTCTTTTCAGAGTCATTCTGTTAGACAGGAGAAATTTCAGCTTCTTATCAACTGCATTTTCTGGCCTTCATGTCGTTAAGCATTTTACTGTTGCTGTGGAAATACAGTAATTCTCCAGTGGTTAATAACAGCTAATACTGAGTATTACACTGCACTCTACATTGTACTGTTTCTTTGTAAATATACCTTGAACAAACAAACTGCCAGGAAAATATCAATTTTAAAGCACTATCTAATGCAGGGGAGTTCACAGATTAATTAGTCGGGCAATAAATGTACACTATCTCCCTTTGTCTTGTACATAAGGTGTTAAAATGTGTGATATTGGCATAGCTGGTGTGAGTGCCCCAATCATGTTGAGGATCCGACACAACCTAGCCTTTGTGAAAATGTTTTATTTTGTACACATAAAATTGTCAGGGGGATTCATTGTTGAGAACTCATTAGTCCTCTCTGCTAACTGCTGAATTACAAGCATGGGTAGTAGCAGCCTTATTAGTCTAGTTCAGCAAAACAAACAAGGAGTCCTGTGGCACTTTTAAAGACTAACAAATTTATTTATTTATTGCATGCGATAAACAAAGCTCATGCGATAAATACATTTGTTAGTATTTAAAAGTGGGGCAGCACTTCTTATTTATCATGGGTAGTTAGTAACCGCCTGCCTTTGCTAGTCAAGCTGATGGAGAACAAACTGATCTTTAACATGGAAGATGGTGGATTGCCAGCTAGCATGCTGCATCTCTTTCGGAGAATGCCAGAATTCACTTCCAAAGGAAGTCTGCCAACTTGGAATTGAGTCTATTTAAAAAAAAAAGACTAAAGACTATTTTCTGGTACTACAGCTGTCCCTGAATACCCTCTCCCCTCCCCCAGCCTGTTTTTGTAGTTTAAACATCAGACTTCCTTAGCTTTTTAAAATAGTTTTCCTCTCCCTTGTGAAAGGTTGACATGTGCAGGAGAGGTAGGATTGGACTATACAAAGAAAACATACTGAAATCGATTAGGAAAAAAAACTCAGTCATAGTAATCTTAAATCCTACTTGTAACAACTGTAGTTTAAGAACATTTCCTTTTGACAGACTTGTCTTTAAATTAATGAACCTCTTTTAAAATAATTTTCTGAGGTGCTTTCGAGTGTCTTCCTCTTTCTGTTTTTGGATTTTGAAAGATGTAAATGGCTGCAGAAGAAATCTGCAACACGGGGTATTTTGTTTGGGAATTGGGAAAACTTCCTAACTGTCAGGATAGTTAAGCCTTGGGACAAACTACCTAGGGAGGTTGTAGAATCTTCAATACTGGAGGTTTTTAAGAACAGGTTGTGCAAACACCTGTCAGGGGTGCTATAGATCAGTGGTTTTCAAACCTTTTTAGGCTGTGTACCTCTTTCCAAATAAAGTAGTCTACCTGTACCCTATCTGAGAGGCAAAGGCAACATTGGGGGGCAGAGAGAGCGCAAGGGGTCATGTGTTCACCCCTCCTTTCCAGATTTCTGCCTTCCATATAGCAACATTGTTGCTTCTAGAGATTTTCAAATGGGGGGGGTGGGGGGGAGGAAGGAGTCGGAAGCACAGAGGAATATTTGGGGGAGGGGACAACTGGCAATTTTTTTTGAGCTGAGGCTCTCCCCCTGTGCGTTACAATTTTTGGTTGTCCCCCTCCCCCCCCCCCCCCAAAGCCAGAGAGGCTGTTGGCCAAGTGAGGTGAGTCAGGAGGTAGAGGGGGTGCTCCCTCCCCAAGTCCTGCTACACAGAGCTGACATTGCCGCCCACCCACCCTATCCCAAACGTTCCTCCTCATCCCCCTGGAGGCACACCCCACAGTTTGAAAACCTCTGATTCTGAGTCGCGCAGCAGAAAGTAAATGTACACTAATGCAGCTGCAGTGTTAATTGAAAGAAGATTAAACAATGATTAGATTGCCAAGCCTTACTAAATAAAATGCATTGGTCACCATTAGAGGATTGTACACATACCCAAGTTTGAAACCAGTGGTCTAGGTAGTACTCAATCCTGTCTGAGTGCAGGGGACTGGGCTAGATAACCTATCAAGGTCCCTTCCTGTCCTACACTTCTATGATTCTGTTCTTTGATTCTTGGATGGTTTCAATATCTTTCCAGGAGGCACTGGTAACTATGTTAAACAAAGATCTCTTTCATTGTGTGAGAACATGTCATGAAGGAAACATTTTGCAGAAACAAAACCTAAATTAATTATTTCTGTAGCTGTCTTGGATTGGGAAGGAAATCCAAGCACTTATCCTGCAAATTTGGGGGGGGGGGGAGTAGGGGGAAAGGACTCCTTTCCTGCTGGTTAAGATTTAGAGCATGAATCCCAAGTCTTCAAAAGTATCAATAAGCTTCCCATGTTCTTACTAAGAACTTTTGACTATTGTAGAAGACACAGTAGATCAGTGAGAGTAATATGGCAGACAACATTGCATGTGAAATTTTAGTATTGATTTTATTGCTCATAGCTGTCTAGAAAACTCTCCCGGGGGCTCAGACTTTCCATGATTGGTCTTATTCCACAGGTGAACCTAAATTTAAGTTTATTTTTGCCTTACCCTGTAACTCAGAAGTAGCTAACTAAACTACCACTGCCACAAACACTTCGCATTGAGTTTGTCCTCCCGGGACCCAAAAACTCTGCTGTGTTTGGGAAGAAATATTTTAAATTAAACAACTGAAATTGCATTTGAACATTACTAGTGGACATGTGCTAGGATTGGCCTAATGAAGCCAGGGCCCTTTTGTGATGAGCCAGTTGACTTTCAAGTTCTTTGTGACTGGGTGTGCCCAAATGTTGAGTAATAAGCCTAAGGGAGTGTGTAAATGTCTTATTGAAAAATGCACTGAAATTCTCCCAATAATTATTGTACCGTCAGGGACTGAGGAAAAGTACAGGTGCTAGAATAATTGTGGCTTTCACTAGAACACTGTTTAAAATATCTCAGGAATATTTATCTTACTCTAACTGGAATGGTAAGTCTACACAAGAAATTGGAGGAATACATGATCTTTAGAGCCTGAATGTCCTATTGATTGTTAAATAAGCTAATAGGTAGATAGCACTTCACCAGCATCTACCAAGTCTTCCTTTGACGCTTCACTTTCAGCATTTAAATCTTATACGCATCATCAGTAAAATACAAGTTTGCCAAAGTAAACTCTTCTGTCTCTGGGAATTTCAAGGGCTAGCACATTTATTTTACTGCCAACACCCATGTGTCCACCAAGTGAGGATGTTGCCTCTGTTGAAAGTGCGCGGTGTGAGTGGAAGTTGTAGGACTCCATGTATTTTTTTTCTTTATAAAGTTTGGGCAACTGCACTGTGAGACATTTGCAAGATCCAAAGACTCAGCAAATATTCCAGCTTTCTGTACAGTTTAGGAATTCTGTCTTTAAAAACACTCCTTTCTTCTCTCTACTTCCGTTTATTACTTGTGACAGCTCCTTGTCACTGGTTGTCCAGGCTGATACTCTTGAATTTGAACAGTCCCTCCTCCAGTTGTGGCAAATTCATGACATGGAATAGATATTTTCTAACTCTCTGCACCGAGTGGAAGTCCAGTTCTCTGTCTCATACCACAACACAACATCTGCTGGAGATTCTGTTTTGTATGTGTCTACACTGCAGTAGATCACCTACGACTGGCTTGGATGAGCTGACCTGGGCTGCAGGGCTGTAAAACTTCAATATAGACATTTAGACTGGGTCTCAAAGTCCAGGCTTCGGCCTGAGATTGAATGTCCACACTGCACTTTTATAGCCCTGTAGCCCAGAGTCCTGCAAGCCCACGTCTGCTGACACAAGCCAGCCTTGAGGGTTTTGTTGCACTGTAGCAATACCCTTTGTTTTCATTCACATGTTGCGTGCCTTTCTGTTCCCTGTTCTGTGCACTTGCTGCTGTCCCATTTAGGGGATGATTCAAAGACAGTTGAGGATGTTTTGTGCTCGCTATCAGCATTTACAAACTAAATTCACTAATCCTGTGGCTTGTTGTCAGTATCTTGATAACAGGAATGGTTGAGATGACATTTTCATAACAAATGAAATGTGTAAGTAGCCAAAGGGAATCCAAGATGATGATTTCAGTTTCCTGTTGATGTTCCATGAGTTGCCCCTTTTTCCAGTTGATAGCATTGGAATGTAGATAAGGAAGGGGATTAAAAAAATAGGTTAAGACTCTTTCTGTACTGAAATCAAGGAATCATACTTAAACTTCATTTAAACAGCATTCCAACTAAATCAATGTCTGACAGTACAGCCATCTGGTTGGAAATCCATTAAGCTAGAACTATAATTAAACCAATTTTGAACAGTATTGATCAAACGGGATTTGAGAGGGAGAGTAAAATGGTGCCTAACTTTTGGAATGCAAATACTCCTAGAACTCCTCCTCAGTACATTTAGGAATCAGAGACTCTTGCATTACAATGCTGTGGGGCTGATTAACAAAGGTGATCCCTTCTTCAAGGTAAACCCTGAAGCAGAAACAGAAATGTTTACTCTTCTCATTTATGATCTATAAAGATGGCCTGCTGAAATATTTTAGACCTTAGTGTTTCTAATCTCTCTTCCCTGGAGGACCTTGGTAAGACCCTTGCAGGACTAGAATAGTGATGATGTACCAGGCTAGTAAGCAGAGGTGTGAGAGAGCTACACCTCTGCTCTTGGTCCTCTGAGACATGGCTTAGCACCTCCAAAGAATTGGCCAGGGTGTTTGGTGAAGAGCACGAAGGGAGGCCCCTATGTGACTTTTGGCCTTTGAGATTGTCTTTCTTTGTAGAGAAACAGAAGATGGGGTGGGGGGTGGGGGGTTTTGCTGCAGCTCACCTGATTATAATGAATAAGCTAGATTCTCCACTCCAGCCAAGCTACACTGAGAGTGCACAAGTGATACTGCAGGGAGCCACGTGCAGTCCCCTGATTGGCAACTGCTGAGCTCTGTGCTGCACCCTGGAACATCTCCAACACGCTTACTTGCCCTTATACTGGTGTGGGGAAGGGGTTGGGGAGCTCTCAGCTGGTGCGTGATGTGCTGGGACTTTTTCTGCCAGTGGAGCATTCCCTCACACAGGGAGAGTTCTGCACTGACCATCTCCAGCCACATCTGAGCTTCCAGACCTACTGGATCACATCATCTGGTCTCTGTAATCCTCTTGAAAGTGTATGTGTATACAATGTGAACAAGACTAATCTATGTAATTAATGTCTTGTGTGAAAGGCTATATAAATCAGGTGGTCTTCTCATGGGTGGTTAACTGTCTCTGGACAATACAATGGCCACATTTAGCTCTTTTCTTGCCTTTTTAAAGAGGATGTAAATTATTGGGATGTGCGTTAGAAGCTTGGAGCCAAGATTTTTAAGAATGAGTAGTGACTTTGCGTGCCTAGTTTGAGACCCTCAGGGGAGGGTGTTGAGCACTTTATGAAAATCAGGCTCCTTCAGTGGGTCTCAGTCTCTGCAGTGTAGCTGTCCTAGTCCAAATCCTTTTTCCTTAAGACAAACAAGAATAATCCCTCTGGAATCTGAGAATTAACTTTGGGGAGAGAGGAGAAATTACTCTGCAGTTTGGAAAAAGAAGGCTGTACTCTATCAGTAACGAGTCTGGCGGAGGCTGGATTTCTTTGCTAACCCCACTTTAAAGGGTGCCTTATGGACAATTGAAAGCAAAGCAGTGAGATCCGCTGTTAAGCTCTCTGTTGATTTTAATGGGGAAAGTGCTGTTTTAAACATAGCCATGGTCTTCTAACAATACATAAACCCAACGCACACAGCACTGTTGTAGTGCCTTGCTGATATCCCCATAGAGCAGCTCTTAGATTTAAACATAGGAACGCCTCTTATAGATCTATAATATATCAAATGTCTGCGTGTCTAGAGCTGATAGTACACTTTGGAGTGCCTTATCTGTCTGTATTTTTGTGATGCAGGTCGCTTGCACAAATTTAGATGTGGATGTAATATGCATAAATGTAACAGAAAAGCTGCCATTCTACTTCCGAAGACCTCCTGTTAACATGGTAAATGAGCACCTAAATTATCTGCTGTTAAGCTCATTATTTACTAACACAATTGAGATTTTCCACTGGAGTGGTTCTCTTCTTGTTCCATTACTGCAGGGTGGTTTTTCTGTAAAGATCTGTTCCCTCCATACTTTTCTATCCTTCACGACTAAACTGAGGTCTCACCCGTGTAAGGCAGTGCCTCACTAACAGTGCCAGCCAATGGAATTGCTAGACATTGGAATACCAGATGAAAGTTAAAGTGAAAATAAAGCTTCAGCCATTTATAAACTATTATATAAATAAAATTCAGCCCACAGAACTTAGCATGGGTATTTTATGTCCGATTCTTCCCTTGAATGTGGAGCTGTGTCAGCTCTTTGTCAGTGGTCGTTAACACACGGGTCAACATCCCTGAGTAGATTTTAGTTCTTACTCTTGGAAAAAATTGCATCTGAAGGTGTCTGGAAACTTGAATGCCTGTTCCATGGGAAATTCTAAATAAAAAACTAAAATAATTGTTCCAGTACAGAATGAAAAATACAGCACCTAGCGTAATGGCATCCTGGTCATGACTGGGACTCCTAAGCACAACAGAAAAACGAATAATAACAATAGATAATAGTAAATGTACCATAACCTACTATCCTTCAAAAACTGGCGAATGGGGTGAGGAGGATTAATTATCTTTACTCTTCTCCCAGAGTAACTTCTCTGTTAGTGAGCATTTGAGTACTATGGTGCTGGATGTCAGAGAATATCCTCAACTTTGGAAAGTGCTGTTCTCCAGGGCCAGCTGTTAAGCTGCAGGAGGAGTTTCCTGTCCATTTCTATAGCACATGGCTGACCATGAAATGTTCTGGGGATTAGCTGGAGCTTCAGTTTCACTACTGTGGTTGGCCTTCTGAAGAGATGAAACTTCCCACTGTTCTTTCTTCCATATTTTGAGGCTTCCAGACTTGCTGCTGGTCAGCTGTGATTCTCTTTCATCTCCATGGTCTTGAAAAGCCAATTATAGCCTGGCAAGTAGAGAAGAAGAGAAGGCCTTTTTTTTAATAAGCCTGAATTATCTGGCAGTCTTTTAAGTTCAAGTCCATTTACATAGCATACAGATACATTGTCTATATCTTCACCCTTCGGACTGCAGTGTGTTTCTGCCAGAACAGTTCCTGCCTAACATTAATTTTGTGTATAAAGCAGTGGAACTGAGAGAAAAAGTTATCAATAATAGACACTAGTTGTAAGATGGTTATGTGACTCTGCTTTTGGTTTTTGATTGCTTTCTTTCTTTCATGTAAAGGCAATAGATCGTGGCATTTACTTTGAAGTTCTTTACACTCCGGCCATCAGAGACTCCACAATGAGAAGATACACAATTTCAAATGCACTTAGTCTGATGCAGATCTGCAAAGGAAAGGTGAGCTCGCAAACCGAAATAAAATTAATACAGTTCCAGTTTTTCTAGCATTGTACCAGCTGAGCAGTTTCAAGTAGGGTAGATGCTGGAATTCCTGAACATGTGACTGAACCTTTGTTCAAGGCAGATGCTTTTAAAATTGTCAAGATTTGTTTAGAATGACCTGTCGGTTAATGTTACTGGGGAGATGCAGGGCATTCACAAAAAAACAGTTCTGCAGACTTAAAATTTGCACAAAAATAGATGTTTATGCATATTCTTGAAGGAACGTATTTAATTTCTAAATGACAAAAAAGCACATCTTGTAGATCTGGGAACCTGTACATATATTAAACTTTCACATCTTACAAAATACTTTAAGTACAGGATCTTGCACAAATTAAAATAACAAAAAAAAACAAACCTTCAGGGAAAACTTCACTAAACTCCTATTATATAAAATAAACCCATACTGCTGGCTGGCCAGAGGGCCAATTTCTGGCTGAAATAGTTCAGTCGTACATTCTGTCCTGCATCTGAAACTGTGCAACATGAAGAAAGCCTTGTATCTGAAGATCCCCATGTCCTTCTGCTTCCTGTTTTGCATCCCACTAGGACGGCCTGTCAATCATGGTGCGGTCTTACATCTCACGCATATCACTATCAGATTCGCTGGCCACTAATCCTCAGTAGATTTCTCTTTCCAGTTCTCTGTGGTGTTGTGGTAGATGGTTTCACCTCCTGAATCTTTCCTCTTAACTTCCGAGCTTGCATGTCTCAGCACTGGACAAGGACTCCCCTCTGGTCTTTCCCCAGCTAAGAGGAGTTATGGTGTTGCCATCACCTGGACTCTGCTGTTTCTCTCCTACTCAGAGAACTTAGCAGGAGGGCAGAGCTGAGAAACAGCCAGTTAGCACTTAATGGTATCTCTACCATCAGAACTGGGGATAGGGCAGATCCAGTGGGCTCCCAAAATGGATGGAAAGTGTGGATGAATACCAGACACACTAAATGCCTTCCTTTGACAGGGAAAAGATGCAGAGGAAACTTAAACCATGGTGTGGAGGGACCCACTGACCTCTCCAAAAGGGAGGAAATGAGGAGTCCTTGGCATCCAAAATGTCCCTCCTTCCACTCCCACTGCTCTTGTTTAGTGTAGCGGAGTATGGGTCTCATATCCATAGCAGTTGACTGAATGGTCTGACCCTCACTCAGCTGATTAGATCATACTTTGCCTTTGAGGCCTCCTTTGACCTTTCCTTGGGCAGACACCCACCTCTACCTACTTTCCTCTCATTCTCCGGCAGTTCCCTCCTTGCCTAACCCTTTTGCTTGCTTTTGCCTCTTCCTTACAAGCAAGTTGTCTTCAAGCCCAGCAGCCATAGCATGTTTCTGGTGAATAAAAGTATCCCAAGATCCTGCATTTGCTCTTGAGCTGTTTCAAAGGAGATGGCTTCTGCTGCTACTCACAGTATTTTTGAGGCCTTGCCTACACTTAAAAAACTGCACCAATGCTCAGGGATCGATGCAGCAGGATTGATTGAGCAGGCAGTACAGACCAGCTCAGTCAATCCTGGAAGCGCTCTCCAGTTGACATAATTACTGCACCCCTCAAGTGGAGGCTGCGTCGATTGGAGAGTGCTTTGAGTCGACCGCGACGAGTGAAGATGCCACAGTAAGTAGGATTAACTAAGTCACCAGGAGATACGTATTCTGTGGAAAGCAGATTGCAAATCTACTGCCAATTTAGCGCTGTAGTGTAGACCTGGCCTGAGCATGGAAGACAGACATTGGCTGTGGCATCTCAAAGCAGCAGGTTTAATTTTTCCCACAGGAGGCAGACAGCACTCCTGAAACTCAAAAGCACCTAGAGATCCATAGCAAGCAGGTTTAAAGGTGAATCGCAAAGCAGAAGAATCTCTTAAGATCTTCCGTGGTGTGTGTGAGGAGGTTCCTCTGCGTGTTATTTCTGGTTTTCAGTGGTCTGAGCCATAAGGTTCTGCTGGTCATTTCCTGCTAAGCATCTGAGGAAGTCTTTTGAATAGTGAGGCCAATTAGTCTGTTCTGTGGAAATACTATAGCTCTGAGCTTTCGTGGGAGAAAATCCCACTTCGTCAGATGCTTTGAAGATGGGAAATTTACAAAATGGGAGGAAATTAAATGCAGGGAAGTATATGACATAGGATCAGGTCAGGATGTAACAGCAAATCAAAATAGGTGTTAGGATTCAAACACTGGGGAACAGCACATAGAGGAAGCTGAGGTCAAATCATCTGTTGTAATGAGAGAAAAATCCGTAGTCCCTGTTTAACCCCAAGGCAAATGAGTCGAATTTGCATATAAATTCGAGTTCTGCAGTGTCTCTGAGCTGTGATTTGTTCATCTGTTTCAGCACAGCTATTAGCAAGTCGTCAATGGAGTGAGCAGAGAAATTGAAGTGTTCCCCTATTGGTTTTTTAGTGTTGCAATTTCTGATGTCAGATTTGTGTGCATTTATTCTTTTGCACAGAGACTGTCCTGTTTGTCCAATATATAAGGCAGAGAGGCATTTCCGGCATAAATCACATTGGTGGATGAGCAGGTGAATGAGCCCTTTATGGAATAGGTGGCTTGATTTAGTCCTGTGATGGTGTCTTTAGTGTAGATACGAGGGCAAAATTGGCAGCGTAGTCTGTTGCAGGGATATGTTCCTGCTTTAATCTTTCTATTGTTTGATCTGTAGTTGCTGGTGAGTATCCGTTTAAGGTTAGGGGGCTGTCTGTAAGAAAGGAGAGGTCTGTCTCCTAAGGCTTGAGAGAGAGAGTGAAGAATAGGCTGTAGATCTTTGATGATGTGGTGAAGAGGTCTGACTTGAGGGTTGTAAGTGGTGACCAATGGCGTTCTGTTGGGTTTTTTCTTGGGTTCTCCTATAGTAGTTGACTTCTGGGTACCCGTCTGGCTCTGTCAATCTGTTTCTTCACTTCTGGGGGTGGGTACTGTAGTTTTAAGAATGCTTGTTAGAGATCCTGAAGGTGTCTGTCTCTGTCTGAGGGATCAGAGCAAATGCAGTTATATTTTAGGGCTTGGCTGTAGACAATGGATTTTGAGGTATGTCTTGGATGAAAGCTCGAGGGATGTAGGTAACTATGTGAGCAGTAGGTTTGCAGTATAGGGTGATCTTTATATCCCCATCATTAATTTGCACTGTAGAGTCCAGAAAGTGGATAGCTATGGTGTAATTAGAACTCCTGCTTGTGCATGCAGTTGCTCTCTTCAAATCCATGCTGCACTTTTTGTGTTGAGAAAGTGGAGGGCCAAGTAAAGCTCTGTAGAAGGGCAGCAAATGGTCTCACATCCCCACTGGAAACGTGATATGTAGCTGGCAGTGATGTCAGAAAGCGAAGAGTGCTGAGGCCTCAGAACTCAGGGTTTGCTGTTGGAGAGAATCTCAGCCTTATTTTTATCTTTAAAATGGCACAAGAGTTCTTTGAGGCAAATGCTAGGGGTAAGGTTCCATGAACACCTTATCGAAGGTCGCTACAGTCAGGAATCCTTTGGCGTTCACCATTGAAAGAACTATGGCAGCTGTGCACAGAACTGTGGTATGTGTTATCCCCTGAAACGGTCACCCTCTACTGTGACCTAGGAGTCCCCCAGAAACCTAGTGAAGGGAAGAGGGGAGCTAGCCATCCAGGGAGATGGGACGGAAGCATGCTGTTCTTCCTTCCCCACCACTTCCTGTGCATGCGGATATATCAATCGTAATCAGGATTAATGAAGATAAAAGTCAGTGGATGATATAAATGTGTTTGCACTGGCTGACTTTGAGCTAGTTCTTTTAGCCAGTGCAATTGTTAATGAGGCCAAACAGTGCTGAATATTTGATCTCTCCATTGCTGAAGTGACACTTTTAGAATTGCGATGTTTTTTCAACCCCTGTCAAAAAATCTTTTAAAAGTGTAGCTCTCAAAAGAGTTTTATTTGTGTGTTCAACACCAAAACACAGAGACAGACTCTTTAGTTCATCCCTATGGTTGACATAACTCTGGTTTTTCCACATCTGTAGATGAGGGGTTGTAACTAAGGGTACGTTTACACAACAGTTAAACACCCATGGCTGGCCCAGGTTAGCTTACTCTGACTTGGGCTGTGAAATTGCTAAATAGATGTTTAGTTTTGGGCTGGAGCCTGATCTTTGTGACCCTGTGAGTGGGGAGGGTCTGAGAGCTTGAACTTGAACATCTACATAGCAATTTCACAAACTTGCAGACTGAGCCCCCTCCATGAGCCTGGGCCAGACACGGTTGTGCCCACGGGTCTTTTATATTAGTGTAGATGTACTTTAAATGAGTGTAACTGTGGTACTTTTTTTTATTGTGTAGGCTCTTCTTGATCCAGTAAGCTCTGCAACTTGCAGATGTGGTAGGTGGCATTGGCTCCTTGAAAACAATCTTTATGGATTTGCCTTACCCAGAAAGCAGCAGATACATTTACTAGCTAGGGCCAATAGAATTAACTCTAACTTCAGATGGTACTCATAGGAGCATTAGTATTGAGTTTATGTCAGCCTTCAATTTATTAATAACATTGATCTAAGATTAATGCTTGTTCTCTTTGTTCTCTAGAACATAATTCTATCTAGTGCAGCTGAAAGGGTAAGTCGGTTATTTTTTTCAAATGTAAATAAATCTCTTGAGAATTTCTGAAAAATTAGAAACATCAATGTATAATTACCCCTTTTAAATTTCTCTTTTGGTTTCTTCTGTATCCCTTAATGATTGCATTTTCTTAATTCTGCCAGTGGAAGTGGGCACTTCTATTTTTTCCTAAGTGATATCAGCTGTCTTATTTTCATTTTGGCATCTTCAACAACTTGTGACACCATGATTACATGAAATTTAAATTCAGAGTTAATGGGTGATAGTTCCTGTAAATTTTATCTTCCAAATTGGTACTTTGTAAAATACACTGAGTATGTGTGTAAATATCCTCACTTGTGTCTTCTGTTTTAGCCATTAGAACTTCGAGGCCCTTACGATGTGACTAATTTGTATCCTTTCCCAACTAAAATTTGATCTTTAAGAATAATGTGGGAACCTTGAAGTTGACTTTGAAATATTTGGTATTGCAATAAAAATATTCCTATGCCTTTCTCTCCCCCATTTCTATGCCGTTCTCTCCCCCATCTTCCAAACCTTTTAAAAATTCATGACTTACTTAGGTAAGATCCTTGATACAGTACATAGTTATTGTAACAGGCCTTGTGGTAGTGGGAAGATGATTTGAAATATTAATTTCAGAACAAATTCACACTTTAGAAATACAGAAGAGATTCCAGTATATCCCAGCTGCAGTGTTAAATAAAAAAGGTTAAAAATTAAAAAAATAAAATAAAACCTTTCAATGAGAATCCTTTCAAACCACCTGTACTAGACCTCTTTCAGCATCAGCATTGTAACTGTACAAAGACTGTTAAATAACAATTTGCTTTGTCCTGAGTAGGAATGTTTGGGTTCTTTTCTGATTAGGTAAACCTGAATGGTTTTATAATATAGTGTCAGGTCTGAGAAACAGATTTTAGTTTCAAACTTCACCCTACAGAATGATACTACTGCACCTGGCAACAACAAAAAAATTAAAGTCTCTGTATTCTAGCTTGTCACTTCTGGAGAGTGTGGATATGTGTATATCTGCTATATTTCATGCCATCATACCAGCTTGTGACTCCCTCCTTGAATCAGGGTTCTGAATGGGCATGAGTGAGTGGCAAACTTTGATGAAGGTTAGAATTTTGTATTGTCCCATGTAGAAAGAAGATCCAAGTGTCCTTTTTCATCCCAAATTAGAGGGCTTCCTTTCCCCCCTACCCCATGGCTTCAGAATAGTCCATAGGATGGAATTTCCATTTTCTGGCTGACTTCATAGTGCCCTATCAAATGGTGTTTCAAACCAGGTTAGCTGCAATGGCATTTAAAAATGGTTTCCTAACTTCATTGAAAGGCTAGTTTGGGCGGGTCAGGTCTGAAGAAGAATACTCAACTGGGCTGAAGGTTCTGTATTCCAAAGCAAATGAGTTCTGAACAGTGAGGAACCTTGCATGGGGCCTGATCAAACAATGGATTCAATAGAAAGTTACGTGCTTCAATGGGCATTGAATCAAATCTTTGATACTTTAAGTGCCACCTATATAATAGTACCACGCCTTGTGTAACTTTTATGCAAAAAGTTATCTGAATTGCAGCTTTGTTGCAGCTGGTTACTTGACAGGTGACCAGATTCACCCCTGGAAAGAACTACTTAATCTGTTGACTCCTTTTTGTACCTTGAGCTCCTTAACAAAGGTGATAGAGGTTTGTTGTTTGGCCTGTCCGAAAGTGATGCCAAGGCAGCTGTTTCTACCAATTGCAGAGCAGTTCTTCTTCATGGAGGTGAGGGAACAGCACAACTATCTTCTGGTTCACATTAACTTGTATAATTGTTTTTAATAATATGACTCTAACACTTTATTTTCCAAATGGTCTTGGACCCAATCTTAAAGGGAGAGTCTTCTTGGAATTCTTCTTTTTCTGGGCGATGAACCACCTATGCTTCTTCCACATTCCATGTCTTTTTTTTGCCCTCATTGTAACAGTCCTCCCAGTGCTGGTGATTACCTAGGCGTACTTGTAAGAGAACTTAGGAGGCTTTTCTGGGAAAGCATGGATCATGTAATCAAACCACAAATCAGTCTGTTACATTATGTAGCAAAATAGCATTTTGATTCATAAAGGCCAGATTTTGGACAGGCTGAGATCAATGGGAACTTTGCCAATGACTTTAATAGGATCAAGATGTGGCCTTAAACAACAGCAGATTCTGTTGCCTTGTCCCCCTCTTTAAGCACATGTTTATAGATGCCCCCTTCTTCCTTTTGTATTTTTTTAGTTTGTTTGTTTTACATCAAGAATATTCATTGCTCCAGGATGCAGTATGAGCACTTCCTGCCTGATGTGAAATCAAACTCAAGTGCTCCTGCTTAATAAGAAATGCTGTTTTTAGACATGCGCTGATCTGAGGTATTTTAGAATATTAGAACTTGTAATATCCCTGTGCTTCCAGCATAGAAATCTATACATCTGTAATTCTTTCTTATCCATTCATATGTCATCTAACATTAGGCAAAAGACAATTTGGCTCTTCTGTAGTGCAGTGGAAATCAATGAATTTCCAATTATATTATGTGCTGCATTCACTCAAGCATAGAGATGACTAAGCCTCCATGCCATATGTCAGTTTAAACATCCTAGTTTCCCAATTAGCCACCTTAGTGTGCCTCTGATTTCTCTCCCCTTTGCTCCTACCAAAACACTTGTCACTTGCTAGAAACTTCTGATTTTAATTTGTTTACTTGGGCTTGAATCTCTCATTGTCAGAAAGGCCTGCCGTCTGTACCAGAGGATGGCAATTAACGGTTTTAACCACAGAAATAATTTAATGCCAGAACTGAGTTGTTCTCTATCGTGTATACACATTGGGTCTAGACTTGGAATTCTAGCTACAAGGCAGATGTGACCTGAACCTGTTATAAATAACGGGTTTGACCTTGTGAAAGTCTGACCCTATTCACTATGAGCCTCTATATTCCTACCAGTTCACAGTAACAGTAGCATGGTGAAACAGCCTCACAAAAGTGATTTGAAATAGTATTGCCCTGACCCAAAATGTACTTGCCCGCGCTTTACCGTGATGTTGAAAAAAGCTGATATTTCACTTTCCTTGCCCAGAGTGAGTGAGCAGCTCTTGTGCATGATTCTCTTGCTGAGGTTTCTTGTCAGCTAGCAGTACACAGATTTTTCTCCCCAACACCTTGAGGAGCATCTTCCCCATTAGTGCTGGTGAAAATAGATTGTATCACTTGGGGAGACTAGAATGCCTGACAGGTGGTTTTAGGTGCCTTTATAACTGCCCATATCAATTTTCATTCTACAAAGAGAAGTAAGTGCTTTGGAGTAGCTTGAAATGGTTTTTACTGGGTGTAGGTAGATTGTGCAAGCATGGTGAAAGAGTTAACGCTCAAATCTCTCATTATGCCATTGCTTTTAATACTTTACAATTAAGACACGTCAGATTTTTTTTTTAAAGCTACCTATTTTAAAGGCTTGAATTAATCATGATTTGACAATGCATTAAGATTTTTAAATGTCCACTTTAAAAATCATGGGGTGCATTAAAGTAATTTTAAAGAACAAGAAATTTTGTTCAAAAGTGCTAAGCTTTTTCAAATGCACTGGAGAAAAATGCTACATTTCCCAAAACACAGCACAGGTACCCATTCACACACTGCAGTTGGCCTTTCTTCAAGGCATTTTCACCAGGAATACAAATTATATTGCAGGAAAGGAAAATAAAGCCTAAACTTTTATCTTGTTATTTATAGCTTGGTGAGTTTAAAACACTGTGGCTGTATTGTGACTGTTTTTCTGCTTTCAACCTGAATGGCTTGTAAATGAAAACACATTTCTTAACTTTAAGAGCTTAAATGCCTTGTGCAGCACTTGGGTGGTAGCCTTGTTCCAAATCAATTAAATTATCCCTAGACTTATAAATTCCGGGGCCAGAAAGGCCAATGTGATCATTTCGTCTGACATACTCTATAACACAAAATAATTCCTTACACACACACGTACCTGCCTTCAGCTTGGGCTTGTGATCTCACAGTAGTCATTTGCATGACCCCTCATAAAAGATGCTCCAGCACAGCCAGGGAACCTCAGACTTCATACACCTCTATTTCTGAAGTTAAAGAACACCCCAGGATGTTGAAAAATAGGAGACTCGGAGGTGTGGGACCGTGGCTCGACCTCATGCCCCCAGCACAGGGCAGGAGGTGTCCTAGGTAAAGTGAGTGAGGTTTGGAAACTCTGTGCTCTGCACAAAAACAGTTCCAGAACAAGGGCACTGAACTCTTCTGAGACCTCCCAGGAGGATCCCCCAGGAATATAAAAATGGTAATAAAGTCACTTTTATGCATCAGGATGAGCAGATGGATAGTCATGTCACTTCTGGGGATGGAACTTGTAGCCCCACTTCTTTTTGCATTTCCTGTTGCCTGCGGGGCCTTCTCATGGGAAAAGTCAAGATAATTATGCCTGAAGAAGAGTAGCTGGGTATCTGGGGGCCATGTGCATGTGAGTGCTGTGCAATGTGTAATGACACTTGTGGGAAACATACAGGAATCTGTTATCCAGAAGCTGAGAATTTGAGTTTTTCCTTTGGGAAGGGAGATGCAGAGGTCTCTGCAAAGCTGAACGAAATAGACTTGTTAGTACTTTGTTATCCGGTTTTGTGCCATAACGCAGGAGACTGAAATTTTCAAATTTGTTAATATCCACTAGTATTCTTGGGTTTGTCTCTGGTGCATTTTTTTTAATGTGTTTGGATGTTTTCATTTTACTCCTCCACAGCTCTGTCAAATGCACAAGCTGCTACCGTAAGAGCAAAGGGGACACAATGCCACAGGAAAAGAGGGAGTTTAGGTTTGATAGGGTGGGCAATGCAGGATTGTCTCCCGTTTGTAATAAGTAACAGATTGCCAATCTGTTACCTATTGCATTAGTAACATATAATTCAGACCTATTGAATTGTGCCAGCATTAGCTGTGCAGGGAGGAAAGGGGGATGGAAAATTGTTAGGTAGTAGATGGAGACAGACTGAAATGAGCAGTTAACATATCAGCACCACTTTTACTTGATCAAACTCTGTTTGATTTTTCATTTTTAAATTCCAGAAACCAGAAGGACTGCCTTTGGTGTGGTATACACCAAGAAACCCCCTCGACCAGATGAGGAGGAAGGTGTTCTCCCAGTCCGCAAGAAAGCTAAGACTGAAGCATGAGGATCAAACACATCTCAGCTTCCATAGAGGCCTTTGCCCAAGTCACCTCAGCCAACAATTCCTAGATTCGTTACTTAAATTTTGCCCAGCTAAGAATTCTTTTACTTTCTAAAAAAAAAAAATCTTTATATTTCCGCAAGAATAAGGCTATTGAAATCCATAACATTTCACCACGGCAGAATGATTTTACTGTTGTTGGCAAAAGAATCACCTAGAATTGCTTTGCCATTTTTTGTTCCACAGCAGTGTCTTCCCTAACACTCCTAGTCACTGGGGGTTGGAATGGTTGTATACAGTTAGCAAAGTGTGAAAAATGTTACAGCGCAAGCTGTACAACTCATCTCTCTTTACAGATTGACATGATCTTACAATTAGTCTGTTTAAAACATAATGACTGTCTTCCCTTCAGCAAAGTTTAGAAGGTTTCCAGCTACTCCCTATTACAACTGCAAGCCAGTACCTACAGCCCCCCAACTGGCATAAGAAAAATAATTGCATGATGCAGAATAGAACTGTCTAACTTTGTTTCGTTACAATTGTCTGCTGAAATGGAGATTCTGGCATCTTGGAATTGCAAGGAAATCCCTCATCAATTGTTTGTATTACAATAGCAGCTAGTGTCTTGAGCCCCATTATACGAGGCATGATACAAAGATATAACTAAAATACAGTCCCTGCCCAGAGGAGCTTAAAATTGAAATATAATAGGAGGCAACGGCTAGTTAGAACAGACAGACAAGAAGAGCCATAGGTAACAGTGAGATGAGTGTGATCAATGTGATAAACAGCGGTCACAACATGCCAGCTCCCTAACCCAGGTCTAAATAACCTTAGATAAATAAAACTTGCACCAGAATCTGTCTGTGTTTTTCACCAAGAATATCCATTCTGCTACCACTTTCTCTCTTCCCTGTCCCCAGTTCTTACCTCAATGGCATCTAATTCAGCTGCCTGCAAATTATAATCAACTCCCTCCTGCAAAATGTTCTTAGGGCTCTTCCAAGTCCTGATTAAGGCTTTTCTTTTGATGTTAAACTAGTATGAAAGAAAGGTAAAAGATTGCAGTGGAGCAGCTGTGTTTCAAACTATGACAATTTCAGCCCTGTGGCCACCTCCTGAAGAAAGCTGAGAAATGCAAATTATAGCTTTTAAAATAACACAGGTATCCTTTTGCAGTTGATCTACAGAAGGTAAAACTCAGCAGCTGGACCAAGCACCCTCAATGGACTTTTGCTTTAAAAATACACTAACATTTTTAGAGATGGTATGTGTTACTCCCATGGAGCTTTTACTTTGAGATGGGTACAGTGCAATTTTTGCCCTTGATGCTGTTCATTTTCTTAGACTTCGTGCAGGGCCTGTGTCAAATCAGTGGATATAATTACATTAGTTTGTTGGTCGGAGAATCGTAAACCAGATTCTGACATCCTGGCTGAAAGCCAGGGGGAGACCAAATCCAACTGACCACTAAATGCAGGAGTGGCACTGTGTTCCTTTACCACGGCCAGAGACATGCTTGTTGAATGATGCATAGAGAAGCTTGTGAATGTGGAACAAGCCGCGTGATGATCTTGCGTACTATTTGTTTAACATCACACAGAGGTTGTAGATAACCTTGCTAGCAGCCTCTGATGTTTGTTCTTTATCTCCTCCCCCTCCAAGCACTGATAGAAAATTTGGAGACACAACATTTAATTCTTTAAACTGAATGCTTTTTGTATTGCCGTAACTGCTGGTGCCTGGACTGTATAAGTATTTCTCAAGTATATATGCGGACAAAATAAAAAATCAGAGCCTATTTTGTGTCCAAGTTCCATTGCTAGCTTTCATGGATACTAAGCTGGTCTGTTGCACAGAAAGGTGGTATAGCTACAGTAAATGGATAGTGGGCAGTGATAGGGATCTATTATGATTCAACAAAGAGGAGCCTATTCTTTTAAATGTCAGCATTTACAGAGATTTAATAAAGAGGTCCATACAGTGGGCTGGATTAATTAGGGGGCACTTGGAAAACACGTGTCTGAGAAGAGGATTGTCTGGCTAGATCTCTGTGGCATCCATCATGATGATTGGTAGCCGCTAACAGAATTCTAGAGGTATTCCTGCTTTGTGGATAGATCTTGTCCGTGCTATTTTGGTTATAATCACTCATATGCAAAAACCTCACTTTTGTAATAAAATATTCGCACACTCTGCCAAAGTCTAAATACAATTAACTGGTTACACACGACTGACAGGACCCCCATCATGTGCAGCATTGTGTCACCAGGAGTCGATTTAGGTTTCTCTCCAATAGTCGCTGGCTAGAGTCTGACTGGGGGCAGGGAGGGAGATGGAGGTGGTGGGCTGTTGCAATGGGGCAATCGTAGTTTTCTTGTTTGAGAGACTGCAACACTGATGTCTGGTTTTAATGAGATGCATTGTATAAAGCCACTGTAACATTAACTGATCTGGAACTCACAACGGGAGAATATAGCTTCACTTCCCTTACTAAAAAGCTGCTCCTCCTCTCCCAGCATGAAGGAGTACAGCTCCCCTCCTTGGCTGGTGCTGTTCAAATTCTCCCACTTGCTTGGATCTGCTCAGATGAGTCGATGCCTAATTCAATCCTCAAATCAAAATAGAAGTTTTATTGCCAATATTAACCACTGTTGTTTTGGGGTGGTTTTTTTTTTTAAACAGAAATGAAGCTGAAATGATATTTAATAATGAAAAGATAGTATTTCAGAGCTGGTAGCTGAGGAGGTTTCTAAAGATATTGTACACCTAATCATTTAGCTAATAAAAAGAAGGAAGGAGGCTGTCAGGACCATGGTGCTCCCTCATAGACTTTAAGGCCGGAAGGGATTATCATGGGCTCGTCTAGTCTGACCTCTTGCATATGGCAGGCCCCAGAACCTCGCCCACCCACTTCTTACACACTGCACACAACTTTTCCACCTGGCAGAAAACACTCTGAAATAGAAAGAACCACACACTTTATTAAATTTTAAATAAGATCAATACAAAATGTACATACAAAGCAGTTCACATTTACAAATATACAGCTGTCTTTCCTTAAATCAGTATATCCCAAGTTGTCGGAGGTGCACATTCCTTCACTGTCCTCCTCTTACCTTCACAACATTGTTTGAACCCAACCACCAAACAATTACTTAATGTTTGACTTGGGCGTCTGTATCTAGAACGATTGGTTAAACCAAGTCCGTTTACTGAACGGGTCCTTTCATTCCATTGGGCATCTTAGTAAACCTTCCATTGCTTTCTACTGTCTTCCACATCTCGCCATGCATTTAACCACTTACTTTAATACTGAGCATTCAACAGAGACGGTAACGGTGACAAATACTGGCTAATTAGGTCTAGTGAAAGGCTTGGCAGAAAGCAGCTACTACAGTTGACCTGCTGGCTAAGAGCGTGTTAATATTGCTGATTGAGTCAGGTTACCATGGCAGCAACTGTAGCTCTCTGTATAAAAGCAATGGTGATGTGACAGTGACAAAGATCAATGATAATAATTGAACCACTAACAAAAAATAAATAAGGTAACTTAAATAAATGGAATTTTAACAAACTAGCTTTAAATAGCTCTGCGTCTTTGTTCTAGAAAGTTCCAATAAAGGCACCTACAAATCCAGTAGGCAAAACAGTTTTTCTTCAGTAAAAAGAGCGTGTTCAGTGCAATTTTTCTTGAGGTTGATTGGTGCCTTTAAACTGCTGAAGAGACTCGTTTTCTCCAGGCAAGTATTTTTTTTCCTGCTCAGAATGCGTTCAGATGTGAGCTCTTGTAGGCGGTCTCTTTAAGGCTGTTGAATATCTCTTTTGCGCCATTCTGCCACTGAAGAACAAGATCCATAGGGGTTTTCTCTTCCTATTCAAAAAAGTGAGGGGAACCAAGTTTCACTTCAGGTGGCGAACTAAGTAAATGACTGTCCCTGTTCTTTGCCATTTCCCTGCGTGTGGTTCATGAGGCTAGTGACCAGTGTTTCTACATTTGATAACAGTCCTGTGGCACTTTTAAAGACTATCAGATTTATTTATCGCGGGCTAGGCTGGCCCTTCACATGGTGCAGGAGGAGGGATATTAGAAGGCAGTGAGAAACGCAGAGCCCCTGTGCCCCTCCCCTGTTGTGGAGGGCTAGCCCAGCACCCCCCAAAGCCGGAGGCCGGGGAGGCCATCCCCCACCAGGACCAGCACTGGGCTGGAGCGATGGTGATGGCACCTGGCCAGTCTGGGCTAGCCCTTCATGGGGCGGGGGAGACAGGAGGTGCTGAGAGGCGCACTTCAGCACCCCTGTGCATCCTCAGGCAAGGGTGTGGTGAGGCTGCCCTGTCCTAGCCAGGGCCAGGCTCCAGGGCTGCTGCAGCCTCACGCCCCCACACACCTCCCCCATAGGCACTGCCCCCCCTCCCCAGGGCAGCTGGGTGGTGGGGCTGGGACCCCTCCTGTCCTGTGCAGGGAGGAGCAGGGAGCGCAAATGTGAGCTTGGCCTCCCAGGTGCTGGATGCCCACTGTACACCACTGTGTGTTCCTGCTCCTTTTGAAGTTGGTGGCTAAAAAATATCCATTCGTTTCAGTGGTTGCAGGAGCAGCCCTACTACCAGATGTCCTGACCAATAGAGCATACCTTAAAGCTCATCTGCAAATATATCCAACTCCTTTCAGTTAAAGTTTATGTTGTTTTAGCGTAAATTAAACCATAGGCCTCTCTTAAATGGAAATATGTGTCTTCACAAAGGTGTGTAACAGTTTAAACAGGTTTAGAAACAGTTTACGTTAAACAGGTACATCTTATATAGACAGGGCTTAAGAGAGCAGATTTTTGGTTTTCAACTCATTGTCACCATTCTACGCACAGACGCTGATGAAAATGGTCAATAGAAACTGTTACAGAGTGACTAAACAGAAGGGACTGAGGAAGCTGCCTTTCAGCTTTGTTAATTGCAAAAATTGGTGACTGATAATAATAAAGATCACTTTCCAGCCTGCCATCACTTTTGAAATTTTTTCCCCTGATTTTGTAGGTGGAGATTAGCTATTTTTTCCTGGATTTTAACAACTAGTTACAGATATCTTCCTGTTAGTCCATAGCTGCAAAAGGTCAGTTTTGGGGCTTCCTAACCTAATCTTAAAGTTGTGCTTATTCAAAGTTTTCTCCCCATCCCCCTTTGATTTACAGGTCCAGCAGGTCAGGTTTCTAATTAACAGTTCGTCCAGACATACAGCCAGTACCTGCCATCAGCTGTAGATTCACTGGTATAGTAGAACTGATTTTTTTTTTTTTTTTTTTTTAGGAGGTTGAGTCAGTTGCTGGTTCACAGATGTTTAAAATATTACCAATATACAATGCAAGTGCAACAGGTTATAACAAAGAATTGTTCCAAAAGACTGTCACCTAGGTAGATGTTATGGTGAGGTATAACTTTAAATCAGAGCAGGATACCATTTTTTTAATTTTCAAAAATGTACTGAAACTTTTCATGAAATGCAAGCCATTTTTTAAACATGTCCTACTTTAATCTTAAATAAGAGTTCAGACTAGATCAGTAGAGGGGTCCCTTCTGGCCTGAATATCTGTGAAACGTCTGATGGGGAAACTCTGCACTTCTAATTTTTCTGTTAATCTTACTTACGCAGTTCTTTATGTGTAGATTTGCACCATACAAAATCAGGAGTCTAATCATTTTGTAACGATTCAGCCTCACTGCATCATGCATTGGTGTGTCTCCTTCCTTTAAAATAAACACCAGATGGATTACTGGCTTGGACTTCTCAGTGCCACACAACAGTCACAGATGAACAAAGTACACAGTAATTTTACAGTCAAGTGGAAATATAAAGGCATATGTCAGCTCAGTGCTTCATTTAACTGAGAGGTAGTCTCTATGTTAAGTAAAATATGTTACTTACTCTGTCTTTGGCGTTGAGGTCTGCTTCACAGGCGATGAGGTGCTCAGCACATTCATATTGACCTGTCCTCACAGCTACATGCAAAGGTGTACTGAGCAACTGGTAAACGGGAGGGAGAAAACAGTCCGTGGGAGCAGGAAAATTATCAATAAAAAAATAATCAAAGCTGATTTAGAGCCAGTACATGGAGAATAGTTGCCAAAATAATTATTTATTTGCACTGAGGATCTATTTTTCACATCCAACTTAAAAGGCCATAAAGAGAACATACTTTGTCTGTGGCATTTCTGTTTATTCCTTTGTTTAGCAGGAATTTCAGAACTTCCAGGTTTCCTCCACGACATGCCCAGTGAACAGCAGTAGATTCAAGCTACACCAAGAAAACAACCAGAAAAAATGTGATAAATAAATTTGTCAGTCTTTAAAAGTGCCACAAGACTCCTTGTTTGTGTAACCAGAAAATTACTGAACTCAGAATTTAAAAATCCAACAAATTAAACAATTGTGATAAAATTTCTAAAAATAATATTCATTTTAATTCAGCCTGACCTAAAGCAATTCCGTGTAAATCAGTGCTCATTGAGGTGTGGCTATACAACTTTTCTTAATTGGCCCTTCTGTCTCTAGTACGGCTGATTTGTCATCCTTCATAAGACACATTGTACTTAAAGGCAGTGGGATCTGCCAACACTGCTATGGTAAAGACTGTCTGGACCTCGTTATGGGTTACTTGATTAATATAACATGCCTTAAATTAAACCTTTACTAAGACAGTTCTAGCTCAAGTGCAGATTAATTTTTCTAGACAGTTAATTTAAAACAAGAGGTCCAAAATTTTCAAACCTAGCTGTCTGAAGTTAGGCTCCTAAATGTATGTCAGGGCCCCCCCTAATTTCAAATGATCTGCTTTTTCAAAAGTGTTTGATATCCAGAAAGCCCAGAGAAATCAATGAGAGATCAGCATTTTAAAAATCAGGCAACTTAGCTTCGGGTGTCTGCTATGGATTTAGAAACTCATCAGGCAGACAGACAAACATTCTAACCAAGGCTGGCGTTTGATGCCTAGCAATATGTTTTATTCTGTTTTGATGTCTTTAGGACTCCGAAACATAAGAAAAACAAAGCTCGTTGTAAAGAAACATCTTTTCCAAGCTCTTCTGCAGATGGGGAGAGTCCCTCTTACCCTCTACCCCCAGGCTTCCTCGTGCCCCTGGGAAATCCTTTTTGTTCCTTCATCCCTCCTACTCCCACCTCCAGTCACTGGAGGGTTAAGTAACACTTCCCTGATCTCTGCTATGAAGCAATGATGCAACATATCAGGGGTGCAGAAGCAGCTGCAAATGAGGTTGCTACTTGACTCCACATAGGGCCATCATTCCAGGAGAGTAGTATTCTGTCCTTAGGGCTGCAATGCTGGCCTAGGTGTCAGGCAGGGTGTGTATTGTGGGGCACCTGTGGTAAGTGAATGAGCCTGTGGCATCTCTACCCTGTCATTCTGATCTCTCTTGTATAGGCTTTCGGAAATTGGCACCTGCAAGCTACAGTTCTCAGGCTTTACAAAGAAAGAAACGTGTATACCATGTCTTGGAACTCCAGCTGGGCTCCAGCTTCCACCAGCTTTTCCACCACCACCAGATGTCCTTCTGAGCATGCCCTGTGCAATGCAGTGCGTTGGTACTGTCAATTCAAACAGGGATAAGTCAGATACCGTGTGTGCCATAAAGAGATGCGTGAAATCCTTTTCCTTCTCATATCCTGGATGACTGCATGAACATATTTTAGGCTGATTCATTACTGAGTGCTTATGCTTTTGAGATGCTAAATTTTAATAACAGCTTCGTAGATGAGAGCTGCCGAGCTAGCACATTTTAAATGGCATGAGTAATGTCTGCGATGTGGCATTCCAATTAAACTTCTCAACCTCTTGAATTCCCAAGCCCAGAGGTGACACATGGGGTGAGGGATGCAGGGTCACTTCCCTGGATTTTCTGCTTGGCTTGTCCTGAGCAGGCTCAGTAACACTGCTGAAGCTGGATGTTCTTACTCTGCCCCCACTATCAGAAGGCATGGATCATCCTTGCCCCAGTCACTCGGTTGCCAATGCACTTTTAAGCAGAATAGAATGTGAGTGCAAAGACAGTCCCTACCCACCTGGGAACATGGCAGTCGGCCACCCAAACAAAGCTGTGCTTTTTAAGAATGAAAGCCTCCGATTTTCATAACTGTGCAGAAAAGCTTCTGTACTGTAGCTCATTGTCATGGAATCCTGCAGCATTGAATGGTCTTTTCCCAAAGGGAATGAGGGTTTCCTGATTGCCATCACGTTTCCAATAAATATATAGGCTTTCCTGGGTAAAATATGCTTTGTACATTCCCTCTGAAGCAAGAAAACTTAAGCTGTAGTTCCCTGTAATTTACTCTTTTTCCTTTATGCTACAGAAGGATAAGAGAGACTTCAAAATGTAATGGAAATTGGAATTTTGCCCAACTTCACATAGTGATCACGTCTACTACTGTGTTTATGAAGTAATAACTATAACATTTACCTTATCACAAGCATTTGGATCCCCTTTGTCTGACAGGTATTTTTCAATTACTGGCAATTTATTCTCAAGTGCAGCTTTTAAAAATGTAGGTACATCCACTGGTCCTGTCTGATGGAGACAAATGTACAGAATATAAATGTGTGCTATAGTTGTACACTACTACTGAATTCCCATCAAGTCTTTCACGAAAGAATGTACTTTCTAACAACAGAACTTACAACAACTTCTGGTTCAGGTTCCTTTAAAACTGGCACTTTCACTTTTGTGCATTTTTTCCTTTTCTTTAGCTGAATAATTTTTTCAAGATCTTGCAAGTTTTCAAGTTTTGGTCTCTCCTCTAGCTTTTTTTTCTTGAGCTGAATGAAACAAGCAAATGATCGGAGTGAGTCTAGAGGGAATGTAAAACTGGTTTTCTTTCAGCACAGCAATGTCAATCAGCTAAATTCAAACTGGAAATAAGATGCCAATTTTTAACAGCATGGGGTAATTAACCATTGGAATAGATAACTAAGGAGTGTGGTAAATATTCTATCACTTGTAGCCTTTAAATTAACATTGAATCTCTTTCTAAAAGTTATGTCCTTTCAACCACAATGTGTTAGGATAGGTGCAGATTTGAATCACTGAGTGACATTCTACAGCTTATGTTATATAGGTCAGACTAGACAATCATGATGGACCCTTCTGACCTTAAAATCTATGAAACCTGAAATTGTAATGGCTGTACTAATACAATGGATTATAAAAGTATCTACAAGTAATTTTTGCTTCAGAATTTCCTTGATCTCAGTTCTGCTCCTCTGCCCTAAGAGCCCACATAGCATATTTTAAGTTGATTTGCATGAGCTATAAAGAATTTGGCCTTGTGTTTTTCCTCTGTGTAACATAAAAGTCCCATTTCTACATCTTATATCATTTCTCACAGAATTTTATAGCCAAATATTGAGAGGTGCTGAGCACCTGTAAATCCTATTGTCTTTAAATACAAGTCTGTGTCCCCAGAATCTTTCAAAATGTGACCCACAGCTTTTCTCCTGCATTATTGTGTAGCTGATGGCTTTAACTTAAAGAGAATGTGTCTTTAAATGAACCCAAGGTTCATATTGACCTGTAGTTTCAATCAATGTCATTACACTGCAATAATCTACTAAAATGGCACTGCTTTCCTTAAAAGAGATGCCAGTAAATGCTTAAGGGCTCATTCATTCAGATCTGGTATAAAAAGATGCAGCCATACTGAAGTCACTATAGTTACACCCGCTTACATGTATGAATCCGGCTCCTAATGACTAAAAACCTAATTGCTCAAGAGCCTGATTCTGCCACCCTTGCCCATATTGAGTAGTCCTCTTCAATTTAGTAGGACTACTCAGTTACTTAGGCATCAGCCAGCTCTCCGGGAAATGGCTGATTGGGGAGGTATAAGCTAATTAGCAGATCAGTTTTGGAGGCTGGATGAGTCAATTATACCCCTCAGGTGATAGCATAAGAAAGCCACAGGAAGGATGTATTAGGGTCACAAAAGAAATAGGCAGAGCTAGTAAACCCTAGTGATGTCAGGGAGGGGTGATCTATGTTCTCCATGGTATCTACAGGAAAGAGCTAAAGGTAGAGATAACCTGCATATAATATAGTTGTGTAGGATTGTATTGATGTTGGGGACAGAAATGTAAATAAATCATGTAAAGCTGTTACTCAGTGGAGGGCCTGAGAGGTTCCTGGGGCATCATAGGTGAGGCTGGATCCTGCCTTACTGGAGTGCTGCTCAAAGTAAATAAAGCTGATAGAATCTGTCCCAAAATAGTTAAAAATGTAAAATGAGTTGGTGAGTAGCATGTCATCTCTCTTTTTTTCAAGGGAATTTTAAAGACTCCAGTGCCTCTGTTTTGAATGTACTCTGAAACAAGGTCTTTGTCCAACTGCCACTTTGAGTCAAGGGAATGGTTTCCCCCAGTTTCCTTTCTACTACTAAGCATACCCCAAGGTGTTCTGGAAAGAAACCCCCTTAGTAATAAGAGGCCTCAGTACAGAATTGTGCCAATAACACTTGGCTGAGAAATGGGTGGGTAGGTAGGTGTGTCAGAGAGAGGTTTGAGGAGTAAAGGGTGGGGGCCGTTTGCTGAAAATGGTGACAATAGTTAGGTTTATGGATTGAAGAGCTTTTCCCATATATGCTAGTCCTTAAACTCTACAGCTTGCAGCAGGTAGCTTCTGGGCAGGAAAGATTCCTAGTTCCTCAGTTAGAAATTACAAATGAAGAGAAAGTTAGCAGCAGGTTCACAGCATTATGGCCCTGATTCAAAGTCCACTGAAGAGGGACTCCTTTACTTTTGATTTCAGTGGCTTTTGGATGAGGTCCACTGTCCTTCTCATTAGGCAGTGAGCTGCAAAGATTTTACTACTTAAACTCATCATGAAACTGTTTTAGTTGGAAAAGATCAAAATCATATTGCATTCTAGAACTTACCTCTGCCTCTAGCTTTTTCTCCTTCTCATAGGTCAGGTTTCCTCGGGTCAAAGAGTGTTCAGGGAGTGTCTTCAGATCCTCTTGTTTCTCTAATCTTACAGCAGCTTCGTACTCTCCACTTTTGAAGTCCTCTGGGAGGAAACCTTTAGGTTCTTTAGTGTCGCTCTTTGTTCCCATCACCTGTAAAAGGAAACACAACGTTTGGTAATTGGAGCACTAAGTTGTAAGTACCCACCTAGTGGGAACAGTTTAGTAGCTAAAAGCCAATTACTGTATTTAAAAAACCCTATGTGTAAGTATTCTATCTGTCCCTAGGCTGCATGTGTGGCTATCAGAGCCCACTGCTTACTCACTCTGCAGCAGAATTAACTTTGAAAATAGTCACTGCGGTTTCATTAAAGGCCTGATCCAACATCTATAGAAGTCAAGGGAGAAACTCCCACTGGAGTCATTGGATGATGGACCAGGTGCTGTCATAGTTACTGTGGATTATGAACCTCGGAGTCCCCTTTCTGACTGTCTGAGTCTTGGTTGCTGTTACGATAACGGTAGCACTAGTGCAGCAAGTGTCTTGATACATAGCCAGCATCTCTCTGGCTGTGGTGTTTGTTGTTTGTTGCTCTTCCCATTAATTTCTAACCTCTGTAATATTCATCAGAAAATCATAGACACTAAAGGTGGAAAGATCCATAAAAGCCATCTAATCAACTCCCTGTCAGTGAGAGGTCATTCCATATTATTTACAAGAATAGTCAGCGTGCTCCTGTGTGCAGACATAGCTGAAGATAGGCTCTTGCAGTCTAATTCAGACACCTATGATACTGCTAACAGAGGTGTAATACATAGGATAAGGGTCAGATCCTCACCCACTGAAGTCAGTGATAAAGCTCCTATTGATGTAAGCATTGCAGGATAATGGTAGCTTTAAGCCACCTATATATACACACTAGGTGTTTTTCCTGTGCCACAAAATGAATGAGAATAGTCTTTTAAAATAAAACAAACAAGGAGTCCTGTGGCACTCTTTAAAAATTTGTTATTCTTTAAAAGTGCCACAGGACTTCTTGGTTGTTTTGCTGAACTAGACTAACACGGCCACCCATTTTGAGTCTTTTAAAATGTTTTCTTTGCTTGCTAAAGTGCCTTTGAAATGTATGTATTAACTCTGTATGATTGTATGTACTGTTTAGGATTTATTTCACTAAAATCATATGATCTGGAATTGTTTTGCAATCAAACACTGTCACACAATTTTGTGTTTTGGGAAATTTAGCACTGCAGAAATAGGGGAGCCTGCCAAAGAATTTGACTAGTATTTCATAGCTATGCTTTACAGCAATTCTGTCTTAAAGTATTCCTCTGGGAGGAAAAGGAGTTTCCTCCTAATGTTCATCTAAATTTGTCATGTTTACTCAGGCTATTGGTCAAATTAAGTTTTTATGTTTAGGCTGAACACTACAAAATCAATGTTCAAGCTGATTGTCTGTTTTTAGACATTTGCTTTAAAAAAAACTAAACCATGGAAAAAGTTAATTGGAATGTTTGTTAGTGATTCTCAACATTACATTAAAAGTACAAAGAAAACAGTCTTAATTTTGTGCTCTAGACCTCCTTGTCCTACACCTTTTCCTGAGTGCACACTTTTTAAAGATGTGACTTGTGTGCAAGTACAGCGATTAAGCTTAACAACAGTCAGTAAAAAAAAAAAAAAAAAAAAAAGTATATAATAAATTCATACCCCATTCCTGCTGGTGAGTCATTTTCCAATACAAAACCCCATCAACTGCTTTGTTATATTGTATAGGAAACCCAAACCCCAAGGAAAAGTTAAAACAAGCTCTTCTTGGCATAATGCGGTATACATATAATTAGGTACCCAGAATATCACAGTGATGGCTGTAAAATAAAGACTCTCATTGATCAGTTACAAGGACAATCCTGAAATGACAGTAATCGTAAGTGGAAAAGTGGCTAGTACCTACCAGTTCCTCTACTTTCAGGGTCATCATGTTTGCCAACGATTGTAAGTTGTATTCCTTGATGGATGGAATCACCTAGTGCTTGAGGCAGCTCTGCTGAGACTCACCAAAATGGCTTAGCTTATATATCTTTGGGAGAACTTGGACTGAGTGAGATAATCTCCCAACCTGGGAATCCAAGTACATCCCTAACCCTGCCAGCTCAGAGGTAGGTATGTTCTCATTCCACGTGTTAACTAGCCAGACCCAGTGTTGGGGTCAGGATGGGGTGGGTGTGGGGTTTGGGGGGGGGGGGGGAGAGTTAAGCTTGCAGTCTAACCACACTGAATATGTGACTCATGCAGCATGAGCTCATCATTCCATTGGCAATGACTAAACAGCTGAGCAATGTTAGTCATCCTGTCTACCCAGTGCCCAGTAGGACAGCTGTCTGTTGATACTGCTTTATTTTTATTTCTCTTTCTGACTTTCAGACCACTAGGAGACACCAGAAAGGGTAAGTGACCCTTGTACAGCCCTTGTAAAAATCTTTCTGATAAGTGGACTGACAACCTCTTCAGTTTTGGGAAGCCATTATTTTCATTATTCCCAGCCTGTAAACAACTTTAAAGGAAAAGATTTTTCTTATCATGATGGCACCCTTCTATATTTGTTGGAAGGAATTTTCTGAAGGGATTACTAAGCCAGAATGTTGTCTCTGATGCTAAATGGGCCTATGACGTGTTAAATTACAATCAGTGTAGGATGTCAAAAACAACCAGCTTTGCATTTTTTCTGGAAGTTGTCAATGATTATAAACATCGTAACTTATGACCTGTTACTGTTCAAAAAAACTAAAATTGCTGCTTTCTCAAGCAATAGTCTCCTTCAGAATCTCGGGGAACGTGGTTGCAAAAATGATCTACTTAGCAAGGGACTTGACTGATGTGTTTAAATGAATAGGGTGACTTGGGCCGGGGCAACTTTTTCCACTATTAAAAAAGTGAACAAACGCTTCGGCTGGCAAAAAAAAAAAAAGTGGAGATGCATTGACTTAGTGGGGCTATCCTAATGAACATCAGCAGAGAATCTGGTCCTGTGCCTTCACAAAAGGAAGGTCTGATCATCTTTAGAGTGTGAATATATACAAAGGGAAATCTGGTTTGTCACTGTCAAATGCTGAGAGCCTGAATGCAGCAAAGCACGAGCTTAACTTTAAGCATGTGAGTTACAAATTCAACTGCTCAGAGGTGCTTAAAGTTGAGCATGTGCTTAAGTGCTCTGCTGGATCAGGAGCTGAGTGGCTAGGCTGTTTAGTAAAACTGTGTTCATAATAGTCAAGTTCCAAAGGGGCAGCCGTGTTAGTCTATTGCAGAAAAACAACGGTGTGCCACGGGACTCTCTTGTATTCATAATAGTGACCTTTCAAGGTCCCTATCCTCTCCTGATCTACCCACCAGCAACAGAGTATTTCTAAACATGTCTGCTAGTAGTCCTCATAAAACCTACCCTCTGCCCTCCCTTTCCCTGAAATGAATCTGAACATCAGGAAGTCCCTTGACTACTCAGATAATGTGAGACGTGGGAGAGTGAGCCCCAGAATTAGAATAGTATCTGGACAGCTAGAGAGCCTTTCTGCATCTCCTTTCCCAAAGAGTTATACCTCCCAGTATGTTACTCCAAAATAGTTGTGTTCTACATCGCACTTTTAACCAACTTCCAACATCCTTTTGAGTTTCTGTTGTATGTTAATTAGACCAGCTTGGCTTTGCCTTGTTTATAAATGGGAGAAACCGGGCTTCTCCAACTGTTTTGTAGGGCTGCTCTATTCTTTAACATTTAGATTGACATAACTACATCACTCAAGGACTTGAAAAATAAAATCTGAGCACGGTAGCTATGCAAGCCTAATCCCTGGTTCTGGTTACAATCCGATATAAGCAGGATGTAGATGCAGCCAGACTGATAGAAGAATGCTTCTGTCGCCCTCGCTACCTCTGCTTGGGGAGGTGGATTATCCACATCTACAGAAAAACCCTTCTATTGCTGCAGGATGCATGTGCTCTTCAGTGCTAGAGCAGCCTGGCTCTAGTACTATTGCTATGGCCTTGTAACACCTGTAGTGTAGATGTGGTCATAGTGGATGCGTCTACACTTACAAATTAAGTCGACTTAACTTGCTCTGTGTCTACACTACACTTTCCTTAAGTCGACCTAAGGAAAAATTAAGTCAACTTTATTAAACCTCATTTTAAGTCAACTTTGCTGGCTAAGTCGACTTAGGGCTACTCCATATCCACACTGGCTAAGTCGACTTAGGG
>ML685755.1:29300584-29351825 GCA_007922175.1 Pelusios castaneus | reverse complement strand
TCGACTTAGGGCTACTCCATATCCACACTGGCTAAGTCGACTTAGGGGACTCCAGGGCTTCCCCACTGCCCTCCCTGCCAGGGTGGCTGGCCCAAACACAGCCTGGCGTGACCCCCCCCCCCCCACAGGGCAGGGCAGAGCCCTGCCCCTATGCCCTGCCAGGGTCCCTGTCCTCCTTTACCCCATTGTACCTTGGTACAATGGGGCAAAGGCTGAGCCCCCTGGCACTTGGCAAGGGTGCCCCCCCCCGCCACCATGGACCTGTCCCAGGTCCACCTAGCCCCTAGAAGTCGACCTAGGCGTCCAGTGTGGACACTCGAGGTCGATTTTGTAGGGTCCCTTTTAAGTCGACTTAAAATTTAAGTGTCGACTTAAAGTCGACGTAACTAAGTGGACCTAAATTAACAAGTGTGGACATAGCCAGTGTGGCTATGTCATGTTAGAGTATCTTACATCCGCTTGGATCATCTGATTCAGTGGAAGCAGATTGAAAGCCCCAGGACTGATGTGAGAAGGAAAACACAAGAGTGGTTGCCAGAATGGTTTAAAAATTATTTAAGCTGCAAATTTTTTCTTTATTTGAAGCTTGATTGCCTTTAAATTTAAAAATAAAAGGGGGGTTAAGTTGGGGAAGTGGGATTTGTACAAGAAAGCATGCCCACAAAATCCTAAATTAAAAGGATCAAGGAGATGGAGCTTTCTCTGCAACTGGTTTATAAATCAAACACAGATCAGATTTCCATGGAACCTCCATGCTGTCAGAGAAAATGCAAAACCCTTTTTCTTTGACCAACTTCCTACAGTAACATCAGAAAAAACAAATCATGCAACAATTAATTGTAAAAGTCCAGTCCCTAATGACTTATTTGTAATACTGAAGGTACTCAGATAGCAGTAAAGGGTGACGCTTGCAAACCTTCATTAATTGAGAGTAAAATCTGAGTTGAATTGATGTTAAAGGATTAAGGCTGGAGCCTTGCCTGTTGTAAATTAGTGTAGTGCCCTTGAAATCAAGAGACCTATGCTAATTTACACCAGCTGAGAATTTATCCCAGGTTCTCCACACAATCACCTAATAGTGCAGGAAGAGGTAGTATGCTCTCTCCTGCTAAAGTAGTAACTGAGTATTCAACCTTCAACAACTGATTGTAAATATCTGTTAAGATAATAGCAGATAGTCAGTGGTAGGAATGTGCAATGAAATGCTAAAGAGTACATGGCAGTTCACTAAAGGTTAAAGGCAGAGCAAAGGTATGCAAGATTGTGAGTAAAAAATGCAAAGGGCAATAAGCTGTATATGATGTAGAAGTATCTGTACTGCATACCTGATTCCCTACTATCTCTCAAGAAGTTGGTTGGCTATTCTAAAGGATTTATTTGGGGAAAGGGATGTTTTTTTGGTTTTTAAAAAAATTAATGGGCTATATGAAAAATTGTATGCATAATGCAGAAGATATTTCCACATCCTATGATGTTTGCCCACATTTTTGATGTAGTCATCACTCTGCTTAACTATCTTGCATTTTTAAATATCTTTGCTCTGCCCTCAGCTTCTAAGAGGTTGCCATGAGCTCTTTTGAATGCCATTGTGCATAGCTGTCATTGTCCATCTGCTACTTTTAAATAAGTATAGGCATGAAAAATCAGTTACTGAAAAGTGATTACTGGCTTAAGAGGGCACTAATCCAGTATGAGTGATCAAATCATGATTTAATGTTCCTAATTGTGTATATGACTTACATACACACCCACATACCTAGGAACAGTAAACTACCATTGGTTCATTTGTGCTGGATAGTGACTTTTCAACTGTAATTGTAGTTGTTTGTTTCTTTGTGTGAATGTGTAACAAACATGAACAAAAATTAAAGCATAACTACAATACATCACGCTTGCTTTTAGGACTTTTTCCGCCAACTGCTTCTTTCCCTGTAAAGGAAAAGAAACAATTATTTTTGTCTAATAAACGCTTTGGCATTTCTTTCCCATGAAGTAGACATGCTGGTACACATACAGGCTAGCAGAAAGTAGCTCCCATCTAGTTTAGCCAATACATTGAAATGTGTTCTCTGTTAACTGCTAAAACACACTTAGTGCTACGTGTCTATAGTTGTGTAAAGGACGGCTATCGGGAATTGTATTGGCTCACAAAGAATAAAAACCTATCCTTTACAATTCTGAATGGAAAGTTATTTTAAATTCAAATTAATGTACAGCAAGTTACTAACGAGGATGTCTCTAAATACCATTTGTTGTGACCAATTGTTATAAAAGAAATGCTGACGTCTCCTAGTCTGACAGGTGTCCAATCTGAACAGCACAATCGTCTGGTGTCAGAACCCAAAATAGAAATGAGTCAGTCATTGCATCACTCACTATGGGATTTAAGAGAACTCTCTCGGGACTTGAAGGTTGGTTTTCGTTTGGAGTTTTTAATCACAGTTCTGAAAATACTGTGCCTTATGTCTGAAACTGAGAATTTAAATTCATTTCAGCTCTTGTCTTTTATTACGTACCATTCATGCAACACAGTGAAACTGGCTAATTCACCCTGAGCAATCACAGTTAACAGACTGCTATAGTGAAGCATGCAGCAGAAGTTCTGCTATCCATGGAGAGCAGGAAGAAATTTTTGCCTGTGGTTACACTTGTCAGTCTTCAGTACAAGCCAGCAAGACTGCCTGTCTTCCTGTGCTCTTGCTGTATGATCTATAGAGCACCTCTTTGGCTGAATTTTGGCTCATTTATACATTTTAGGGAAGTTAATTGAGCTATCCCAATTTCCAGTATTTCAGGCTCTGGTCTGTGGTGTTTTCAAACCTATTACCAACACTTTTACTTGAATTAGACTAATAAATTGCTATGCACCCTATAGGTCAGGAAACTAAGGCAAGAGGAATTGGAAGGATGTTGTGTTTAAAAGTATGAGGTAGTTTGGAAAGAGCAATGAGTTAACTCTTAGCAAAACATCAGAGTGTACCAGCCTCTCTTCGTGATACAAGAAACATATTTTTTATATTCTTAGCTACACCGGTTACCCATGTCTTTAAAAAGAGACCCATCTAAACTCTTGTTCCTTATAATTTGTCAAAATTTAAATGCGCAAATTTACTTCCTAGTTAACTTTCTGAAAAGCTATTTTTTCCTCCATGAGATGAAGTTTCATTGGCAGTGAGATGGTATTGGGTTTTCTTCCAAGCTATATTTAAGAAGTATCTCTTGTGGTTGCCATAGTGACAATCAAGGGGAGGGGAGGAAGCATTGATGTAACTTTGAAATTATTTCACATCCAATTATGTGTGACATCCACTTGGGACAGGAGAGGTATTTCTGTGACTACAAACACAGAGAAAAATAACTTTCTCCTTTTATTCAACTTGTTAAAGACAGCAGATATTTTAAAAATGCAATCTCAATTTAATTTTAGGAAAGTTGGTAAAAGATCCTTCATTTTTTTTTTTTTTTTGTGATTTCATAATCGAGATGAAATTGGTGCTGGGTTAACCTGAAATTCATTATTTTGTAATGCATTGAAGCTTGAAATGGATTCATCTTTTGATATGTGGGTGTATGTATGCTTTCTGCATTTAGCTTTTTCAGCCGAAGGTGTGGGAAATGTCTAAGCGATGGGTGGAGGGAAATGAATGGCAAGTGACTTCATTTCTCCAGGCTTGCCAGTAGCCTAACTTGATTTTTGGTGAGCTGCTATTCCAAGGGCAGCAAAGACATTGAAGATGGCTTCAAACACAATTATTTGTCTCTGCAAACATACCAGGCTAGAGGAAGTTGGAAGAGGGTGGGGGGGAGAGAGCAGTTCAGGCCCCTACTAAAGGTGCCCTAATACTTTATAAGGAGCTGGAAAAATCACACGGTTGTTCCACACTCACTGCCTCTTAGACTAGACTTTCCTAGAGCACTGCCCATATCTAGCTATGGTACATCTTCCATAGACTTCCAAATCTTTACAATTAAAGTGGCTCGCTCCTGTGACAACTGTACTTGAGAGAGCATATTGGAAGCATCCTCACGATATGGCAATGTGTGTGGGTAGAGCCATGGGACAGCACTGGCCATACTCTAACTCCCTTCCTTACCCGGAAGAAAGTGTGGAAGTCGTACGGTGAGGAATGTGGAAAATATTCCCTGTCTGTTCAGAGGGTGGGAAAGATGCAGGATTCAAATTAGAAAGAGTGCTGAAGCACCATCCTTTGCCTGGGCTACGTCCACCAGCCCCTTCTCAGAGCACAAAAGTCACAATTTAGTTAAAGCACCACGGTTCTGCTGACGGGGGGCAGCAGGCCAAGGCACAGGCTACTCAAGGTGGCTCTTCAACTCACTGGAACTTTTCTCCACCGTGCATTCTCGTTCAGTGCAGTTAGGCATTTGAAGCATGTCAAGACAGACAAGGATAGAAAGCAGGCCTGCATCTTTACAGAATCAGACCCAAACTCTCTTCATAGGGAGGCTCACATAGTCTCCAAGAATTGCTACATTCCCAATTTCGGGCAGTTTTTTAAAATCAGAGTTGTATTAAAAATGCAAATACAGCTTGCACCAGCCCCACTGCTACTCAGTTCTTTCAGAATGTGCAAAACTCAGCGCCGGTTCAGTAGTAATCTCCTTTGCCCTCTTCAGCAGATCTTCAATCCATGAAGGGACGGCACAGGTAAATCCAATCCTGACCTTATGGGTCCTTAACTACTACTGCTGGTCATGAGCTATAGAAGGGTCTGCACAAACGCTCGTTGTTAAACTGCAGGATGAAGCAGGAAGAGACAAGAGTCCAGTCCCCCTTACACCTGTTACAAACTTGACTTATTCTACTCTTGCACAGTTGGGTAGTGTTTGGCACACAGCTCAGTTACGAATCCCTAAGCCAATGTAGTAAACTGAGGGCTATCCTGCTTTGTTGCCTGAAATAGTAAGAACAACACAGGTGAACTAGAGAAGGAGGAGGAATTCTGGATGTCAGGGTACTTAAAAGATGGAGAAAACACCAGGAAAGAGCAGAAGAGGCTGTGCCATAAAACCAAAGCAGAAAATTGACAGCAACTCTGATAATCTGATGTTAGCAATATTTAGCAATTTTGTCCACAAAACATAAGGGTAAAAGGATAGGAACATAGGCTTTAAGGTGCTGATTCATACTATTGCTATTCTTTGCTTAATTGTGTCCTCTGTTGCTTTCATCTTTTGCACTGTGGTAAGAAGGAAGGAGAGTTTAGTTTACCATTCATCTCTCTAATACCATTAATAGTAAGGCTAAGAGAATTGGCTTGGATAACATAAGAAACCATCCAATTCCTAACCATTACAAAAAAATTGATCCTGAACCTTTGGAGAATGGAAAGTCTTTAGCTATCTTCATTATTTTATTCTACATATAGCTCTCCATTTCCTGGATTTGATAGGAACTGGAATCAGAAACAGCAAAACAATGAGGCACAGATGAAACCAGAAAGCACAAGAAATCTTGAGATGCTAGCTTTTCCAGGCTTTCAGCCAAATAGATCTGGAAGAACTTCAGTTTCTTTAAATGCTTATCTAAAAGGAATTTCCACACTTCATAATTTTTCCCTTTATTTTTCATGCGCCATAATTATGAAAAGTAGAGGCTGGGGTCTGCATTCATACTCCCACACACATGCAGATCAGTTTTGTGTGTAATGCTGTTGGATTTTCATACACAAATTGGTGTGTATGCACATGTCCTTTTCCATGCAACTTTGCCTTTCTGCTCTACATGTTTTGTTCTAGAAACCATGGGAGCAACTCTTTGTATGGTGGTGGAGAGGAAATTCTGGTACTGTTTCACTTTCAAGAGAACTGGCAAGTTGCATTCCCTAATGTTTCTGCCAAGTGACTGAAGGTATGTCTACACTTCAAGCTATAGGGTGTAATTCTTAGCTCAAGGAGACATACCCTAACTAACTCTGGCTGTGTTAAAGCTCTAAAAATAGCGTAGCTATGGCCAAACAAGCCACAAGAGGGACAAGCATAGGAAGCCTGTAATAGTTGCTGTGAACAAAAACAAAACACTAAAGAAAAGGGATGTGGGGATGACTTTTCTGCCACAGTGGAAAGAAATTGATGTAGAACAAAATATTGCAATGTGACTTGCAGACCTACAGTTAAGTACTACTCTGTATTGTGTGGCAGAGTACTCTCCAACTCGTGCTGCCTAATGTCCAATCCCCTGGCGTAGTAGGGCCTATGGTAAGTCAGTCTCCCTGGCAAGCCCACTTTTCCCTGTCAGGGCCGTGGCTTCACTGCCCTGGACTCAGTCCTTGTAGAAGGGGAGTTTTCTGCTGCCCCTGCTGCAGCGGACGAGGCAAGCCTCCCAGGCCTTGCCTAGTCTCCTTCCCTTCCTCTAACCCTTTCTGATGTTGCTCTTCTGTTCTGCTCTGCTTCGCTTTCTCTCCTCTCCACTCCACTCCACCAGCCTCCTGTAAACTCCCACAGCTGGTGGAGGTGGGGCTTTTATTGGGCCAAGAACAGCCCTTAATAGGGCCCAGGTGTCCCTAATTGCCCCACAGCTGTTTCTCCTTTGCCTGCTGGGAACAGTGCTTTCAGCATTCTAGGGCTGACAAACCTGCCTTCAATTACCCTTCTAAAGCCATCTGGCCTGACTTTGCCACATATTCCCCCCCCCCCCCCCCGCTCAATACCATGGGGTTGGGCTACCCGGGTCGCACAACAATGCATCCTCGAGAGGCTGTCTGCATTGGTGTGTTTGGACCCCGGTCTGTGTTGCACCTGGAAGTGGTACGGCTGTAGTGACAGGAACCACCGGGTTACTCTAGTGTTATGGTCCTTGTTTCGGTGCATCCACTTCAAGGGGGCATGGTCCGTGACGAGGGTAAACTTCTGCCTCAAGAGATAGTACTGTAGGGTCTCCATCGCCCATTTTATAGCAAGGCATTCTTTCTCTACTACAGCATATTTTTGCTCTCGGGGCAGGAGTTTCCGGCTAAGGAACAACACTGGATGTTCTTCTCCTTCTATTATTTGGGAGAGCACCGCCCCTAGTCTGACTTCAGAGGCATCCGTCTGTAGGATAAACTCCTTTTCAAAGTCCGGAGCTACCAATATTGGGTCATGGCAAAGGGCAGACTTTAAATCCACGAAGGCTTCTTCGGCAGTATCCGACCACTTCACTATGTCTGGCCCCCCGGATTTTATCAAATCTGTCAGTGGGTAAGCCCGTATGGCGAAGTGGGGGATGAACCGTCTATAATAACCAACAATCCCCAGGAACACCCGTACCTATTTCTTCTGAAGGGGTCGAGGCCAGTCCTGTATGGCCCCTAATTTGTCAAGCTGTGGTTTAACCACTCCCCTCCCTACAATATATCCGAGATACTTGGCCTCTGCGAGTCCTATTGTGCATTTGGTGGGATTGGCGGTAAGGCCTGCGGCCCTCAGGGTATTCAAGACTGCCTCCACCTTCTCTAGGTGGGTATCCCAATCTCGGCTATGTATCACAATGTCGTCGTCGAGGTAAGCAGCAGCATACTCTGTGTGGGGTCACAGAAGCTTGTCCATGAGATGTTGGAAGGTCGCTGGAGCTCCATGGAGTCCAAAGGGGAGAACAGTGTATTGGTACAGCCCCTCGGGTGTAGCGAAGGCAGTTTTTTCTTTGGCTTCCTCAGCCAGAGGAATCTGCCAACAGCCTTTGGTGAGGTCAAGGGTGGACAAAAATCATGCTTTCCCCAACCGGTCTATTAGCTCGTCTATCCTGGGTATAGGGTAGGCATCGAAGCGGGATACCTCGTTGAGCTTCCAGAAGTCATTGCAGAACCGCATGCTGCCGTCCGGTTTAGGGACCAGAACGATGGGGCTGGACCATTGACTATGCGATTCTTCGATGACCCCTAATTGTCTCTTCGCCTCTGGGATTCTATACGGCTTGACGTTTACCTTCACCCCCGGCTCAGTGACTATATGGTGGAGGGCTCCATTGGTTCTCCCAGGTACTTCCGAGAATACAGCGCGGTTCCAGTCGATCATTTCTATAACCTCCCTCCATTGCACGGGGGTCAAATCTGGGGATATTTTCACTTGCCCCTGTGCCCCATCTTCTTGAGGTAGGAGTTCTCTGGCTATCATATAAGCATTCCTGTCTTTCCAGGGCTTTAGCAGATTGATATGATAGATCTGCTCTGGTTTCCGATGGCCCGGTTGCCGGACCTTATAATTAACTTCTCCAACCGCCTCTATAACCTCGTACAGCTCCTGCCACTTTGCTAGGAACTTGCTCTCCACTGTGGGCACCAACACCATCACTCTGTCACCAGCCTGGAATCTCCGTGCTCTGGCATGGCGATTGTAATAGGTCTGCTGGGCTCCTTGGGCCTTTTCCAGGTGCTCCCGCACTATTGGGGTGATGCGGGCAATTCTGTCCCGCATTTGGCTTACATGCTTGATTATGTTTCTCCCCTGATTGGGCTGCTCCTCCCAGATTTCTCTAGCAATATCCAGGATGCCCCGGGGGTGAACGGCCGTATAACAACTCAAAAGGGGAAAAACCCGTAGATGCCTGGGGTACCTCTCTAATGGCAAACATCAGGTAGGGCAGTAAATTGTCCCAATCTTTCCCATCACGGCTTACCACCTTTTTCACTATGGCCTTTAGGGTCCGGTTGAACCGTTCAACGAGGCCGTCGGTCTGGGGGTGATAGACAGAGGTTCGTAATGCTTGGATATGGAGCATCGTGCATAGGTCTGTCTTCAACTTGGAGACGAATGGGGTTCCTTGGTTTGTGAGGATTTCCTTGGGTATTCCTACTCGTGAGAAGATGTGGACTAACTCTTTAGCTATTGTTTTTGATAGCATATTGCACAGCGGAACGGCTTCCGGATACTTTATGGCATAATCTAGCACGACTAACACATACTGGTGGCCTCGAGCTGACTTCTCGAGGGGGCCTATCAGATCCATGGCTATCCTCTCAAAGGGAACCTCGATAATCGGCAAGGGGACCAGTGGGGCCCGTAACTGTGGCCGGGGGCTGTGGAGCTGGCATTCAGGGCACGAGGCACAGTATTGTTGAACCTCCTTATACACCCCTGGCCAGAAGAACCTCCTCAATACCCGATCAAGGGTCTACTGCACTCCCAGAATCCACTAATGCCTGGGTTTTGATGCCATTCATCGTCACCGGCCGAGTATATCGGTGTGGGGTCTCTGCTACTCCTACGACGCAGATGAGGTTACAAGGGTGGCCGAGTTGTCCGATGCCACACTGCATGGGCTCCTCAGCATTTGGGCACTGGGCTGCAATGTGTCCTAGCTCCCCACATGCATAGCACCTATACCCTGACCTCGTCAGCCCCTTGTTCTTTGGGCTGCGGGGTCTCTGTCCATCATCCTCTTGTCGGGCTTCCTCAGCCTCTTTAACAGACCTAGGGCGCTCTCCAGTCTCTCTTCTCCCCAGCACGGGTCGGCCTACTGCCTTGGGAGTCTGAGCCCTGGCCCCTGAGTTTGGCCTCTTATCTCGGTGCCCATCTTCCCCAGGTCTCTGGACCATCTCCCTGGCCGTCACGTATCTCTCGACCAGGTCCACTAGGTTGTCGTATGTGGCGGGGTCTTGCCTACTAACCCATCTACATAGTTTTGGCGGCAGCCCCCTTGTGAATCTGTCCAGTACAAGGATCTCGATTAGCCTCTCGGCACTATGGAGGTCTGGCCGCAACCATTTCCGGGTCAAGTGGGCGAGGTCAAAAAGTTGGGACCTTGGTGCTTGGCCCTCCCGATACTTCCACTCGTGGAATCTTTGGGCCCTCGTACTTGCCGTCACCCCAAACCTGGCCACTATTTCATCCTTCAACTGTGGATAATCAGCGGCCGCTTCAGGTGCCAAGTCATAGTAAGCTTTTTGGGCCTCTCCAGATAAGAACGGAGCGAGTATACTGGCCCAGTGCTCTTGAGGCCAGGACTCCTGCAGGGCTGTTCTTTCGAAGGTGAGCAGGTACACCTCTATCTCATCTTCTGCTGTCAGCTTCTGGAGATAATAGTTGGCTCGTAGGGGGCGTCCTCCCTCCGGACCCTGGGTCTGGGTGGTCAGTGATTTTACCTGGCTCACAATCTCCTGCAAAGTGGCTCTGTCTTCAGCTGCCTGACTAGCCAACAACTGGTTGGTCTCCTGTTGCACCCATACTGCTTCCTGTTGGGTAGCCATCTGGACCCGCAGGGCTTCCTGCTGGGCTGCCGTGGCTTGCACCAGGGCTTTTACCAGATCCTCCATTTCTAGCTGACTTACCCCGCCCACTGGTGGTTCTTGATGCCGATGTGAGAGACGAATCCCACCTCTGACACCATGTGTGGCAGAGTACTGTCCAACTCGTGCTGCCTAATATCCAAAGTAATTCTGCTGTGAAAGCTATACTAATTAGTCATTACTTTAGATTACAACCTTGCACTGCCTCTACCCTTAAAATACACCTGCAGGGAAAACATAGGATAGAGATTCCTGTACAGTGAGAATGCGGTACCACTTCTAGTATAAGCAGAAAATCTATAGAGGAGACATGCATTCCAAGAACTTATGTCCACACGTCACTCCTCTCCAGAGCTGCATGGCTCATATTTCACTAAAAGATTTATAGTACAAACCAACTCTGAAGTTGGAACTGAGGCTGTCTTTATTCAGGAGTTTGAAGGACGAACAGTACAATTTTCTCTCTGCCAAAAACTGTTTGGGAGCACAAAAGCAGGCTCACATTCAAAAGAAATGTTTGGAAACTAAATGAGTTCTACATCTTAATGTAGTTTTTCTGAAATGTTCTAACATTGGAAGACTAATATTCTGCAGTAGAACTATTAGTGCTTGCATAAAAATATCAATTTGTTTGCAGGCTGTGATGGAAATAAAATGTTGGCAATGCTTTCATTATCCCCTGGTGCCAGCTGTCATTTATGGACTATGCCACATTCAACAATATGACAGGATAAAAAAAATCATAGCTTCTGATATTAGGGAGCTGTAGCTTTATGTATGCTAATCCTATTTGTTAATCTCTTATCATAGTGTCCTATTTTTCTTTGATCTCACTGTAGTTTGAGCACAGTTGTCAGACATCCTTAATCCCTTCTATTATATTACTGTAGCCATTCCACCCTGAACTTATCCTGCTTTGTCATGTTCAGAGAAATGACTTGTAAAGGATGTATTTTCTCCTTGTATGCAATCCCAGGGATACATGCATGCAACATTTGTGTGCATATGAACAACTCCTTAAAGTGTAGTTCTTGGTTTTTATTTTACTGAACACAGTGATAAATCAGTGTGCTCATTCTTTACTTAGGAACTTTTTCATTTTTGCATATAAATAGGGCTGGGGAAAGAGAGACATTTCTCTATATTGTCTATTAATAATGGCAGGAGGACATATGGTGGAACTTCCTCATTAATAATGGCATTTCTTTGATACCATAAGTTTTTGTATACAATACTTGTATGTATAATAGTATGTCGTATTACATCCAAAAAGCTTAACTTTGCAATTAATGTTTTAGGTGCTGAAAAATTAGGAAATGATGTATTCAGCTCCCTTGTGTGCATGCATTATGTTAATTAATATATGCTGGCTAGCATGTATACATATAATTAATATGTATATCTGCACACCATATATAGATAGCTTAAACTGGCCTATGATTTTTATATAACCCCATTCACTTATACAAAGTATCCCATAACCCCTTGCATTCACCGAAGTAAGCTTTGACTTGAGCAAAGAGGGACGCTGTCAAGATCAGGTTAGAAAAGTGTTTTCCCATAGCAGCAAAGAGAGTTACTCACAGGCCTGTCTTGGAGCATCCCGAAGAAAGAAGACATGTGATTGTACTACCCTAGTACAAACCTAGGAGGTGCATCACACCCTTTGGTACCTGAAATGCACGTGTTCAGAACAGAGATAAAAGGTACACCATGGTACCAGAAAAACAAGGTCGAAAGCTGATGGGTTAAACCTAATTTCAGATAATGTACACAATACTTTTTAAAAAACTTGTAAACAGGTAGGGGTATACAAAGATAGCCTTTGAGAGCACACAATCTGCATAAAGTGAATGTAACATTATTGCATGAGACAGCTTCCCAGAGACTGGGGTCATAAGAAGATAACATAAGAATGACCATATTGGGTCAGACCAGTGTTCCATCTAGCCTAATATCCCATCTTCCAACAGTGGCCAATACCAGATTTTTCAGGGGGAATGAACAGAACATGCAAGCAAGTAATCCACCCTGTTATTCACTCCCAGCTTCTGGCCAACAAAGGCTAGAACCATGAAAACATGGTGCTGCATCCCTGCCTATCCTGGCTAATAGTCATTGATTGACCTACCCTCCATGAATTTATCTAGTTCCTTTTTCTAGTTTCTTCCCGTTACAGTTTTGGCATTCACAACATTCCTTGGCAAAAAGATCCACAGGTTTTTGTGTAGTGTGTAAAGAAATACTTGTTTGCTTTTAAACCTGCTAATTAATTGTATTTGATGATCCTCTCCTGCAGTTCTTGTGTTTATGTGAAGGAGAAAATAATATTTCCATATGCACTTCCCCAAATTGCTCAAGATTTTTCTGGACCTCTATCAGATCCCCCTTTAATTATCTTTTTTCCAAGCTAAAAAGACCCCATCTTTTTAATCACTCATCATACAGAAGATGTTCCATACCCCTAATCGTTTCTGTTGCCTTTATCGGTACCTTTTCCCATTCCAATGTATCTTCTTTGTGATGGGGCAACCAGAGTTGCATGCAGCATTCAAGATGTGCGTATATGGTGGATTTATGTAGCGCTATTATGATATCGTCTGCCTTATTATCTATCCCTTTCAAATGGTTCCTAACACTCCGTTAGCTTTTTTGCTTGCTGCTCCACATTGAGCATGTCTTCAGAGAATTATCCAAAATCTTTCTTGAGAGGTAAGTTAATTTAGACTCCATCATTTATAGGTATAGTTGGGATTATGTCTTCCAAAATGAATTAATTTGCCCTTAAACCTTGAATTTCATCTCCCATTTTGTTCCCCAGGCATCCAGTTTTGTAACTCTTCAGTCTGCTTTGGATTTGACTATCTTGTGTAATTTTGTATCATCTACCAATATTGCCACCTAACTGCTTATCCCTTTTTCCAGGTCATTTGAGGATGTTGAATAGCCCTGGTCCCAATACAGACCTCTGGTGGACACTATTTACTTTTCTCCATCCTGAAAACTGACCATTTATACCTACCCTTTATTTCTTCTCTTTTTAACCAGTTACTGATCCAGGAGAGGATTTTTCCTCTGATTCCATGACCGCTTTCTTTGCTTAAGAGCCTTTGGTGAAGCACCTTGTCAAAGACTTTCTGAAAGTCCAAATAAACTATCCAGTGGATGACCACTGTTCACATGTTTGACCCCCTGCAAAGAATTCTAATAGTTCTAATTCTAATGATTGTGAGGCTCTGTACTTTGTCTTCCTCCTCACTGTCCAACTGTTCAGCATTTTCTCCATTTCTGAAGCAGCAGTATAAACTGTGTGGATCTTGCTTACGTAAATGCATGGTCTTATTGCTGTCCTTTTTGTCTTCTCTTGTTGCTTCAACGTAGCTTCTGCCCCCACCTGTTGCATACGGCCTTAATTACACTATACCCTTTTTGGGCAGAGACCAGCTTCTGGTCTGTTTGTACAGTGCTTAGCTTGACTGAACTTTGGATAATTTAGATAAAGGATGGATTTGGGAATGCCTAAAAATTAAGATTTATTAACCTAAAGAAAACTCACTGCTCTGAGACATTTCCATTTAGTTTGTTGGGCAGCTAAGATGCTCCATAACAGGATTTAGTGGGAAAACCTACACTAATGCACTCCATCACACAGGCTTGCTACTGAGAGCTGTGTCCAGCTCAGAGTTGCTTTCCAGATTTCCAAGTTGCCATGGAATTTCTCCTGCTAAATTGGAAGCCCATTTTACTCACCACAGGCACTCATTCCAAAGGGGTCACAGTGTCAGTCTAGTTCAGCAAAACAAACAAGGAATCTCATGGCGCTTTTAAAGACAAATAATAAATTAACTTGTTAGTCTTTAAAGTGCCACAAGAATCCTTCTTTGCTTCACAGGCACTCATAACAGCCATATTCCTCTGACAGTAAACTGTCCATTGAGGGATCATGGCCACAAGAAACAAAATTTTTTCATAGAAAATTAACCAAGAATATAGAACTCTGCCAGATGTGATAAAAATAAGCACTAAACTCGCCACATTAGAAAATGCAAACCGTGCTGTCCTGTCTTCGCCCGTGCTGTCCTGCAACAAGATCCTCACTTGCATGCTAAATGTTTCTTGAATTAAGTGAGCACCAAAAAACGCAAAAACCCCACCAACCACCATTCTGGGGAAGGAAGAGAAAGCGCAATCGTTTTTTACTTGTGCAAGGCAGATATCTAATGGATAATGTATTATCTGAAACTCTCCAAGTGGTGTTTTGTTCTAAGCCTGCATATTCTATTCAGTCGTTTCACTGGGTGGAAATACCATTACTTGTTAAGTACTGAATTACTGTGATCAAATTTGTACTGGCACAACCCTGTCATGGGCTGCACATTCGTGCACCCCTACGGTATGATCTGTGTAACTTTCCTAGTCACTTTTGCAATGTACTTGCATGGTTTGATACCAAATATGCTATACAAAGGGTTCCTTTATCAATGTTCATAACATGTTCTGTAGTATTGTTATAGTATCATGTTTCCTGCAGCCTCAGGTATGTGTACAGATTTTAAGCATGTTCCTAGATATTTCACGTGGTTCAGGGGGGAGGGAGAAAATCAGAATGGCCTCCTAGCAGCAGGTACATAACCAGTGTTGCAAGCACACATCCAAAGAAGACAAAAATGACAATGAGCTAGCTAAATGCCTGTAGCACCTCAGTGGAAGAGGGAGAGGTCTCCAGGCCTTTCAGAACAAATATCACTTGGAAAAGGAAGGAGGGGCAAAGAGGGAGTTGGAAACAAATATAGACACTTTGAACTGTTAGAGGCTTTCTGCCAGAGAGACACCATCTTGAAACATGTCCAAGAAGGATGGGGCTCTGCCCACGGAGAGCTGAGATGGGCTGCAAACCATCACAGCCAAAGTTGGGTGGTGAGCTGAGCATATTTTCAGTAGTCACTTTACATTAGAATGAATCTTATCTTTTATTTGCTTGTGGTACCTTCTAATGGCTTTATTAAATGATTGTGCATTGATTTACTATATACTCACTTAAAATCACGTTCTAATCCATAAACAAGTGGTTTTTATCTAAAACTGTGTAAACTTTAGAGTGTGTAAATGAGTGGGGGGGCAATTCTTGTTTCTTTGATAAATGGGGGACTGTCCCCTCAGTGGCTGTAGAATCCACGTCTGGGACGAATTACACGCTGGAGACTAATGTGGACTGAGCCAGTAGTAGGTGGCCACCTAGCAAAATCGAGTAAGTTGGAGTCCAAGGAGGTGCAATCAGGGAGTTGCAGTGAATCAGATTCTGGGAGGGGAACATCACAAACCCCTGTACTACTGATATGGTATGAGCATTCACGGGGGGGGGGGGGGGGGAGGAGATGTCTTGTTCTGTTTTCATAGCAGTTAGACAGCTGTTACCCATAAAATTCCATAGGAGCAAAAGGATTCAAATAATGACTGGAACTTCCAATAACAAGTGAGTATATTAATCTTACAGTAATAGCATTTAACTATCCCACACCTCACTCCCACAGAGCAAGTGCAACACAGACTGCAGCCTCTACAGCTGTACCTTCATGGAGCCAGTAAGTCCAGCCAAGATGTATGGGGTCAGACAAATACAGAATCTTGGCTAAAGACTAACAAACTTGACCTAAGCAGCTGCCGCCTCTTCCTTGTAATCTGTATATAGAGAGAATGCAAGGACTTTGCACTTGAAACTATTCCTAATTGCAGCTGCTGACTATTCCTAATAAGCATGGGCAGATCTTGGAACTTGCCTTTGAGGTAGGCAGCTCCACAGCTGATCCAGTCCCCCTTGCCGCTCCAGCCATGCCCCTTCACCACCCAGGCCCAATCTGGCTCCTGCTGCCAGGGTTGGCTCCGGGTCCCTGGCCAGACCCAGCTCCTGCCTCACTGGGGTGGCAGAGAGTGACCAATCAGGGGAGGCATTGCCTCCCCATGCCTATTATAAACTCCACCCCTGCTAATAAGTGTTTAATTGCTAAAGCTATGTGCTATGTATAACCTCAGGTTCCACAAAGGGGGGAAGGGGTGATTGTGCATTCTCCATATTGGCTGGGACACTGGACTGTCAGACTAACAATCCCAAACCATCGTCCTTATTCTAATATCCTGGACTGAGCAGCAAGCACTGCTCAATGTCGTTACACCTATTTGTAGTGTCTTAGTACAGTATACCTATGAATTACAAATAGCTGCCTTTGTTTTCTGGCTGAAGTGCACTATACAAAATGCTACAAGATGATGGGATCTAAACTAGCTGTTACTGTGCAAGAAAGAGATCTCGGAGTCGGTGTGGATAATTCTCCATATACATACACTCAATTTGCAGTGGCAGTCAAAAATGCTAACAGAAGGCTAGGAGCCATCAGGAAAGGGATGGGTAATAAGAGAAAATATAATGCTGCTACATGAACTCAGGGTTTGCCCATACCTTGAATAGAGCATGCAGTTCTGTCACCCTATTTCAAAAAGATTCTATATTAGAACTGGAAAAGACACAGAAAAGGGCAACAAAAATGATTGAGGGGATGGAGGCTGTTCCATATATGAGTAAAAGGACTGGGTCTTCACAATTTGGAAAAGAGACGACTGAGGTGACATGATAGAGGTTCATGAAATCGTGACTCTTGTGGAAAAAGTGAATAAAGTACAACTTACTCTCTTTAATAACACACAAACTAGGAATCACCCAATGAAATTAATAGGCTGCAGGTTTATAACAAACAAAAGGAAATACTACTTCACACAACAGTAAACCTCTTGAACTCATTGCCAGGGGATGCTGTGAAGGCCAAAATTATAACAGGGTTCCAAAAAGCATGTTAAGTTCATGGATATAGGTTCATCGCTGGCTATTAGCTAAGATAGTCAGGAATGCTGGGAGTGTTCCTAAGCCTCTGATTGCCAGAATCTGGCAGTAGACCACCCACCCATTAATTGCCCATTGTTAACTTCCTCCAAATTGCCTGGCATTGGCCACTGTCAGAAGACAGGATACTGGGCTAGATCAATCATTGGTCGGAGACTGTCTGACTCAGCATGGCTGTTCTTATGTTCTTCCTGTTATAGTTTTTTGTTTTCATTTCTAGTTCTGGTTCTGACACATTGTAAAGAAACTGTTTGTTTTGAAACCTAAAACTCCTGAAAACAGTCATGTGCTGCATGCATACTTTAGCCCCATGGTTCTCAACATCTTGCAGATTTGACATGCTTTGCAGCATGCACTACACTACAGGACACACCAGTTTATTCCCTACAGGGTGAATCCAGTCCCACCTCTCTGCAACACACTTAGCGCTGTGTGGCAACACAGTCATGGGTCCTCACACAGTAGCTGAGAACTGCTGCTCTAGCCCTGAATAGCTGAAAAGCCTTTAAGGCTGCGTGATGCTGCATGTGCAGCTGTGGCACTGCCTTGTTAAAACTGTTTTTCATGTTGAAATGTCTTTGGTATTGATGTGTTAAGTATCATTAGGAAAATCATATCTGTGTGAGGTATTTTGTTTAGCAAATATGTGAATGAATAAGAATAATGGGGTGGTTGTGACAAAGAGGAAATAGCCACTGGAGTTCCTTAAAACACCATTCCTCTGAATCAATCTAGTGAGAGCAAACCATCATTTAGTATCATTCCATGACCTTATCTGAAAAACTATTTTCATGTGTCACTCAATCCATCTTCCAGCACAGCAAACTTCCTTTCTAATCCAAAGTGATACTTCTATAAAATAGTTTATAGAAATTTATGCCAACAGCACCCCATTCATCTTCAGAAATAGACCAGCATTTGTTTGGGCAAATTTTGTCTGAAGTCATTTCTTTAAATGGAATATAAATATAAAATGTGAATTTAAACATGAGTGCAAACCATTTTTCTGAATTTTGCAAGCAGGAAATGCAGCTGATTCTACTATTTCTCAAGTTTAAATGCACTGACTATCTTTCTCATGCAGAAAGATAAGCAAGTATAGAATTTGATCATCTAACTTGAAACTGATCTTTTTGGCTATAAAAATAGCATATACATGGTACCTCCCCATGCCTTAACAATGTGGTGGAAAGCATTCTAAAGAAGGTGTACAAAGAAACAACTGGACAATCATCATTGGCTATCCCTCTGCTTGGGGAAAAGTCATTGATGAGACCTGAAATGGTTGAGGAGTCTAATTTGTGCTCTACAGATTTTTTCCACATGTAACAGATGGTTGCTTGGAGAGAACACAACTGCAGGCTTGAATGCTATATGCTTTCCTTCCTCTTCTGGCATTTCTCAGCCTCTTGAGCAAGGTGATTAATATGTTGAAAATGGGCTGAGGGTTGATGTATGATATGATGTCATTGCAATCTATTGGCAGCTCTTCCCAGGGGTCGATAACGCCTTTCTTAAGATATACTTTGAAGGTGTCTTTGTAGCATTTCCTGTGTCCCCCTGCATAGGTCCTCTTACTATGACAAGGTTGAGAAAAGAGGACTTGCTTTGGAAAACAAGTATCAGCCATTCACACACAGTGACCAACCTGGTGAAGTTGATGTTTTATAATCTTCACTTCAACACTGGTGGTGATAGCTAAAGAAGGAATGTTGGTATTTATGCAATGGTCTTCCCATCTTACATGGAGAATCTTCCTAAGGCAGGGCTCTCCGGACACTCAAGAGGGCTTCAATATGTCACCCCTGTCTTGCATCTGTAAAGAAGGAGGGAGGTGACTGCCGTACTGTAGACAAGAATCTTGGTTTCTAGCCACAGAGCTCTGTGAAACAAGACATGACACAGTAACTTGCCAATGGATGTACTGGAATAACAGATCCTACGTTCGATTGGCACATCAAGATTGTCTGTTGGGGAGAAGTGGCTAGCAAAGTAAGAGAAATGCTCATTGTTTTCTAGGGGTTCAATGTGTGGGAGAAGGGGTTCAACTTCTGTGGTGACAAGTGGGTGGAGCACCTTCATTGTCCCAAAGATTTAAGGAAAGTTTTAGGCTATGATAAGCAACGAAGAAGAGCTCTAGGGTGGCTTACAAGTCAGCCTCAGTGCGTGAGAGGCTAGTACAGTCATCCGCATACTGAAAATCAGTAATAACAGCCCTGGTGACCTCAGTTTTAGAATCGAGATGCTGCAACTTGAAAAGCTGGCCATCCACGAAGTAATCAATCTCAATTCCAAGGGAAAGGTGGTCATGAATAGGAATCAAGATGTGTTATTGCCCCAACCCTTTTCTTCATCTATCTGCTGTAATCTTGATTCTCATTGGACAATATGAGGAGAATGATAGGACATTCAAAACTATAAAATCTGAATTTGTTGGACAAACTTTCACAGTGCTGAAAGTCTTATAGTTAAGATGAGATCTCACCTACTTCATTCACCTGGCAGAAAAAAATAAAACTAAGCATTGAATTCTGCATAGTTCTGGGGCAGGAGCACTTGGCATCTTACAGGATCAGACCCTAAAGGTCTTTACGCTCATAAAATGTGGCCATTTTCTTCCTTTATTTTGTATTTACAAGACATGTATTGTTCCCACAAAAGGGGTGCAGCAAGGGAGAAGCTGGATAGCATTCATAAAAAGGTTTCATTAACAAAGCAGTAGGAGAAAAGCATCCATTCCACATCAGAATTTGAGTGCCTGGGCTTCTGTGCTATTCTAGTGCAGTGAGGTTTGCTCAAGAGCAAGTAAAAGGGGTGGCCATTTTTGTCATATCTTTTGATGATTAATTTATTGGCACAGATTATGCAAATCTGTATGTCAGTGTTTATTCCAAGAGCCACTTTGCAAACATTTTTCAAAAGCAGTTGATAAAAATAAAGAGTAGGCTAATGCTGCAATGTGCTTGAGCCACTCCTGGCAGGTACTGAGCAACCTCCAGCTCCTATTTGTTAATGAGGGCTGACAGCCAGGGCCGTCCTTGGGGGGGGGGGGAGCGAACGGGGCAATTGCCCCGGGCCCCGCAGTTCCGTGGGTCCCGTGCTGTCCCACTCCCTGCGGGTCAGTGCGGGGCCTGCACCGTGGCGCCCCCCCCGCCCCCATGGCAGTGCTTCACCCAGCTCCCCACTGCCTTTGGGCTTTGGCAGCAAGGCGAGCCGGGAGCACTTCCCCTGGCTCCTGGGCCGGCCCTCCTCCTCCCCACCCCCAGGGCAGAGCAGAAAGGCCCAGGGGCAGGGCAAGTGCATGGGGCCCGGTCTGCTGCACCCTGCCCGTGGCCAGGCCCCTCGCCAAGCCACATGCGGTCCGGCGGGATGGGTCCTTGGCCACGGCAGCCAGGCGGGCGGCTCGACCTCAGCTCCCCTGCTGTATCAGGACTGGCAGCTCAGGCTGCGCCCGTGGGGCAGCAGCTCCCCACCACCCTGGCTGCCCCTCGCCCCCACACCGGGTGGCGGCCACGGCTCCCTGCTGCCCCAGGGCTGTGGCCATGGCTCCCAGCTGCCCCTTGCCCCCGCCCCGTGGCCTCGGCTCTCTGCTGCCCCGGCTGCCCATCACCCCCGCTTCGGGCCGCAACCACAGCTTCCAGGGCCAGGGCCAGCTCCCCAGGGGCCCACCAGACCAGCTGAAAGCGCTCCACAGCCCCTCCAGCATGGGGGGGGGGCCTGCCGAGGTTGATTGGCCCTGGGCCCCGCTCCCCTCAAGGGACGGCCCTGCTGATGGCAATTAGTGTTTTTATAGGCTGGTCCTCAGTATTCATCTAATTGTGTAACTGAGTCCTGATTTACTGAGTCCTGATTCTGAAATATTGACAAGCATCATTCTCTTTATAGGTTTATACTTTTTAATTTGTCATAAGGCAAACACATATATCTTTTTCCTCACATTTACCCATGTAAACCCCTGCACAATTCTTAGATGGATGATAGTTTATAATCTTTCTGTGGGAGGAGGGGAGGGAATGGGGTGGATATACCTGAGCAAGCTTCTTATGGTAGGAGCAGAATAATACCAGCTATGTAAGTGAACCTTTAAATGGCTGATTTGAGCCAGCCCTTCCTTCTGTTCTTTATGTTGTTGTTGTTAGTGTGTCATTTAATAGTGAAACAATCCTAATAATGTGAGGCCAGATTGCAGTTTTTAAGAACATTAACTGGGGCCTTAATCTGATTTTTCGCAGAAGAGTTTTTGAGAATTAATGAAACAAATGTACTACCTGACAGAGCTGGAATTATAATTTGTATACAGGGGTATCAAGTGTTTTGGAAATTACTCTTTCATACCACACTGAACAATAACACAGGCCATCTGAACTGAATGCTAAAAACATTTAGTAGAGCATTTGTAGATGTTCAAATGAGACACTTTGGAAGATACACATTTTTTGTATCTAATGAATTTAATATGTTGCTAAGCATCAACTTTTGTTTGACATCTCTATTTAAAGATTGATGAGAGCAAGTGAGGCACAGATAATCTCTCCCACTCCCTCTGAGTGTTGTGTATATACACTATGAATTTGGTACATGGATCAGATAAATTCTAAGTTAGGGCTGATCTACACTGGCGATGGTGGTTGATGGTAGGTAGGCAAGCAAGCTACTTGCATTAAGATACCACAGTGACTTCACGGCATTGCATTGATGGATGTAATCTTACTCCTTTCAGAGAGGTGGATTAATTGAATTTACAACAATTCCGTTGTAATAAATGTAAAAGGAATTGTAATTTTTCATATCATTGGTACTTACCAATAATAAAGAACATTTTATATAGTAACATCCTTCCCTTTAGCTGTTCTTCCCTTATATTTCACTTACATCCAATCTAACAAGAAAGCCAAATTGAACACAACCTCTAATCAGTGATATTCTAATCTAGTTTCCAAAGTACTGAATCACTCATTGAATAAAATCTTCCATTAGTCACTTATTACACTTGTATTCTACTACCCCAGTCCCCATATTAGAAAGTAGTTGATGCATTTGTTTTTTCTAAATGTACTCAGACAAGAAAGACATATATCCACTGGGCAGCAAATTTATGTGGCATCATCTTGTGATTTAGAAATACCATTTGCAAGATACCTTCATATGAAAGCAGTATTCAATCTAATTCATTTACATTCCACACCGTGTCAACTCACAGCAGTTAAAAACAGTGTGATTTGCATAGTATCATACTGCCATTCAATGGTGAAAATAAGTCATTAGAATACTAGGTTGTTATTCATCAAACTTGGATGTAGTTGTTTTTAACCAGCAACAAAATATTAAAATGCCCACCAGAACTCATTGGGATTTAGAATGACAGAACGCATCTCCATTATCTCTGCAATATAAACTTTACAAAGCAGAGTTTGATGTATTCTTAAATCCAACAATAAAAAGCAAACCAGCATTCCTAAATAAAAGAACTAGTCTTTATTGCATCTACTCACCTCATTCTTGATAAATAAAACTATCATTTCAACAGAGAGCTCTTGGCAATCAGTTCTTTTTAAGTAGTCTTTCAGTGACCTGACTAAATGGTATTGAAAAAAACTGAGCTATGACAGTCAGGAAATTTTTAAACGAAAGAAACCATGGACAGATCATGACTATTTCAATGATTGTTCTGAAGCTGTCATATCCCTCTCTCTTAGGTTGGGTTCCAAAGGGGGAGCCGTGTTAGTCTATTGTAGAAAAACAATAGAGTCCTGTGGCACTTTTAAAGACTAACAGATTTATTTATTGCATGAGCTTTTGTGGGAGAAAATCCCACTTTGTCAGATGCTCTTCAAAGCATCTGACGAAGTGGGATTTTCTCCCACGAAAGCTCATGCGATAAATAAATCTGTTAGTCTTTAAAAGTGCCACAGGACTCTATTGTTTTTCTTAGGTTGGGGTTACTGATATTATACCAGGAGATCTTAAAATTTCAAAAGTCATTAAAAGTACTTCTTTGTTCAAAAATTATTTGTGTTCACAAACCTACACACATCACGTGCATATGTACACAAATACTGTGTACGCACAAATATGCACATGTACATGTTTTGCTTCTATTCTTGGGGATCATCCTACCAACCTTGTATGTGTCTTTCAGGAATACATTATTAAGTGATATGACTGACATCTACTCACATGTAGTTCATTCTCTCTCTCAGAGGCAGACTTGTATGTGCAGTATATAATGTTTGTGTTTTGGTAAGGTTTGGGACTTAGTTTGCTCTTTTTTAAAAGTGCACACTTCATGTGTGTGTGTTTGAGAAGACACACTTGAAGACATGCATCCTGTACTTAGCATGGATGGTGGTCACATTTATACATATATACATAATATTTGAAAAATCAAAAATGTTTATTAATGCAGTTGAGTTAAAATGCCATGAAATTACTCATGTGATTAATCAAATTATTAATCTAACTTGTATATGAGATGGGTTAACCTGTCATAGCAATGTATCAACTTCGCAGTTTCTTTATATGGATTAATTAGTTCTTACTACCAAAGATATAGTTTGTGAATGATGATAGAAGAAATCCTTTAATTCATATGTATTTGTATGTCTGAAAGTATAAATATCTGAAGTAATTTGATTTATTTACCATGAAATACAGCTAATTAACTAATTGCTCATGAGAGAAATACAGCAATGGCATTTTGCAATATTATTATGAATGTTTTCAAAAATAAAAAAAAGAACAAATGCAACCATATATTTTGTGCTTGGTCTGATTATCTCACACAAATGTCACAACGATGTTTAAAATGGGCAGACTTTTAGATAGTTGCAGTAATTTATTATAGTGACACAATAATTCTCCGAGCACAGGACTACAAATCAGGATTAACTCTCAAGAGCTAGTCTTGACTTTTGGCTAGGCTACACTATCAGTGGCACCTCCGACAGTGTAGCATCGATTATATGAGTTTGATTGAGCATCTGTAAAGACGCACTCAATTGAACCCAGAATTAGCCAGAGGTCAACTGGTTAAGATCTACCCAACAAGTAGTGTAGACACACTTTTCTAGCCATCAGAGGAGTGAAGTTCTAGAATAGACTTCCAAGGGGAGCTGTGGGGACAAAAAGCATAACTGCCTTCAAAACTGAGTTTGATAAATTTATGGAGGGGATAGTATGATGGCCTACATTGGCAATTGACTGATCTTTGACTACTGGGGGTGGATATGCCAGTGGCCTAAGAAGGGCTGTTAGATGGGGTGGGTTCTGAGTTATTACAGAGAATTCTTTTTTGGGTGATTTGCTGGTAAGACTTGCCCACATGCTTAGGGTTTAACTGATCACTATATTTGGGGTCAGGAAAGATTTTCCGCCAGGGCAGATTGGCTAGGGCTCTGGGGGGGCTGGGGGGAGATTCGCCTTCCTTGGTAGCATGGGTCACAGCTCGCTTACCTGGAGGATTCTCTGTATCTTAAAGTCTTTCAATCATGATCTGAGGACTTTAACAACTCAGTCATAGGTTAGAAGCTTATTGCAGGAGTGGGTGGGTGAGGTTTTGTGACCTGCATTGTGCAGGAGGTCAGACTAGATGATCATACTGGTCCCTTCTGACCTTAGAGTCCATGGCTATGTCTACACTGGCAAGTTAGTTCGAATTAAGGAAGCTTAGTTCGAACTAACTTAAGCCATGGCTACACTAGGCTTTCATTAGTTCGAATTAAGGGCTTCCTTAATTTGAACTAATAAATTCACTTATACTTTTCGAAGTAAGGGTTCATTCGAACTAGTTAGTTCAAATTAACCCAAAGTGGTCATGTTAGTGCGAACTAACAGGCACATTGAGCTCAATGCAATTGGCTAATTCGAACTAAGCAAGTGCCAGGCATGGCACTTGCTTAGTTCGAACTAAAATTTGCTAGTTTGAATTAAGTTAATTTGAACTAACTAAAATTAGTTTGAATTAGTTAGTTTGAATTAACTAATTCGAACTAACTTTGGTAAGTGTAGACATAGCCTATGAGTCTATTTCAATAATCAAAGAGGGATTTAAATTTATATTTGTGTTTTTCTGAAAGTCTGATTCTGCTTTGACACTTAAAGTGATGTAATCAATGTGAATAAGGCTGTTACTGATGAAGAATCTACACACAGACTGTAGGTTAAAATATCTCCCCAACTAGCCAGTCATCCCTGCACTCTGTTAACAAGTATGGCTGGATTAGCACCTGTTTCTGTCTGGACTGCTGATGAGCTTCTTTATCAGTAGCAGCAGATGGGAAGGATATATAGATCCACTTGGGAAAAGCAGCAGGAGTGAGGGGCTGAAACTGAGGATGGTTGAGGTAGCAGTCTCCATGGGACTTGTCTTAAATAAGGTATATCTTCATTTTGAGATGTGACTGAGGGAAGTTTTATTTAAGTTTATATTTAATATTATAGTTTTTTTAGTTATTAAAGAGAGAGCAGTTTGGGAGTTTTATGTTTTACAAGCAAATATGCTATTCAGGGATTCAGTTCCGCAACACAAATCTAAATAAATGTTTCAATTCAACAATGTTGCAAATCTTGTTTCCATCAAATTTTTTGAATCAGAAGTTTTTGGCTTTTTGATGAAAAGTTAAAGTTCTATGGGGGGAAGTGGAGCCTGTTTTCCAAGTAGCTCTATTGTGCACACTTTATGCTCAGATTTGAATTGGATATGGATGCGCTGAAGATATGTATCTTTTTATAGAGCTGATTAACATGAAGCCTTTTAAAAAATAGTGTTAGTAAAGGTACAAACTATTTTTTCCTTTCCTGGAAGCAGGCAGGTCTGTGTTGCTGGCTACATTGTACTGAGGGGCTGCAGGACCCAGGACCCAGCCTAAAAGGGGACCCCATAACCCTGCCAAAATCTGGCCCCACCCCTGCCAAGCAGCAGGGCAGAAGCGCTGCAGCCTCGGGCCTGAGGGTTCCCCTTCTGCAGCTCACTGGCCGGGTCCTGGATCCTGTCCCCTCCATAACACTGGCAGGGCCATGGCTCCTGGACCCCACAGCACTAGACCCTGCCCCCCAGCACCAGCTAGGCCAGGCCACCCCTTAATCCGAAAATGGCAGCCCAGGGCCCCTTAATCCAGCCTTGACTATACTTCAAGAACATGGCCTGCTTTAAGCATAAGGTGGCCACTGTGTGTAATTGACAAACCTGAAACATCAAATTTCATTTTACTTGGTGTCTAGCATAAGGTTGTGAGAAGGCTGGGCTTAAAATATTTGCTAAACATGGCGGCTGCTATGAAACTTCCCAGGATGTAGGCATCTGTGTTCCCTTCTGTCCTCTCTCGACTGCACAGTGAAGTTGAGATGCCTGTCTAGACACATGTGAAGTATGTTAGGGCTTATCCTAGAATCATAGGAAGCTAAGGTTTGGAAGAGACCCCAGGAAGTCCTTAAATTCAGCCCTCTGCTCAAAGCACAGGGAGTTATTCTAGAGCATCAGTCCAGGGAGTTAACTTGGAATAGCTTTCTGCTTTAAATTCACACTCCACTTTAATCTCAATTAACTTCAGTGTAGACAAGCCCTTACTCTCTTTGTAAGGCCCAAAGCAGGTCCCTGTGAGAGGCTCTGTTCTACCTTGTGGCTTATAGACACAGATCTCTCTCACCAGACCTGCAGTCAAAACTGGTTGCATACCTACTGCAAGAGCATCAACGCTAGACTTGACTTTCCCATAATACTATGTATTCGTGACTTAATTTGCAAATGTCATACATTTGAAATCACTATGAGCAAACTGCTGCTAGGTACCTTTTATTCCTCAGCCTGATGACTTTAACTTGCCATAGAACTCATCTCCTATAGAGGAAGCAGAAAATGCATTCTGCTGATTGTTCTTAGCCAGAGCTTTTCTGACTCTCTGATATCCATCCATCTAACCATCTCTAGGTCCTTATTACAGGCATTCTCATTATAGACACTAATTTCTTCCCCACCCTGAGGTCCTGGGGTTTGACTCATGCACACCCTTCACCTCTCCACACAAGAACTGTATTTGCACACAGACTCAAAAAGGAGTGGTTTCCATAGCAACAGCAAGATTACATGAAATAGTCTGAATGTAGCCTCAGAGACAGCATGCAAAGCACCTTCTATAGAAGTACATAACATGGGCTCTGAACTGCCTTTGCTGTGTTATATCTAGAAAAGATGTTGGATAAAAAATTTTCAGGACAAAAAAATGGACTTTATTTCTAAATAAATTAAAAAAGGAACAAGAATTGTTCATGGATGTAAAAATACCACTAGAATAATCACATCTATACAAACAAAGAGTCCTGTGGCACTTTTAAAGACTAACCAATTTATTTATCGCATCTATACAAGTTCCAAAGGGGTAGCCATGTCAGTCTAGTTTAGCAAAAAAAACAAGGAGTCTAGTGGCATTTAAAAGACTAACAAATGTATTTATCGCATGAGCTTTTGTGGGAGAAAATCCCACTTCGTCAGACACTTGAAGATGGAGAACTTCAGATGAATGAGAGGAAAATAAGTGTAAGTCATGGAATCAGGTCAGACTGTTATAGCAAATCTGTGTAGTAGTTTAGATTCAAACAGTGGCGAACAGCATTTTAAAGAGAAACTGCAGAATTCAAATTCATATGCAGATTTGACACCATCACCTTAGAGTTAAATAGGGACTACAGTTTCTTTTCTCATTACAACAGGTAATTTTGCTTTCCTTTTTCCCTTACCTCCCTCTAATATGCTGTTCACTGTTTGAATTTTTTAAATATATTAGGAAAAAAGGAACTCTTAACAATTGTATAGGCCCTTTACTAGATGGAGATAGTTAAATTTGCTGAATACTTCTGCCTTTTCTGCATCATTAATAAATATTTCTGTTCTGTATTTGGAAAGAAGCATGAAGATACACACTTATCATGAGGATGGGTGAAGTACTTCCCAGTCTTAGTAATTGAGGAGGATGTTAGGTAACCTCTAGTAGGGAAAAGCAGTTTTAAATCAGCAAGTTCAGATAACTTGCTTCCCAAAGTCCTAAAAGCGCTGGCTAAAGAAACCTCTGGCCTGCTGATGTTAAATTTTTAATAAACTTTGGAATGTTGGGTGCTTATGTTGAGCCAATATTCAAAAGGATGCATGCTACACGAATTTATACCTGACTGACAGATCTCAAAATGCAGTTGTCAATGAGGAATAATCAAATGAGGGTGTTTGATCTGGAAATAATTATAAAATCACTGCTGATTAAATTTTTTAGATGACATTGATTGGTAGAATGGCAAATGATGAGGAGCTGGCTGTCATACAGAGCAACGGGAACTCTGGGTAACTTAGGCCCATTGAAACGATATCCATTTTAATACCACCAAATGAAAAGTTATACCTAGGAACAAGGAACACAGGCTATATCTACAAAATAAGGACTGTATCCTGGAAAGCACTGAGTGCAAAGGATTTAGGGGTCTGTGGTGGTGTTGCAGGCCCTCCAGAGCGCCCTGCAGTCTTACCACACTCTGCTCCAGAAAAAGGCAGTAAAGTGGTGTCCTCCATATGACCTAGAGAGGCTTCTGAGAAGGCGGCCATGCAGGACCACAAGGCCAAACTCCAGAGTGAGTTTGGTTCCTTGCTGGAGCTGGATTGTGTACTTGGCTGGTGGGGGGGAGCTACAGGACCTCAGTGCTGGCAGAGACGGGGAGCGAGAGGGAGCTCTTGGCTGGTTGCCCTGAGGTAAGGGTGAGAATGTGCTGGGACCATGGGTCAGTGGCCTGGGGAGTCACAGCAGCAATGCATACATAAAGGAACTCAGTGGATGGCTGCTATCTATAGCTCCTTGGGCTGGGACCCAGAGTAGTGGGTGGGCCTGGGTCCACCTCTGCCCTCTTTGGCCTCTGGGGAAGGGACTTTGCTATACCTCAGTGGGGGAAATGAACTCTTTTAATGGCCAAGCAGGAGAGCTGTGGCCAGAAAGACCTAAAGATGGCAAGGAAATTGCCTGCAGGGAGGGTGCCCTGGCTCACTACCAGGGACAAGACTATTTAAATACTACAGGACTAATTAAGGACCTGACCACAAGGAAAGCTGCAGGTAGAGAAAGGGCAGGCACATGCATTTCTATGCGATAGGGAAGCAACTAAATGGTACATAACACTGCACAGTGGATTTCTAGCTCACATGTACCTATGCCTTGATATAGAAAAGAGGCTTACAGGTCCATTGCTTAGTGATAATACCTCTTTAACTGGCAGACCCGTGCTGTAATGGAAACAGATGTTGCTATCCCTAATGCTTTCTCGTGGAGTTCTCAGTAATGAGGAAAATAATGCTGGGTGTCTGATACTGAGATTTTGTTTAAAAGCTATTTTAATTAGAGCCTTCCTTGAATCAATGCACTAAGGTTACTAGGACATTAATCAGTCTGCTTCCACCCTTTTGGATTTTCAATAGAAAGGAATGAAATAATTGTTCTGGCTCTGAAATTGTTCACGAGGTTACATAAGACTCTTTAGAGATGTCTTGGGCTTTCTAGGGGGATACAGTGAGAGTCCATGTAGTCTGCTGTATGAAATACAGTGCTAGATATCAGTTACAGCAACTGATAGTGTAGTTAAATCTTGTGGCTTTGGTGACTGACTGAACATAATTTTTCTCTGTCCTATTTAGTTTTCAGAACAGGATCTGTTTATCATCTGTGTTTACAGTTAATTTAAATTGGCATCAGGGTGGTGTTTATTTCAGATTGATCAACTGTGGTGGACAGGAATAAGTCAATAATAGTACACAGTGGCACTTTATGAGATAAATATTTGATGAGAGGGCACTGGATTTATCTGAAATTTGGCTTAGCTGGAGGCGGGGGGGAATGTAATTATAGGTGGGGCTCATAGAACTACTTACTATTAAGGGTGGCTGACACTTTCCATTATAAGACCTTTGTTTAGTTGCTTATAAATTACAAGTTACCAAATATAACTGTTTGGGCCCAAATTTTTTATGGTGGATGCCTGCCACAGGCTGAGTGTCTTCAGAAAACTTAATTGTTTTTCAGTATGAAAAAATCTGGTGACCTCTCCTTTTAAGAAGCTTTCTGAGAAGCTCCAGCTGCCCCATGTTTGGAGCAAAGACTTGATGGCCTTTTGCCATTCTCATAAAAATCCACCCCAACCTAGCTAAATTATAATCGTTTGAAAATTGCAGTTCACACATGCTCAGAGATTTTAGAATTTAGTGGCAAAGAGCTTTGATTCCATCCCCACTGATCATTCTCGAGACCCTTATAGTGCCTACAGCTGAGTGTTTCAAAGAGGTAGCCGTGTTCGTCTAGGTCAGCAAAACAAATGAGTCCGGTGGCACTTTTAAAGAGTAACAATTTTAATTATCACATGAGCTTTTGTGGGAGAAAATCCCACTTCGTCAGACTCTGCCTGCACCGTTCTCACAGGGCAACTGATGAGTTCCAAGGGGACGGAACATGCTCAGTTGTTCTGTGAGCACATTGCATGCACAGTCTGGTTACGCACATGAGCTGTCAGGGGGTGAAGCTCTGTATGCTTCAGGTCCACAAAATGCGGGAGTATGTCCAATCCATGCTCATGGGGATGAAGTTGGATTTTCTCTGTAACTGCTGATTTGGGCCAGGGACTAAGTAGACTGCATCAGTGTTTCCCTCTTGCTGCAAAAGGAACTGGTTTCAGGAGTTCATGAATAGTGCCAGATGCATGCCTGTGCTCACAGATCCATGGAGGAATTGCAAGCTAATGTATCCCCAGTGGGGCATGGAATCAGAGTGGAGTACAAATAAGTCCATTGGGTTTGCTCGCTCTGCAGGTGGCTGTTGGTCCCACCACTGTGGTGTTGGGAATGGACACAGTAGTGAGAAAGTGGATGTATAAATGTTCCCTGGGCATGGCTCACAGATGGAGCGGCTGGATATCATTCAGCCATCTCAGGTGTGTGTTAGGGCTGGCAGGAAAGGCTTGTGTAGCAGTGGCCCAATGATGAGCTCCAGAGGGCCAGGATGGGCAGTAGCATCATCCTTCAGGACCAACTCAAGAAAAGAGAAGAAGTAGTAGGCAATGCTGTCTCTCCTGAAGTACACAGGAGGTACCAGGAAAAACTGGTAAGTACCAGGAAAAAATCTTTCCCATCAGCACGCAATCTGTGCAGGCCAACTGCCATGAGGCCCCCCCTGTCAAGTTCCACCATAGTCCAGGAGGCCTCCAACTTGGCTGACTTTGGCAGGACCATCCTCTAGTGCGCCAAGGGGGGAATGGTAATTTGTGTTTTGATTTCCCATGCTTGAAGAGATGGATTCATCCAGTGTACTGGGCACCCAAATGCGATTTTGGAAAGTTCTGCATTCTAGACCTGACTCTGCTGTGTAATCTGCCTGATCAGGAAACCCAATACTGATCCCAGGCTGGCTGGGTCCCTAGACAGCACCCTACCCTCCACAACATCACACTGCACTTGGCAAGAATGTACAAGGGTACCAGGAAAAATATCTTTCTCATCAGGGTCCAACACAGTGGTGGAGCCACTCCACATTTACTACTGCATCATGTATATTATAACCTCCAAAGCCAGTTTGCTTTTCTCTAGACGAATGGCCAGTGTAGTTGTAGATCCACTGTGCTGACTCTTTTACTTCCTTGTCCCCCAAGAGGCTATCCCCTGGGAGCTTCATAGAGCTGCAGAGTGACGGGGGAATCCATACACCTTGTTCCAATTCCCCACGTATTTTTCCCCTACTCCTTTGCTAAGGAACTGTAATTAATACACTTATTATGTGATTCATTGCACGTAACTATCCTTTCCTTTCCTGCAGTTCCCTGCCTCATTCACTTCAGCATCTACATAGTACAAGTCCCAGTTACTTAGGATGTGTGCTAGCAAGCAGGGTTTGAAGGACACTATTTGGCATCTCCAGAAATCAGACGTAGCAGTTTATAGCTATAGTATAATAAGCTTTGAGAATGGCTCTTTAATAGCAATTTGCTCTTCTGCAATCCACGTATATTAGGCTAGGATAAGTAACAGATGAGTTGAAGCCTATTCAGTTTATTTTTTTGGACTCTGGAGAAGAATACGCTAACTCGCTTCTCTCTGCTTTCCTGAAGTTAATTAGAGCTGTACTTCCACCTCAGATTTACAAAGCTAAAGTTGGAAGCTTTCTAAGTGACAGGTTGAGAGTGAAAGCTAGAGGCTGCTGAAATAGTGTTGATAGGCAAGTTCAGCACTTACAAGGATCAGTGGTAAAATTCCAAGGTTTTCCTCCTTTTCAGAGGATCACTAGACAATAACTAAAACCTGGAGCTGGAAGAGAGGTTTGTATAGCATATATGGTGCAAATTCAGTCCTACTGGGTTAAGAGAAGACATGACCCATAAACCAGTGACTAGAAACAAGGTATGCGTCAGATCGACTACTGCAGTGTTCAGCAGGTTTCAAGACTTTAGCTGTGTAGACGAAGAAAAGTTTAAAAAGAACTGACTTGATGATGACTTGCTTTTGTGCTTGAGTTGGTCTGGTTTTAATGCTTGTATTCTGAAAAGACTCTTGAAGACCAGGGGTGGAATTTTCAGAAGGACTCAACATTGACCTAACTCTGCTGTCATTTAACTAACAGGAGCTTTGAGTCGTGTGTCAAGCTAAATGGGCCACTTCTGATCTGAATCTCTGCTTTCTTTAGCAGAATCGCCCATAGTGTGCCAGGGATTATAAGAGAGATGGTCTAGTAGTGAATAGAACACTTGATTGGGACTCACAAAACCCGGGTTCAGTTCTTAGGCAATTCATCTTGTACCTCAGCTCCCAATCTGTAATACAGGGACAATCCCTTCCTACCTCCCAAGAAAGTTTTGAAGCATTTTGATAATATGATGTGACCATATAAATACCTTCATAGAACAAACTAGTCTTTTGAACCTGATCCTTATTATTGTCTGAAACACTTGAGAGAGAAAGGGAGCTGTAGTCACTTGCCTTGGAAGCTTTAAAAATGGCTATAGGCATTACTCCAGAAAGGCAGCTGTACATATTTTCTGTCAGACTAAGTCCAAGTTGCAAGATATATTTGACTTCCAGTCTTTGGAAGCTCTGGCATATAGCTGATTATCGCCTTGATATTCCTGTAGATGGCAGTGGTGCACATTCTGAAGACAGAGATCACTAAAACTTACATTGTCTGTCCTATGAAAAATGTATGATGTTTGTAGATTTTGCTGTTGGCGATGAATCGTTTTCAGAACTTTGCTTAGGAACTCTCAATAGATAGTATTAACTGGTAATTCTAGTTACAATAATCTCTTCCCAAAGTATCATAGGAAAGGAAAATTAAGATACTCTGATATTGATAAAGTCAAATTGGAAGGTAAGGAGGAATGAGAATTGAATATACTATTAATGCCGTTAAATCAAATCTGTCTCTTTCTATGCCGTTTCCGTCGGTAACCATGCTAGCTAATTGCTGTAGAAAGATGCAAAGAAAAGATCAGTACCAAGTTACTATACAAAGTTGTATGTATAGTATTGCTGATCCGGCCAAATTACATGTCCTAACTAATGGTGTTTTTTCTGAGAAAAGGCCACTGAAGAGATAGCCAGCTCTACAAATAAACTTTCTATTCCGCTTTATTTTGACTTCTTAGATTACTTTTAGCTTTTGAAACAGATTTGATTTTTTTATGAGTGAATTTGCACTTTCTTCTCAACTACACAAAGTATGTAGTATTCTTCCCAAATACACAAGTATACAGCCCTGTTAATTAGATATCTTACCAATCATACCAGACAATCCCATTTATTGTTGAGAGCATTAGAAATGTGCTTGATGGTTTCCCTCTTATTTCTTTTCTCACCCCTCAAAAAATTGATAAATGCACAATCACAGTAAGAAACTAAAATATTCATACATTTAAAAAGTAGGCTCTTTCGCCTAGAAATTAGCTTAAATTACACCAATTTGAAGGACATAATGCCACTAATGGCATAATGCCACTCCTTCCACCGAAGGAGGAATAAGATCAGCTGCAGTTTAATTTCCTACTGTAAAAGCAATTGCTGGAGAAAATCTTCAGTTTTTTATATTTGTGTTACTGCTTCTTTGTTGTCACCTACTTGGTTCCATTGCAACAAGTGATTATACATGATTTTTTTAGTATCACCTTTTAAAAATCTCCTCCAGGGGAAGTGATCAGAATCAAGAAAAACCCACCTGCATTTGAAGTAGCCTCTGCTGCTGGAGGACCCATGTGCATGCATGATGAAGGGGAAAACTGGGAAAGAAAAGGTTTGAGTGTTGACCTTTTTATGAGTTAATGTAATCCGCACATAAAATGATGGGGGGAGGGACCCTAAAGCATGTAGAACCTTGAGCTAAATTATTATGTAACAAATTAAAGATGATGTACATCAGCAGAGAAGCATTTTAAACAATGTATGGATGGGCACCCTCACAGCTGTACATATTATGGAATAATGAAAGGAAATGATTTTATATAGAATTATTTTGTTCAAGAAAAAATTAAGATGAACCCTATGCAGAGATATTTAATACCACAAATTTAGAAAAGTAGAGTAAGATTGCGGTGACTGCTCATCTAAATCTGCAAATCCATAAATAACAAAGAACTTTGCTGTCCTTAGATCTCCTCAAAATCCTTTCACTTCTGGCCAGAAAAAAATGTGATACTGGTCATCAGCAACCTTGATGAAATGCTGGGTTTTGTGCTACTTTATTTTTCATTTTAGGAGCCAGTTCTTGCAGTAAAAATAGAAATATTAATGCATGGGATGCTGGAGTTTAGTAACTAATATTGGATCTTGCATACAAAAGAACAGCTCAAGAGATACAGGAATCTGGCAGACTGCCATTCAGAGATGAAAGAATAATCATGTATGATATGACAGTTACAAATACTCTCCACGTGACAGCAATAAAAATTGTTGTCTACAATACGACAATATTTCTGGATTACTACAAGCCCAATGTTTGGTAAAAATGTATACATTCATTTGTATAAAAAATAAAATCTTTGTTTTGATGTATTAATCACCACAAATAAATCAAATTCTCCATAGGGAAAAATAATCAAATTCTTTTCAATTACTGTGCTCAAGTTTCAAACTGGATAGTCAACTCAGTAACATACAACAGATAGGAGTACATGAAAACCATTCTAAGAGACTCTGTTAGTTGCTCTGTTTCTGAGAAATTTGTTTGGAAAGTGACTCATTAGTTCTTCCTCCCCAGTTACAGCAGTCAGCTTTTCACTTTTAATGAGGTTTAATCAACAAAATTGGCCAGAGTTCTAGATCATAGTTACTGTGGTGGTGAATCACAGGTTTCAAGTGAGTCTTTTTGATAGGCCAGAATGGACTCTATGAATCCTTTCCTCTTTCTCTTTGGATAAACAAAGTTATAAATATGGGCTTTGCAGCATGAAATTTTACTTCTGCTTGAAGGAATTAGCTTTTTTTAACTTTTACTGTAGGGGGTAAAATGTTGATAAATACTAGCTGGACAAATTCTTGTACACGTGGTTTTAGTGTTACAAATGGAGCTATTCCCTATTTCAATATTTTTAAAGAAAATTAACTACAGTGCTGACAACATTGTAAGGGGATGCCCTAATCCTTGATTTTGAATATGCGACAAATAAAATGCTGAAAATGTCATACTTCAGCTTCAATGATAAGCAACTACTTAGTCTTTTATTTTAGTGAGTGAGAATTTACAGAAGGTGGGGGAATTTTTATATGCATTTCATAAACCAAAATATCCTGTTACTCATTCTAATCAAGAAACAAAGAGTAGTCTGCCTAATTCCACTTTCTTATCCCTGAGACAGAAATTTTTTCTAGGCTTGTCAAAAAAATATATTAAGGTATTACCACCAGTAGGCAACTGTTTTACTGATATTCACTTTTTAAAATGTATTAGATTTGGAATTGTTACAACTCTTAATAATAAATGGTTTGACTGATCAAATAAATTAGATAAAGTTTTTTTTAAAAGAGATTCAGCATAAAAGTTCCTGCAATCTAGGATCATATTTATCTGGATTCTTTCTTCATTCCAAATGATAGTACCATTGGGCATATCTACAGAAGGGACTCTTGTGGCAAAAATACATTCATGCTATTTATATGGTGAACTAGTACTGCAAAAATACACTGTTGTATATTGTGCCACTGAGATTGTGTGCTGTGAAGTTGCAGCCATCTTAAGTGCTGTGGTTGTGTCTTCCTAAATGCATGATGTGGAAGCTTTGAACTTTAATGATAAAACAAGTGTCCTTTCTTTAAAAAACTCTAGGCCAAGCTATCGCCCCTCCTCTATAAAAGCCATGAAAGGTAGTTTCTTGTGAGACAGCCTCCATCAGGAGTCTCTTGCGCGTCTCACCCTAAACTTTCCTTCTGGCTGGTGGGGTTTGCCTCCTGTACCTTTTCTTCCTTAGAAAGAAAGGGCATGGGATCTTCCTTCAAATTTGCTAGGTCCTTCGAACTCCATAGGACAGTCGGTCATAACAAACTTCACAGAAGCCTTGTTATCCCCATCATTGCTGCAGCCTCATGCACACAAAACCTTGACTACATGGCTGTATTTCTGGCCCTAGAAAGGAGGCTAGTTTGAGTTAGCACAGAGAAAAGCTAAACTCCAGTTTAAGGGTTTTTCCCTGTAGGTTCATCAGATTAAACTAGTCTGCATGAATTTAGAGAACTGTAGGATGTGAAATCTGCACATGCACACAGAGCTAACTTCTGCTTGCCTTATCAGAGCTGGTGCTAGCTCACTGTGGGCCCTAAACAGGAATATTTCCCACTCCCCCGCCCACAACACTTGCTAATAATTAACAGGGGGCCCACTGGAGGTGCTTGGGGTCCTACACATTTGCTTAGTCTGCTTGCGCCTCGTGTCAGTTCTGTGCCTTACTCCCACAAAAGAGAAGGGATATAGCGCTAAAGATGAATTTATATCATAGAATTGCTTCAAACAATGGAATATTCATTAATAAAAATACCATGCTCATTCATTCACGTGTAACTCCATATTGTAACCAAAACTCCATTTTGAATTTTCTTCATTTTGTATTGCCCAGCCTAAGTTTTGCTGAAATTTCATTCAGATGCATTTTTACTTTAGTTTGGATGTGTGAATGAAGGGTGTGTGTGTGATGGGATCAGTCTCAGAAGAATCCATCCTAAAAAGAAAGGGACAAAAAGCCCCATCAAGAACAAGATCAAAGTCACATCTGACATTAACTGATGACTCATGGCCATACAGTACCCTGAGGCAGTGTGACACAGCAAGATCCATGGATAAAAGATGGGTGAGACTGCATAGCTTTGGGGTAATGTTCTGCACAGCATTCAAGAGCGTTGGTGCACAGCTATGTGCAGAGATTTTTCCAGGACAAAACAGCAGGACTGTCTCAGCCCACAAAGTTGTAAAATTTAAAGGAACGGTCACAACAGTTTTGTGTTTTGCTTTCAGATTACATCAAACTATATCATACAGGGTTAAAGGGGTATGTCCCATTGCTGTAAATTCCTTAACCATTTGTTTTTCTCCCAATAATAAAACTAAACTAAAATAATGTTTTTAAGTTTTATTTATTTTATATTTCGTATGGTAATGCCCAGAGGCCACAGTCAAAACCATAGTACTATTATGTTAAAAGCCTGAGAAACCTAAAAGAAGACCTAGTCACTGCCAGGTGAGGAAACCTCAGTAAAAGTTTTAGTTTAGAGCAGGGGTGGGCAAACAGTGACTCACAAGCCACATGCGTCTATTTTAAAGATAAAATAAGGAACCCTGTATGCCCCTGCACTGCCCCGCCTCATTCTCCTCCTACGAGGGCAGGGGGCGGAGCTCAGAGCTTCCATCCTGTGGCAGGGTGATGGGGCTAGAGGATTCTGCAAGTGGGGAGGAGTGTTTTGGGAATCAGTAAGTTTGCTTCCTTCCCCCCCAACATTTTAGAGTTTTCTTTAAATGTAACAAAGATGTCAATAAAATAATAGTCTAATAATAAAATACTATGAATATTCAAAATTAAATGTCTCTTTATGCGTAAAAGTCCTGCCTCTGAACAGTATGGACAAATAATTACATCTATAATTTGACTGCCCAAATGGCAGCAAACATCCAGTGCAGTGTGCTAGCATAACTTCTAGACACTACTTCCTTTTTTTCACTAAATCTGGCTCACGACCAACTGCATCAAAAGACAGGAAAACCCCAGACAATCATGGGTGTGAAGTTTGTTCTTTATCATAAACAAAAGGCTTTAAATTACCATATTTTTCGGACCATAAGACGCACTTTTTTCCCCCCTAAAGTGGGGGGAAAATGAAGGTGCGTCTTATAGTCCGAATGCTGTCCAGACGCGGCTTGTGCTGAGAGCTGGGGGATCGGGTGGCGGCACAAGCTCTGAAGGAGCTTCTGCCACCCCCCGAACCCCTGGAGTGTGCTGGGGGGCCGATTCACCTCTCTTTTCCTACCTTCTCTTTTTTCTTCCTTTCTCTTCCCTTCCTTTTCTCTTCTATTTAGTTTACCGATACTATTTTGTTCAGAATATTTTTTCTTGTTTTCCTGCTTTAAAAACTGGGTGCGTCTTATGGTCAGGTGCGTCTTATGGTCCGAAAAATACGGTACATTTGCATGTGTTTTAGATAGATAGCACTTGGGAAAGGTAGCAGTTCATGCACTAAAATACTGATTCTGAAACTTTTACAGACTTTGAATAGCATCTTTACTGTGATTATGATACTAGTGAACGTAAGTAAGTGCACATGATTGCGGGCTCTATCACTGCCTGTACCTCACTGGTAGCAGCATGAATATGTGAGTGCATGGAGACTGCTCTGCCATCTCCAACGCACACACAAACACCTAGATGTCAGATTGTATTGCTGCATCCGAATGGAGATCCTGTGCAGTTAACTCTCTCTCTGGAGTAGCCGGGAAAGTGAGAAGGTGACTGTGGTTCAGAAAGGACTGTTCCAGGGACAGTGCAACAATACATCACCCTCTGCTTAGTGCAGACCACCATTGTGCTTTAACACTCTGTGAGTGGTACCAATAACTTCAATGAGAATTGCCTGTATTGGGTACATCAGCTGATTCCAAGCGTCAGCCTTTCATTCCATGTGCTTTGTGACTGAGTCCTGCCACTCCACGGTTTATTGTTTAATATATTAAATACTATTTAAAAGACATTCCATAAGCAATCTGTTTGTTCCCTGTCCCATTTTGAGAGGTAGTTGCAGACAACCATCCTTTGATTGGTCATTTGTTCTCTACCCCCCTTACAAAGTGCATGGATATAATACAGTCTCTTGTATACCTTAGTTCATAATCCACGAAGGTGTGTAATATTTAGCTCTTTGTGGCACTTTAATGCTCAAGTAGAATGCCGTGCTATTGAGGTTGGTGGTATAAAAAAGGTGCCAGGGCAGTGTAAGAAGTACTTAGGACTGTGCTTTATATGTGAGTCTAACTGTGAATATTCCCAAAAGTGAGTAGATGAATCACACCAATACAAGCCCCTCTTTACACAATCCACTAGTTTGCATCAGTGTTATTGCACCTGTGCACAAATCTCTTTCTGAGATGCTCCACCTGAAGAACATTCATATTCAGACCTAAACAGTACAATGCACCTGAAATATGCACCTTGTATTCATTAAATAGATAACATTAAAAAGGTGCCTATCCAAAGCTCTGTGTACCTTCACCTCCATCTGATATATCCCAAATACATAAAACATATATGCATCACCCACCAAAACGGAAGACAATAAAAACCCCTGTGATCCTCTGGCTGCAGAGTCCCATGCTCACTGCACATAGCCTGGATATCAGCCTATCTGGAGGAAGAGCCTCTGTGCTCTGAAGTTGCCTTTTAGAATCTGATGAGTGATGGACTGTACTTTACAAGGGGTTGTTCACAGCTGCACTCTGCAGAGCAGAGAATGAATTGTAACTTGGTCCCAATTCTTTCCTCCTTTCTGCTCACCCTTGGTCTGTTCTTTTGTGGAATAGCTTAACTACCCTCTGGAAAGCTACTCCAGTTGGAAAGAAGAGGGTGACTGTGCCAGAGCTCTGCAGTTTCCCCCTGAAGGAGAGTATCTGGCAACTAGGGCCATGTACACACTACAGAATTGTCACGCAAGAAGACTGTTGTGCTGCAAAAGTCATGTGGTTTTTCTGGCGCTGGATTGCATACACACGGTGCTCCTTGTAATGGAGCGAAGTGTACACATTCTTCTTAGCAATTTTGCAATATACCGCATTGAATTGTGGGCACCTATCCCACAGTTCCAGTCCTCCTGATTCAGTGCTAAGAATCCTGGGTAGAAGGAGAGGAGTGCTGAGCACCATGGGTAAATTCTCAGTTTCCCATGGTGCATTATGTTCCCCTGCCATCTTCCTCATTGCTAATAGCAACTCGCACCCATTTTCAACACTGCTACATTCCTTCCTGGCACTCCCAATTGCAATAACATGGATCCAGCTCTGATCTCCACTGTTGCCTTCAGAATAATGAATACATCTCAGCTGGTCACACAGTACGCACTGAGCTCTGAATCAGACCAGGAATCGGAGGACCCAGGGCTGCTGAATGCCATGCAGAGCAACTGCACCACATTTGCTGAGCTCCTTCACAGAGCATCTGCACATGGTGCACCGCCGATTCTGGTCACGAGAGACAAGCACTGAGTGGTGGGACCCTATCGTTATGCAGGTGTGGGATGACGAGCAGTGGCTACAGAACTTTCGAATGCGGAAAGCCACCTTCATGGAACTGTGTGAGGAACTTGCCCCTGCCTGGCAATGCAAGGACACCAAAATGAGAGCTGCCCTCACTGTGGAGAAGCGGGTTGCAATTGCTGTGTGGAAAATGGCAACTCCTGACTGCAACCGGTCGGTCGCAAATCAGTTTGGAGTCAGCAGGTCCACTGTCGAGCTAGCACTATCACAAGTGTGCCGAGCCATCAATCGTGTTCTGCTCCGGAGGACAGTGACATTAGGAAATGTGCATGAGATTGTGGATGGATTTGCAGCCATGGGACTCCCTAATTGTGGAGGGGCAATAGACAGCACACATATCCCTATTTTGGCTCCGGGCCATCTTGCAACTGAGTATATAAATAGGAAGGGCTACTTCTCCATGGTGCTGCAGGCACTTGTGGATCACAGGGGACGTTTCACAGATATCAACGCTGGGTTGTCAGGAAAGGTGCATGATGCCCGTATTTTTAGGAACATGGGGCTTTACCGGAAGTTGCAAGCAGGGACCTTCTTCCTGGATGAGAAAATTACTGTCGGGGATGTGGAGATGCCCATAGTGATCCTAGAAGACCCCGCCTACCCACTCATGCCATGGCTCATGAAGCCCTACACAGGCAACTTGGATCCCAGCAAGGAACGGTTCAATTATAGGTTGAGCACCAAACCTGAGCACTTTTTTGTTACTCTTTAAATTTAAGTCTTTGCCAACCACAAATTTTACAGCTGAAAACCACATTCATGTTATTGAGTCACAAAAGATACATTATCAGTGAATAGTAGTTGGGAGTTTTGCCTCTTAAATGTAATTAGACAATCCATAAAATTAAAGCTATTATCCAGAGGAAGCATGTAAATGTTAAAAAGGCTCATCACACAATCAGAAATAGAATGAGAGAAAGTGAAAGAAGTATAATTAGAAAAATGAGTCTTCAGTCAGACATGTCATCTGATATGTCTATATAATATGCAAACTTTACCAGGAAACTGTAAAGCAGAAATGACCCAAAATGCAGACTTAATTTAAAAGGATAATAACTGAACTTAAGGTTGGGATTTCCAAAGCAGCCAAAGATTGAGATTTTCAAAGATACAGGGACTTAGATATCTGGCATTTCAATTAATGGAAGGACTGTTGCCAACTCTTGCAGTTATATTATGAGTCTCACAATATTTGGTATCTTTCTTAAAGCCTTAGTGCCTGGAATTAAGTGAAATATATAAGAATCTCAAGTTTAATTTTTTAAGAAGTTTCTAGCCCTCATGGTTGTGAAGAAAAGCTTGAAAACACAAACCCTATAGGCTCAAAAACCAAAGGGGAAATAAAAAACAACCCAATATTTATCATTTTAAAAATTATGACTGTAAAGTCAATCTCATGGGGGTGAGCTTACATGATTTTTTCCAGGAGAGGAGTTTGGAATTAGCTCTGGCTGTCTGCAAGATCATACTTCATTCAAGGTGGGCTTACTGGCTCCAGCACCATGGGACAGAATTAGAAGCAGTGCAACAGAGAATCCTTACATACATTAACATATTTCTTGTGTACGCTGTCTCTAAAAGTGGAGTCAACCTGCCGCCTCCATGCACTCCATTCCAGTGAGTCAGAGACCTCAGGTTCAATCTACCCACTAAAGAGGCACCACCATCTTGGGAAATGAAAACACCTTTGGAGATCCCTTCTGATGATAGCAACCCAGACATGCCAGCACTGGAAATCCATATTGTCAGAGACCAAGAAACCCTGCTATTAACATAACCTTGGAGGTGCAGCTCTGGGAGTGGACCACCAGCACCATATAACTGCAACCTGGACAGGCCCGCACAACCATGAGAACATCCACCCTTTGCCCCAGCACTGGTGTCTGCACCAGTGGATTCAGACCAGCATCTCTTCACTGGGCACCAGCATAACCCACGCCAGCTGTACTGCTGGGGTGTACCTCTAAGAGCAGCTTCCATGATCTGCAAACTCTTATGGCCACAGATGTAATATCTGGCCCATGCATATCCCTAAAGGACTCTCAGACATTCTTAAACCTACAATACCCACCTGGGGAAGTGAGGAAACAGACTGACAGAGCCAGATGGGTACCCAGAAGTCACCTACTACAGGACAAGCCCAATAAGGAAAACAACAGAACGCCATTGGTCAACACCTACAGCCCCCAAGTCAAACATCTGCAGCACATCATCGAGGGGCTACAGCTTGTCCTACAGGATGAACTCTCATTCTATCCAGCCATGGGAGGTAGACCACTCCTTGTTTACAGGCAGCTCCCCACAACGTTAAGCAGATACAGACCAGCAACTACAGACCTTACAACAGAAACACTAAGGCAGCACACATCCCTGCAACAAGTCCTGTTGCCAACACTAATGACACCATCATAGGACCTAATCAAACCAGCTACTCCATCAAGGGCTCATGCACCTGTTCATCCACCAATGTGATATATGCCACCATGTGCCAACAATGCCCCTCTGCCCTATACACTGGACAAACTGTATTGTCTCTGCACAAAATAAGTGGACACAAATAAGATATCAGAAATGGCAACATTGAAACTGTGGCAGATTACCGCAAAGGCCTGTGGGGGGGGTGGGGTGGAGAAGCGGGACAGGCCAGCCCAGAGGCCAGGCTCTGCGCTCCCACTCTGCCCCTAGGCTGGCTGGTCTGTCCCCTGGGGCAGAGTGGGCCACCCCAGAATCTGGGCTCTGCATTCCCGCCCTGCCCCTGGGCTGGCTGATCCGCCCCTGGGGAGCGGGGTGGGCCAGCCTGACAGGTCGCTCTGCTCCAGGGGTGGGGCTCTGGGGCATGCAGAACGACCTTCAGCACTGCTTCGGGCCACACCAGAAGCCACACTGCGCGCGTCAGTTGGTCCTGACACCCCCAGGAGCCACCAGCCGGGCTGGAGCTAGTCCCTGGCCCCAAGGCTGCCCCAGTGCTGGTCCAACTGCAGAGGGCTAGGGCTCTAGGCTGGAGGGGGGGCTGCGGTCTCAGGTGGGGGGAGGGGCTAGGCAGGGGCCCCATATCCGCTTCTGCATTCATAAACCGGTAGAAGAACACTTCAGTCTCCCTGCACATAGTGAAAAACATGTCATTTGCTGTGCTACAACAGAGAAACATCAAATCTAAGCTTTAAAGGGAAGCAGGAGAGTTGAAATTCATATGCAGATTTAACACCATCAACTTGGGTTTGAATAGAGATACGGGCTGGTTTTCTAATTACAAAAGGTGATTTCCCCCACCTTTGTATCTGTTGTTCCACACTGTTTGAATCAAAACAACTTGTTTGATTTGCTGAAATAATCTAAAGTGATCTTGTGACTTACTCTTCACTACATTTATTTTTCCCCTTACATACCATAAGTTTTCCATTTCTATCTTCTGATGAAGTGGGATTCACCCACGAAAGTTCATCTGATTAAATAAAATTTGTTAGTCTTTAAAAGTGCCACAGGACTCCTTGTTTATATCCACTGGATCATCGTTTTCCACATGCTTGACTCCCTCAATGAATTTTAATAGCTTGGTGGGGCATGATCTCCCTTTACAGAAGACGTGCTGACTCTTCCTCAACATAATGTGTTCATCTATGGGTCAGCTAATTCAGTTCTTTACTACAGTTATAATCAATCTCTCTGGTATTGAAGCTAGGCTTACTAGTCTGTAATGGCCAAGATTGTCCCTGGAGCCACTTTTTAAAAATCAGCATTACATTAACTACCTTCCAGACATCTGATCCAGAAGCTGATTTAAGCAACTGGTTACATAATACAGTTCTGCAGTTTCATATCTGAGTTCCTTTCAGTATTCTTGGGTGAACATCATCTGGTTCTGGTGACTTATTCCTTATCAATTTTTTCCAAAACCACCTCCTACTGCCATCTCAGTGTGGGACAGTTCCTCAATTTTGTCTCCTAAAAAGAATGGGTCAAGTGTGGGACTCTCTCTTACATTTTCTGCCATGAAGACTGAGGCAAAGAATTTATTTTTTCCAGGACAATGGCCTTGTCTTTGTTACATGCTGCTTTAACACCTTGATAATCTAATGTCTCCACTGCTTGTTTGACAAGCTTCCTACATCTGATGTACCTCTAAAAAAAAGTTCCTTGTTAGTTTTTATGTCTTTTGCTTAATGCTCTTCAAATTCTTTTTTGGCTTGCCTAATTAAATCTTGGCACTTGATTTGCCAGAATGTATGCTCCTTTCTATTTTCCCCAGGATTTTCCATTCCAGTTTTCAAAGAGTGCCTTTTTGCTTCTAACTGCTTCTTTTACTCATTTGTTTAGCAATGGTGGCATATTTTGTCCTTTTACTGTTTTTATTATTATTATTTGGAATAATCATTTAGTTTGAGTCTTTATTATGTTTTAAAATTGTTTCCACATAGTTTGCAAACATTTCACTATTGTGACCGTTCTTTCCAATTTCTATTTAATTAGTTTCCTCATTTCTGTGGTGGTCCCTTTTTTGAAGTTATGGCTATTGCAGTGGTTTTCTTAAATATTCTCCTTCCTACAAGGATGCTACATTTAATTACATTATGGTCATTATTACTGATCAGTTCAGCTATCTTCACCTCTTGGACCAGTTCAATTGCTCCAGGTAGGAATAAATCAGGAATTGCCTCTCTCTGCTTGTGGGTTCCAGGACTAGCTGCTCCAAGAGGCAGTCATTCATAGTGTCTAGAAATTTTCTCTCTGCATCTCCATCCTTAGGTGACTTGTACCTAGTCAATATGGGAAAAGGCCAGAGTCACAATCCACACTATAGAATTAATAAATCAACCTCAGGCTGTAAAAGTGCTGTAATAGGGTTTTGATGGGAAAGAAGGGTGTGTGATTTTTCTACAGCACCTGTTCCCCAGAACACGAGGTTGCATTCTCTCCACACTTGGTATTATGTCACTTTATGGGAAAAGGAAACGGGGGCTAAAGCTATGATTGTGCAAAGCAGTGAAGTGCCCAAGAACATGCCACAGAGCTTTCTGTTTTCATCTGTTTGTAAAAGCTGACAGAGTCCTGCAGGCGGCACACAACAGATTTATTTATTGCATGAGCTTTCGTGGGAGAAAAATCCCACTTCATCAGAAGCTTCTGACTGTTTGTTTTTCTGCACTAGCCTAACACTGGCTACCCCTTTGGAACTTGTAAAGGCTGATGCAGTGCGTATAGTGACGTGACGACCTGTTGTTTTCCTTATGGAGTCAGTACAGGCCAGGGAGAGATGACGCAGAGGTTCATTCAAAGAGGCCCAGCTGGCGAGGGCAGATAAATCCATTACACGAGCGCGCTGCCTACGGACGCTCTCGTTTCGGTGCTGGAAAGGGCGCCGCCCCGCGCACCCCTGCAGAGGACGCAATCCAAGCAGGGTGGCTCGCTGCTGGGAGACCTCTCGCTGAGGGTCCAGCTCAGCAGGCTAGATCCTTCCCCGCAGGTTTCCCCGCGTCCCCCTCAGCTGCTCTCGCCGCCCGCCCTGCTGCTTTGCGCCTCCGCCCCTCACCCAGCGGCCCAGCCGAGAAGCATGCCCCGTGTGGCTGCGGCAGCACTCTGTCTCCGGGCCCTGCTGGGGCGGTCTCAGCTGGGTAACAGCCGGGAGAGAGCGGCAGCAGCCGCGCTGGGGCTGTGGGCCTGCGTGTGCACGTGCTGCTGGCCCCGGCTGGGGGGAGACCGTGAGCATCCGCGGCTCGGGGCTGGCAGGGAGAGGGTGTCGACAGTGCCCCACTTTGCGTCCAATCGGCGCGCGCGGAACAGAGCAGCGACGCGTAAACAAGCCTGGGCTGGGAAACTCCTCTGCCTCCCTCCCTCCCTCGCCTGCACCGCACGCTAGCCTGTTCCCGTCCGCCGGGTTCTGCCCTGCGTGGCTCCCGCAGCGCCCCTCGCGGAGCGCCCCCGGGTACATGCCCGCCGTCCCCCTCTTTCTCACCCCCACGCTCCCTGAGCCACCTGAGGGAAGATTAGAGACCCGCGCGGGGCGCCGGGAACATGTGGGGAGCCAGGTGGGGAGGCGATCAGGTGTCGTAACAAGTTGTTTAGCCTGACGTTGCTGCCGAAACGTTGCAGGGAGGCGCAGCAGCAAGGTAGGCAGCTCTGCCAGCATCTCCTGTGACAGGGCTCCAGGGCACAGAGAGCCACAGAGCAACTTTCTCCTTCCTTTCCCTTTCATTGAGGAGTCTGCTCCACTGCTGCTGAGGCCGAACGAGCTGCGCTTTCTGGCTGGCGTGGGGGTGGGGGGAGAGACCATGAAATGTATTTAGAAGTTGCTGCAGTTTGTGATGCTTGTAGCTTCCTGATGGCGACTGGTGGCGGCAGCAGCAGCAGCAGCACATTCTCTGTTGGGTAACAGAGCAAAGGTTTGCATTTGGCTGCTGTGTGCTTCTTGCACCCTGGATTATTCTAGCACAGTGCCTAGTTTACAATAGGTGTTGGTTCAGAGCATCCGTTCCTAGTTTATTCCAAACAAACAAGGAGTTCTGTGGTACTTTTAAAGACTTTGAAGAAGTGGGATTTTCTCCCATGAAAGCTCATGCAATAAATAAATTTGTTAGTCTTTAAAAGTGCCACAGGGCTCCTTGTTTGTTTGGCTGACCTGGACTAACACAGCTACCCATTTGGAACTATCTTATTCTAGTTAATGATCCCTGGCAGCATGGTTGGCTTACTGTTTGATTAGCTTGCATTATTACATAAGGAGGAGAGACAGAAGTCCTCTGTTGTATGGGGAGCTGCTCCTGTGCATTTCTGTTAGCAAGTAAAACCAAAACGGAGTTCTGTGGCACTTTTAAAGACTAACAAATTTATTTCTCACATAAACTTTCGTGGGTGTAATCCCACTTATCAGATGAATGACATGGAAAATGTGGCACGTTAGCTGCAAATATATACATACAGAGGGGCGTGGGGGTGTATATATTTGCAGCCAAAATACCAAGTTTTCCATGTCATGCGTCTGACAAACTAGGATTATACCCACAAAATCTTATGCAAGAAATAAATTTGTTCTTTGTTTTCATTTTGCTGGAATAGACCTACCCTTCTGGAACTTGTCTCCAAGTAGTGGGGATAGAGGCCCAATTGATGTGGCCAGTGCAGAACTGGCAGACACACTTGTCTAAGTCACCAAGCAGAACTTTTAAAACATGCATTGGGTGTGTTTTCCAAAGGTTGAAGTGGAAATGAAAAAATAGCCCTTTGTATTTTCTATGTTGCACGTTTCCTTCCTCTTCCTCTGCATATTTATCACTTAAAAAAAATTGAGCAAAAAAAGTTTAAGAACTTTGTTTTTTGCTTCATTATTGAGCATATTTAGTATAAACTGGAGACTACTGAATGAATCCTCAGCTCTATGGAATTTGCAATATGGCAAACTAGCTCCCTTGTATACACAAATGCGTGTGCACATGCACGCTATACATTATTGTTGACAGTGCAAGATCAGCATCAGTTTCTGACACAGTGGGAAGTGGTGGTATGAGAGAGAGGATGCACTTTGCACAACCTACCCAATAAATGTGCTGCAGTTGCACTGTTATATAACAAACTACACTCTGATGCTGCTCCCTTTGAAGGTGATGCTCATTGACCACTAGACTGAGACCATTACTGGGCCTTTACTATACAGCTTCTCTCTGGAATCCTGTTTGCATACCTTCCACTTTTCCTTGATTTCTGTCTCTTGTCTTTTTGTATAGAGGCAATGACCCAAAATTTATAGAAACAATTCCTCTTCTTTCCCATGGTGCCAACCTGCATTCAAGAAAGAAGCAGCCAAGTATAGCAGAGGAAAGTGCAGTTTACACATGCAGGCACCAGCAACCCAAAACCATAGTATTTGTCAAGATTGTATGTGTGTATCCATTTGACATTGACAGTCTCCACTGAAAGCCCGCTTTACTTTCTTTCCTGGTGGTCATACATCCTTTTTATCTCTCGTGGGCTGAGCTCTGTACCTGCAGTTCTCCAGAAGAGGGTGGGAATGCAAAAATGTTCAATGGCAGACTTGCTATTAGTTTTTCTTACATTATGCTTAGGGAGAGGGGGCATGCCATATTTGATCATACAGAGCTGAACATACTGGCATTTCATAAGTAACAATTTGATAGCAACAGATAGTGTAGCTGTTGGATGCAAAAAGGCTAGATTAATTCAGTGTTTACACTGATCATTTTAACACCCAAAAATCAGTAAGCACAGAAGTTAACAAAAGTTAGTCCGCAATGCTAGGTAGCTCAGCAATAGGGGATGTACTGTACAATAGGAGATATTTTAAAATGAATAAAATATTGATCAGAAATAGATATGCAATAGGGCCAAGTAAATACAAAAGTGGAAAATAAGCATGATACGTTTAAATTGCCAACGTTAGCACTGCATTAATGTTTCTTATATTTAATTTTCTTTAAAACATCAGCAAACAAAGTCAAAGAAGACCCATATACTATCCGGGTAGTGTTTGGCACAAAAGTGAAACAGAACTTAAGTAAGAAAGAAAGCTAGCAGTAAAGGAGTATAAATGGACGCTCTGTTCTGTTCTTTTGTGCTCTGTGCACCATGGGCTTCAAAATAAGAGACTGTAAATTTAATTTTGCAATCTGTAAAATACACAGAATAAAGTGAGATGGAATGGCTGGGTGGGTTTAGGGTAGATAGAGAATAGCACCCTCTTTAGGATTGTGAGGCACATTGCTGTATTTTATATAGTAAAACCCAAAGAACAATGGGGGCAAAAGGGTGTGAGAAAGCAGGTAAAAGGGGAGTGTCAGATTAATTTTGAATCTTGTTGCTTTTGTTGACTTATATCAGGATAGATAGGCCTACTTTTCAATATGGTACATATGCCAAACCTTAAACCAACTTCCCTCTTCCCCTCTATTTTTTAGAAATCTTGATAACATCTGAAGTATTAAGTGACGTCGTTATTATCTTGCTTATGAGGTATCACGTTATCACCTACTTCGAAGACTCTGTCATTGAGGATTGATGGTAGCGGCACCTTCATATAAATTTCTTCCAGCGACCTTTAACTGGAAATGAATAGTCAGCCTCCCAAGTAGAAAAAATAATGAGACCCTTTCCTCACCCCAGTTCCTGCTTTAAAGACCCTTTCTAGGTACATGCAGATACAAAGCAAAGTTCAGACCAATGAGATAGAAAACGACAATACTGGAGGCAAAACCGGGGAAATGCGATGCTCTCTAACATCTATATAAACATTCTTCACAGAGCACACTAGCCTGTGGATCATTTGTCCACAATTTCCTTAAATGAGGATACGTGTTGCCAAGTCCTACATACTGTGCAAAGTTATAATTGTATCTAAAAAAGGTTTAATTAATTTCTTTTGCTGTCCCTCGGTGACTCAGGTTGATACTCAAAACTGGAGGATGGGGTGACAATTTTGCGTTTAATCAGTTTGTGCCTCAGTTCCTTCATCAGTCGCTGTCTCAAAAACATTTTGGTCTAAACAAATGGGAATGATATACAAAATGGGATTAGGACAGGCAACAATAACCATGTCTTTCATAGATTAACTGGCTGTGTAATTTGTAGGTATCAGAGCTCCTCATAGTTCTAGCCATTATCAGTCCCCTGAGTTCCATAGGCATCGCAGAAGATGCCTGTGGTGCTTGAGGAGGACATAGCAATGGTTTTATGAATTTGTTTGTGAAGATTGTTCATGCATGAGGAACGAGAAGGCCCTTGTGGGATAATAGAAACAAATTCAAGATACTTCAGATTAAAGATTTTAGAAACATTTTTTAAAAAAATCTCAAAAAACGAGGTTGCTCAGACTCACTAGAGTCTTATTCACCCAAACATGGAATTGGACCTTTAATACTGATGCCTGTGTTTTTCTACCAATACAAAGACATTTCTTAGGCATCACTGAATATCATACCAACAGGTGCTATTTCCTGAATGGCTGGAGGAGGGCTTTATGATTCAGAGACAATCACGCCTCTTTTGTATGGTGTTATTAGTTCTGTCCTTGGGTTAGAGGACAAACTGTTGGAGACAAAGGTGGTGATAGTTTAGCCCAAAAATCTGAGGTGTCACATGGCCCCATTGCTGCTATTGTGTTTTGCTGCTCCTAGATTGGAGTAACTTTTCCCTCCTACCATGCTTGTGTGAGCATGGGGCTCAGGCATGTTGTGTAGTATTGGCTGGAAGCCCTGATGCTCCTGCTTCACTCACTTTGCCACCTCTACAGGTATGCTCCCTGAGAGCTCCACCAAGTATGCACACATTATCCCTGGGTCTTTATCAAATATGGAGGCAAACTTGTTCCCCAAATGCCTATGGGACCCTAGCTTCAGGCTTGATAGTGACCA
>ML685755.1:29277877-29300574 GCA_007922175.1 Pelusios castaneus | reverse complement strand
GATGGGCCCTCCCCAGGCACACATAGACAGACCTTTTCAGGACCCCAACACTCCCTCCTCCCCCCGCCAAACTGGTCACACAGGTTGGGGCAGGTCAAGATCAAGGGACAGTGTCCACCTAGCTTGGGAAAAAGACAAAGGACTAGGGAACAGGGCTGGCGAGGGCTGCATGGGTCGGAGGGAATGGGCCCTCCGAGCATGGCTCCATGCTCCTCTGGGAGTTCGCTGCTGTACTCTAGTTAACCTACTAGCCAGTCTTTTGTGCTGTGAACCTGAATGCTAATAAACCTTTCTGACTTCAACTCCAGCTGAGAGTCCCTTCTGACTCGAAAGCAGGGTGCTGGGCCTTTGGCCTATGGAGGAACTCCCCAGGACCTTTCTGCTGGGAAGAGGGCTCCCACAGGGGGAGTTCCAGGCAGAGTAAGGGACAAACCCTCTGAGGTTGGATTTGGGAGTTGGCAGTACAGTAGTGTGGAGACCTGGGCTGGACTGGGTTAGCCTCCACTGTGGCAGAGTCCTGATCAGTGGTGACCAGAGGAGACCCAGGAGCGATTCCTGAGGGGCTCCATTACAATGGGATACTGAACTTCACTCATTTAATTAGGAATGGCAGTAAATTGACTGTAGAGAATTGTGATAAATAAGTGGCATATGCATCCATTAAATATTTTCAGTTTAAAAAATATTTTGCTCATATATATATATATATATATATATATATATATATATATATATATATATATTTTGTGTTCTTCTGGTACAGTCTTATTTTAAATCTTTCATCCATGTCCTTTCCCCCTCCTGCAACTCTGGCATTTCTTTTTATAGAGTTATTTGCAAGCTTTTATATGCAAGGTTTTATTTCTCATTAATCATTTTGTCCTTTTCTTTTGCATGTTTCTGGTTCTCTAACAAAGATGAAGAACTAGTGAAAACTCCAGCTAGCAGATAAATTAAGAATCAGAAGGAACTTGGGTATACCTCAAAGAAAAGAAGGGAGTATCGTGGAGCAGACTCTAGAGTACAAGTGCTGGTATGAAACTACAAATATTTTTGTTGGACTTTAGGACAATGTCTATGCTGGAAGAGAAACTTGACCTAATATAGAGCACAAATTTGTAAAACTATTCTGCTTGGTCTACACTGGCCTGGCAAAGAGTGTTGAAACGATTCTTACTGGAAAGATGATATTTAAATATGATTGTAGCTAGCACCGTATTGCCTCTATTGCATATGGGGCCTGTTTCTCTTCAAGCTTGAAGTTACGGGTTGGATAAGGTCTTGATTCCTTATATATATAGTAATGATAGGCCAGTACCTCCTTTCACTAGGTATTGAAATAACATTGGCTATGTCTATACTAGAAAAGTTGTTGACTTTGCTAAGTCAACTTAATGAGGTCGACTTTAAGTCAAATTAGCAAAGTTGACTTAACTTTTCTAGTGTAGACGTAGCCCCTTGTCAACCTTATTAAGTTGACTTAATAAGGTCAATTTAGGCGGTAATCCCTGTCCACACTGGCTTTAAGTCGACTTAAGGAGTCGATTTAAGGCTTAAATCGACTGAAAATGAGGTGCTATTAAGTCGACTTAAGCTTTCCTTAAGTCGATTTAAGGAAATGCTTAAATCGACTTAATAAAAGCGCAGTGTGGTTGTGGCTTTGTTTAGGTCAACTTAAACCTCCTTACGTCAACCTAAGTTGCCAGTGTATATGCACCTATTGTAAGAAATGTTGACTATTTTTTCAATAGTTTCAGAAAAAGTTATGCAAATATTATGAGACATATTGCCTTTCAAATATCAAATCATATTGCAATATGTACAATACTGATCAGTTAAAATTGCTATAAATAACAAATAATTTATTATTAAATGATAATAAACACCAAGTATTTTAAAATTATTGCATCTGTTCTTAAGTGAAGATTTAAGCAACTAAGCAGATAGTTAAATAGCAATATGCATAATCAATTAGGATTATTTATGATTTGTTGAATTGTTAGAATTGTTGAAAATTATATAAGGGAATAGAGATGGGGATGTATAATATCTCTTAACCTTTCCCTCCTACATATAAATCCAAAAGGTAGTTGAATGATTCATTTGTGACTGAAGGTATTGACATACTGTGTTAATTTAGATAATCCTATCTCAGTTTCACTTACAGGAGTCCTGGGACCAATTCCTGGTCCCACGGTCCCACTGAAATCATTGTCAAAATTCTCACTGAATCAAGCGTCCGAAGTTTACCTTGTTATAGCAAGTTTGTGAAAAAAAAAAAATGTGGATTTATATGCTCTACACCTGTGAACCCAAAAGCCGGAAAAGGGGGCATTATCATTTAAACCAGGTTTTGTCAGAATCATCTAAGACACACCATGGGAAGTTTAGACTCAAAGACATTTAGTAATATGGTAATTAGAAAAACAACATTTTCTTTTTTGGTGACTAACAGTTGTTTAAATACCTTGACCCTTTAAAGTATCAGACTCATACTTAGTATATTTTTACATTTCAGGTTGTCTCTTTAGAGTCAGTCACCCCCTTTGAAAACTGCTTGATTGTTTTTCAGCACTCTTTTTGGAGGTTGAGGAAGTTAGATCTAGATTGGAGACAAAGCTTCCTTTGATGATTTCAGATGTCTGATTTCTTTTCTTAATTTTTGTAATAAAAAATCTTGACAATGTAATTGCACAACCTCCTTACATGCTACAGATTATCTAGGTCCATTCACCTATTCACTTAAGTAAGAAAACTTATTTAGTGTCTGCTTATCCAAAACATTAGTTATGCTGCAGCATTTTGTGTCCTCTGAAGTCTGTTAATGACATGCAGGGCAAAACAACATAAGAGGGCTCTACAACAATAGTCTAAACAAGGTGACACAAAGGTTTGAATGAAGATCTATGCATCAGCAGAAATGAGGTAGAGATGTAATCTAGCAATATTCCTAAGGCAGTATATTGGCAATTTCTATACAACAGAAATTTCATTCAAATGTTAGACTAAACTCCAGCTGAACTGCTAAATTGCAAATTCTGGGGGAAAGCATTATTAAAGGAGATGGAGAGAAAAGGCAGAATTAAGAGGTGAGTGATTTTGGCTGGTGTTTATATCCCAGAAACACTTTTCTTGTATTAAGTTGTAAGAAATATCTAAATATGCCTTGACCTTTTTTAGGCATTCATAGCAGAGATAGCCGGAAGGGTATGGGGACAATTTTAAGATTAATTGTGTTCACAGTATATAAATTAAATTAACCACCATGGTGATAGACCAGTTCACCTAGGAGTAGCATGTATGCACATCAAGGGACCTGGACAGTATAGCGGAACATTTGTGATAACATATGTAATAGAAGAGCAGACATTATTATGAGATGAAAACTGATACTTAAGATTAAATAGGAACCTAATCTACAGCATGGTGATCTAAAGAGAGTTAGGTATGTTAGATGCACTGGCGTTATAATCAGAACCTCAAATGTCCCTCTTACTACAGCAGGTGCTCAAAATGTTGAAAAGGTGGTATGGTCAGCCCCTGGTTGTGGGGATAGGAATTTAAGATGTTCAGCAATAATCCTTTTGACCATTTTGGTGTAGCAAAGACAGACCCAGAAACTGTATGGTGCTGCATATGTGCAAAGGGACAGAATAAAAATTGTACATTCAGCCTTGACTGAGTGCTTAATTATGTGTAACCCTGACCCATAGTATTTTGCATTAATTTACCTATAATTCTCTAGACTCCTGATTATGTTAATCCAAGAAGAGTAAAGCACAAATACCTGTGTATAGAGAAAGCTGTGATATGCTATTGAACAACAGAGCCCAAAATTTCAAGACTGGTATATCTACTGTGGGTTATCCAGTTTTTTTCAAAAGACTTACCTAAACAAAACAAAGTGACCTTAAATATGTGTGTTTAGTTTTAAGTTATCTTTCTTCTTATTTCATGAATTCAACAAATAATATCCAAAGATTGTCCATTATCTAGATCAGTACCAGGTACTTCCTTCATATAATCTATTAGTCTCACTGTGACTTTAAGATTACAAAATAGGTTTATATATATTTTTGTTACATATGATACTTATCTGACACTTTGGCTGGATGTAAAGTTGCTGCCTCCAGTTTGTACTGAATATTGTGATTAGGGATTAAATTTGTTCCAAATAATTTTTCATTCTGTAAAACACTTGTAAAAGAAGAATGGTGTTTTACAACAATATTTGTTGAACCAACTGATAATATTTGACAGAAAGAGGGCAAGTAAGTGAGAAAACATTTTTAAAAGAAAAAACTCAATTCTTCTGGAAAGTTAGTTTTAATTTTTTTTAATTTTTTAATTTTTTTGTTAAAGAATGTCATGATTCATTACATTTCTAGTATGTATTTGAATTTGAAGTACCAGATCCAAAATCTAGGAAAAATAAATATCTTGTGGGTGTAAATGACAGTTTTCTAAAGGTAGTGCAAATATGTACTCTCTCAGTATAAGTGGATTTATCAGGTGTGTCTGAGTTCTTGGAAAGCAGTTTTTAAAATGGATATTGAGTCCCCTCCTTTTCGTTTTTTTTTAGCAGCATCAGAATTTTAATATTTCCCGATCATGTTTTATTCTCTAGGAAATCATTGGACCTGATTCTCAGAAACCACATTTTAAGTCACCCTTGTACTTCCTGAATTCTAGGGCTGCGCAGGAAACAGCATGGCCCCAATGTAGAGCAGCCCCAGGGTTTCTAGAAGTGATGCTCTGCTTCCCGTGACAATCAGTGGCTATCAGATAGACAGGCAATGTACTGCAGTCAAATCTTCAACAGATCTTGATCTCACCCTAAATTGGGAGGCTGATGTAGAGCCCTTACACTGGCTTTCATCAGCTAAGAAGGCACTCTGCACAGGGGATATTGTTGGGGGAGGATGAATTGTTTTGGCCGTGAGGTATATTTTTGGTGAGAGATTGTGCTTTGGGAATTAGGTTTTGTTTTATTATTATTGTTTTAATAAACATGTTGCTTAGGTAACTGTTAGAGAAGGCAACGTATAATACACATGACCCCATTACAGAAATTCTTAGCTATTCTAATCTAATCAGTTGCATTATTCAGAAGTACGTGGTATTTCTGGAGGCGTTTTTAAGAGGTTACAGTGCATCAGATTAAAAAAAAAACTCAGTAAAATGCAACAGAACCAAAATATCTACCGGGGAAGGAAAATGATAAGAAGATTACAGCCACTTATGGACACTCTCTTAATGCTTTCTAATACTGACTCATGCTGTGGGATATATGGGTTAGAAATACCCAAGTTGGAGAAATGCTCTCAACAGATAAAGTATTGAATGTGCATTCTGATTAGTATTAGAGGTTTATGCCCATTCAAGAATGTTGACAAATCTTTTAGTTAAGAGGGCATGATGTTACTGTAACTTGATAGTGGGTGCTTTTTCTAATACCCATTTGCAAACTGAAAATGGCATACTATTAACAACCGCCATAATTGTAGAGAGGATGATGAGGCCTGTGATGGGTGATTTGCAGGTGGCATTGCCTAGTGGCTAGTGGGGAAGGCCTCTGGCCGCTGCTTGTCTACTCTTTCCTCTAGACCACTTTCACACTTGGTGTTTGTCTGTTATTGGGGCTTGACTCAACCCTTGAGTCACATTACCACTCAGTCTTCTCTTAGAGTGAGAGTTTCCAGAGAGATAATAGGATGTGGCTGTTTACTTCCTACTTTTAAGTGTCCAATCCCAGCTGGGGTTGCAAAAGTTATTAATTATTTCCATCCTTCCCTCCAGGGGTGAGTCTAGGAGGTGAGAGGTTTTGTGCCCTTCTCAGTGAGGTAGGGGGTTGGCAGTTGAGTCCAGGTCACCAAACTCCAGCCCAGTAGTGCTTTAAGGATGCCTTCTTGGGCCACTTCCTCTCACCCACTTAGGGCTTCTGGTCTGTCACAAAGTCATAAGAGAAAAGGTACCAATTGTACCTGGAGCCCCTCTGGGTTGAGTAGGCAGGCTTCTCCTCCATCAGGGACAGTTTCTGCAGCATCCTTCTTCAGGAGCTCCCAAGGCAGGTCCTTCTTCCTGCTACCTTGTCAGGCCACTTCTGAGCTGTCTGATTCCCATTTAAACTCCATCTTCAGCTGGTGCATGCTCTGCAGGTTAAGCTGGCCGGAGCTGCTCCTTACTCCCTTCAGTTCTCGTGCAGGGGTTATATACAAGGCTCCAGGGCAGAGTGAATAGGTAATCTCTTGATTTTTAATTTTCTGTCTCATTCTTTTCTAGCAATGGGTAAGTTTAACATGTTGAGCAAAGGCTCTTGGGTTTACACTTTTACTATTAATAACTTGGGTTTGCTTCAGGCAAAGCAATTTTATCTTGCTTGGGTTTTATTTAAAAATGTGCTGTTTGCAAAATCTGTAGCCATCATGATGAAAATTCCAGGTTAGCAATTATCTGCTCTTTGGGACATACATCTCTGTGTTTGTCATGATGCTAACCACATGACTCTAAATGTGACTTCTACAGGCAGCTTCTCCAATAACACTAAGATAGAGGAAGCTTTTCTGAATCAGCTAAATGTATAGTAAAAGTAGTCTGCCCCTTTTTTTACATTACATATTAATAATTTCAAGCCAGTACAACAAATCTAGAACATTTTAGGAAAAATTGCATATGTCTGTTTTATCCCCAAAAGTCTGTTCTGAAGAGCCACTCTAATCTTACGATACAGAACTAGATACATGAACTGTATCTCCCATTAATATTTAAGGCCGGAATAATAAACTAGTATTCAAAAAGTTACAAGTTCGTTATGAATCTGGCCCAAATCCTGCTTACTTTGAGGTTTGGAGTAATAAAAATGGGATGAAAATTAATAAGACAAAGTGCAAGATCATGCATTTAGGAACCAGTAACAAGAATTTCTGCTCTTAGATGAGGTCTCATTGATGGGAAGTGACAGAAAAGGAGAAAGTTCAGGGTTTATTACTTGATCACAGGACAACTATAAGCCGCAAGTGTGATGCAGCTGTGAAAAAGGCAAATGTGATCCAAGGATCTCTGAGGCAAGTTATTTCCAATAGAGCTAAAGAAGTATTAATCCTTTTATAGAAGGCACTGGTATAACCTCATCTGGAATACTGTGTATAGTTCTGGTCAGCCAGGTCCAAAGAAAAAATCCAATCTGGAACAGAGGCAGAGAAGGGTTACTAGAATAAACAGGGAAATGGAGGGCCTGTCTTAAGAAGAGACTAAAAGAGCATGGCTTGTTTAGCCCAGGAAAATAAAGGCTGAGATGATTGCTTTCCATAAATACATCAAGCGATAAACACCAGGGAGGTAGAAGAGCCGTTTAAATTAACAGACAACATTATCACAAGAACAAATGGGTATAAACTGGCCATTAATAAATTTAAGATGGAATTTAGAAAAAGATTGTTAACTATCAGAGGAGAGAAGTTCTGAAACAGCCTTTCCATACGAGCAATGGAAGCAGACAACATACTTAGTTTAAGATGGTGCTTGATTAAATTTATCATTGGGATAATTATATAACTGGGTTGCCGGAAAAGGCAGGGAGGTGCATTTCCATGACTCAAGAGGTTCCTTCTAGTCCTATGTACCCAAGCAAGTTGCCTTGGTAAAGCCATGCCAGTTTGAAGTAAGTAGAATTTGGCCCTGTTTCAAACAGAAAATTTATATTCACCTGAGCACCCCCCACCCCCATCATAATAGGTGTCCGGTTTTGTTCATCTTACTGTATAAAACATGCATATAGAAAGCTGTATACATTTTACAGTGCACAGAAAATTGCATTACTTTAAACATTTTTTTCTAATTGTGTTTTGTAAATTCTGCTTAAATTGTGTTCCTTCCTTTTCACCTTTCTAACAAAAACTTGGGGATATTTTTAAAAAGAAATGAGATCTAAAAGATAACGTGGCATTTCTTGACAGTGAAACTGAAACTATTTTTGAGGTGAATTCTTATAACAGCATTGCAGGTTACTGACTGTGTTGTTCTGGGAATACAGATCATGGTGGCTACAGTTATTTTTGTTGACTGGGGATCTGCAGACATATAAGCTGTCAAACATTCCTTGTGCACACAAAAAGATGTCATGCCATAACAATATTGGAAACTTGTGTGAAAACCTCATGCTTTTCTTATCTTTCCCCACATGCTAATAGTAAAATGAGTCATGCACTTAACTGCAAAGCAGGGAATTTGCTTTGATGCTCAGAAAGTTTCTACACCCTTGAGAAAAACGTCAGAGTAGGTGGTGTTCAAATTATAGAGCCAGATTGTCTCCTCCTTGGGAAAAACCCAGAGAGGGGAATGGAAATTCTGCAGACTGAAATTGAGGGTTCCTGATTGATCATTCTGTTTGCACGCTGGTGGACAAATCCAGCCTTTGAATCAGAGGGTGTGGCCTCCAAAAACATTCAGAAATGAGGTTTCCCTCCTTGGACCTACAGTGCAAACTCCAGGAGAGAGCTCCAATAGAGAAGCAGTACACCTTCAGATCCCTTAGTTTCCTGACAGTACAGCTGAAACCAAGCTGCCTTTCAGAGAAGTTTCAAAGTGCGCAGGGGATTTGTATGTAAGAAAAGGTTGATGTTGTCAGCATTTTTTATGCATTACATTATCACAAATGATGCCATGGAAGGTTACTCTGCCACAGCTGCCTCTATATTCACAGGTTATGTACATGTGGAGCTGAGGATGTGATTCCTGGCTTGAGAAATACCTGTGTAAGCTGTGCTCAAGCTAGCACGCCACAAATAGAATATAACTGTGACAGCATGAGCAACGGGGCAGCACATCCATCAGAAACCCTAGGGATAGTCTTAGGGTGGCTAATCTGGCCTGTCAATTACTCATGCAGCCATGGCAACGTTCTATTTTTAGCATAGTAGTTTGATGAGACCTAGCACATGTATGTCTCTTTGAGCTGAGAACCACATCCTTAGCTTCAAGTTTAGAAATACCCATAGAGGGGACTTCCGCACGTTTCAAGAGGATGCTCATGATTCCCCCTACAGTGTATTTTCCCTTATTTCGTGGGCTTTGAGTGGTATTTGTGCATTTTTCCAGCCCCTCTACACATGAAGTAGGACTAGTTTATTCCCTCTCAAAATTTGTGCAAGTTCTTCTATCCGTTATTCCAAAGTGTGGTAATGAAGAGTTATCCTCTTACCCACTCTGAGTTTACCTATGTGTTCGCACAAATTTATCTGTTACCACTGTTTTAATTTGTCCCAGAGCATCTTCTTTGTTGGTTAAAAATGTAAAAGGAGATAGTATTTCTGCTTCAGCTATTGTTTATGATGTTAAAAGCATGGTTTGGAAATAAGCAGATAAATGTATTTTTATTTTCTTTTTAATAATACATGTTTAGCTATTAAGCGATTTATCAGTACTACATGGATAGTATCCAATAACTGGTTCATCACATCACCAGCATAAATAAATTAATTACATTGTAGTGGCATAAAAATAATTCAGCTAGTGTCTGGAACTAGTGTGGGTGATGCATATGGAATTAGATTGTGTAAACCGCCTTGCTCATGTTCATTGTGAGCTTATGTTAATAAGAAAAGAAAATAGTGTTGCATTTGCAGCATATGGGCCTGATTCTGCACTGTCTTGCACTTTGTGTGCAAAGTGAATATTAAATGCTACTAAATCAAATATTAATGTTTCAGTCCCATTTTGCACAGGTATAAATGACTGCGGAAAGTGCGAGGTACTGGAAAATCAGGCTCTTTGCGTTCAAGTTTGGCAGTTTCTCAGTATAATTTTTCTGGTGATTTGGGATTTGACTTCAAATCATTAACATGTCTGTTCAAAAAGTGGCAGTGAAGAGACTCTGGAAATGATCAAAACAATTTCATGCTAAATAGGCTTGAGTGTTTCATCTGATTATTTTATATGAAATTTGGGACACTCAGATTTAATGTTCTCTAGGGATGTAGAGGTTGCCTAAATTAGTTCAGACGTTAAATGAATTTAGAAAGGAGGAATGATGATGTGCTTATGGCACGGGATTGGGATTCAAGGGCTGGGGTTAATTCTTAGAGTAGAACTATCTCTCCTAATAACTTGGCTAGCAAGTTCTGGTGTGATCTTGTGGGTGTTACTTAATCTTTCTGTATCCATCTATGGAAGGGGGCAAATAATACTTGCCTATCTTATCTATTTAGTCTGTAAACTTTTCGTGATGAGGACCTGCTCTTAGGCTTATATACAGTACCTAGCCCAGTGGGGACCAAGCTCAGCTGGGGCCTCCATTTACTTTTAATATATATAACAATAAATAAGATGAAGCCTGCTCCTATGAAAGTCAATAGACAGTATTTTATAGCATTTCTTTGTGTAACTTTCTACCTTTTTAAAGAAAAGGAAACAAAGATTTGCTTCAAGCTACATGCATAAGGTCAGGTTCTTATATTTTTTAAAAATTCCATTTTTTGTATGCAACATCCATAACCTCTTGGTTGAGACATAGCAACTTTTTTAATGAGTATAGCATTATATTATGAAAATTCTTCTTTTTTTTCTAAGCTAAGTTATAACTTTGTACAGGAAATGTCTAGTGGACCCAACCTCTATGGTTTTCCATTCAGTAGCCTGTTGGAGGCGGGCTAAGTTATATCCCTTGCTGCCTGTACCATGAGTAGCACAGAGGGGAGAGCACCTTCCGCAGAGTCTCTAAACCCCTTGCACATGTGGGCAGGAAGAGGACAGATTGTCAACACCACCTATCCCCCACCAAATACATGCTGGCCAGACCAGCTGTATCATCATATCAAGAGATATGTACTACCCTTGGAATTAGAGGCTGGTGCAGGTTTACACGTGCTCCCATGGAGCAGAAGGAAATTGTGAAGCAGATGATGACTTTGAGTGTCACAGTCGGCTTCCTGTTCTGTTTCTGAGACATCACAGCTATACCTACATAGGGACTGTGACAAAGCCACAATTGACCCATAGAGTATGTCTACACTGCATTTGGGAATAATCCTCTCAACCCAGACAGGCAGATTTGTATTAGCAGGGCTTGAGCTAACCTGCTAAATATAGTATGGATGTAGTAGCTTGAGCAGCAGGTTGAGCTCTTAAGTCCAACTAGCCCACTGGGTCTGAGCTCGGGTGGCAAGCCTCAGATTCTGGCACAGCTGCAATGTTCTCACTGCTATTTTTAGTGCATTAGTGCAAGTCTGTCTGCCTTCTACAAAAGGAGGATTGCTCCAGACTGCCGTGTAGACGTATTTTAATTTCATGTTACCAATCCAGCCACTGCCATACCATAAGGCTTCCTCCTTCTGTTTAATAGTTGGAGTCAATCTCATGAGACCATTGTGATTAAATGGCCTGGTAGCTTATTGAACTCAACCTCTGCCTGCTCCAACCCATCTGTGGACCTTTCTTCATTCAGGTCATTATTCATCTGGTCATATAGTCCTAGAATCATAGAAATGTAGGGCTGGAAGGGACCATGAGAAATCATCGCATTCACTCTTCTGTGCTGAAACAGGACCAAGGAAAACGTCCTAGACCATCCTTCTGACAGGTAGTTTGTTTGTAATCTGTTCTTAAAAATCTCCAACAGGGATTCCACAACCTTCCTTGAACGCCTATTCTAACGCTTAACTCACCTTGTAGTTATAGTTTTTCCTAATACCTAACCTAAATCTCCCTTGTTGCAGATTAAGCTGATTACTCCTTGTCCTATCTTAATATTTGAAAACTGTTATTAGGTCCTTCCCACCGCTTCAGACTTCTTTTTTCTCAAGTTTAAACATAGGTCAGGTTTTTAAACCGTATTTCATTTTTGTTGCTCTCCTCTGAATTCTATAATTTGTCCATATCAGTTCTTACAGTGTGGTGCCCAGAACTAGACGCTGTACTTCAGCTGAGGCCACTCTGGTGCCAAATGGAGAGGGACAGATACTGCTCAATGTCTTACAAATGATACTGCTGTTAGTATACCCCAAGAATATTAGCCATGTTCACAACTTCATCACGTTGGCTCTTATTCAGTTTGTAATGCATTATAATCCCCAGATCCTTTTAATCAGTACTATCCACTTATTCCCCATTTTGGTACTTCCTTCTTATGTGTAGAACTTTGCACTTGTCTTTTTTGAATTTCATTTTGTTGATTTCAGACCAATTCTCCAATTTGTCAAGATTGTTTTGAATTCTGATGCTGTCCTCCAAAGTGCCTGCAATATTTCTCATCTTGGTGTTATCTGCAAAATTTTATAAGTATACCCTCCATTATTGATAAAATATTGACTCCTCTTTAGAGGTATATAGTCCTGATATCTACAGAACAGAAATATAAAAGCTGTTTAAAACAAGATAAAACACTAGAAGTAAACCTTAATAGATAATGTAGTAGAGAACTGAATGTTATGGAAGCATTGATAGTGGTTCCATAGTAAAAACCACACTGAGTTTTGCACTTACCATAGGGATTCAACCACTTATTAGGTATTAATAATCCAGTTTATCATACCCAAAATTATAGCACATACTCTTTCAGTATAGAATGAAATTTCTGATAATTTATAGGTAAATTAGTTTTTGAGATTAAATTAATTTAAAAAATTGTTCCTTTTAGAAACGTAGCAGACCCTGTATGCAGGGGGTTGTAGAAGATGCAAGTCTCTAACCATCAGAGGAGTAAACTCTGGAATAGCCTTTCAAGGAGAGCTGTGGGGGCAAAAAATCTAGATGGCTTCAAAACTGAGCTAAATAAATTTATGGAGGGGAAGGTATGATGGGACAGCCTAGTTTGGCAATTGACTGATCTTTGATTACTAATAGTGGATGTGCCAGTGGCCTGAAATGGAACGTTAGGTGGGGTGAATTCAGAGTTATTACAGAGAATTCTTTTTTGGGTGTCTGGCTGGTGAGTCTTCCCATATGCTCATGTTTAACTTTATTTATAATATTTGGGGGTCAGGAAGGAATTTCCCCTCAGGGCAGATTGGCAAGGGCTCTGGGGGGGTTTCACTTTCCTCTGTAGCATCGGGCATTGCTCACTTGCTGGTGGATTCTCTGTACTTTAAAGTCTTTAAACCATGATTTGAGGATTTTAATAACTCAGTCATTGGTTAGAGGTTTATTACAGGAGCGGGTGGGTGAGGTTTTGTGGCCTGCATTGTGCAGGAGGTCAAACTAGATGATCATATTGGTCCCTTCTGTCCTTAGAGTCTATGGGTATGTCTATACTAGCAATTTAGGTTGATTTAAGGATCCGTAAGTCAACCTAAATTATTCCATGTCCACACTTCATTAAGTTGACTTAATTCCAGTGTGGACACCTATGTCCAATGTTAAGTTGAATTAGTAAAGTCGACTTAAAAGGAGCCACTTTGTTAAGTCCATTTAATAAGGTTGACTTTAAGTCGACCTTATTAAGTTGACTTAACAAAGTCAACTTAACTTTTTCTAGTGTAGACCTACCCTATGAATCTATAACAGGGGTTGGCAAACCTCAGCACACGTGCCAAAGATGACATGCACATCCATTCTGGGTGGCACATAGGTCTCCTGACCCTGCACCGCTTCTCCGCATGGCTGCGAGTGCCGTAGCTGCTCCCCCCTGCTGGCCCTGCCCCCCAGCATGGCTGGGGGCACAGGAGCCACACACATGGTGGCTCTTTTCCCTTGCTGGCCCTGCCCCCAGCAGGGCCGCAGGAGCCAGATATGAGGCAGCTCCTCTCCCCTGCTGGCCCCAGCCCCTCATGGTGCCAGAGCGAGGCTGCTGGCACCTGCTTGGGGGTTGGGGAGGAGGGGCTGGCACAGGGGTCAGCAAACATTGCCGACCCCTGGTCTTTAAGATAGAGAGAAAGGGGGGAAATGGGGGTGTGCGTGCATGCACACAGGTGCATAAGAAATTGGGGTGTCCGTTGAAGGAGAAGCAGATGTAAACCCAGTACATTGGCCAGTATACTCTGGCTATTATGAGTAAAGCAGCCAGAGTATACTGGTGAATGAAGCTATACATTCTTAAATAAAATGATTTAGGGTTGATCTTTATATTTTCAAATCATTAGAAATATCACCGGGTAACTATGGCAGAGGTGGAACTGCTACATAATATTCTAAGAATATTAATATGTAATTTAATGAACATGTTGTATGACCTGGTCAGTGAGGTGAAAGTACAGTTCTATATAGTTTGAATTATTAGACTTCCTTGTATGAATATCCCTGAGTGATGGGAGCTATAGGAATCATAGATCAACTAGAATCCTCCTGTGAAAGATGGATAGCCACCTAGTAAACTAGACATGTGGAATCTCTGTATTGTTTTAAGTTCTGTTTCCTCTGAAATGCTTTTGTTCTAAATAAGTAATGCTTTGCTTTACAAAGGCTGTTTAGTTGCTGGATGCTACTGGCCATTGCTGCCAGAAGGAACAAAAATGGCAAGCCAGCTTAAGTAATCACAGTTAGTACATGACAGTTGCAGTCCAAGGTCCTGTCTGAGGATGAAAGAATTGCATGATTCCATCTCTAGACAGGTGATGGCCCAAGGCCTGAGACAGGAGAAGGGGGCCTACAAAGAGGCCACGAGAGGTAGTGGTGCAATTGGTGCAGTGTGTGTCTTGTTTCATGGTGTCACTCCACACTGGAAAAAAAAATCTCAACTTATTTCATGAGTTTAATAGCACTTGATTTTTTGGGATAATCACAAGATCCCTCTAATGTATTTTACCCTAAATTACTCTCAGCTATTTTAACATAAATTAATCCAAACACTTTAATTAAGTACTAATCAAAAGGAGTAACACAGAGACTACAGTGCAGCCAGATCTTATGGCATGCATGTTTATGCTGTTTGCCTTTATGCTGGCTATTAAGATATGTTTTTAAAAAACAAAATTCTCTTGTGCAATTCTGTAAATGTCTAGTTTATTATTGGACATTTCCTAAGTGAATTGTTTAATAGGATTACTTATCTTCTCAGCTGTATATAAATGTTTCTTATGTCTAGACTCAGAACTTGTATTAATTAATTGTGGGAGTGAAGAATGCCTTTAGCTTTTCCATTAATAGCATTTTGTATACCGTACCTAGATTTTTGATGGGTTCTTTTTTTTGGTTCCATTTTACTACTCTAGTTCCTAATTAAAAAAAAATGGGAAACAATTATAACTTTCAAAAATGGTCATACAAGTCACAGGTAAGAAATACTAAGAGAAATAAGATAATTTTTTTATGGACTGATACTGAGCTTTCATGCTTAAAGTTAAGGTCATATTTATGTGCTTTGCTGGATCAAGGCCATAAAGAGAGGGACTAAGAGAAGCAATGGGATAGTACAGTTACCTTTCACTCTAACGATCAAGTTCACATCCTGAATCTGGTCAGTGTTGCTTTAAACCAGGGGTTCCCAACCCCTGGCCTGTGGGTCAGAAGTGGCCCGTGGGGCTTTTTAAAATGGTCTGCGCTGCCAGCCTCTGACTCAGAGTTGGGCTGCAGCTGCCCGGTCCCAGAGCGCAGCTGGGAGCTTGTCTGCGGCCACCTGCCTCCCCTCCAGTCCAGGTCAGGGCTGGATTACAGATTGGGGGTGGGGTCAAAGGCTCCAGGGCTGCAGCAGCTGGCACAGCACAGCAGCAGGGATTTGCTGGGGGCCCTGCGGGTTGGTGCAGCTGCAGGGTGTGCTGGGGGGATTGGGGTGGGGGCTGCAGGCTGGTATGGCCACTGCAGGAGCATGGGTCGCACTGGTGCTGCTGGCTGGGGCCCACGTGCTTGCTCACAAGCTGGCCCTATTCATGGGCATCCAGCCCATTTTTCCTTTCCTTTCCTTTGCATTCTTTTTTTAAAAACTTTTTCTTTTTTTCTTTTTTTTTTCAAATTTTAGAAAAATCATTTTGGCTTGAGGCCTACAAATAGAACCCTGAAGAGCCATTAGTCTATTGAATTAAAATAAATTTAAATTTAATTAATTGGCTTTAATTAATTGTAGTTAATTTTAATTTGAATTTAATTAATTAAATTTAGTTAAATAAGGTGGTGGCCCTTCAGTGTTCTGAAAATTCTATTTGAGGACCTCAAGACAAAAAGGTCGGGAACCACTGCTTTAAACGCTGGCTTGTGTGGAAGGTCCCTCAAGCAAAGCAGGGAGTTCCATCCTCCAGTGTGTGTGCTACCTAAACTATTTGACAATATTCATTTTTATCTGTTTAAAGTTTTATTCACAAGACACAGTCACAACCCCATTTAATGTTTGCTCCTGCTCCCTTTGAAGTCTATAGCTTAGGCATTGATTTTAATAAAGGTAAGATCAGGCCCATAATAAGGATATCAGCTCTCAAACCGGAAAATACAATCTTTACCAATATTATCAGAGATATGTGGAGATCTCTCTTGAGTGCAGATGAACTTTGGAATTGCTTGTTTTACTTTACGTATAATAACTTATTTCAGTCATTTGACTAAATCAGAGGAACATGTCAATTTCTTCTGTTTCTAATGAATTGTATGTTGAGCAGTTTCACTAGCATCACATTTTCTGTACTTTGTAGTCCAGAAAGTTGGAGACATTTTCTCTGGCAGTACTAGAACTCACCAATTCACCCCTTTTGTGCAGCAAAAACAACAATTTTAAAGATCACTGGCCATTTGAAATCCACGTATGTGTTTAAAAATTGTTAAAAGGAATTTCAGGTACCATCCTTGACTCTGAGTCTCTGTGCCAATTTCTGTACATTTGCCATGATATCAACCTATTTTAAAAGTGTTTTTCTTCTCCCTTTTGCAATGTGGCAAACCCACAGAAACAACAGGAAAACCTTACAATGGTAAGTAAAATAAATTTCAGACACAGGTGTCAGGTGGCAGACCATCTTTAACTTTAACTGTTTTACTAACAATGGTTTCTCTCATTATCCACATGAATTGTCAGAGGGCAGTTAACCCAAAAGGCAACTTTCAATTTCTGGTTCATGAAGGCATTCTATGGCACTGGCATTCCTAAAGTTATAAAACACAGGGAGAGATGATGAACAGACAGCTTTCTAGCTTTCTCAGCAACAGAGATAATTTGTTAATTAACTCCTGAATTTTTGTTAGTGTCCACAGCTTAGCAGAAATAAAACTAAGAGTTTATATTTAGGTGTAAATGAATAAATAGAATTAAGATAAAATGAACATGCTGCATGTTATGTTTATGTTAAGTGCTCATAAGCTGAATTCCTTGTCAAAAAGCTAATCAGCAAATAGGGTTGACACCTTTCTAATTTCTGGTGACCAATCCGGACCCATGAGGCCCTGCCCCTAGTCCACCTCTTCCCCTCAAGGCCCTTCCTCTGTTCTGCCTTTTCCCCCAGATCCCACCCTTGCTCCACCTCTTCTCCCCAAGGCCTCCCTGCTCCACCTCTTCCTCCCAAGGCTGCACCCCCATTACTCACTCCTCTCCCTCCATTGCTCTCTGAATCATCTCCATTTCCCCTCCCCATCCCCTCAGCTGGGCTCTCTTTGCTCCGGGTTAGACAGGGAGCCTGCCTGCAGGTAGGAGGCAGCCCCAGCTGGGCAGGGGGCTCAAGTTAATGACCTGGCACCTCCTCCTGCCCTGCTGTAACCAGCGTTTTGGTGTCCAGTCAGAACATCTCCTTGGATGCTACCAGGTCCCCTTTTCGACCAGACTTTTTAGTTGAAAGCTGGACACCTGGCATCCCTAAATGGCACCCAGACACAGAAGCCAAACATTGGAGTGTCCAGGTAAAACTGATGGTTGGTAACCCTATCAGCAAATCTCACACAATTGGGATAACAGTCAATGGTTTCATAATATTATATTTTCTATTCATTAGGCCTGTAGGACATTGTGTGCATGTGTAACTGAGTATAAAGATGACAGAGGAATGTTGAAAGGTCATGGTGTTGTACATTATCACTACTGAAAGCAGACTTTGACACCTTCTTTAGATGACAGGTTTGTTGAAAGATGTTTAACTGGAGCTCAAGTATTGCAATAGTTTCTGTTCATTAATTGAGTAAGAAAAGAATTAGAGTGAGAAGCTTCTATGCTGAAATCTTCTCATAGATTAGGTTCCAGAAATAATGTGGTGATGACCTTAAAAGTCTAGGGATTAATACAATATGGACCAGAAATAGAAGTAAGGCATCAAGTAGTATTAAACTGCCATGCATTTAAAAACAAAAAAAAACACCCAACCTTACCTATTTTTGTACCCTAGCTGTGGAATATAAAAGAATTACAATTCAAATATATATTGTTCTTTCCATCATGAAGAATTCTAAAGGGCTTTATAGACTGACCCCAATTCGCAAGGACACACATGTAAGTAATCCACTAAAGTTGATGGGAGTATTCACTTGCATTCTAGGTATGTGTATAAGATTCTGCAGAATCAGGGCTTATATACTGTAGATACATATAATGGTGCTTGGGGTACCTAGGACTGTGAACCATCTTGGTACTCCTGTGCCTCCAGCATTAGGGAGACTTGCTTGAGCTAAGATGGATTTCAGTTCCCTAACACCAGGCAGTGCTAGCCTTTACCTTGCTTTATAGGTTAACAAATACACTTCAGTCCCTTTGTCTCTCTGAAGCAATCCCTGGTAGCATCCAGCCCCTTATCCACTGAATCCCCAGAAAATTACTAGGTTTGCTGTCCCCAAGGGAACAGTATATGCCCAAGCTTGTATGATTCAGCTCAGGATCAGCACTTTGCTTAATATCACAGTGCTTAGATATATTTGTAGTGAAAACAAGGATAAGTTTATTGTCAGAGATTCAAGAGATAGTGAGTGAGAATAATGGAAACAAAAGATTTATATAGAAAACAAAATCATAATATGCTTTCTAGACACTAAACAGGCTAACCTCTTGTCTAAAGAAGTCTTACCTCACCTAAGATCTTCTGCAGCATTTCCAACCAAGGCTGGTTGTGATCCCATTTTCATGAATGTAAAATACACTGTCCATTTACTTTCTAGGTTCAGGATAAAGGAGTATCTTCTTTGTCTTTGCTCAAAGGCAGCATAATCCCCTACCCATCACTTGTTTTTCCTGTGTCCTTACTTGTTGACTTCACTTCTGTGTTTATTTTGTAAGTAAATGGCTACCCATTGTATTATCTCACAATACTTAATTTCCATCTTAACAAGGAGACAGGTGAATAAATATTTTTCCGAAAAACAATCTGTCAGCCTTGCCTTGATACAGACTTTAAGAACATATTTTCAGTGTATATTCGTAATGTCTTTACATACATTCCAAAATATTAATGACCAGTGTAGCTTTCATTTAAGACCTCTCACATGACATTCTTTGGTAAATCTGAATGTCCATACAGGATCAGAACATTCCTGTATTCCTCTTGCCAGGTGGCATTAAGGAGTTCTTGTGTCTCAGTATATACGCATCACTTACATGCCACTGAAATATAGTTATCTCTCCAATAGAACATGGCAGCTTTTCTGCATTCACAGTTCTACGCAACAGTTTTTAGCAGGGGAAATTAAGATTATTTTTTCCAAATTAAACACATGAAATTGAGGCAATAGTTACCCAACTTGAATTATAATCAGGACTCCTTTTAGAAAAGTGTCATCATATCTTTAATGACCACAACAAGCAAGCATCTCAGTTTAACATTTTATCCAAAAGATGGAACCTCCAGCAACACTGTGCCCTGTTGGTTTAGTAGAGATGTGGAAGTTATACAGATACAGAGTTAAAGCCAAGAAACCAGTCTTGTCAGTTTTTAGGCCAAAGTGACTTCACAACTGGCATATAATGCCAAATTAGGGGTGGTGAGTGATTTGCTCTTAAAAATAGTTGCCTGGCTAGAATCTTGATCCTGCCTCCTCCTCCAACTGTGCTACTCAGATAGGAAATCAATTCAATTCTGCTTAGTTTTATTCCATTAAGATATTGAATAAAATTATTACATTTCAAGATATGCTTCCAGTAAAACGTTATCCAGAATAACTCACATTTGTTATTAACTAATAGAAAGGTCCAAAGCATTTAAGGACCTCCCCATTTCAACCTAGTGTTAGATAAATATGGAATTTTTTTCTTTTTTTCTGTCTATAGGCCCTAGACTTCTGTTGTTCCCTGTGACCCCTGGATTTTAGTGGGCTACACAAGGTGCAAGTCTGTAACAATTTTACTCAATATCTCCGTCAAATTGTTAAACAAAGGGTGATTCAGGAAGATCAAGCAAGGGTCAGAGTATCCTGATTTGCCCCTTATTTTCTCTCTGTTCAAGCAGGGAACACATTCTGTTTACTTTAGTAAGTTCAGAAATGTCTATGATATACTTAGATTTTGGGCAATGAAGTCTACTCTTTTAATAGGCAGGTGAAAGGATGTTCTCATGTATGAGAGTTTTCCCACACTACAAATGAAGTTAAAATTATCCACTATTACATGATTAAATGCATGTTTTACTCTAATTTAAGCCCTTGTCTACATTACAGTTTGGCTCTAAGATATTGTCTGAGCTAGACATCATGACAGCGATATCATTTCACCTTTATTACTGTGCTTGAATGAAATGTTGTGCATCAATTACTGTTTGAAACTGAGTCCAGTGGATAAACCAATATACTTAGAAAAGAACTTTTTTAACAAGCAAAAGATTTTATAAACTGAGTAAGTTTTGAAGTGCCCCAAATTAGGAGCCAGACAGAATTTTTTTAAGCAATCCGCCCAGCTTCAATCTTTTTGAAATGGCCAAGAGAATGTCAGCAGCTGCTTATTTTACACACACAGGGGTTTCATATTGCACTGTAATGCTTACAGACTTTATTTCATGTTAACAAGGCCACCCGAGTAATGATTCTGAAAAAAATCAATTGTTAAATTGACAAAACTTAATCATGAATGGAAATTTTCAATTTTCTAATAAAAGTTTGAAAGCTGACTGACATGGAAAAGGACTTGTTTAGCATCACAGGAATAAGTTTGCTAAAGCTCGTTATGATTTTATAGACAGTAATGTGTCAGTTATTTTTTAAAATATACTTCCTTCAGACATCCACATTCTTTCCAACTTTGTTTCAAATAACTGAACTTCTCCGTATATTAATAATTTTGTTTTTAATTGTTTATAAACTTATGTGACTAATATTATAGTTTCTAAAAATTACTGATTTTCTCTCTCCCCTCCCTTCACTACTCTTTTTCCCCAATCTGAGTCAATGCGTGTCTGTGTATAAAGAAGAAAAAATAAGAGTCCTGTGGCACCTTAAAAGACTAACAAATTTCTTCAGGCATAAGCTTTCGTGGGCTTCAACCCACTTGAAATTTTTTATTCTTTAACGTGCCACAGGACTCTTGTTGTTTTTGCTGTACACAGACTAACATGGCTACTACCCCTTTGGAACTTGTATAAAGAAGGAACAGCTTTCATACGCTGGGGTAAAAGTTGTTTAAATGATAGAAAATGTTTTTTCCATTAACTTGCAGTGTTCCATTAATTGAAATGTATGAAAGTACTTGGGACTCTCTTACCTGTTTCCTTACTCTTCCTTTACACAATTTCTTCATACAGCAAATATTTTCTTATGCTGCATGATTTCCCCTCAGAAGTTGGTATTTTCTGATCTTAGAAAAACTTTCCAGTGTGTGTATTATGGTCTAATGATGACAAACAATGGTAACAGCAAAAGGACAAAGCCCCCAAATGTAACTTTTGTTAAATAAATGTATATGCTGGATTTTCTAACTGCTAAGTTAAAACTGATTTTAGTTCAGCAAACTTTCATTTTTATTGTAAAATCTTCCCTTGTACTTAAAAAAATTCCAATACTTTTCCCCCCATTGTACCATAACTTTTAATTATAAGATTTCTTTTAAACAATACTTGACTCTTCTGCAGTCAGATTGAAATAATGGGACTCCACTTGGGTGTAAAGTTACCATACATCTGGAACTGATGGTAGGACTAGGCCTTAGCAAAGTCTTCTACTGTTGCAGCATAGCTAAAGTACTGAAGATGAGACTGAAGTGGGCCTAGACAAAGTAAAGTGGAAAGTCACAAGCTACAGTTGGTAGGTGGGGTATGGTGGCACAGTCAAGATTCTGCAGCAAAATCACAGCATAGGAAGTACTTCAATCTATTTTTATCTTTAGCAAATACTACCTAATTTGTCTCCCCCAACCATGCATCACTTAAATAAAAAATAAACATGAGCAGCCTTACCCTTACAGACAATTTTAACAGCAATCATATATTTATATAAAACAGAGAGCAATACAACATTCCCCATTGCCAGATGCTTACTATCAGTCACACTTAAGTTTACATCGAAGAGTAGTCCTATTAAAAGTATGCATCTGTGTAATTATTTTCTGGATCTGGGCCTAATTTATTTCAGTATTTTACTGATGGTGTGTACTCCTTAAGCTCCCAGAGCGCTGTAGGAAGGATGAAAGTTTTAAAAATTAGTTTGACTAAGTGTTCTGCAAGTTTGATCGTCATTTATAGCAGGAAAAGCAATTTTAAAAAATCACCATGAGAGGTGTGATTTAAGTTCCCCCCGAGACATTTTTGTAAAAACTCTGTGCCAGGAACACTAGGTGAGTACAGATAGGTGGGGCCCTGGCTCTCCTTTGCCTCACCTAATGGCCCTCATTACAAGCTGCCCACAGCCATCTCCCCTTTCCCACCACACTGCCCCCAGCCACTCCTCCTGTC
>ML685755.1:29221461-29277867 GCA_007922175.1 Pelusios castaneus | reverse complement strand
GCTGCCATCGCCCATTTCCTCTCTCCAGCCATCTACCTCTGCCTCCTCGCCCAAGCGCCCCATTCTCCGACCCCCCAGTGCAGCGGGGGCTCCGGGGAGCTGCAGCTCGGGGGCGGGCGGGGAGGCACAGCGCCGTGCCCTGCCTGGAGGCCGCCCGGGCTGCAGCGCAGGAGGGCGGCGTGGGAGCAGCGCCTGCGCGCCTGTCCCGCCTGCTCGCTGTGGCCCAGCGCTGGGACCGGCCGCGGCACGGCAGCCCGGCGGGCGGGAGGGCGGGCCTGAAGGGGCGGGAGGCGCACGCTGTTTCCCTTTCTCTTTCGCTGGGCTGCGCGGCGGGGGCTGCTGCCGGCCCGAGGCCGCTGGGCGCCGCCAGGTACCGCCGGGAGCTGGGGCTGGGGCGGCCGCGGGGCAGGAGACACCGCAGGTGCAGGGGGAGGAGTTCTCGGAGCGGGCGGGAGCGCCCCAGCCGCAGTCCGAGTCCGGTCCGTGGTGCCCCCGCTCAGCCCGGGGGGCGGCAGCCCGAGCCCGCCTGTCTCCGTAGGCCGGGGGCGGCATCGGAGCAGGGGGAGCCGCCGTGCGGCCTGTTTACGGGCTGTGCTCTGGGGGAGGAGGGGTTGGTTCGCCCTGAGTGCGGCGCCCGGGGCTGACTGGAGACCAGGTGGGGTCCCTGCACCTGTCACTCCCCCTCTGCCTCCACCCGGCGCTGAGCCAGCGTGTCACCGTGTCCCGCTTGCACTCGCCGCTGCAGCTAGCGCCGGGCAGGGGGGCGGCGCTGGCTCCGGTCTTGTCCCTAAAGGAGCCCCTCGCACAGTCACTGTGTTGTGTACTGGGCTCTGACACTTGTCTCCTGGGCATGGCCACCGTGCTTATGCTTCTCTTCACATGTCTTGCAGGGATGAAAAAGTTAACCCCCAGAAAGGGGCAGGAGTTATGAATGAGGTCCCCGTGAGAGATCGGGAATGTCCATCCAATGTCCGGAGAGGTGCAGTTGCACAGAGCAGCTCCCGTGAAGCACATCAACTCCAGTTGTCACATTCACACTTCTGGCCTAAAGCACTCAGCCAGCATCGCCTGCCCCACGAATGGCTACCCAGAGGAAGCACTTGGTGAAAGATTTCAATCCTTATATCACCTGTTACATCTGTAAAGGCTATCTTATCAAGCCAACCACAGTAACTGAGTGCCTCCATACCTGTAAGTAATACTCTGCAAGGTATCCAGCCTTCTCAAATAATGCTTTCTCCAGATACCACCGCTCATTTGTTTAAACATGTAACACAAAAGATTATAAAGTGTTTTACTGTGCTCAGCTTGCATGGACACTACATCGCTGAGAAAATCTCAGTATGGAATACTTTGGGCCTTTTAAGTTTAGAGTTAATTGGGGAAAAGAGAAGTCAAATGTTTCAGAGGGATTTGTTATGGTTCTGACAGTGTACTATGCTTTAATTTTAAGTGTAGTGTGTGCAATGTCCATTTCTAGTAACGAGAACTATTGACCTTTTACAGTCTTCATCTTGTGTAGAACACTCATGAGAATCCTTATTCTATTCAACTATGCTCAAAGAACCAAAAGCAAGAGAATTTTTTACATAGGACATTGTTGAAGAATCAGTATGGCCTTTACAGCTAATTAAATTAGTCATATAAGTTGTGATCTGAAGACCTTTTTTACTTTTATCTCCAGTCTTTACTTTTATCCAGAAAGGGATAGTTTTGGACTGTTCCATTACTATGAAATTAAGCAGCTGGAAATGTTGGGTGACTGTCTAACAGACTAATCCTCTTCCAGTTTCTGGAGTTGTGGCAGTGTTATTGTATTATCAATTGTATTTGGATTTATTGTATATCTTTACCTTGAGTTAGAGGATATTATCATAAACAGTGAATCTCCTGGGACGATTGTTTTGTCTGAACTTTATTTTTATGTTTAAATGTTCTCATAATGTGCATCACACTGAAAAGGTTTCCTTGTGCATCAGTTTAGGTTGACAGATAGAAAGTTTATTAGGAAATAGATTTCAATTGACTAGATGCCTTTTAAATGAAAGACTGTTGGGAAGTTATTCAGATTATGTTATGTCAATTCTCAGTGTTTGTCCCTCCCTAATCCTGCAAGTAGTTACACACATGAGTAATTTTAAACACATTAATAGTTCTATTGAAGTCCGTGGAACTACTTGAATGAGTAAACTTACCTCTGTGCCTAAGTGGAGGATTGGCACTAAAACAGTAATAATAAATATATTATATAGTGAATAGAAAACAGTGTAGTTAGACCTTTTTGAGATGACTGAATTTTAAGTCTTTTCAGATAAAATTAGAATCATCTTAATACAGGAGTGATAGATTTTCTATACAACAGCCTTGTTTAAGAGTGCTAATCACACCCCTTACGTCTTTGTACTGATACTTCTTCCATTGTTTTTGTGCAAGGTTGTTCTATTTGTGGTGATCTTTATTAATTTGCAGAACATGTGGATGCACCCATGACAAATAAAATATGGAATGACAATGAAAATTAAAATATGCAATTCAGAGAAAAGATCTTATACTGTGAACATCATAGTCCCACTTTTCATTTAACGCCTCATATTATTTTCAGCATAATTTTTATAAAAGCACTCTTTGTAGGCTAAAGTTTTCCATGTCTGAGCTCAAGAAAGGGATATCAGGTTATTTTTGTTAACAGAGGCTGGTTTTTGGATGAGGGGGTTACTTGAACAAAATAGGTTTAACCATTTTAAAATAAGATACAAGGGCAAAAATATTTCCTTCTTTTTCAAAGTCTTTTCCACCTGCAACCAATAACTCAAAATGGTAAAAATTTAAAACTTTGTGTGTGGCTGAAGCCGGCTGAGGAAAGACCATCTGGTAAATTTGAACAAAAACTAAGATCAATTAAATCAGAAATTAGTTTTAAAATTGATTTTCCAATTTTGCACAATATACTTCTTTTAGGTTTTTAGCTTTATTATTAAAAATCTATTTTTGCCCTTGTTAGAAAACAATAATGGCTGAAGTGCTTTGTTTTCCATAGCAAATATCTGCTTTCTTTTTTCAGTTTTTTGTATTGTAAATTTTTCACATGGGATCCCAGTAGCCTTTAAAATGATCTTTCCCATCATCACTTAGATCCTGGCCCTGAGTTGGCTCAGTGCAGATGAACTTTATTGGGATTCTATACAGTCACAGATGTTTGCCCTTACGGAGCCTGATACAGAATTGGGATGTTAGTGAATACACTGTATAGAAGAAAAACAAACAAGGAGTCCTGTCGCACTTTTAAAGACTAACTAATTTATTTATCCCATGAGCTTTCATGGGCACAATCCCACTTTGTCACATACGTGAAATGAAAAATATAGCAAATATATAGTAAATAGTATATAGCAAATGTAGTAAATACAAAGATACAGAGAAGAGTGGGTCACAGTGTTAATTCAAACAGATAGGAGAGATTTGATAGAAACCTTCAACTACTTGAAGGGTTGCTCCAAAGAGGAGGGAGCTAGGCTGTTCTCGATGGTAACAGAGGACAGAACAAGGAGCAATGGTTTCAAATTACAGCTGGGGAGGTCGAGGTTGGATATTAGGAAAAACTTTCTCACTAGGAGGGTGGTAAAGCATTGGAATGGTCTACCTAGGGAGGTGGTAGAATCTCCATCTTTGGAGATTTTTAAGGCCGGGTTAGACAAAACCCTGGCTGGGGTGATTTAGTGGGAGTGGTCCTGCTTTTTAGCAGGGGGTTGGACTAGATGACCTCGTGAGATCCCTTCCATCCCTATTTTTCTATGATTCTATGATAGGCTAGCAGTCTATCCCTCTGGATCTGTTTGAGATAATATTGTGATCCATCCATCTCTGTATCTATATATTTACAGCTAACATGCTATATTTTTTATTTCATGCATCTGATGAAGTGGGATTGTGCCCATGAAAGCTCGTGGTAAATTCCCATTAGTCTTTTAAAGGGCCACAGGACTCCTTGTTTGTTTTGCTGAAATACACTAACATGGCTACTCCTCTGGAACTGTATAAAAGGTAAGTTTTCAAATATTCTGCCATTAAAGGTATTTTTTAGTAGATAAAATGTGGAACTTCCAATGACTGAAAGGTCAATGAAACATTTAAGTTCACTTGACATTAAACCATTATCTCTACACAGAAATGACAATTTGCACATCACAGAATTCTGGAAACTAAGTTTTGGCTACATTTGGAAGAAATTTAAATTCTCATAATGTTTTATAATGCTAGTAACAGTCTCAGTCACATCCAAATCATTATCTCCATGCTTAGAAAGAACTGAAAATATCCATTGTATTTGCCTTGAGCAACTAACTACCAGATTTCAAAACATTATTTATCATATAGCATCTAAATTTGCAGATGTTAACAACCTAGCAAGCGGGGCAGATTCATTAGATGATATCAACACTTCTAGATGGGCGCACATTTTATGCCCTTGGGGTTAATTTTTTTTCATTTTAATTTAGCTCCAGAGAAAAAGAAATATGTGAATTGACATAAAGCTCTCCAATTATTGTGTTAATTATTATTAAATTTGTTTCTTCTATTTTAACTGTTTATTGGGAAAAAACAGAATAAGATGAGTGTTATGGGTTCTTCATTTAAACAGCATTTACTTGTAAGTGGTGCTAAGATATGGCTTTTGAAAGTCTTGAACTGACAGGCCCAGGAACTAAAATCTACCATTTACCATTCAAGGCAGATGCAACTTAGGTTGCAGCAATGTAATCTTCCCCCAGACTTCCCCTTCTATTCTGGAAGGACCACTTTTAGTGATGAGATCGTAGTTCCTTTTCCGTATCCATTCAATCTGGGTTTGTCTTTAGATGTTGCCAACAAGATGTTTTTGTGATGTGAGCCAAGACTACCAAACTAATATATAGACCACTAAATGCCCATCAAATGATAAGCATTTTCAGTCACTGCTGGCTCAAGTGAACTGGGAGTAAGGCCTAGGTGGGGCAAGTTGGATAAAGCATTGCCAGTTGCTCTCATCGAGTTTTCCAGCACCATATGTGCTTAAACGGCTATTTAAGGAATCTTTCTTCTTAAAAAGTTTTTTTTACAGTCCTGAGGTGTAAACAGGCCTATCCATACCGGGGCTACCATTGCTCTGTAACTGATTAGAGGCACAGTTATAAGTAATCTGGTTTAGTTCTTGGTCACAGCAGCTTTTCTGCCATCACAACTATGTATTTTGTATTCCCACCTAGTGCGCTGCCTAATCTGAGCCTTGAGAATGATAGAGATAGGGAGAGCTCTCTTACACATAGAGAATAGCATCCTCATCATGTGAGCATGTAATGTCTTCTCAGTGAAGTTAAGGAAGGAGGGAATACTAGTTTTATCATGGTTTAGGAATGTCAGTCCACATAGAAAAATTGCCTGGGCCAGATTGGTCAAAACTGCTTGTAGTTGCACATTTCAGTATCCATCATCATCTAATATTTATCTAGCAATATAAGTATTTTTGACCAATTAGAAAAACCACTCTGCTTGCTAAATCTACCAGCTCATCCTGCCACCACCTCACAATGGTGCTGTACCTGCATCAGAATTCGTACAGAACCTCCCAACCCCCACAAACAAACCTCACTCCCTTTTATGCCCCTCCTACTCTGAAGCATAAGTAAATACATATGACTTGCAATGTGTTCTGAAGCTTAGTAAACCCATTCAGTTTTGGAACAAGGTGAGTCCTTCGAGGAAGATACCCTACCACCAAGACTCCTTCATTTGTAAATAGAAGAAAACCCAGTTTGAGTGTCCGCTACTTGCAATTGTTATCAGTAGAGTCATCTCTTGACCTTGTATCTAAACAGGCAGGTAGGCATGTAATGGAGCATGGAAGTGGAAGATAAGTGCCTATGCGATTTTCAGAAGGGTGATTAAGTGCACGTAAGTCTGCAGTAGATTTTGGGGAATAGTTGGGCTTTTAATGGAATTCTGCATTGTGTGTAAGTGGGTAGCTAATTATTAGTCAACTTTATTTATGTCCTGGAACAAGTAAAGTATTTTTAATTATAATTTTAAGCTTTTTAGCAAGGATATTGCTCTAAAAGGTAGGTTATTTTTAAAGCTAATATATAAGGAAGTAAATGGGCAGGTCTGTACTAGAAGTGCTACTTTAGTTTGGTGAAGACATGATATGCTGATAGGAGAATGCTTTTCCATCAGCATAATTACTACACTTCCACAAGAGGCAGTAGCTATGTTGGGAGGCCAACTCTCCCACTGACAGAGCGCCGGTGTGGACAGTGCTTAGGTTGCTGTAACTTTCGTTACTCAGAAGGATGTCTTTTTCACATTCCTGAGCAATGTAAGTTAGATCCATTTAAACAGTAGAGTTAGAGCTAGCCTTAGATAGGCTGTTCTCTTTGAGCTGTCTTTGGCGTAAAGAAACTAGAATGGTATGTAAATACAATTGTTGCCGTCTTGTGGCTGTGTTAATCCCAGGCTGTTAGAAATGCAAGGTGGTGAGGTAATATCTTTTATTGGACCAGCTTCAGTTTTTATAAAAGACACATTTTCAAGCTTGCACAGAGCTGACAAAGAGCTTTGTGTAAGTTCAAATGCTTGTCTCTTCCTCCAAAAGAAGTTTATTGAATAAAAGATATTACCTCACCCACATTGCCTTTGTAAACACGCTATCAATCATGGTGTGTTCCTTCAGTGTTGACGTATGCAGCCACACTGACACACACATACAGAACTGCTTGACTCAGTGCATGGGTTTGAAAGTAGACCATCAGTATTAACCATTACCCTGTATCCCCTATATCCATCATCATCATCAGAGCACACTATGTATGATATGTTGTTTGTCACTGAATTAGTGGTATGTCACATCGCTGCCTTTAAGCTATGGTAAGTCACCTAGAGTGAGTCATGACACTTGTCTAGTGGATAGTCCTAAGTGTCATAGCGCAGCCTGAAAGTAAGTGTATAGGACAGTTCATTCACTTTACTGACATGCATGGCACGTGTCTCAAAATTCTGCAACCTCTCTCACATTCTGTTTATTTTTTCTCCATTGTGTTAGTTGTCACTTTGCACTGTACAGTAAAACAATTAAGACACACAAAAACTGTTCTATTTTGACTGTCTCATGCTGTAAGTGTAAATTTTTTTTTAAAGTTTGAAAATATAGTTAACTCTTAATTTCCTGCTTAGGGATTCTTCCCTTTACTCATTATAAATAATAGAATAATATCATACCTGTAAGAGATGAAAATATTGGTTGATGAACCTACTCCTACAGGGATATCACACATCCATACTATGATTTCGAGTATGAGAATTTGTATTTTGATTTCTGATTTATTGACAGATATGTAAAAATCATATACAGCTATTTATTCGTAGACATCTCCCTACTAACAGGACAGTTGTACGTAATAAAGAGCACAAGTTATACTAGATAACGTCAGTATTCATTTACAAATCAGTTCTTTCTTCTTTTTCTTATGAGGACCTAGTGTTTTGGGCTGGCTACATTCAATTTTGGTCAAACTATGCACTTATTTCTTTAACTGGTGTTGGGGAAAAGTTCCAGCAAAATACATCTTGATATTTATTCTTTTTTGAGGATGAGAGCATTTTTCCTTATTCTCAGCTGCATGCAGAAATAATATCAGTCACTTTTATAAAACCAAATTACAAAGATCTTAATTGCAGATCTGTAGAACATCATTTGGACTACTCATGTACTTAAAGTAAAACATGTTCAAGTGCTTTGCTGGATCAGGGTTTTAACGGTTTTTATGTAGATATTATAGCTGGTTTTTATTTGGAGAGTTCAGAGTACTGATGACTTATTGCATAATATTTTCTATGGTTAATAGTTTATAAATATATTCCTATGACACTAAAAATGACAGTAGTGAAGCATTCATGTGTGAGAGTTTTAGATATAAAAAAGTTTCTTAGAGCAAACAAGACCAGAATATCAAGTTAAGCCTTTTGAAGAATTTTTGCTCTGTAAGATAATTTTGTTTTGTACATGTATTTTCATACAAATGAAAATCAAATTCAATATTGAAACATTCAGAAGTATTAAAATATTTTATTGTTGATTGCTATAGCGAGTTCTATATCGTGAGTGTGTGTAGTTCCTGTTTGTTGCTATTCCATACTAATACTTTATACCAGTGATTCCCAGCCCATAGCATCTTTCATACTGGCCTTCCTCTCTCCTCTCACAGGCTGCAGAAAGGAGCCACTGCCTAAGGACCCAGGCGAAGCACATTGGCTTGGGGTTACAAGACCGGTGCAAGCTCCTTTCTTCAGCCAGAGAGATGGGAAATCAGCAATCCCCTCTCCCTGGCTGTTGTAAAGAACGTAACAAAGCGCTCCACTTGGGTCCCTAGGCGCTGGCGTAACAGGGAGGGGTACACTGATATCCCATCTCTCTGACTGCAGAAGGAAGCCACTGCCTCGGGACTCAGGTGGAGTGCACAGAGCTACAGGATGCATGCAGTTTTCCTGCTTCAGTAATGGGGACAGATCATTAACAGTCTCCTTGCTGAACTCTTTGCTTCTGGCTGCAGTGGGGTGGGAGAAACGTGGGTTGCTGGTTAGGGCCATCCCCAAGGGGAAGTGGGGCCCAGGGCAAATTGGCCTAGGGGTGCCCCCACTCCACCCTATGCTGGAGGGGGGAAGGATGGATTGAGCCGGCCCACTGTGCTCCCGCACCCCCAGCAATGCGAGAGCTGGCCCTGGCCGAGGCCACCATTGGGGAGCCGGCCCCAGCTGAGGCTGTGGCCACGAGCCAGCCCTGGCCGAGGCTGTGGCTGGGAACCCAGGCTGCCACCGGCCGGGGACCATCACGTGTGGGGGAGACGAGACAAGGCCAGGCCCCACGCACCTGTCTCGCCCTTGGGCCTGCCTGCTTCGCCCTGGGGGCAGGGAGGGCCGGCCCAGAGGCTAGGCGAAGCGCTCCTGCCCCACCCCGCTGCCTTCAGCTCACCGCCAAAGGCAGTGGTAAGCAAGGCAAAGCATGGCCGTGGGGGAGAGCCGCAGTGTGGGCCCCGCACTGCCCCGCTGGGAGTGGGACAGCACGTGGCCCACATAACCGCGGGACCCAGGGCAATTGCGCCATTTGCCCGCCCCCCAGGACGGCCCTGCTTCTGGTGGAGACTAGTGGCCCATCAGGGTTGTAAACAGTGGCATTGCTGGCGCTGGGCACATGGGGCACAAACCCCAAGTCCCTGTGCCCCAAATCTGGCAGGGACCCAAGGCTCGGCCACCAGCAGCAGCAGAATCCAGTGCCGGCCCCGACCCCTGGTTGTAAAACTGATATCTGTGGCCGTCGAGCCAAAAAGGTTGGGAACCACTGCTTTATACCATGCAACTTGAGATGATGAAAGTTCATTGTTGTCCTGAGGGTTGTACTGTACCTCCCCCCTGCCCCTCCCCATGCCCCAATGGCATCTGCTCTCTCCTCTGCATTCACAAGCCTAGAATGTAGCAGGTGTGCCCCTGTTGTTAGACTTACCAGCAAGAGATCCTCCTTTCATTACAGTCATGGAAGAACTGCAGTGCAGTCTGACTGCTAGCTCCATCCAGCCTTGGGAAGTAACCCATTGATCTGTATAATTAGGAGAGCCATCCAGTGGGCACTAAAGTCTGTGTCCCGAGCTCAGGTAGATACGAATGCAGACTTCAGAGCCTCTCAGGCTGGCTTTGCAGATTATTAAAATGATTGTTTTCTGAAGATTTCAGAAGTTTCTCACAGATCCCCATATTGTTAGGGTTCACTGTTTTTGTTACAGAAATAACCTTAGTTCTTTGGAGAACTGTTGAAAGAAAGTGCAAAATAATATTGCAGTAGTTGCTATAACAGAATTTGAAAAGGCAGTTATTCAGTCCATTTATTAAAGTATTTTCAGTTCTCATTTCAGTTCAGGAGACACAATAATAAACACAGAAGAGAGTTAACATGGATCCAGAACATTTTAACAAATGAATAATAGAAGACCTATTAAGTCTTGTCAACTAATATTCTATTTTTCATATTAATTAAACTAAAATCTTAAATTAATCATATTTGGAAGCAACCAGAGTACAATGCTTTCTGTTTTAAAAACTACAGCAATGTTAGGGTTAATATAAATTTGTAGACTCTTATGTCGATCTTAATGTATTTCCTTGACCCTCTGATGATTTTGATGTTAAGGTTCAAGCTCTGAATGTTTACCATTGCTTCTATCATCACAGTTGTTAAAGGCCATATACCAGGGGGGAAAGCTTGCTTTAAGTTGTAGAATCATTTTTTATAATTTTTTTTTTTACCCTTTTAAAAAATAGCAAATGACAAAATTTTCAGTCACCAGCATAATTCTGTATCATAATGATTGTAAACTTACTTTCATTGCTGGTCCTCCAACTTCATGGCTGGTGCCTGCTTTGCTGAGATACCACAACATGCACTTTCTATGAACCAGCTTTTCATGTCTTATTTGGTGAAATTTTGCGTTGTGCAAAGTTACGAAGAATATGAAACAATAATAAAAACTTGGCATACTTATGAACAGTACTTTCCTAACTATTGGCTCAGTCCTGTAATATCTCTGCAAGTCAAAGCTAGTCACCATTTTGGAGAACAAGAAACAGATAATGGTGCATTGTAATCACTTGTATTTCTCTTATCCCTATTAGATCCTTCTATAAGAAAAATTAAGCATTTGTATTTTTTTAATTGAAAGCCTTATCTGAGCAATAATAATTTTTTGATCTAAAAGTTACGCTGTTGTAATGTATATTTTTACCTAATGCATACGGCCTTACTTGAATTGTGGGGTGATTGTCAAAAATGCAGCTGAGTTGCAGACAAGCCATGGAAAATTGTTGAAAAGTAATAATATCCTTATCATTTGTGGTAATTAAGTCCATTTCTACTTTTCTGTGATTTTCCCGTAGTCAGCCACCTGGGCTGAGAACTCCCACTGATGGCTGCCTGGGGCTGAGAGCAGAAGCCTGAGGCTGACAGCAGGAACATGGGGCTGAGAGCAGGGGCTCCCCCTGTTGACTGTCTGGGGCTCAGAGAGCGGATCCTGGACTGAGAACAGGGGCTCTCATTGTCATCCCTGCACACAGTGGGGCTCCTACTGTCCAAATTGTGATGGAAGCCTAATATCACAGCGTCCACAATTTCTGTAGTATTGCAAGTTAAATAGGGCCTTACTAATGTACAACATTTTCTTTGTTACAGTTTGTAAAACGTGTATTGTTCAGCACTTTGAAGACAGCAATGACTGCCCGAGGTGTGGCAATCAGGTGCATGAGACCAATCCATTAGAAATGTTAAGGTAAGATGACATTAAACAAAATTTGACTAAATAAATGCAATTGTAAATTTTTAATGAGCCTTTTAATAACTTCATTGTTCTAAGGGAATGCCATTTCTTATTTTATTTTAAATTTATCCAAAAGCTGAAAAAGACTCTTGTGCCTATAGTCTAGGCACCCTTGATGTTACTTGAAAATAAAATAAATATCAAATATAACTTTAGGACAGCAGTATAGTGCAGCAGCAAACTGCTTAACAAAAACGTTTCAATTCCCCCCTCCTTTAAATTATTTTCTGTCTTCAAATGCATGGGAAGAAAGATGACCATTGTAGTTTGACTAACCTCCATTTAGAATAAATTCCCTTAAAAGGAGAAAACTCTCTAAAAATACTTTGGACATCTACCTTATATATTATAACAGGGCTTGATAAAATTGGCTCCCAGGTAGGCGCCAGCAGTTTTATTTTTGGTCACTAGAGGGCACTCCTCCACTGCATTTCTGCAGTGGAGCTAGGAACCAGGCTACAAATCCAGGTCGCCATGGGGTTTGTTGAGCCCTGTATTATAAGCTTATTTTGCAAATGAGAAAGGAGCAGTAGTACAAAAGCTATATATTTCTTAGAAAGCTGCTTCCAAAACTGCCAGTTTTGCCTTCTAAGCTTCTTCTTTTAATAGGTTTTTTTTTTAATTTATCATTACTGTATTGTAATAGTTTGTCACTTTCCCATTGCTCTATAGCCTAATGTTTATATTTTGGTTTATTGTTGTTTCTAATATGGCCTGTGCATACTTTCAATGTGTTGTTCATTCATGATTTGAACATTCCAGCGTGCACTTGTACAGTTGCTGGGTACCATTTCAAACCAGATTTCTAGTTAGTTTTCCTTTTCCAGATAACAGCCTCATCAAGAATTGCACATAGTAAGTTTACTGATGTAGATGATTACTTGATCTGGGCCTGTAAAGTTGCATTACAAATTTATATACAACCGGCTGGATGCAAGCATCATTAACATTTAGGATTAAATATCCATAGTATATTTTGGTTTATTCAAGACAATAAGGCACAAGCAAGACAGAAATCCCCTCTTTAGCAGACATGAGAAAAGTAGCTATAGTGCTTTCTATTCTTAAAGGAACCCAGTGTGAATGTAATATGAAATGGAAACAGCAGAATTAATTACTCTTGTCACATTTTTTGGTCTTCGTGAGCATGGGAAAATTATTTTGCACTTCCATTCCCAATGGAATGTTTCTTGGTTTCTCTCTGTCATATTTACAAATTGTCTATCGCCTTTGTTTCAACATAAGATGGTACCAGATGAATTCAAAGTTTCAAGAATAACAATTGTTTAACAGAGTTTTGAATTGTCATGATGTGAAAATATTTCATGCAGTTAAAGGCATAAACCTCAAATATCTAAATTCTCTATCCTATCTGCCTTTTTGAGCTGCTTTTCCTAGATCCAGTTTTGACTAAGAAAGCTACCTCTAGAGAATGTTCACATTTATGTACATAACTATAGAGAGAAAATATGGAATCCCCTATCCTGTTTGAAAGCCAAAAATAAGTCAGTGCTACAATGTTCATGGAGAGAATGTGGGATATCTATTACTTTTTTAAAAACACATTTTAGTTTTTGCACTTCCCTGGCTCTGTCCCCCATTTCTTTCCTTTTCTGTCTCTGACCATGTCACCAGCTGCAGAGATTAACAGGAGCTGCACTCCAGAACTGTTTCTCCACGGTCACTTTATGTCTGCCCAGATTGTGGACTGTATGTTCTCCTACAAGCAGAGAGTGCAGGAGAAAAACAAAACTCTGGTGGCATCACTCCTGTTATACAGGGCTCTTGCTGTTTCTATTTGTATCCCACCTATGATGAGAGTTCTCTTGGATGGCTAGACGAAGAACGTCTATGTATGCTTATGCTTTTCTTCTCTCTCTTTTTCGCTCTCTATCTCACCTTTCTGTCAGGATTAGATTGTTTAATCAAGGATGCTTTGAAATGGCAATTATATTTGTTTTTCTTAAACTTGCTGAATCGTGGCTATTTGGGGAATCTGTTCTCTAGTTGCAAAGTGTTGTGCTTTCTGTTAAATGGCAGGGAGGCCAAAGTATACGTCCCAGGACTACACGGAAATAACCATTTGGTAATACCTTAGAATTTTACTTATCTCATGCTCTGCCTCATAACCATTTTATGTTAGTGGCAGGTAGAAGTGGCTACTAAAGTAAGGGACATGAGAAGCAAGTGTTCCACTCTACTCAGCGCTGATGAGGCCTCAACTAGAATACTGCATCCAATTCTGGACACCACACTTAGGGAAAGATGTGGACAAATTGGAGAAAGAGCAACAACAATAACAAAAAAGGAGTAAAGGTCTAGGAAATGTGGCATACTGGGAAAGATTGGAAAAAAAATTGGGTTTGTTTAGCCAAAAGCAGTGGTTCTCAGTGTTTCCAGATTACTGTACCCTTTTCAGGGATCTGATTTGTTTTGTGTACCCCACCTCACTTAAAAACTTCTTGTTTATAGCACTACTATAAACCACTGACAAAGTCATCCAAAGCACAGGTCTTGGTGCTGATGGGGACCTCTTCTTCTAATAGTGTCCCTATGAGTGCTCTCCTGCAGGTAGTCGCTCTACTGCGACTCTAATCGGAGATTTTGGTAGCAGTATCCAATCAGCCGGCATGTGCTTTCCCTCCCTCATGGTCTGCCTCAAGGCTTTCTAATACAGTGCAGGAGAACCGCCCTTAGTGCCTTCTCCACTGCCTTTGGCTTTAAATGGAGCAAGCAGTTGTCTCTTCCTATCTGTGTCATTAGCATAAGTAGTAGTTGCTTTTTTCTTTTTCTTTTGTTCTTGTTCTTTTGTTCTCCTTAATAGTTTAATGTTTCCTTCTTACCCAGTTGGGATTAAAAAGAGAAAAATAACTTCAGTTTATGTTTCCTACCCTGTCTGAGGGGATTCCCTTCTAGGGGCATTTAGAAGACTCTAGAATTTCTTTCAAGTAAGATTAAGAGGAGAGAACTTTCTCCTGCATCCCTCACTGCTAGTGGGTGATAGCCAACCCCAACCTAGGGGCATGCCCAACTCCACCTGCTTCAGGATGTGTCTCTCCTGCATGCAGTAATAATGGTTCTTCAAGATTTATGTCTCTGTGGATGTTCCAGAACCTGCCCTCCACCACTCTATTATTTAGGCATTTCACCTAACGGACTCTATGACAGAGAAGGAGCTGAGGGGGGATTTTCCCATGCAGTGCAGCTATTTTCTGATTCCTCCTAAAATTCAGAAGCCAAGGGGAGCGTCAGGTTGAATTGAAATTAATCCCCTGTTCACTAAGGACCGGATAGTGCCCCTGCCACCTGTCACAGCTGTCTACCATGCAGATTTCCGGGACAGAATGATGAGCACTTTTTCTCTTAGGTAGAGCCCCCTCTTTGAGACTTTTCTCTGCAGTGGCATCTGTTATACCAGCAGGGCTTCCGTCTTGATTGTGGATGCCTTGAGTACAATTCGAGAAGCCGTAAGGTTGCAAACCTGGTGGGCAAAAATTGCTTTGGTAGTTTTGTCCTACAAGAGAAACTCATATTTAAAATTGTTAAAGAAGAATCTGAAAGTTGCCTTCCCTCTTGGGTCAGCCCTTTTCTCCAAAGGGGTATCAGATTTGGGAATGCAATGTTCTGACAGCTTTTTATCTCCTCCAAAGTGTTTCAGTGTGCCCAGTTGTGCACACTGTAGTCTGTTACTCTCTGGGATAAATTCATGGAGGGGATGGTATAATGGGATAGCCTACTTTGGCACTTGAGTGATTTTTGGCTACTGGCGGGAGATATGAGAATGAGACGATTGATGGGCTGGGTTCTGAGTTATTACAGAGAATTCTTTCTTGGGTGTCTGACTAATGAGTTTTGCTCACATGCTCAGGGTTTAACTGATCACCGTACGGGGTTAGAAAGGAATTTTCCCCCAAGGCAGATTGGCAAATGGGTCTGAGTCTTTTATAGGTACCTACTCTGCAGTTTCTTGCTGACTAGAGTAAAGGCGCGTTAGGGATAAGTAATTTTGTTGCTCTGTATGCCTCCATACCACATAGTATATAGCCCACAGTTTTGTGGTGCTGTTTGAGTTGGGGTTGGTTTTTTCTTCGAATAATCTTCCATGTGGTTCCTTTAGATTTGTGTTGTTCAGGTAGCTTCTAAAGTATATAAGACAGACAGCCAGACTGTTGTATAGAGACACTTAGGGTAAGTCTGTACTGACAGTGCCAGAAGTCGCCGCCGTCAGCGTGATCTTCAGTTTTCAATTGAGACATTTGTGTAGAGGCGCTCAATCGATAACCGAACCGGAGCTGGAACACCAGCTCTTTAACCACACTTACAGTACGCTGACTGGACACCATTTCTGGTCAGCCTACTGAAGTGTCTAGGCAGGATTTAAGAAGTTGGCAGGAAACATGCATGGTATTTTACGTACCTTGCGTATCTCCCTTTGAATGCCGCCGAAAACGGTAGTAAGTGTAGACGAGAGCTTAGAGGAAGTGATATCACAGGAGCTAAGTTGGTTGGTCTGTTTTGGTACTTTTTCTCTCTGCTGCTGCTAAAAGGACATTTAGCCATTGCCTGGGTTTTCAGTGGGACCTGAACAAACCAAGTGGGCAGGTAAGAGATTAACTGTTCTCTGAGATACAGAGCACATGGTGAAACTGACTATAATTGATCTAATATCACATGGGGAAGCTGTAATTGCCATCTGACTCCTATGCTTGAAAAGGTAGTTTAATGTAAATGATAATTTTTGAGGCAGCATGATGGACTACATACCATTCTTATCTGCCCAACAACTATCCCTGGCTTTCTGTAAGGGTAAACAAAAGACTTGTATGCCACTAACGTAGTGTTAGACTTTTCTTCTTTTGTAACAGATATCATGCCATTAGAGTTTATAATTAAAATGAAGAAAATATCCATACTGGTCTCAATCTCAGAACAAATATCAGGTCTTAAACCAGAGTTGTTTATTTACGTATTCCCTTGTGACAGCTAAGCTGGCTGTGAGTTGATGGTTGGTTTGTGTGTAGAGCAGTTCATGGGGAAAATGGGGTGTTTAAATTGTGTACAGAAAAGACAGAGTGATGATATTCAGCAGCATCTGACCAGTTTGTTTAATGAATATCTTGAAACTTATCATTCTAAGCTTTTGGGGAGGGGAGGAGTGAAAGGATTAATTCTCTCTCTGCCAGTGGTTCTCAACCACCCTATCAGGACACATTACTGTATCACCACACAGCAGCAAATGTGTCACGGAGAGCCAGGGAGATGGCTGGATTCAGCCTGGGGTGGGTGGGCGGGTGTGTCTTGTAGGGTTGTGGTATGCCACCAAGCATGTCACAACCTGCAAGCATGTCACAACCTGCAAAATGTTGAGAACCATTGCTCTGTGCTATATATACATTAATGTTAATAAATATTCATATTACGCTTTCCCTCATTATAGTGCCTGAGTGACACTGTGGCACTGTTTGTCCTCTCAGAAGATAGTGTGCAGCACAAGCAATGCTACTTACATACTGAAAACAAAAAATATAGTAGAAATATGTTTATGTTGACATGCAAATTGTATTTTATCTGAAAAGTACATTTTCTGAAATACGTAGCAATCTGATTTATAAAAATAATTTTGTGCTCTAGGCAGGAGTTACGAGGGTAAGAAAAAAATAAGACTGCAATCTAGAACTGCAGAAGGAGCAATTTTCTGTTGGAAGTTTCTTTAAATCTCTTCTAGGGTAACTGGGTTTGTGTGAAAAGAAAATCTATAAAACAGGTAGATTGCTAATTACAATTTATAAAAAACAGTTTTAAAAATATGTTAATCTCAAAGTAATCAGAAGACCAGATGAGCAGAGATATCAAACTGGGTCTTCTGATGTTGTCTGTGCAGCTTGCTGTGTATAATTATATACTATGAGTTTTCAGAAAGCCTATCCTTATCATTGCTTTAGAATGAAGAATATTTTATGTGCAATGGCATTAAACACTATAAGAACTTTTTAACTAAAAATTAATGGCACTGTAATTTATTACATTTGAAAAAAAGTTCAGTGACACATGAATAAACTGTATTACATTACAGTTAAATCTTTGATATCTAGGTATTATATCATTATAAACAAATGTCTGAGTAATTCCCATAGTTTAATTTTTTAAAATATATATTTCATTCATTAGTGTTCGGGGCCTATCTAAACTGCAGAGTTAACTGTGAAATTCTATATCCATTTTGAAAATGGAGATTCGCTTTCCGAGGAGAAATGTTTAATTGTTAAAAACACGTTGGGCCCTGTCCTGCATTCCTTGTCTAATCAAAATTATGCATGCACCAGAAATCACTGGTGGCCTTAGATGCACCAAGAAGGCAGGATCACAGTCTTTTTGTATCCTGCTCTATGGACATCAGTGAACCTGAATAAGTTTTCATTTTGCTTTGTGACACACACTTAGTAGTGGGGAATTGCATAGCTCATGTTATTCTTCCTATCTTAAAAACAAAAATGTCAGGAGCCATTCAAAAGCTGGTACTTATATCTGATGTCTTATACTCTTCTGCACATGACCTATGCTTTTTAATTTTTTTTATTTATCATGTGGAAAAACGTGAAGTAATCAATGATTTTTTTGCCTCTTGTCTTCACAGACAAGGTTAGTTCCCAAGCTACTGTACTGGGCAGCACAGAATGGGGAGGTGATGAGCAGCACTCAGTGCTGAAAGGACAAGTTCACAACTATTTAGAAAGGCTGGATATACACAAGCCCAGGCAATGCACCCAAGAGTGCTGAGGGAGTTGGCTTATGTGATTGCAGAGTGATTGGGCATTATCGTTGAAAACTTGTGGCAACTGTGGGAGGTCCCAGATGATTAGAAAAAAGGCAAATATAGTTCCTATCTTCAAAAAAGGGAAGGAGGAGGATCCGGGGAACTACAGACTGGTCAGCCTCCCTGGAAAAATCATGGAGCAGGTCCTTTCGGAATCCATTTTGAGATGAGCAGGAACAGTTAGCATGAATTCACCAAGGGCAAGTCATGTCTGGCCAACCCGATTGCCTTCTGTGATGAGGGACTGGCTCTGTGGATGTGAGGAAAGCAGTGAACATGCTATGCCTTGACTTTAGCAAAGCTTTTGATACAGTGTCCCACAATATTCTCATCTTAAACTTCTTAAGTTAAAGAAGTTTGGGTTGTATGAATAGACTATATGATGGAAAAAAAGCTGGCTGGATCATCGGGCTCAACAGTATTGATCAACAGTTCGATATCTGGTTGGCAGTTGGTAGCAAGTGCAGTGCCCCACGGCAGAGTGCTAGGGTTGGTTTTGTTCAAATCTTCATTTATGATCTGGAGGATGCAGTGTATTTCATCCTCAGCAAGTTTGTAGATGATGCTAAGATGGGTGGAGAGGCAGATACGCTGGAGGGCAGAGATAGGATACAGAATAACATTGACAGATTAGAGGATTGGGCCAAAAGAAATCTGTTGAGGTTCAACAAGGACAAGGGCAGACTCCTGCACTTAAGATGGAAGAATCCCATGCACTGCTACAGACTGGGGACCAACTGGCTAGGCAGCAGTTCTGCAGAAAAGGACCTGGGCATTACAGTGGACAAGAAACTGGGTATGAGTCAACAGTGTGCCCTTATTGGAAGAGGGCTGATGGTATATTAGGCTGCATTAGTGGGGCATTGCCAATAGATCAAGGGAAGTGATTATTCCCCTTTATTTGGCATTGATGAGGCTTCATCTGGAATACTGTGTCCAGTTTTGGGTTCCTGCTACAGAAAAGATGTGGACAAATTAGAGGGAGTCCAGTGGAGGGCGACAAAAATATTAGGGGGCTGGAACACATGACTTATGAGGAGAGGCTGAGGGAACTAGGCGTGTTTAGTCTTCAGAAGAGAAGAATGAGCGGGATTTTATCTGAAAAGGGGTTCCTGGGAGGATGGAACTATGCCAGTGGTTTTCAACCTTTATTCTTAGGACCCAGCTGAAAAAAATCATTTATGCCCATGATCCAACAATGACATCTTTGAGCAATGGATGCCAGTCTTTCGGCAGCAGCAGTAGGGGGTGCCACAACCCAGAGCCTGAGGGTCTGCGACCCAGTACTGGGTCTCAATCCTAAATTTGAAAACCACTGACCGAGGCTGTTTTCATTGGTGGCAGATGACAGAACTAGGAGTAATAGTCTGAAGTTGCAGTGGGGAGATATAGGTTGGACATTAGGAAAATCTTTTCACTAGGAGGATGGTGAAGCACTGGAATGGGTTACCTAGAGAGTCTCCATCCTTAGAGGTTTTAAGGCCAGGCTTGACAGATTTAATTGGGGTTGATCTTGCTTTGAGCAGGGGTTTAGGCTGGATGACCTCCTGGGGTCCTGTCTAACCCTAATCTTCTATGCGGGGAAGAACAACAACTGGTTAATAAGACCATAAAAGCATCCTGATTGGTTAATAACGTAGACTGGTTAATAATTAAATCACAAACAGTTTTAATATCATGTTCTGCTCCAAAGAGCCGCAGGAGACACATGACAGGGCCGCTTGCAGCTCATGAGCCTCCGGCAGCATATCTCACGGCTTGAAATCACAAGTTGAGGAGTGCAGGAACTGAGGCAAAAGGTCTAGCTCTGTTACAGGAGTGGATGGAGGCTGTTCTGTGGCCTGTGATGAGCAGAAAATCGGACTTGTCGATTATGATGGTCCCTTATGGCCTTAAAGTCTGAGAGTCTAACTAAATAAACTGAAACTAGGAGTTTCAGACAATGCAGACATAAAACTTCAAACAACTTTCTTTTCTACATTGTCTTTTTGTCTAATATGTGTGATAAAGATCAGGAGTGGGAAATTTAAGGGTTTTTTCTTTAGAAAATATTAATAGTGATGTTAGTAAAATGTTCCTTAGTGCTTTAATATTTTTAACAGAGATTTACCATAATTTCCAGGAAATAACATGCTTTTTTTAATTGAACTCTGACCCTTAATATTAAACGAGGTGTGTATATGAATGCATTTTCCCTTCTACGTGACTGATTATTGTGAGGGCTGGTAGCGTGCACTACAACTCACATCATCCAACAGCAAGCACTGCATTTATGATGTGAGCCCTGAGTGATTCTAGAATTGTTTTGTTTCCCTAGCGTTATTGCATTGTACCGTATTTGTTTGCCTTAGAGTCCTGTTTGTTGTCCAGGTTCTGAACAGCGTACTTTACTGTTGGGAGTTGAAACAGAGGGAGGAGAGGAAGGAGGAGGAAACAGAGAGGGAGAGGAAACCAGAAGGAGAGGTGAAGAGATAGAAAGAAGAGCATAGACTAAGTGGACAGGAGAGTGGGTGAGCTTGAGAGGTAAAAGAACATTCTTAGCTTTAGCAATAAAAACATATATATATATATATATATATATATATTTGGCAGCTGAATTGAAAGAAATGGGTCATATTATTTCAATGATCAGAAAATTGGGAGTATCAGAATCCCCCACTTTTAAGTCTAAATGCCCATGTTCATAGTGTCTAGCTATAAATACGGTATGTGTTGGGTTTTTTAGTGAGACTGTAGCCAAACTGAAGATTTAAAAACCTATTAGGACAACTATCTAATGACCAAATTTAGACCTGGAATAAATGAGTGCCAGTCCTATCGCTGGGTGATGTAAGCGTTAGGTGTAACAGGATAACAAAACTAGCGTAAATGGAAAAATAGCATTACTTGCATCTGTTTGGCATCTAGTAGCCTCAATTCTCAGCTGTGCTAAGTTTACATTTGTTGCAGAATGGGGAAAGTTCTGCACTGGCCAAAAGGATTCCCATCATAATTTAGAGCAACCTCTAATTTATGCCAGCAGTCAGTCAGCATCCTGGCTGAGGATCTGGCAGAGGCCAGTGCGCTTAGACCCACTCTTAACATGTTCCATCTCCATCACACCCTCTATGTGCAGAGGTGAAACACACTGCATTGAGTCAGCAGCTCTAGCTTTGTGCCACTTGTGAGATCCACAGCAGGAGAAGTCCAGGGGTTAGTCCCCAGCAAAGCAGCCAGAACAAGGACCAACCAAGGATATAGAGTAATGAGTGTCCAAATTGTGGATGCAGAAATCAGGCTGAGCAGAAGAAGAAACGAACAGGAGAGTATAAAAGCAAGCCTGCCCCACTCTACCACTTTATCTTATCCCTCTTTGCTAGCTGGTTTACAATACAGTGGAGTGGAATCATCTTGAGTTTATTTTTCACTTTACTTTTTGTTTTCATTTTTGTCCTTCTGCCCTTTGGTGTGTGAATTACAATCATTTTCCATTCGCAATAAATGCAATATCCATGTAAATTATGCTACCCCACCACTTAATCCCATCTGCTCCTCCGTTTATCTTGCTACTGAAACTGACTATAGTTTCACTCTTCTGTAATACATAGTTATATTTTGAATGGAGCTGTTAGATTATTTTATCAGTAGTCTGTATTGTTCATACCCAAAATATGTACATTCTTTTTTCATTGGAACATTGTTAGTATGTCATATTACTGTAGAAAACTATATTTTGTCAATATATAAAAAGCAATATAATAGAAAATAAGTTCTTTTTTAGGTTGGTGGTAGTGATAGCAGAAGCATATTCTGTCTTGTTTCATAAAGTTTAAGCAAACAATTTCAGTACTAGATAGTTACCCTAGTCTGCTTGCACACACAAAAAGAAAAATGTTAGCTTTATCTGTAAGTAGCCTTCCTTTAGTTAGTTTGTGCCACAGCCATAATCTTAAGAAATATTTGTGTGGGGTAGTACTGTATATTAACCCTGTGATTATTTTTCTGTAGGGCTCCTTGTTTTTAATTATGTTTAAGATATGGTGTGTCATTGCTATATTTGATGGGACCTTGATATTGTGGCGATGGACGTCTTAAAAATTCTTATGACTGTAATACTTTATAGCAGTGTTCTTTAATCTGGGGGTGGGGTGGGGGGAGAAGCCATAATCAGAAAATTATCAGAGAAATGTTATGGTTAATGAATTTATTGTTGGAGACAGGCCCCACATCGTAAAATAGGGGATTTTTTTGGTTACATTTTATCATTTTTTTAATTGTTCTTTTCAGTTATCAAGCACACCACTCCACAGTGGTGTACACTTATTTGCATGCGATAGAAATTGAAAACTACTGTGAATGTTTTATATAGTGAGATTTTTCTCTTCTTTCTTCCCCTCTTTATTCTCCATATTTTAAAATACTGGCACCTGAAGTTATGCCCGAATCTGAAACAAATCAGTGCAAGGGGTGATTGAGTGGAGATAAATGTGAATATATTGTTTCTCTGGTTTTTTTCTTTCTTTTCATTTTGAAATGTACTGGATTGTGAATGATGTATTACTTGCCAGTAGTATTGCTATGTAAGGACTGAACTATTTGTTTAAGAGGCTTTTTTAAATTGGTTTTTAAAGACTTAACTGTGTGTGTTTAAACTGCTGCACAGGCATCTTCTTTCTTTGAAAGAATTTTTTTTTCCCTTGAAAGGCTGGATAACACATTAGAGGAAATTATATTTAAGCTGGTGCCGGGACTTCGAGAACGTAAGTTTGATTAGTTTTGCTGTCTTTTTTGTGTTGCTGGAAGCAGCATTTCTAGTGTTATTTCTGTGTTGTTGATCTGAAACATCACATTGCTTTTGTTTGATGTTGACTAGAAGAACTTCAGCGTGAGATTGAATTTTGGAAGAAAAACAAACCGCAAGAAAATGGACAAGGTGATTTTTTTTGTTGTTGTTTTTGTCATTCAGTAGTGTATCTGATAAGTAATGTAATGGCTCCACTCATAGGCCCCAGTCCTTTGAAAATACTTGTGCTTGTTTATAGTTTCATTGAGTTCAGTGGTTGAAACTATATATATGCATAAAATTTACCTTTGCATAAGTGTTTACAGAATCGGGTCCACAGTACCCTGTTGTTTTTCTATTCAGCAATTGTAAATTTTAAATCTAACAATTTCATCATTATTTTTACTTGCATTTCTCAATAATATTCTTGTATTTGAGATTCATACCATTTTCTGCTTTGAATTCTTAATGTCTTGCATTCTTGCTGTTTTCTGCTTTGCTCCTACTTATATTCCATGAGCGGCAAGACATAGAACTACATAAACCTTTATGTGCTGATTAATTTCTGTTATCAAATCTGACCAGCTGTTAAGTGGGAGGTTGTCAAGAATTAGGTTTGACAAGTAACAAAAATGTTTTTCCACAAACACGAAACAACTGCTTCACATAGATTTCAGAATGGTTGTCTTTCACTAGTAGTCTTAAAAACCTTTGAGAGTCCTTTCTAAAGTTGATAAGTAGTGCAGAAAATCCAAGATTTTTATATTCTCTAAATTGGCTTCACGATTTGGATGCCACAGCATGTTTGGCTTTTTGTAAACCATTTAAAGATGCACTGTCAATCCAAAAACAGATTTACTGTGCTGTATGAGAATCATCCATTTCAAAGAGCCATTGTCAAGTACTCCTTTTACAGGTTTTTTTTTTTAAACTTTTTGTTGCTTATAATATCCTCTTTGCAGTTTGAAACAATAAAATTTCCTTCGTTGCTAGTTTTGTACTTTTACATTTGGCAAACGTAGTGAAAACTTGAATTTTTTAACCTCTTATTAGTACAGTTATTTAATGTTAGTGTATAGTACTGTTCAGACAAAATTATGCTAGTCCACTACAAAGTACAAATATAATTAGAAGTACATATTACGTAAAATAAACTTTAGAAAAATATTTTTACTTACTACATTTTATTAATGATAAACAGACTTCTTAATAGTATTATTTACTCATCATAACGATCCATTAAAAGAGAGGTGTTTGATTTACAGTATAAAAGAATAGAGCAGAATCAAAGCGATACACTATAAATGATAAGTTACTGTACATTTATACAGTGTTATAAGGATTGTACAGTTGGTATATTTTTAACCAGTTCATCCTTCTTGATCTTCCTCAGATAATTCAGTTGTTACTCTAATACAGTTTCGTTGATAATTTAATGACTCCATTGTTTTGTGAATCAGTGTGTGGAATATGAAGGGGTTCTGTAGGCTGGCTGTTTCCTGTCACCATGATGAAGTCTTGGTTTTCCTTAGGCTGGAAGGTTGCCAGCCTTTGATGCTGCTGTGTGGTGGTTGTGATATTTTGGGGATCACCCAGCTCAGTATGGAGTTCTCTCACCACCTGTCTTATAATTTTAGGTGCCTTACTCCTTTACTCTAATTGCTCAGAGCTCTGACACCAGTAGCCAACCTACAAGCATAAAGATTTCAACTTGGGCTTCCACCTGCCTTGTTACTCCTTGTAGAGTGACAGCACTAGCTCCTTTTAATCCCAAGTCTCTTCCATATCTGTGTCCATGAGTTCTTAACTACCAAACACTTGGACTTTACTTCTCAGGTTCATCACCCCTGAAGAAGTGAAACCTGCTCCCCTGTTATCAAATTCCAAAGGGGTAGCCGTGTTAGTCTATTGGAGAAAGACAACAGTGTCCTGTGGCACTTTTAAAGACTAACAGATTTATTTATCGCATGAGCTTTCGTGGGAGAAGATCCCACTTCGTCAGACGCTTTGAAGATAGTTATCAGTTTTATCTTGTTTACTTTATCAGTTCACGCACACGCCACACGGTTTAAACACGAAACTCTTGCTTGCAGTAAAAATAAACAAAAGTTTTGTTTAATAGAAAAAAATCATAGATTCAAAGATAAAATGGGGAGGAAATACAAACAAAAGTTGCACAGAAAATAAACATAACAATGTGGTCTTAGGCTTTATACTTCTATGTTAGTTAAATTCCGTTTTCTAATACAGGTTACCTATTGCCTTTGAATATACTCTGCGTTCAGCATATCCAGCATATTTGTGTTCTAAAAGCTGTCCTGTGTTTCACGGATAGCACCCTGCTTAGATGCTAGCGCTCAGTTTTGAGATAGCTTTCACTTCAAAAAACTGCCTTCCCCTTTAGCAGGGTGTGCAGTTTTGTTTTTTCTTTCTCTCAGACTATGGAAATGTATATTTACACGCAGCAGGGGAATCTTCCTCTTTCCTTAGTTTTCCAAGATTGGGGTTTTCTTCTCAGTTTAAATGTCTTTCCATTAACTGTAATGATCCAGCATTATGTCTTCCTGGCTGGATAATGGATGGGTATTTGAAGTTGATTTCCTTCTAAACAACTAGCCTACCTGATTACTGATTACTTCACCACCACCTGTTCTGAGGTGATGTTGCACCACAGTTACAATTCTACTTATCTACATCAGGTTACCATACATTGGAGTTTTCCTAGACATTGCCTTTTTTTTTTTTTTGATCCTCTGTCTTGGGGTTGGGGGTGGAATTTTTCAAATAAGAGGCAATGACTAGGTTTTTTCAGACCAGATGTTGCAGCTCAGAAAGAGCCCCAATTGATCCACTTTCTGATTTGTCTCTCCCCTGCATCTACGTCTGATTGGTCCCTCTTAGCTGGCAGATCCTGCCCATCCAGGCCCTAGTTTCCAATTCTGTGTGGGGGGAGAGCCCCACAGGGAGGTACTGACTGATGGCTGTCTCTGCATCCTGGGTCTGTGCCAGTCACCAGGACAGGAACCAACACTGCCCCCCACCTTGGATGTGGGGGAAGGTCCCTGTTATTCCCTCCAGTACCACCCAGGTGCATTTCAGTATATACACACCAGCACCTCCTCCACTTCCCCCTGGCAATATCATCTTCTTGGGAATCTGAAAAATGGTAACCCTATTTCTAGATGATATGTGCATGCATACAATTCATTCCATGACTTGTATACATATCTCCTAATGATCATCAAAGTCAGAACATTACAAGCTTTCATAAAAGGCCATACTTGGCATATATTTATACACAATAACTTCGTATACAACCAGTTGATTTAGTTGCTTATTCTTTGGGTTCAGACACCATCTTCTACCCTAGAGGTGTCTCCACCCTGATTGTCATAGTTCTTCTCTTCTGTTTCTTCTTAGGTTTCTATCGCAGCTTGCTTCTAGAGATGGACAGGATGAGTGGAGGAGAGCTTGAGCAGTGTAGCAGAGAGTGTGAGTGATGGTGCTCACTTAAGAGTTTTATTCTCTTCTCCTTTCTGTTTTAGTGAGGTTATAGGAAAATATGCCTCATGCAGGTTTGTTTAGATTCAAGGTTGGCTGCACCCATCCTTTCATAGGATCCATGCCTTCACAGGTTGGTTTCGGTGGCACGTTCAGCTCCTGAGCATGCAGTCTGTTTAGTGTATTTGCAGCACACTTCTGATTGCCTTTGTTCTCTTTTTTCAGATAACGTTTAAAGTTAGAGTCTTATCTTTTTTTTTTTTTTTAAAGTCACTCCATTTCCTGAGGGCTGGTCTACACTTAAAATGCTGCTGTAGCACTTAAGTGAAGACACTTCTATGCTGACAGGAGAGCTTCTCCCCTCCATGTAGTTAATCCACCTTTGCAAGAGGCGGTAGCTGTGTTGATGTGAGAGTCTCCCCCACCAACTTTGTACTCTCTATATCGGGTGGTCAGGTCACTACAACGAGGTGACTCAGGGGTCTGAAAAATTCACAATCCTGAGTAAATGCAGTTATATCAACTCAACCCCAGTCACTAGTGCAGACTTGTCCTCAGAGATTTCTTCAGTTTCACTGGGGTTCAACAGGAATTGAAATTCTGTTCCTAAAAAGTCCAAGCACTCTTTTATATAAAGGATTTTAGGTCTACAGTCGTTTTTTAAAAATTCAGTAAGTTTTAAAGAGGGTCTCCAACTAAATAATTATTAAAGAATTTTCTTATTCATCATAACTTTTGGAAATGATTCTTCTTGTCTTCCTGAGGTGGTGGAAAGGGTTGTTTATATATTAAATAATTAATTAACACCCTCCCCCCATCAGTATAAAATTCTTAAATGTATTTAGATATACTTAAATGGCTTCTTAGATTAGTAATCAGTTTAGTAAGGTTATTGCATTTCAGTGTTTTACATAAGACCGTAGCAGTAATACTAGGAAACCATATTAAATGTTTGCATTCACTTCGAATGCTTATACATATACCTTTAAAATGGATTTGCCGTTTCAACATTTAAGAAATAAACAATGGTTCTATATAAGGCATTTTTCCTAGAATTTCCAAAATGAAGATTTTAGAGAGATTATGAAAGAAATCCATTTCAGTAAGGATATTTGTAGCCTTACTTGGAGTTTACTAGAGGGTTTTTTCTTGGAAAGGAGAGCTTGCGGAGGCCCACTTTTCTCCTCTTTTCTTTTGTCTTTAATGAGGATTTTCCATATTATTTCTGCTTCTTCAAGTGTTTGCTCATGTCAATTCCAAGTAAGTGTGTGCGTGCCACGTGTACACTTTGCCAGAAGATTTTATCCTAGTAGTACACGTAGGGTCAGCTCTCGTGCCCACAAGCCTGTGCAATAATCCTCCCGAGGGCTCAGCCAACCTTCTGCTTCTTCAGTTCCTGCACCTTCATTGCGTCCTACACTATTACCCAGCATGCCTGAGATGATCCTGCGTTTGGCAGAGCAGTGCTTCCATCTATGGGACCCTGATCTCTGACCCACATCCTACGATCAGGCAGAGAAGTCACCTATTTGGAATCAACATGAGCAAGCACACAAAGAAGAAAAGACAATTACAAACCTTCTGTAACCATTGTTCTTCGAGATATGTTGCACATGTCCATTCCGAGACCTCCTTGCCTAGCCCTCTGTCTAAGCCTGCCCGCAAGAGGGAACTGAAGAGACAAAGTGTCAGCAGAGCCCTATATAGAGCTCCATGGTTCGACTTCAGGGGGTAATAGAGCCAACCCTGCCAGTATTACTAGGGGAAAACCTTCCAGCAAACTGTGCACGTGTCGTGCGCATACCTTCCTGGAATGGACATGAACAGCACATCTTGAAAAACAATACTTACGGAAGGTTAGTAACGGCTTATTTTAAGTCCCTTTGATTAAACTGTGTTTAACAATTGCAGTTTTTACAATTAAAACTCCACATAAATATTCTATACAAAGTATCAGTCAGAACAGCTAAGTTTACATCCGTTTTCCAAAACATAGCATAAAAGAAATTTTCATAGACAGTTAAACAAGATAAAGTTAAAAACTCAGCTTTTGTAAACAATCTTATGATGAGCAATGAGCTACTCCCTTGATATATGAGGACTTGTCCCTGGGGTGAGGGGCCAGGATTTCCTTTGATTAGCTCAAACATCTCATAACATAAATAACTACAAACATAATATGTTTGTCATATTCATCAAGCATCTTGGCTATAATCAATTTGTAGGTATATCTTAATATTCAATAAAGGTACAAACAAGTTTATAATAACCTAATATTCTTCGAGTGTGCTTATACCGCTTTTATAACCATGCTGACCTGGCAACCCTCCAGTTCCTTCTTATCGCTAGTGACAGTTGCTGGAGCTTCTTCAGCTTGCCGCGGGCAAGCTCCTTTGTGATTAATCCTCAGCCTTGAGCAGTCGGGCTAAGCACTAGCATCAGTGGGTGTACACCTAACGGCCATTTTAGCATTTCACCCGAGGGAGGGGGGCAGATCAGTATTCGCACACCCATTAGTGTCTCGTTTTATTAAAGGTCTGGAGAGACTCTATTCCCCAGTGCATCACCCAACTCCTACATGGGACCTGATCCTACTGCTTTCAAAATTAATGGGACCACCTTTGAACCCATGGTGTCCTGTTCACTATGGTACATATCTTGGAAGGTCCCCTTCCTAGTTGCAGTCACCTCAGAGATATGAGTGCTTCTGTAAATCCACCCAACTCTTCATGGCCCTGGCGGAAAGGATAAGGGGCATCCCAGTTGCCTCCCAGAGGATTTCCTCCTGCATCCAGATGTGCCACGATCTGGCAAAACAGCCAGCCCTATGTATTCCACATGGGTGCAGTCCTTCTCCAATGCTTTCCTAGCACACGTCCACACATTAGAGATCTGTGGGACAGCAACCTGGTCCTCAGTTCATACGTTTTTGGCTCACTCTGCAGTTACACAACAGGCCAGAGATGATGCAGCCATTGGTAGGGCAGTCCTTCAGACTGTGCTGTGGAAGGCTCTAACCCCCTCCATCCATAGGCCAGCTTGTAACTCACCCGATTTGGAATTGGCATGAGCACACTCGAAGAAGAAAAGAAGGTTTCTCACCTGTAACAGGTGTTCTTCAAGAGGTGTGCTCATGCCCATTCCAAAACCCACCCACCGACCTCTCTTGTCGGTGTGTAAGCCAAGAAGGAACTGGAGGGTTGCCGGGTCGGCAGGGCTGTGTAGGCGGCGCCATTCCAGGGGGCACCTGCATCAACCTGATGGGTAGTGCTGGGGAAAAAATCTCAGGCGATCATGCACAGGGCGCCTGCACACCTGATTTTGAAGGGGCATACATGAGCACATCTCTCGAAGAACACCTGTTACAGGTGAGAAACCTTCTTTATTAGGAATAAGTTATGTCAATAAGAACGAGTCTCAAACTACCAAAATAGGCTTCTGTACAGCCACAAATACAGGTCATACTGTTAATGCCAGGGTGACCTTGGGCTGAAGGAGTTTAGATCTGCAAAATACTTTTAAGTCCAGGTTAGACGTTTACGTAACAGAGTCATTTGGAATAAGTTAGACACCCAGAAAGTGCTTAGAAATCTGTTCTGGAAAGTGATTTAGTATATGGGTTCTTTGCTGAATAATTTCACTAGTGTTGCCTTGTGTTACAGCAGCTTAATATTGTAATGTGTGAAAGATTTTTCTGCTATTTGTGGTTTGACTTGACTTCTTTTGACTTGAAGAAATTACTTGGGTACTGAATCAGTATTATAAGTCTAAAAAATATATTGTTTTAATTCCATAAAGTCATGCTTTAAAATAGATTGCTTGTCCCAGACAATCAGAACTGGTGCCTGGACAGTTGCCTAGCCAGGGGTTCTCGACTCCTTCACCATCGCAACACACCGTGCCGCTGCTGCTCCCCCCACTGCCAAAGAAATCTCCCTGTAAATGCGATTTTTTGGCAGCTGGAAGCTTGACTGGCCACCCCTGAAACCATGAAACTGCTCTTAAAGGGCCAGCAGCATAGAATCAGCTTGCTGCCCCAGCTCTCCTTGGGTTGTTAGCAGCAGGCTGATTTCACATGACACACTCAGCCACTGTGCTGCGACACACTTTTGTCTTGCAACACAGTGGTTGAGAACCTCTGGCCTAGACAAAGATCATAGTTAAAATAGCTGCAAGGACTTCTCTGGGAAATAGCATAGAGATGTTAAGGTCTGGGAGGGGAGTATGAAAATTCCTATCCTGGTGTCCTGAAGGATGTTTCTCTTGTACATGTTTCTGGATTGTTAGCTTACTAGAAGTTAGCTAATTCCCTAATGTCTGGTATTGCAAAAGCCTTAGCAGGAAACCCAGTTCCATAATTAAAGCTTCCTCTATTATTCATCATCGATAACTGTTGAAAATTAAAGTTAAGCAAGGTTTTGCTGTGTAGGGCTGGACAAGGTGAATAAGTTAATGAAATGTGTGCGTAACTTAGGTATGAGAGGTTGTTTTCCACACAGTTTCTACTCTGTTTTCCCATTTTAACTTTTTTTTTTTAACTCATGTATGATTAGTTTGAGGTAGAAATACAAAAACAACAGAACCTTAATTGACAGAGTATCAGAATAATCTGAAACAAATCAATTCAAGTCACTTGTTTATCTCAAAAGCCAGTTTTTGCATGCATTTGAATCAAAGTTGATAGCTTAGATTACTTAAGATGTTCTTTTCTCCTAGTTTCCTCCTTATTTCTCAGGGTGTTTTTTTTTATCAGCTACTCATTTTTCTGTAACTCATGTTAGCACTTTAGTAATCTTGGTATCTTAAATTAGTGTTTTGTGCCTGCAGTGAGCAACCTTTGCCTAGTGACCACATAAATAGAATATAGGGACTCTGAGATCACCACTAGGAGGTAGATATGACAGGTATATTGCATATGGTCTTCCAAACTGGTTAAAAGCCAAACCAGTTAGAAACACTCCATTTTATTTTGCTGTATGATTAGCGTTATTTATATTACAGTAACACCAGAGTGGCCCTGTTAGGATTGGGGCCCTGTTGTACTAGACACATGTTGTACGTATACACTCCCTCTGCTGAAGAGTGTATAATGTAAATTAAGGTGCAAGAAATAAATGGAAGGAATGGATGGAGGAGGAGAAAAGGTAACCGAGATACGAACACACAGTTACACAGGCTGTTTCGTTTTTTTTTTCTTCAGCTGGTTGTTTATCACATTAGCTGTTAAATCCTAGTGGAGACACAGCGCCTGTAACTTTTACTGCAAAGTCAGTAATGTACCTCCAGCTGTGGTTGATCTTGCTTAGTATACTTCATAGTAAAAATATGACTTGTTTCTGCTAAGATTTTACTGCAAGATAGCTAATGCATGTTATTTATCCCACAATGAAAACAAGTCATAGACTAGTTTTGCACAGTTAAATGGTCTTGACTTATTCAGAGATGTTGGCTTTTTTAATTACCAGAAGTAAACACAAAAAAATAGACTTCCATAATCACCACTGGCACCTGCTTAAACATTGTCTGTAAAGTATAAAACCTTTGTACATATGTTAAATTGCAATTTCAGTAATATATTTCAATTTAGAGGGTTTATAAAGTGAGCAGTTTTTAAAGATTACATTGAACTGAAATTCAGTCAGCATATTTTTAAAGAACATTTTTAGAAAACCATACCACATTTAAAATAATTAAACTGAAGCATTTTAATGCATTTGGGAGAATTTAGCTATAAATACATCTTTACTTTCATATCTATATCTCGGAGTGCTTGCGTGAGTATATTAATGCATTCCGAGGCACTGCAGACCATTCCTTTTAATTGCATGGTACTTGAAATAATCTGGTTTTTATATTTTACAGATGAAAGTCCAAAAGCTGACAAGCCCAAAGTAGATGAAGAGGGTGATGAAAATCAGGAAGATAAAGACTATCATAGGAGTGATCCACAAATTGCTATTTGCCTTGATTGTTTGTACAACAATGGGCAGTCAGGGGATAACATAGTAAAAGTAAGTTGTTGCAGAGAATCTATACTGCTTGTTATTTCCTGACAATTTAAGATAAACTGTGGGAAATAATTTTGCAATATTTATGACCTATAACCATCTCTATTGTCACCATAATAAAATCCTCTCTTGGTTGGAGCATTATAAAGAATATTGCAATTTTCACAATTAGCTGCTTATGAAATTACTCACTCGTGATTAACCTTTTCATTAAGCTATAGGACTTGCGCATGTGGTGGTAAAACAGTACAAGAACTGGAATCCCAAATAGTAGTATACACTGTAATATTACAATACATTGCTGCTTTTTCTGTTTGGATTTTTCCACTTACAGGAACAGGCTCAACCATCTTCCCACCATTTTCACAAAAAAAGGATTTCAGTATTTTTTTATTTTTCATTTTTTTTAACTCAGGGACTGCTCAAGTACTGAGGAAATGAGAGCCAAATCTCTTTAGCTGTAAGCCAGGTTTTGACACAAACTTGTTCCGTGACCTTGGACAAGTCACTTTCCCTATTTGAAAAAAATGGAGGTGTTAATGTTTGCTTACCAGTCTTCCAGCACTTAGGGGTATTTTTTTTCCACATGTCTGAGCCTTTCCTAAGAGGATGATCAGCTTTGGGTATCCAACGTGGAGTAAGCTATTTAGGAATCCTTGTAGATTTTACTAGGTTCCATCTATTCGGAAGTCATGTGACTGTGCCCCTTTTATATTTTCTTTCTTTCTGTATTTTTTGTAACTTGCTTTGTTAAGAAAGTTAAAAGAAATGCAATAGAGCACCAGCAAGGTGCTGGACAGAAATGGCTGTCCAAAGCCTGAGATCTAAGGGATTAGCAAAGTAAATTGCCTCCATCAACTTCCTAAACCTAAACCTCCCTGATGATCCAAGCTCTGAATTGATTAAAACTATCTGTAAATAGCATGAACTTTAGATAAGGAAATAACAGATGAAGAAATCTTAGGGCAGGTCTTCACTGATGGCGGCAAATTCACCACTGTCAAATCAAACTTCCCATTTAGATTGAGTGGCTCTTCATAGACCCACTCACTTGATCAGGAAGTCGATCCATTAACTCCTGTCCCTCAACTGGAATAGCATGAGTCAAGGGGAGGGAGTTTTCTTTCAGCTGACTGCAGTGAACCCACTGAATGTTAGGAGATCGAAGGGAGATACGCACGTTATTTTAAGTAACTTGCATATCTTCCTTTGACAGCTGCTAAAAACTGCAGAAAGTGTAGACAAGCCCTTAGAGGCAGTAGCAAACATTACTAGGGGTCATGACATTCTAATGATGTTCCAGCTGAATTTTACAAGGTATTCAAGGAGGTATTAATGGGTCCTTGAGCGGTACCTTTTTTTGCTTTTCAATTAAAGGAGGAACTTGCACAACCTCTGAAAGAAGTGCTGTTGTTGTTCTCCCTAAAGTTGGAAAAGACCTTCCTTACCTTGTTCAGTTCATATAGGTCCATATCACTGTTGAATCATGACATCTCTGATCTCTTCCTCAGGGTTTAATGAAGAAATTCATCCGCTGTTCAACACGAGTGACTGTGGGAACCATCAAAAAGTTTCTCAGTTTAAAATTAAAGCTTCCAAGTTCTTATGAAGTAAGTTTCCCTTCCCCTCCCCCACCTGCAAAATATTAAATGTAATCTTCAGCTAAACAAAGAATTTTTAAAGTAAATCATTCAGTGGTTATAAGGCAGTTTTCGGTATCTGGTACAGGATTTTCCAGACCTGGAATAAGCCACACCCACTAAAGGGCATTTAGCAATTGTAATAGGGTTCTATTGTCCACCAGGGCAGGACACTTTCATATAGGTATTGCTTGTTGCTCAGCTTTGGAGTGACTGTCATTTTATTAATAATCTTTTCTGTGTTTTGATACGCATGTATATGTTTTCTCTTCTTCCCTCTTTTTATATGACTAATAATCAGTGATCCCTATACACAGGGATCAACATTAAGTGGTACTCAGGTACTCATGAGCACCAAACTTTTCAAAAAGTGTTCCGAAAGCTTTCTCCAAAGGCTCACATGCTTATCAGCCTACTGTGTACAGCCCCAGGCTCACCCATCCTGCCCCCTGCCCGCAACCACGCCACCCTACCATGCTCCCAATCCCTGCTGCAGCCACTGGCCCTGAGCCAGATTTGGCACTGGCTGCCTCTGGCCCTGGGCCAGATCCAGCCCCTGCCGCCGGCCCCAACTCCCAGGCTGGATCTGGACCCCGGCCTCTGCTGCCACTACCTGGTGGCCCTGGGCCAGCTCCTGCCTTCCGCCCTGCAGGTCCCGGGTCCCAGGTCAGTTCCTGTCTTTGGCCCTGCCAGTTCTGGGTCCTCGGCTAGCTCCTACCTTTGGCCCTGCCACGGCCAGATGTTGTGACCAGCCTCTTTCCCTGTGCTTACCCGGGTTGGGGACAGCCACGGCAGGCCCTGAGCTGGGGCAGCTGCTGCCCCCCCCCACCATCTACCTTCTCCTGCTCTGCACCAGCTGCCTCAGCTACATGCTGCAGAACGGGAGACTTAAAGGAGCAGGTGCACCTCTTTGTACCTGTGTTGCTGGCTCAGGACTCAGGGCACTGGCTTGGACATCTGGACTTGTGCCCCCTGTGCTCAGCACCAGTGACGCCCCTGTAGTAAACCATGAGGCCTGTCCATGTTCGAAGCCGAGGAAGGTATTTAATACCCGACCCAGAGCTGCTGTAAGAGACAGACACTGAGTGACGCCCAGGAAGGTGGTGGTAAGGCTGCCCTGTCCCAGCTGGAGCCGGGCTGCAGGGGACCAGCAGCTGCCACATACTGGGTAGCTGCAGGGGAGGGGAAGTGCCGGGGGCGTAGGCAATAGGAAAATATCTAAAAACTCTCCATGGAGATAAGACCTAAGAGACAATAAATGTAGGACTCCACAATGCCATTTTTGTACAGGTGCTTCTCGCATTAGAATCTCACTTCATCACATTGCTTCCTTCTCCTGCCTTAAGTCCTTCAATTAATAAAGAATGGTATTTGCATTTTTAGGGTTGTTTTTTTAATAAGCAGGAAAGTGTGATAGTTGTTTATGTATCTTTAGGACTGAAAGAGTATTGCAGTGTTCAGAGTACCTTCAAGGCACACTGTAAAGCCTTGGGTAACTCTATGAGATTAATAGAATCAATATTTTAGGGAGAATTTGTCTGAATTTGTTTATCACCTTATTATGCATGGTTCATGCACAGGCTATGGTGGGATTATTAAATAGCTATGCTATTCAAGTGTGATTTCATTTAAAAGTAACAGGTGGATGTCTGTTGGACTCTTTTTAAGCTGGATGTACTATGCAATGGTGAAATCATGGGGAAGGATCATACTATGGAATTCATCTATATGACAAGATGGAGGCTAAGAGGTGAAAATGTAAGTACATGTATGATTTTACATGTATTTACGTGTGCCTCTGTCTAGATTTCTTAATAGAGGTTGTATGGCTTCATGGCTTTGTCCAACAGGTGTTCTGTGATTTTTACAAAATCTATCTAAAAATTAATCTCACATACTCTCCATATTATTTATATTAAAAAATTCTAAGAATAGTTATTGAAACATTTTCAGTTAAAATATTAGGATCCCTTAATTTGCAAAACTGTAGAAGTTTGTGCTCAATCATTATATATTCAAAATGCACTGTCTATAATATGATGGGAGATTGCGAAATCACTGAGCCATCTACTTGTTTTGACATTGTTTAATTCTATATTCACATCTTGTAGAGTTAACATATAATAATGTCTGCAATAGACAGGGCAACTGATTTTTTTCTCCACATATATAGTTTAAAAAAGCAATAACTATTTTGCTGAAGGACATTTCTTTGTGTCAATCAATCAGACTGAATACATAGCCATTAGTTTTTGGTTTTCTATAATTAACTACTCTCATTTGGTCACTAATTGTCAGAAATCATCTTGTCTGATATATATGTTTATTTTCATTCATTTATGTATGATTATATGTTATGCTTTACTTTGCAAAGCTTTGCATTGTGTGCGAAGTGGTTGCATTTCAGTGAGAGTAGAAGTGACCTGTAACTGCATTTAAAGTTAAGTAGCAGGTGTTGTTTTACATACTGAACTATAGAAAATTCCGGAGTCCCACCACTCTGTTTTTCTGATTTATAAGTACTCACTACAACATGGCAGAGAAGAGTGGGGATTAATAACAGTGTTGATCAAACGACTTGCAAAGTTCTTTAACAGTTTTACTTTTAAACCTAAAAGAACTTAATTTTTTTAAAATTTGTGCATAGCAAATAATGACTGGGTTTGAGAATAGAATATTGCACTGAGATTAAAAGTGCCGTCAGGAATGCGATACGGCACCATCAAAAAGTGTTTTAATCTAAGAATAGGATTTTGTTGGTATTCCCCTTAAATCCAGTTGATATTTATTTTGCTAACCTTCTGAAATGTGTTAATATTTCTTGTGTTCTAAGGAAATATTGCGTTAAAACGAGGCTGTACCAACAATGGAATGTATTTATGATAGCTGAAACTACTGCCTCCTATCAGCACATGGATTCTTGAGAGTTGCATTAGTTTGGCAGCAGAGTGGATACTATTTGGTCAAATGGCCATATATGCACCAGCTTAAATTTTTAAAAAACTTAAAAGCAAAATGTTTTTAAATGTGTACGTGTATGGATATATATGATGATACTGAAAACTCAGTGAAATGTTGGGGAGCATTTATGGGCATGCAGACTCTCCAGGTGTCTCCAGAATCATCTTTTCCATTGGATGATTATAAATTACTCTTAATAGTCAATGATTACAAACTAAAACAATAGAAATTATAAAATACATAATACTATATTCTTTGAAGTAACTTAAGTTTCTGCAGGGTGCTATTCCTGCCCAGATAAAGTATTAAAGAAATTTTATTTTTGGTGGCAATATCCAATTATGAAACTTTTTTTTTTTTTGGGTGCGGGAGGATTATCAGGAAAGTTACAGTAAGGCAGCCCCAGGGGTATCTGTTTTTCTGTGGTTGTCTAGCGACTGAACAAGTTGATTTTAGGCCCAAGTATGGTACCGAAGCTCTACTAGATTTTAGTTAATAATCTCTTCCTTTGGTAGATGAAGATCAGGTAAATCCATTATCTCTGTCTATGACACTGTTCACTCTGAGCTTTTGTTGAGGCACCTTTGGACACTAGAAGAGCTAGATGTAGTGTAAAAAACACTTAGAAAATGTTTTACTGCTTGAAAAATAATTAATTTTAATTCTCTCATTTGAAACAAAAGAATGATTGATGATAAATGTATGTGTCCAGTTGTGGATGCCTCTTATCTGATCAGAAAATCATCTCCTCCGCAGTTTCGGTGTCAGAACTGCTCATCTTCGCAAGTCTGCTCACAGGATGGCACTTTTTATCAGGTAAGAGGCACTCACGACTGTACATATTACAGATCATTTCAACACTTGAACTGTAACTTATCATTGTGGAGGTTTTATAACACTTACGTTCCTCTGAGCTAAAATTTGAACAAATTAAGCCTTAAGTTTTCTATTTACTTATTCAATAAAATGTGTATTGCATGAATGAAGTACCCTCAGGAATTATAAGGTTTATGATATTTATAATAAGGGCTCTTCATTTTTCATGGCATAAGATGATCACCAACAGGGTGCTAGAAGACCTCTCCCAATTTGCCCTTTGTCCCATTATCCTCCCTCATGCATGTTTAGGGACATAATGGAAGTTTATACCTCTAAAGTATCCAAATTGGTTACCGATGGGCAAAGGATATGGATATAAATTGACCATTGGTTTGTTTCAGTATGACAATTCCTATGTTCTTTTTAAGAGAGCAAAAAAAAAAATTAGATTTGTCTAATGTTTTACTGCTTTAATATTTGGAGATGGTCTGACATCCCAACTTCATATCCTTCTAATGAAGCAAACCAAAGCTTCAGATTTAAACACTCCAGAACCTTGAAATTGAAATCTCAAAACTTTCTCAAATTTTAATATTGTTCACAATGGATGTTCTAATTTGGCCAATTTTAAAGACTATTTCAAGCTGCAAATTTGGATCTAAATCTGGTTTCCATACTTTTATTTGAGCCCAACTCTATTAAAAAGGGTTGTTTTTTTAAAATGACCCCAGTATAAGCTAATATTTTTCTTACAAGGAAAACCAAAATCAGTGACAGAAGGATACAAACTATACTCCAACTATATTGACTTCAGTACAATAACTTGGGTGTAACTGAAGGCAGAATTCAGTCCAAAATATGAAGAAGTTCTAGAAAATTCACAGATCACAGTGTATTTCTGCAGTTAGCTCAACATTTTTAGTGGGATGCAGAGTTTGTGCACAAGAGTTCGTAGTACATAGTTTTGTACTAAGTTTTAAGGGTGTAATTGTCCTCAATGTTTGTATGTAATTCCCATTAGTGTTACTAGAACTAAGGTGCTCGCATTTAGAAGCAAATATATAATCAGCGGACCAAGGATTAGTTTGAACTGTGAAAGATTCTTAAATGTGATGGTTTCCTTTTTCTCATGTAGCAATCACTTCCTGGGCTAATTCCAATATTTGAGCATATGGTTATTACTTATAACAAGAACTCATTTAAGGTGCTTTCTGTCTTCTCATCCAAACACCATGGCTATTATAAATATCTAATGCTCCAATTTTCTGATTTTTTTCATAATTCAACACTAATAAGCCCACAGCAATTGTGGTCACCCCAGTTTCTGACCCTTTTTCTACCATAGTGGGAAAAAGTTCATTAACTTCTTTCATAAATCCGAGGTTCAGTGGTTTTTCTTTTTTGGTCTCTGAGAGTCACCTGTTGTTTTTGAAAAATGAAAATAGAATGCAGTTTTTTTGTTGCTAATGATAATTGTATAAAACCTCTCAGTAGTCTGTACCTCAACTGTGGTCCCTGCTGCCGGTGAAGTCAGAGGCTATTTCAACCCTCCGCTACTGCTGACATAATAGGCCATTCCTGATTTTGTGGTAGAGAATCTCCAACACTCTAGTAAAGTTATGTGGAGAGAACTTCAGAGTTAGACAAAAAAACGGACAGACTGAGAAAAATGGAACTCTCAACAGTAAGTGACCAGACGTTCCGCTTTCCTTCCCTAATCACAGTGCTCAGTTTATGGATCCAAGTGGATTTGTTGCCTGTTTGGAAATGCTAGATTTAGAGCCATTGAAAATGTAGCCCTGAGTGAATATGTGAAGAAAAGAAATAATTTTCAGGAGATTTCAGTCCTCCTTTCTCATGGAAATCAAGTGACTCTGGCTGACATGACTTTCAAAATTGCTGAGTAACTGCAGCTTGGATTGGTTAGAATTGGTTTATAACGGGTGGAGCTGTAGGCTCTCTACTTCTGAAACGTCAGGCCAAGTGTGGTTACAGTATGTTAAACATACTGTTTAAGTTATGTAGTAGCATATGTATTGTGTGTGGGTGATCAATTATATTCTGACTCCTGAACTCCCCATGGTATAAGAGACTTCATAATTTAAAAAAAAAAATTGGTTGTAAATTATACTGAAATGTATAGAACCTCATTAGTCTGCTGTTAATTAACCCTAGTATATATAGGTTCTAAAGGTAAGTTTTTAACTTTCCTTAGTGCACTGTTTATTTGTATCTTGTTTGTATTTCATATAAACCATGTCTTCATGTTATCCTTGTTTGTCTTTTTCTGTTTGTATGTTTGTTTGTTATTCTTTTGTTTTTAGTCTTACCCTATGGTACTGCAGTATCGACCCAGAATTGACTTTGGTTAGACCAAAGGGCCGAGATCCCACTGAGATGAATCCTGCACTATTTGTTTACTCATCGACAGATTGCACAATGAATGGATGTGCCTGGATTAAGGGGACACAACCAGATTTTCAGCATGCAAATAAGGACATTGTCTTTCTTAAAATTGTCAATTGCATCTATGTTGTTTCTATTAGAACAAGCCAAATGCCATTCTGCTACTGAAATGTGCATAAGATATTTGTGGTATCTTAAAAGTGTGCTGTAAGTCATAGCTGGAGTCATGACATGTACAGTCAGGATTCAGAAACTACAGAATATTTTGCCTGCCTATTAGAAGAGTTTTCTGGTCCTAATGTTGAGTACACTAGCAAAATGGCAGAGTGCTCATTCCATGTGGTGTGCAATTGTCACATATTTACTATTTTACTGATTATTGTTGTTCAACTGATATAGAACTGTACAAAAGTTAAAGATGATACCTTGAAAATATTTTGTATAAAAATATATTTAGAAAAGTGGTGATTGTGCCACTTCTTTTTTCTTGTTAAATTTCTCATGGGTCCAGGTATAGCTCTCTCATGAGTGTGCGGCAACCATTGCGCAATGAATGACGTTTATCTTTAACACAATACTAGAACAGTGAATCATTTTAAATGGTCCAAATAGATTCTACCAGTATCACTTAATAGCGTCATAGCCTTCATGAGTGCAAAATTGTACGAGTTACCTAAAGACTAGAATTTGATATAGAATTATTTAGGATAATGGCAGCTGGTCAAATTATGTTTCTTTTAATAAAGTCAGTATTAAAGTGAGGTTAAAATCATTTAAATGTCTAATAAAAAAGCAGAAATTCCTGTCTAAAACTACACAATATGGCAAAATTTATATACCTTTTGTCACTCTGTTGCTGTTCAGATTGAGGATTTCTTTATAAGCTTGAGTTTAGATGTGTCCAGGTGTGGCATATTATAGAGTAAAATAATACAAATTAACATATTTCAAAATACATAGCTTTAATGGCATTACAGTTCTTTTATGTTTATTTGACATTTAGAAACTATTGCAGGTTAACTTCATTAGTTATGTAACAACTTAAAGCTAGTTCCATAGCATGAGAGGTAATACAGTACGGTAGATAAGTGGCCTGAGGATGATGAGGATAATAGACTGTTCAGTGCATTCTTTTCTGAGACCTAGCAGTGCTGAAAAAAGTGATTTTTGCTTTAGGTTTCACAAATACAATGGTTCTGGTTCAGAAAAATTTATTAAGGTTTCTTGTAATATTGCAGAGAATGTTATATTTCATACTTTCCTGTAGTCTTCCATTGTATTAGCTCAGTTTAAAAGTCAAAGCCTCTTTTTTAATTTCAAACTCTGCAGAGATGTTTATAGTTTAATACTTTGTATAATTTCTACTTACTTTCGTATGACTTTATGTATACAACAAAAAGGAAACAAATTGACCTTCAGAAGCTACTATGGAATGAACTAGATGTGCTTGGAAAATCAAACAAGAAACCTAACTATAAAACCAGGGGATAACAGCATAAAAGATACACAATGGGAAATAGCTCCTATAAAAGTTTGATGTTAGTACAGTTTATATGTGTAGGACATACAAACAAACATTACGGGTGAAATGCTGGCCCCCTTTATGTCAATAGGAGTATTGCCGTCAACTTCAGTGAGAACAGAATTTCATCCTATTTGTACACACTGAGTCGAATGCTATATTTGTATTCCAAAATGCCACATAAATGGGGGTAGAAAAATTACTAGTAGCATTCTGTTAAGGAATCCTGCTGTTGCAGATCAGGATTGCACCTAATGTGCTGACACAGGGTGACATGGGAAACCAATACTCCCTTGTGGAGGAACAATTGACTAGTATTGGGGCTAGTTTGCCCATAATGTTGATAGCAACAGAATGATGCACTTGCTGGTTACACCTCTTGCCCTCCCAGTCCATGGCACTCTCGTTCCAGTCCATGGCATGCTCTTTGCCAGATCTAACAAGCTGCTGCATGTGGTTAGACCCCAGCTCCTACACAGAGCCTTTACAAGTGCAGTGTGGGACTCTTCTTCTCAGACAGAGGGCTCTGCCCATATGGATCAGCTTGCAGGAGTGGGATCCAAATTTCTAATGCATACCATGTTAGCTGCATCATACTAAATTCCTTTATAAGATAGCAATTGCATGTTATTTGTAAATATCTACATGTTTTTACAAATGACATCTTAAAATTTTTATATCCTTCACATCATAGAAATATTGTTTTTATGCCAGAAGTATTTTCAAAGTAGCTTCATGTTAAAATCATGTATTCAGTGTATTTCTTTAGCTGTATGTTTTCTGGTTTTGCAACTTTGGATGAGTTGTTTTGAACAACCAGAAGGAAACACACAATTTGTTAGGAGTGCTGTTGTAGCCAAGTGTGGGCCCAGGATATTTGAGAAACAAGGTAGGTCAGGTGACACTTTAATCAACTTCTGTTAGTGAAGAATAAGCTTTCAAGCTCACAGAGCGCTTCTTCAGGTCTGAGAAAGGTGTCACAGCTAAATAAAAGATGGACAAATTGCTAAACAAGGTGTTAACACATTGCAAAAGACCATTCAAAGTAAAGTGGGCAAGTAACGCTTCCACAGTCATGGGACAAAGGAGGGCTAGTGGAGTGGCTGTTATAATGAGCCAGTGTCTTTATTGAGTATATGATTTTTAGTGTCTAACAGAGTTATGACTTTTTCCCAGATATTGAAAGTGTTTTGCTGATTCCTTTGAGGATGAGGATAGGTCACATGTGGAGTGCTTGCTTGGTGAAAGGTGATTTGGCTGTAAGTGATAGGGCGTTTTTTTGTCTCTTATCATTTTTCTGTGTGAGTTCATTTCAGAGTGTAGTAATTGTCTGGTTTTACCCACAGTTGGTTTGGGGGCATTTTGTGCACTGGGTGAGATATACCACATGTTTTATGCATGTAGGACCCATGGGTCTAGAAAGGTGTGTTGTGGAGGGTTTTGATCATTGTAGAAGAGGTGATATGTCTGCAAGGTCGCATCTATTGTTCTGGCAGAGTCTGATGCTGCTTTGAAATGGTACGTCATGGTCCGTGGATGGCTTCCTTCTGTTGATGACCTTGGTGATGTTGGGAGTTGTTTGAAGGCCAAAAGAAGTGGGTTCAGGAAAGATACTTTTCAGGATGTGGCCTCATTGAGTATGGGCTATTTTTATTTAATATGTCTTCAAATGTGGAAAGCATTGTATTACCTGTGGGTGAACTTTTTTCACAAATTTCTGACCACTCAGTGCTCATCCTCAAAGGAAACCTGAAGAACACCTTCAAAAGATGAGTCTGGGAAGTTAAATTCATAACTTTGCTAGACACTAGAAAACATGGACTCAGTAATGACCCTGGATTTATGGCTTAATGCAACATTCTGAAACCCACTAACCCTTCTTTGTCCTAGGACTGCAAAGGTGTTAACTGCCCACTTTATCTTGAGTGAACTTTTGAAAAAGTGTCAACTCCCTCTGCTTTGGTCGGTTCTATCTTGTACTTCCGCTGTGACAATGAATACCTGTCCCAAACCTGAAGAAGAGTTCTACATAATCTTGAAAACTTCTCTTTCACGAACAGAAGTTGGTCCAGTAAAAGATGTTACGACTTGTCTAACACAAAATGATTTAGACAGAATATTGCACCCAACCAACAAATTCATCTTGGATTTAGCATTGCTATTGAAAATTCTTTTTTCCATAGTATGAGGGCCCATGATGGGGGGTTGAATGTTTCCATAAGATTTTTCTGCATTATCAGTGCCAGGGAGCCAAGTATTTGCGTTGCTCAGAATTGACAACTGTCTTATTTCATAGTGGGTTGCAGGAGTGGGATGGGGTGTTTTTTATTTTTTTTAAATCCATCTTAGAACTGGATTAGGAAAGTCAAACCTTCTTCACCCTAAGTAGAGAGACTAAGGACAGATGTGTTTTCAGTGTACCCAGCTGAAAATTCTGGCTTTCAGTGTTTTTAAAACATATGACATAACTGCATTTCTGATATGACAGCATAGTGCTTGCCTATGGTTTGGCTGAATGCTTGTCTGAAGAGTTAGATGCCCACCAAACTGATATCTATGTGGGCAGCTTCCATAACACAAGTGCTGTCTCTTCTGCAGCAAATTCCTCTTTTCTTATACTGCATAGGTGTGACATGGCTACACATACGTACATATGATTACCCCGTTGATACACTGTGCCAATGAAAAAGTATAAAAAGTGTAGGAATTATCAAGTGCACGTATAGACACTTTTGAGTGCCAAAGTCAGATTATAATGCAGTGGGCACATGAGTATTCAAAGAAAATTGCACAACTTATCCAAATAAAATAAATAATACTACCTACAGGCATGTTTGATGTGGACATTTCCATAGCAGACAGTGTCCTCTCTGCATGAAGTCATTCAGGAAGAAAGAAAATAGCTGAGTTCATAGTAGTTATTCTGCAATTTCCCATAGTGTTGACACGCAGCTGCTAATGGGGCTGGCCAGACCTAAAAAGAAACTTTCCCTAATTGTGCATCTTTAATGCTATCCAACAAACTTAAGGTGTTTTCTAAAATGAGAGCACAGAAGTTACATCCATCTCCTTCCCCCAGTTAGCCCATCACTGGAAGTCAATTGTAATACTTTTTCTTAGACTAGAAATCTGTATGCAGTCTATATCCTGTGTCTCATACTGCAAATCTGAAGTTTGCTTTGAGCAGGGGGATTGGACTAGTGAACCTCCCAAGGTCCCTTCCAATTCTAATCTTCTGTGATTTTTATGATCTTGTAAGATCTTAAAAGCATATAAAATATGAATTTATTAAATTAGAATGAAATGTACATTTGTACTATTAAACTACCCTGACTAAGGGCCCAATCCTGCAAACGCATGAATAATTCTTATTTGTCTGAATAGCCCCACTGTAGTTAGTGGAATTCATCACTACAATAAGGATTATTCAAATTAATGTTTTCAGGATCATACCCTAACATTGTATGGTATGTTCAGATAGAAAATAGTTAATGTGCAACTAAAATGTGACTATATTCTTCTTTTTACTGAAATTGTATATTGTAAATTATTTTGACTGTTCTGGTGTTCCTGAAAATGTTATTTAAAGGAAAGTGATGGATTACTAATATAGAATATTTTTAGACCCACTTCAGACATTTTGAGAATATTTTTCTGTGTATTATAAATGGTCTCAATATTTTCAGGGATAGTATTTCTTAATAGAATTATACATAGAGGAACCTTCTTTCAAGTGAAACAAGCAGACATCAAAGAAATATTTTCTCTTAATTAGGCAGTTTAAATATTGGCAAATACTGTATTTCACAAGTTGAAAACTATTCTAAAAGAATGAGTCTTACATTGAATCAGTTTTATTTTCCTTTAAGCAATAACCTTGAATTCTGCTTCCTGATCTTTTTCCCTAGTCTGAGATATTTTGGCTGTACTTGTCTTCCTGCAAACACCACAGGCAATTCAGATTTGTCCATAGGGGTTTAGGGTTTGGTCACACTCCTTTAAGATTTACATACACTTTCTCCAGCACAGCATGGAGGACGGGGTTCCCATGTTATCCATTGCGCTCCTAGCTGTTAAAGCTGATTTTGGGACAGCACAGCAGCAACCACAATCTTTTGCTCTCTACTCTCCTGTAGTGAACCAAAATTTGTCAGGCGTTTCTCTCTAAATGGGATTACACACTAGCCCTTTGTTCTATTTATTTTCCATTTCCCTGTCACCAGAGAGGTCAAGAGATAAGGTTTGAGAAGGGCATTCCATGTGGTCGTAGCAAAACCACAACAGCTAGCTCAGCCAGACACTGAGGTCTTCTCTACACAAACTTTTAGTTGACCGCAAGCTGCACTGGGAGTCTACCCTACAATTACCTACCCTCAACTAACTGAGTTCCATGTTCTGCTGACGTGATCTAGAACTGGATCACGGGGCATTAATGAACTGTTAATCCATGTCTGTTAAAATGAGGCACGGTATATTCATGCCCTGGCTTGACACAAACTAGAAAAGCCCTAACTGGTTTAAATCCTAGTCCATATAGTTATTCAGTGCCAGTCATCTGAGTCTCAAAACACATGTAGAATCCTGTTTGGAGGAAAGCTTGTTAGCCAATTACAGGAACTAACCAAAGTGTTTGTTCCTGCTCCCGTCAAGTTGAAGGGCATGAAGGTCCTTTTATTCATACTCTCAAAGGGGTAAGAATATAAGAAGAAAGCCCAAGTCAGGAAATGAGTTCAGCTCATTCGGTTTGACTGTAACAATTTGCTTGCATCCAAAATAGGCCCATGAAGTAAGATATTCCCCTTTCTAGATATTGCATTCTGATTGTTTTCAGACAGATGAATTCATAACAGAGTGAAGCAGAGATTCACTCGAGTTCCAGACTCTTCCAATTCCTTTCTCATCCTTCCAACCAAGACAACTAGAAACATCAAACCATCCTGAAGGAGAATGTCCCTACTTCAGTCAGACAACCACCTGAAATGAGGAGCAATTGAACTTCAAGTGCTCAGGACTATTTCACAGTCTTCATAGTAAGAAAAAGATCACGAGAGCCCAAGCAGTCTTAAACAAAGAACAAAATTCAGATAGGAAAATTTCCTGAAGTCTTCTGAATTTCATTCGCCTAGGAGTTGAATGCAGCCTTACCACAGAGAAAGGATTCAACATGGCCCGGGCACTAATCTCTAAGATGGTCTGTATTTGCAGCCCCTTGGACTCCTGGTCTTGTACATAGAAATTACACTGTGGATAAGACTGCACATGATAAAACAGGAAGGATTTCTCTCACGAATCTGGAATTATCACAAGAGATGCGATGGAAAGCAGATACTATCTACAATATTTCAGTCCTTCATGTGGTGGTGATGGCAAGCCCATATGATAGTAAAAACCTACTTCTGCAATCCAGATCCTAAAATCAAAAGCACTGGTGTCAGCCTTTCAAGATGGGAAACACACCTGGAGCACCACAATAAACAAAGAGGGGAAAAAAAGCTCCAAAGCATCAGTTTCCTGGATTTTGGGACCTTCAAGCTGGCTCTTTGAAACTTCAGAACTTGCCTTAGGGAAGGAGCAAGGAGTCATGACAATGGCATATATAAATTGACATGAGGACATGAGAAGCTCAAGTCTAAATGCCAAAGTAATGCAGATTTCCTCCTGAGAATAAGTTCATCTATTTTCCAATAACTGAAGCCACATAGGAGCTGTCCACAATGCTACAAGCTTTTGCAATGGTCTATAATTTCCTGTATTTTCTTACAATATGAATCATGTCATCCAGAAGAGATTCAAAAAACGTTGCTCTTAGAAGACAACACCTTTATTACATCTTCCAGGAGGAGGAAACAATGCTCTTTCTAATCAAGAGGCATTCATAAGCAAGGTCAATCAATTGTAACTTCACAAGAGATCATTCATTCATTTTGTCCAATGCCTAAACACTTGGGGGGGTGGGGGGAAGGCATATCCTAGATATGAGAACAGTGAAAATGTAACTTAGTAGAACTGATCAATTCAGAAAAATATTTTTGTTTTGCCCTTAACGCTGAGTCCTTAAACCAGGTAAATCCTCCACAGCCAGGTGGATCGAGTCTTGTTTTACCAAAGCATATTCAGCTGTAGGCAAACTAAGTCTAGAAGGAATCAGAGCCCACTTAACATATTTCACAATGGCTTTCAGGGTAGAAAGAGCTTAAGCATCCACAAAGAAAATCTGAAAAGCTTTCACTTGGTCATTTATCAACATTTTCATAAAATGTTGACTTGATCTTCACTTCTCGGGTGAAGCAACCTTCTGTGGCAATGTGCTCCAGTGATCGCAAAATAAATTAATGCTATTAATTTCAGAGAAGAGGAACATTTTCCTTGTCTTACTCATCTTCACTTCACAGCTAATTTTTTTTTTCCCTACTGCTCAGTACGTCCCAAATGTCTTAAATTGTGGGGAGAGAAAAAGAGGTCAGGATCTCTAAAATGGGATTTCTAAGTAGGATTTCCTTTTACTCAAAGCATTCAGTGTTTCCATACAGCTCTAGACGCTCTTCAAGAGTGGTGGTAAACCCGGTAAACCTGAGCTGCCTTGTGTACTTGTAGTAAGAACAGTGCGGCTCAAATCTCTCAGACTGTGAGAGAGGCCAGTCCCAGACGATAAAGAGTCCATTATTATGTTAACGAGCCAAAGAGAGGCACTAGATTGAATTTGCATATTGCTCTGATACATTGTAAGTAATTTTTATTATAGTAAACGTTATATATATTTTCTAGCAAATACTTTTAAAGGGGTTTAACAATGTGTGACATAAAAGGATGGATGGGATGAACATAAATAGTTGGATTTTTTTTTCTTACAGTGATATACAGCAGGAAGGGTTAGGATTAAGAGAATGGTATAATATATAAAATTCTTACCAGGGTAAAACCTTTTTGGGCTGTTGCCTATAGTCTGAGTTTTCTTTTGCAAACAAAGGTAAAGCACAGGTGTTTTCTGTCAAAAGTGAGATATGTTCATTTTAGGATGATATTCTGTTCCTATAACTCTTTGTATTCTAACAGGTGATTAGTAATGTAAATGTTGCTGATGTGTCTGAAGGATTTTGGGGCAGTAGAGTCAAAGTTACTCACTGTACCTTTTAATTCTCATTTACTTAAATTATTCTGTGCATCTGCCTATCAAATATTTAATTTTATTCACAAATCAGTTTTTTTAAAAAAAAGACTATATTTTTTATGAATAATCTGCTTGCCTAATAGTTGTAAGGGATTTTTTAATACCAAAAGTCAACTGTCCAGACGCTGATTTGGAGTGAAGTATTGTCATTTTCTGTTGAGGCATTCAGTGGAGAACTAATTAGTCAAGTGCAGTGCATCTGGTATCAAACAAATGTGTGTTACTGGTGGTAGCTGTTAGTGTTTGGCATACCTGTCAGGTTCTGAATATCAGATACATTATGGAAATTAGTATAAAGATCGGGTTTACCAGTCATGGGTCGAAAGAAGGGTCCTTCTAGGTCGTGGTTAATGTCTGTTAACCAAAAGAAGCATAAAGGCTTGCATTACTACTGTCTGTGCTATACCTGGCCCAAGATCTAATAAAATACTTCAGTGCGCTTCAATCTCATCAACCTTCCAAAGCACAAAATATTTGCCAACCTATCGGGGGGTTTTCTAGCTATAGTTCAGTGAATTTTTGAAGGGTGAAAAGGACAGACTTGGAGGATCCTGAAAAGATGTTAAAGTACGTTTTACAGATTTATAGCTATTTTTTTAGCAAATGACATTGCTTTCATTAATATCAGGCTATTGGTTAGCAAAGAAGTCAAGATTATTTTATGTGTTGTGCAGTATAAAATTTTAAAAAATGATAAATTTCTTGCATTTCATTTCCAGGGTAGTCCTTAACTAAACTGGAAAATAACAGAACAATTGTTTAAAGGTATTTTTAAATCTGTCACCTAAATGAATTGCAGAAGCTCTTTATTTTTTATTTTTTTCTTGAATGGAAACTTCCTGGAATAACCATTAAGCAATGCATAATTTATATTCTTTTCCCTAATGCAAACTCAAAGAAAACATTTAGCATTTTTTAAAAATCAATGCAAAGCGTGATATGTTACATGTTCCAGGCTACTAAATAATCTGTATAGAGTACACTAAATAGCATGTTTTGGATGGGGGCCTAACAGTCCTTATATGAGCTGTGATCCAAGCAATGATAAGAAAGGAGCTTGTGGTGGGCAGTAACCATGTTTTAATTCTTCCTTGCATCTTGTCAGCAGTTATCAGTTTAATACAACAGCCTTCACAATATTTAAAAGATCATAGAACATATTGTAATGTTACGTTGCAAATTTTCTTTTAAAATATAAAATATTTTAAGCTTTTTGTCAAAAGTGGTAACACCTTATTACAAAAAAAAAAACCTTTTTGTGGTTGTAAAACTTAGCTTATAAATCATTCAAATTGAAGTGAAAAAAAAAAATACCAGGTCATTGTTAATGACTTAGTCTATCCTACTATTAAGAATATATGTATTTTTGTAAAGAAAAAGCACTTGTAGATAATTTAATCAGTCCAATATCTATGTTTATGTTTTGAAAAAACAAAATGCTGCTTAGAGAATCACTTAAATATTTTTATTTTTGTGCATAAATGTGTTTTCAGTTGATTTATGGAACATTTATTCTGTATAAAGCTGTATAGTTGTTACAGCTGGGCTAAATGCATTTTGTACATGACTTAGCCAAGTGTATCTGACCATGTTACAGTACATGTCTACATTATCAACAACTTGATGGCATAACATATAATGATGGTGCTGTTTTTTCATTTTTGATATTAGTTTCTTCCTACCTTATTACATTCCCACTTTATTGTATTTGTTGTGTTACAGCGAAGTTCCAATCCTTGCATTGTGCGGGTCTCATTTCAATGGATGTTTTAACGAATACAAGACTTACACAGTCCACTTACAGTTTATGCAATCTATAAAATGTCTAAAATGACAACAAATTTACTAGACATCAGTAGTTACACTATTTAATAGCAAATTCCCCACTGAATGAAATTGACATATCAGATATGTGAAGCAAATACTGTATTTTCCTAGTGCAGTGGGACATATCCAATGCTCAATATTTTTTAATTTTAGGAAATTACTGCTGGAACATATGCATGCTATTACTGCACCTTTTGAGTTACTAGCATGTAGTCATTTGTACCAGCCATACTTTTAAAATATTTTTATGACAAAAAAACACACATTAAAATAACATTAATCTCACAGAACCATGGAAATTGCAATGGTGATATTGAAACAATGGTTGAAATCCCATTCCTAACCCATTTTGTTGTACCAGTTTGTACTGTAGTATGTTTAACATCTAAAAGACCCTGGCAACACACAGACCATTCCAAATTAATTCTATCAAATCACTATTAAATACTGATGGCCAGATTCTGATTTCAATTCCATGTGTGTAAATCCAAACTCTTCACTTTGCATGGGGGTCAGAGCTCTAGATTTGATTGTAATGGTATTTCTTTGCTTTTACATTAATGTAACTGAGATTTGAATATGGCAAGAGTTTCCACCTTAACTCTGAATTTCCTTACTTTTATGGAGTCTGTCAAATCTCTAACATGAGTTAAACTTAATCTTTTCATGTTAGTCTTCCAGAAATCTGTTACATTTTGTAATTATAAACCTAGAAGTCCAAAGTGATTATAATTATACAATCCTAAATGTGTGTACATATTTACTGAATTAAATAGTGGGAGGATTTCAGTCAATAGACTACAAACACTAGATAAAACCTTTACCATATGAATAGACTTGTGCTTTTCTTAAGTTCCTAAAGTTGTCAGTATTTTTAAAACATCTTACAATTTGCATATTTTACACTTCTTAAATTTCTAGTTAAATGCCATTAAGAGCTATATCCATAGTAAATGGATATATCCATTAAATGCCATTAAGAGCTATATCCATAGTAAATGGGGGCTCACCATCTCAGGGTATACAAAGTAGCATTTTAGGAACTCAAACTAGTTTGAGTTATAAATGTGATGTATATGTAGAATATATATTGCAGTCCTATGTGTGTATATATATATTTTTAAACAACTAAATGCCTATTTTTGTTAAAAGTGTATAAAACAAGCACTGTAGTTTCCCCCAGCAATGCCAAAGGTCACTCTGAAATATTCTTTTCAGTTGAGTCATCGTCCTTTAAAAACAGAGGGTTGTCCTGAGAAAGGATGATAAACTACACCAGAGAACACTTCTCTATTAATTAGGTACTGAGTTTGTACTAGACTTCATTTTGGTAAGATCTGCTCTTTCGTGTGTTTTGATGCAGAGCAAAGTGAGTTTCTTTAGCGTTATCTGTGTTTGCAAAGAGGGTAACTTTTAGTAAAGTAGTTCATGCAAACTCTTTAAATGGACATTTTAAGAACTTATGTACCATATCTATAGATATAGATAGATATATATGATATGTAACTGTTTCCAAGTTTGTTACTATGTGTATGCTTCAGTACCAGTGATGTTAAATTGAGGGCTTCATGTTAATGTCAAAAATGTCTACAGCACCTTCATTACTGCTATAGTAAATTAAATTTGTTTGATGCATGTGCTGCAAGATGCCTCTAGCCCAGGTGAATTAATTCTATGAAAAATCTAGATGAGCAAGACGTATAACTAATCTGCTTACTAGCACTGAATTGCTCCTTTCTGAAAGCAATAAATATATTCATGTTGTAACATCTGTTGTGCAGCCTACAAATACAACTTGTTTTCTTGCATTTTGTTTTCTATATAATTTATTTTGTGCAATAAAAAATTCCTGGTTTAGCTGACTTTTCGCTAGATTGTAACAATATTTTAATTCACGTTTCCTAGTTTCAAACCTAATTATGCAGGTTTTATAGACAAGTTAAATGGCAATTGCTTTGCTCCAAGGAATCTCTTGTTTTGGCACTTGATTTAACTCTCAATCCTTTTAACAGTGGTCCCAAGCCGTGGCCCATGGGTTCTTTCAGAGAGGCCTGCTGCTTCCCTACTAAGTACCCTGGCAAAGCGGGTTGCTGGCACAGGCTCCTTGTTGTAGCCAAGAAGATGGGAGATCAACACTCCCTCCCCCGGCAGTAGCAGGGAGCATGGCAAATCGCTCCATGTGGGTCCCTCTTGGAGTCAGAGGGTGGGGGCTCTGATCTCCCATAATCCCCCTGGCTGCAGAAGGGAGCCACTGCCTAAGTACCCCGATGGAGCACATGATTTCCCTACTGCAAGTCCAACTGGAGATCAGTGCTCTCCTCCCCCAACACCAGCAGCAAGCACTCTGCCTGGGTTCCTGCTGGAGCCAGAGGGAAGGAGTACTGGTCTCCCATCCCCTGGTTGCAGAAAGGTGCTACTGGTACCTGGGGACCCAGGTGGAGTGTATCGTTTCCTTGCTGCAACCAGGGGAATGGGAGATCCTCCTCGCTGAACCTCTTCCCTTTGGTTGTGGTGGGGGTAGAGGGCTGCTGATGGAGATTGGTGGCCCTTCAGGGTTGTAAAAATTATATTTGTGGCCCTCAAGCCTAAAAGTTTGGGAACCACTGATGTAAGATACTTAGCATCTCCTAGAGGTGTGCATTGTCCTTATCAGTGATGACTCTGTTACCCACAGGATCAAGGTGACCATAAACAAGGGGGGAAGGAGATAGGACGTGACTGTGTTAGAGCAATGAAAGATCAGGTTTTCTTACTTGGTTAGCTCTTTTTGAGGGGCATTCGTAATCAATTAATGTTAGTCTTTAAGGTGCCACAGGACTCTCGTTGTTTTTGCTGTACACAGACTAACACAGCTACCCCCTCTGGAAATTGTATCCTGCTGATGTTAAACTTTCTCCAGATCAGTGTTTCTAAACCTTTTTGATACCAGGGACTGGGTTGCTGCCTTCCTAAACTTTGTCAGGGAGATCTCAGGAACTGGCACCAGTACATAGACAAGTCATTCAGAAATAATGTTCTAGATGACATACATACTTGAATTTTTATGAAGCTTTTAAAAAGCTGTATGGATAGTTCCCCCTACAGTAGAAGACAGGATGTGTAATAATCATTACAGCACAAATTCACCACTTATTTGCAGTATAAAGAAAAAAATTTTATCCACACATCCTAATCTCAGAAAAGTGGTAAATAGGTCTAAGGGATGTAACAATAGGTGTTATTTTATATTCTTACATGCTCCCAAATCTCTTTAACTTCAGATCATGTTTCAAATGGTAGAGTTCCAAATCAGATGTCAGCAAACCTTCTCCTCACTTAATTTCTGTTAGAAATTTGCTTAAAAGGTTACTCTCTAGAGTGCCAACTATTCCATCGTTTAGGTGAAATAAATCCCTCTTTCCTACCTTAGTTGATGTGAAACATAAAGGAACATTTCAATGCATGTTTTTTGGGTTGGTTTTTTTTTTTTTTTTGTAAAAATCTTAAGTTAACTTTTCTGAGCCAAAGAACCTAATGCTTATTTCTGGACACTCCTTAGACTAGGAGTTTAGGTTCCAAAACTACCAAAAATAATTATGTGCTGTGCACAGTCCCGCCCTTATGAGTGTCATACTGTTGAAGAAAAAACTATCTATTTTTCTCAGACCAGCATTCTGATAGCTCCAAATCATACAGCCATCACTCTAAATACATTTCAAAATACTTGTGTTAATTTATTTAGATCATTTTAAAGTGTTCCTATCTTTAAAGAGCCTCTTGTTCAAGTCCAAATACCTGAACATAACATATGTAGGGCTAAAGCAGAAGATTTTGTGACGGACAGGTAGTGGCGCCCACATCTCCTTCCCCTCCCCTCTCCCTCCGAGCAACCTGACTGCTAACTGATGCTAGGCTTCATGCACAAAGCACCAGCTGGAGCCATTCTTCTGTGTGAGGAGCCAGTCTCCTGTATTGGCTGGGGCTTGATAAAAGGTGTTTTACTGTTTTGCAAGGCTTGGCTTTGATGTACTTCTTTTATTTGTTCCTTCAAGCTACCTCAGCCCTGGGCTTGAGTGTGTGAAGGGAAAGCGGGCTTGATCACCCCGCCTTCTCCTTAGATGCTATATGTTAGCATTGCCCCTGGGAATCTGTGGACTTTGCCATAGGACCATGGACGAGCCTGCCTCAGGAACCTCCTCAGGGTCGTCCGCAGTCGTCAAGGGTCCCCAGCTGCTAAAGGGACGTAAGCTCTCGCCACTCATTACTTTGTTTTGCTTGCTCGGGAATATTCATCCTAGCATTCAATAAAAATCATCCATCTTTTCAATGGTCTTTGACTGCGTCTGGTGAATCCACACACGAACCTACTCCTTAGGGTACAGATTGGGAGAACAACATAGAATTCACATCCCTTAGGCATAGGGCTTGACTGTAATGGTTTTTGTTAATTTCCATATCAGTAAGATTGATTTGATGAGTCTTTCTATTTTGATTTTATACTTTATTGTGCTACAGCTATGAAACTGTGCTTGTAATGGTAAAATGTTTGTGATAGACATTTCAAAAGTACTCACTGTGGGCCTAATTCAGCTCCCATTGAAGTCATTAGGAGCTTTACCATTAACTTCAATAGAAACAAAATCTGGCTAAGAAATAATGATTAGTTTTGGAATACCCATCTTTAAAATACACAGTTATCTTAAGTGTATTTTTAATATCAGATTATAACGTGTCGGTGTGTGTGTTACTGTACAATTTAGTATTTTACAGTCATAATTTCCAAAACAATCCTTTTAAATGTAACAGTGCTATTGTACCCTTTTCATTGACATTTAATTTCCCTTTTACATTCTTTCCTTTTGATTCTATTTATATTCTGTCCAAAGGGACGTTGTTTAGGGTGCTGCGGGGTAGCCTGTATTGCATGATGCCATCACATGATTGAAGCCAGAGATTTTCACACTGAGGGTCATGCCTCCCTAGGAGGGTAAGGAAGAACATTCAGGAAGATGAGCAGCAATGCTAGGTGAGGCTCGGGCCAGCCCCATGCGACAGGATGGAAGCACCACTTCCACTCTCTGATTCACCTCAGTGGACCACCCAGCTTTTGGGTCATTGTCAACATCTGCTGTGGATTTCCACTCCTAGCAGCCTTCACACTGACCACTGGCTCGGCCTCCAGAGGCCATTGCATATGCCTTCCCACAGCCTGACACCCCAAAGGGTGAGGGGAAAGAATTGTGTTTGTTTTGGGGGGAGGCAACCAAATATTGTAGCTCAAAGTGGAGGCTCAGCTCAAAAAAATTGAAAACTGCCTTGGTTCAGATTAATCAATCATAGAATGGATTACTGAATGCAATACAAGTATGAAGAGAGCCTTTAGGAGTATTTGGCATCAGCTTGTGAAATTTCTTGTAGACTTTTGGAAGCAATTTGCATCTGCTTATCTAACTGGATTCATTCCCTCACCGAATGTGCTGCATTTCTCATAGGATTTAGAACAATGCAGCTCTATCTCAGGCATTTTTAAAGCACTCATAGTCTCTAAGCACATAACACAGGATCAGATTGCACCATCCTTATTCATCTTGAGTTGTACTGAACTTCACAAG